>JAOEGL010000001.1:107768836-108968836 GCA_034509955.1 Urosaurus nigricauda
GTATCCAATGTGTGTAAATGTGTGTACACACACTTTTAAAATGTGCTTTTCACATTTGTGTGTTTACAGATTATACAAATGTCTGGTATATAAAAAGAGGGTAAGTGAGCAACCAGGATAGGGAATGAGGAATTGTTTGTCCCAGGTACTCCTCTATTTTAGAATAATTACATGAAATGGCCATTTAAAAAGCAGCCTTCTATTTATAAGGCCAATGAGGGGTGTTTTGGTGTGGGTGTGCACATCTATCTCCCTGCGACTGTGTGTCCTTACACAAGAGATCCCACCCCAGTGAGCCTTAATCGGCATATAAATTTGGGTTCAAAACCACACTGTGTGGTCACAGTGTTGCCTCTTTTCCTCTCAACTTTTCTGAGAACGACTCTAGTAGTGCCTCGTCAAATACACTCACAATCCCCTCTCCAGGCTGGTTCCATAACTCCAAAACCCTGGCCTCCACTTACTCCTTTTCCCCTCAAGATCCCTCCCTGGGTCAGGTACTCCTGCCTCAAGGTGACCCCTATATGGACCACTGGATGTGTTGTGTGATGGCTGCACAGAAGAAAAACTGAAGATGTATTAACCCTGCTTCCACTCTTCAAAGAAAAAATTATGCTACCATTTCTATGTGGGAACGCTACTCTTCCACTACGTAAAAGTACTTTGCAAAATGTGGTGGTCTTTGGGTAATTTTTCTACATGTCACAGAACAGTAATTCAATTATACTATAGCATTGATTGTGAAGAATCCACACACCCCGAAGACATTCCATTTTCAATGTAGTTCTTTAAAACATCACAAAAAAGTGCATCAGTCTGGGAATGTAAATTTCAGTAGGAGAAATGTTTTACATTTTCTGAACTTCATCTGGATTCACATTATTCTGAATAACAGTTCTATTCCCTATGCAAGTGATTAGGAACACTGAGTTTTTAGAGCACAGCCTATAATCTCAGACTTGACGCTACAGTCTCCTTGGCTGCAGAAATTCTGTAATGAAAGCAGCAAATCAAGTCTGGTAAAATATTTCTCAATCTCATTTGGGGGGGGGGGGCAATTGTGTAAATCTCTTTGGGAAAATATTTTTGGGGCAAGGGATGTTGGAGTCATATTTGAAAATAGTGGTTTTAGTTTCAGAAACTCCCACAGCACAGATAGAACTTACCTTGTTTTGTCATATACTAACACAAATAAAATATATTTGAATATAGTACTAATGACCAATACAGAAAGTTTTTTAAAGCTCTCCATCATGCAAATGTACTATCTGATACTTAGCTTGTTCCTCCACCATACTACATTATTAAAAATGAAACAAATGATGGGTAATATATATTAACTTTATTTAACATCAGGTTAGTGAAAACCATAACCAAAGCTATTTGGTTACAAGCAATATTTTAAAGCTACTTTTTAATAAGAACAGTGTCTACAAAAGCATATTATTTGCACAGAAATCAATTAAAGATGTAGCAAAATACAAAAGAAAACTTTTAACTGTTCCACATCTTCACACAATTATATACCACATCCTGTTTGAAAAATATTTCATAAACTCAGTTTATACATTTGTATCAGTCCTAAACTGCAAGATTTTCTCTCAAAACAAATGTGAGGTAGTAAACAATCATTTACACAACAGAGCCCAGATTCAAGAAACAATATGATGAGTCTACTCACAGTAGGATTTCTGAAATCCCCCTTTCTGGAAATAGCCTGCAGAATGTCAATGAAACCCATTCTATATGGCAGATAGGACTCCTTGGATTTTGGCTTACAAAAATAAGACCTCAAAAAGAAGGCAAATAATCCAATGTTTTGCAAAGCATGAAAAATTAGAACTTCCAGGTAGCCTTCTAATAAAACAGCTAACTTGAGGATGCAAAAGTATGTAAAATGAAGAGAGGAAGAAATGGAAGCCAGAAGTAATTATACCCAGTTTCAGTTTTTGGAGGAACAGAGATTGTGGGGGCTCCCCGCTCCTCCCCCAACCCAAACCTTCCTAGAAGGTTTCCAGGAGTCATAGCTTTGTCATCCCCATTTTTTGCTGGTGCTGGAGGGGACATCAGGGTCCCAAAAGGGGAAAGGGAGCAGGCTGCTGCTACTGGCCTACAGGTCCTACTTTATCCACCCCACCTTAAATAAAAAGCTCTACTTTGTAAGCACAATACTGAATGATTTATCACACACACCCCAAACACACCAGTAACCACTCTTTACAATCCCTGAAAAGCTGGGGGGGGGGAGGGCTTCCAATCTATTAAGTGGAAAATTTTGAAAAAGACATTGGGGCCTGCTTCCAGAAGGAAAAAGAGAAAAGCCACTTTGCAACCACAGAAATCATCTGTACTTTCTTCACACCCAAGCCATTATCAAAAGTAAAATCTCAATTAAAAATCCTACAGACAGAAAACCAAATCATGTAATACTCTGATTCAACAGCCAATGCTAACCTTAACAGAGTGTTAAGTGGGTTTCAAAAGTACCTAATTGCTAAAGGAAACAAGGATTGTGTAATGCAACTATAAAATGAGAAGATAGCACCAGTATGAAAGCAGTAGCATTCCAGGCTGAGACTGCAATGCTATCCCTGCAAGCACTCCTATGTAGTTTGAGACTACAATCTTTTGCATGCATAGTTTGGGCATCAGCACCACTGAACAGTAGAACTCACTCTTGAGTAAGCATGCATAGAATAACTGTCATTTTAGCAGGACATATGACATAGAGCAAAAGATTCCGTACTCTCACCCACACCAAATGCTTCACAATGTCTTTAGTACCTGTAGATTGTTTATGGAATGGGGCAGGGACATAATCTGCTGTAACACACAAGAATGTTACCAACCCTTTAAAATGCTAAAAAGTTTGTTTCTAATATATGCAAATACAGATGGCTCTTTGTACGTGGGGGGAACTTCTGTTTTGGACCCCCTGTATCAAAATCTGCAGGACCTCAAGTCCCATATTTCCCAATGGCAGTACAGCAACATGAATGTGCCACTCCCGGGGAGAATGGGGCAGGCCCATTTGCATACTCCAATCTGCAGATGGCAAGCTGTCTGTACTGCCTGTATCTGTATTCATCTCTTGACAATCACTTCAGATTCTGAAGTGCTGTGTGTCTTTGGAGGGCTGTGTATACATCTGTCCATCTATGTGTGCATGTGAATGTGGAAGATTAGATATTTAACATCCTTTCATGATTAACTGAATGAACAATGAATCAAATCAACAGATATTATTACCAGAGTCTTCAATTTAATTTTAAAATGCAGTCCTTTTCAGTCTACGTAATGTAAACGTAAAGGCTTATGCAGTTACATACATCCATCTCTGTATAATCAAATGGTGACTTGCTAGAAAGTTGACAGAGGTTTTCCATATTTTTGATAATCATCTGAATTTCAAATGTTTCCATTCCAGACCTCCCACTCACCCGCGTGGATGGCAAAATCCACAGGACCTTAAGTCCCATTCTTCCCAATGGAAGTGCAGCCCCATCATTGGGGAAAATAGGGTAGGGCCATCCATGAATGCTCCAGTCCCCAGATATCAAGCCTGCAGGAGAGGAGAGCCAACTGTACCAGTAACCCTACTCAGTTGGTAGCAATACTATTTAGCATTTTTAATAATGTATGTCAGAATTCAATGGTGTCATTTTGCAAACTTCAGCACTGCCCAAAAATTTGCTTCAGATGGTTTCCCAGTTCTACACAGCTGATCTGGAAGGTGCATGGGGAGGTGGGCACAATCTTCCTTTTGAGTTTCCTTGATAGTACTGTTTTCTTTCATGGAAGTACAGCAGTGGGTGCCAATGGCCTTTTGATTTCAGTGGCATACACCCTAACAATAGATATCTGGTAGAAAAAGGAGTTTTATTGCTTTCAGTTTTTGCAAGTCTGACGCAATTCACCTTTTCTTAGAAAGGAAGGACCTTGCTTGGGAATGGTCCAGTACAGGAAGAACGTGGTTTTTTATTAGTGTGTTCCAGAACTGCTTGTTATGCTTGTTGAGACCATAAGAATCGGTCACATCTTTCCAGCATGGACTGAATCAGGGCTCTGCAACAGAAGTGAAGGAAAGAACAGAAAGGAAAGGTAAATAAATAAGTACCGTATACTGTAAACATACAGAGTTAAACTTTAATAGCACATCATTTCATCAAGCTGACTGACTTGTACTCATGACAAAACTGTCTGCAGATTATAGTTTGTCAGTTAATTAGATGTGTACCTGTCTGCTCCTTTAATGCAGTGAGTTAGAAGGAACAGGTGCACTACAATGTGAGTTATTCCAACTCACTTGGATCGGAACACTGTTATTCTTGGGCCGAAATTGTTAAATCACTATTCTGATCCAATGTTTTAACTTGTGTATATGTTTTAATCCGTGTATATGTACACCGCCCTGATCTTTGGAAGGGCGGTATTATTATTTAATCGTCTCCCTGGGCTGCCCCCAAGGATCTGTACTTCATCCTGATTTCTGACCCTGATTACAGTAAACAATGATTTATGCAACTCACCAAATTAAAATGAAATGTGGATGCAAAATATAACTTACCATTAACTACAATTAGAAACTTAATCACGAGGAGAAAAGTGTGCAAGTCTGAGATTCATACTTGATTATGCATGTTAAATCATGGCTTAGTATTGGAGTGGGAATCATGCAGCTCTCAAGATGCTTGATTGTAATGTTTTATTTAGTTATATGGCTAGGGCTGCTGGGACTTGCAGTCCAACAACAATTATAAGGCCACATGAACCCCACTCCTGGGTTAGTATTATGTCAAGAGACAGCCAAGGAGAGATCCTTCCCACAAGACTTACCTCTGCCTCTTTTCAGCCATTCGTAGTATCTCACAGATCTTGGCAAATCTTTCAGATAATTCATCCATCAGGGCACATTCTTGCAACAGCTGCAAAGCACAATCTGGGCCAATTAATCTGGCCAACAGGAGAGCCACATTTTCAATAGTAACAGAATTTGACCAATCTGGAGTATTGTTGTTAAAAGTGCCACCATTTTGCATAACAGGCTGAAAGACACTACTGTGATGACTCTTTATAAGGCAAAGAAGGAACTTCCATTCTTCCACTGTCTCTGGAACTGCCCCTAAATATTTGAATAAGTGATGAAGATTACCATTTACAGTTTAAAAAATCCGATTATACATTATGAAAATTTTTTGATGCTATGAATGTTAAAGTAACTTGATTGCCACATTTATAAGTACCAGTAGCATTCTGAACAACATGATTCTCTTTCTGTGTTCTGACCTACTTAACAGATTAAACAGATTTCAGTAAGTTTTATATTTTCAAGGCAGAATTTGTAGTCACCCTGCTAATAATACCTATGTATAAATGCTATTGCACACTAGAGATTACTCCCTCCCAAAAAAGAGAGAGAGAGAAAGAAAGAGAGCTGTCTAGCACAAGCATGCCATAATACACAGCTTGTGGAGCTGGCTTCAATCTAGGGACCACATTGTAAAACCCTGGGCTGGGATGTTAGATTTTTAATGAGATTATACACGAGAGTTTAAGACTGTGTAGAATTTTTTTACTAGTCAACCACAGTTTGATACTAAGTCTTTGTTGCTCATTCTGGGTGACTTTCTTAAGCTACTTGTGGTATGACATCCCTTGCCCAAGGGAAGATGAGCAATTAAGACTGTAGTATTATAAATACCGAATTCAATAAGATTTAATTCAGGCAAAAAGATCTCACTCACTCAACAGGATTTACTTCTGAACAAACCTAACAAAAATAATTAAACATATTCTGATTAACACAAACAAGCAAACACTACAACAACTAAGGCAGAAAAAAAAATTCTCACTGCACATATTAAAAACTAACTGAAATGTTCCCAGTACTGACCAGTAGTTAATGTCCCAGAAGGGGTTCCTTCATGTTTCCTCTTTTCCCGCTCCCCTTCCCCACCTTTTAAACCTCAGCAATCTCACCAGCAGTACTTTAGAGTGACCTCTCCGGTTTCTCCACCTTTTATTAATTTTATGCATCTTAGAAAGAGCACCAGCTTTTTCCTTATCATTTCTCATGCGTCAAGAATCTTAGGAGTGGTGCCTGCAAGAACAAGCTCCTGTTTTCTCACCTTTTAAAAATATTTTCTGATGAATCATGACGCACACATCCTTTTTTTGTTTGTTTCCAGAGAAATGGATGTGTTCTGTGCTAAGAAGACATGGGCTAATTAGATTTTTATTCCTGCTACAGGGTTTTACATGGGGAGATTCTCCCTAAATACTATGGTGGGGCTGCTGTGATCTTGGCAGTAGTATCGCCAAAAGTGTGTAGATTCTTTGGTTTCTTGTTTCCGTGGCATACATACCCTCAAGCACAATGTGAGCACTTAACACCCTAAAAACTAATGCAATAAATATCTCCCATTAAAGACAATGAGTGAAGAAAAGAAAAACACAACTGCTTCCCCCTCTTTTGCCCTGTCTGGCTCAAGCCACCAGACTTAGGCTGTAGTGATTTCTCATCACTGATCTTTCCTGCTCCAACTTTAGGACTGTTCTGTTTCTGTAACTAATCTAAACACAGGAATATCAGGTTTTCCAAATTCATAAACAACCACAGTTCAGAGGAGGGCAAAGTGCAGCCCATAGGCTACTGTTTTGTGGCCCACAATAATAATAATAATAATAATAATAATAATAATAATAATAATAAGATTTATTTCTATACCGCCCTTCCATAGACCAAGGACCCCTACGGATTAAAAAAACAAATTATAAAAAAAACCAAATCAAATGCCCTCTAGTGAGTGTAGGAACATTTTTGCCATGTTTTGAAGGCACCCTAAGCCAATTTAGGCCCACAAAAGGCCTTTTGAAAACCAAAATTAAACCAGAAATGACTTCCGGCCACTTCCTGTTTTGAAAGAAAAAGATTGTACATGGCCTAAAATGGCCCAGGGGACTAAAACCAGGGCAAATATGTCACCCACAGTTCTTAAAGGGTATTGAGGGATATTTTGGGCAGAAATTTAAAAAAAAAAATCAGTGGGGTAACAGGTAAGGGTTCAGACCCACAAGATCATAGGCAGGAGGAGGAGAATATACAGTCCCCTAGCTTCTTACAAATGTCAATCCCTGCCATAGATATTCAAATCCTAGCAGAAACCACACATTTTATTGTTTGCATTACAACAGGCCCTTTGCTTTTTGGAATTTATATATTTTTAAAACATTTTCAATCTGTGAATGCTTGAATCCATGGATAAAAAAATCCATGGATACAGAGGGCAAACTGTATTTATGTACAGCATTATTACATTTAAGGGCTGTTACAGAAAAAGATTCCCAGTAAATTACAACTTGTTTATTTTTGTATATTTAACTACTACCAGAAATAAATTTTAAGTGAATACTTCTATCACACATGAATATCGACATTATATATCACTGGATTATATTTACCATTACTATAGGATTTTCTTTATGTTCAACTATTTTGTGATGATATAAATACAAAGTGGAATTCCACTCAAGATCAAGTCAAGCTATACTAACCATGTTCTCTATCCAAAAGATTCATATCATCCAAATAAACAATATTAGTAAGTGCTTCAGTTCTTCTATTCAGTTCCAAACAGAGAGTCAGATATCCAGACCAGAAACTATAAAAAGATTGTAAGAGATATCCACAAATCAAAATGAACATGTAAATATATTTTGAATAATTACAGCCTTGTCCACATTTCAGAATGCCACAAATTTTATGGCTAAAAGAAAAAAACTTCCTCTTAGATTCTTGTATACTCATTCAGAATTTAGATCAGAGAGCATGCCCTATTATAAATTGCCAAGTGCAGGGGAATACTGTACCAAATTAGAGAAAGTGGGGCACTAATTTCTGATTCTCAAACAAGCATGCCACCAAACACTCAAGTTTGTCACTATGTTACGTTAAAAACATAGTTTAAACTTCTTGTAAGCCATCTTAGAACCCATGTCAGGAGAAAGATGGGTTATAATATAGATAGGTATCTTAACAGCAATCAAGAATTAAGGTTCCTGATTGCTGGTTCCATACTTAAGGTTCCAGAGTACTCCCAAGTGGGCCAAGGCTGCAACTCTAACAATGACTACTGTAACAGTATACTGGGGACAAGGACACTGCCTATGAAGATGGGGTGCAGAAAGAGGAGGTGCAAAAGCTTTCAAAACAACAACAATAACTCATAGAATCATAGAGTTGGAAGAGATGACAAGGGCCATCCAGTCCATGCAGGAACTCCCAGTCAAAGCATCCCAAACTGTAGCTTCAACACTATTCATTATTGCTGCTAAATCATATTATAAATTCCGGCATGAGAGACAGAAAATCTGAAATCTCTCAGCCATGATAAGTATGTATTCCACTGAGCAATCCACTGGCAGTTGAAACACATAAAAACAGACCATATTGTTCAGCAAATGATTAATATTTATTTTGTCTAGCTGAACTGTATGAGCAGATTAGACTACTGCAAACAGGAACAAACAAACAAGACAATGTGCCTTTGCAATAATGAAATTTTAGTAAAAAGCTCTTTTACAGAATTTTTATATTACCCATAACTTTTGCATGTGTCAGACATCTTCTCTTTTGTTATAATGTCAGCTGGAAGTTTAAGTAACAGTAAAATCAGTTCATTATATCCCCAAGTAAATAAATGTGAACGTGGCCTGAAAATTTTAAAGATAAAAGTTAGAGAAATTAATTTTTAAGCCTTGCCTCAAGAAAATTTTATCAATAATGCAGGTCTATTTCAATTTTAATCCAACCCATCACTGAAATTATTAAAGATATTTCATACAAGAATACCCAAATTAAGTGACCAAAACATAATGAAATGGAGTAAGTGATAAAGCCAGTAAGATTGAGAAGGACAAAAAGGAAAATTTCAAAAGAAAATCATGAAGACTTTTTTTTTTAAGCAAGTTAGTGAATTATCCACCAAAGCTATCCTAATCAATTACAGAATCAGTTCCAGTTTGCATCCTCAAGAGGCTTCTGGCCCAGTGGAGAACACTGCTAATGGAAGAGAAGAACAAATTCTCTGTTCTCTTGCAGCCCCTTGTGGCTCCCCTCTAAATCTGCTACCAGAGGGTTGAGGTATCCTCCAGAACAGCTGGGACATTTTAGCACTAAACACTGTAGAGAAAGAGGGAAATCAATGAAAATTGCCCCCTTTCTCACAAATAGGGATATTCTGAAAATAACCCTGCTTAGCAAATTCCCCCTTCAAGTAGGAAAAAAAAACTCAGATCCAATCCAAATCAAAATGTGGAAGCCAACTTTAAGCTAAAGTTAACACTAGCAATTAAAGAAAAGGAATGCATGTGTTCATGCTTTCCATTCTTAGTCAAGTTCACCATCAACTGCTGTTAAAGTGTTTACTACAGTTCATAACACCTTGCAGCTCAAGATCACCATCAACTACTCTTGAAATGTTTACTGCAGTATATAACATCTTGCCACCACATGTGTCTTGGACCCTTGTCCTTCTTCGCTTATTAACAGGCCAGAGGGGGACTGGGTGAGTGGGTAAATGAGGTAGTCAATGCCTCCCTACAACAAGGCAGAATTCCATCTTGTCTAAAGGAGGCAGTTGTGAGGCCTCTGTTAAAAAAAGCCATCCTTGGATCCCACAATAATGAATAATTATCGGCCAGTGTCCAACCTACCATTTTTGGGCAAGGTTTTAGAACATGTGGTGGCTTCCCAACTCCAGGGGTTTCTGGATGAAACGGATTATCTAGATCCATTTCAATCTGGTTCAGGCCTGGCTATGGAATACAGACAGCCTTGGTCGCCTTGGTGGATGACCAATGCAGAGAATTGCACAGGGGGAGTGTCCCTGTTGGTTCTCCTGAGCTTCTCAGCAGCATTCTGTACCATCGACTATGGTATCCTTCTGGATCACCTCTTTGGGATGGGACTTGTGGACACTATTCTACTGTGGCTCTGTTCCTTCCTAGAGGGGTGAACCCAGAAGGTGGTGCTGAGGAACTCAACTGTGCCTGTTTCTTGAGACACTGGATCTGGCCTCAGTGGTACATGCCTTGGCTACATCATGTTTGGACTAATGTAATGCACTCTACATGGGGATGCCTTTGAAGAGTTGCAGCCAAAGAGCTGCAGCCAGGCTGCTAACAGGGCCAGGTTATAGAGATCACAAAACGCCCCTGTTGAAACAGCCCCACTGGCTGCCAGTCTGTTTCTGGGCACAATTCAAAGTGCTGATGGTGATCTATAAAGCCCTATATGGCTCAGGTCTGTTTGGCAGACCATATCTCCCTATATGAGCCAGCCTGGGCTCTGAGATCTCTCCATCTCACCTCCACCACAAGCATGGTTGGTGGGGACATGAGAAAGGGCCTTTTCTGTGGCTGTTCCTAGACTCTGGAACTCCCTGCCCAAGAAGGCCAGGGTGGCCCTTTGTTTGTTATCCTTCCTCCAGCAGGCTAAGACCTGCTTGTTTAAACAGGCTTTTAAAACAGAAAGTTTTTAAGGCATGTGACAGGGTGTTGTTCTATTGTTTTAATGTATTTTAAACATTTTAATATTTTTAAACTTGATTTTAGCATTTAATCTGTTGTAATTACTGTAACATTTTAATTCTATTTTAATATAATATTTTTATATGTTTTTAACTGTATGGTGTTTTTTAATGTTGTAAGCTACCCTGAGTCTCAGCTTTGTGAGAAGGGTGGGATATTAATAATGATTATGATGATGATGATGATGTAGTTTTGACCACTGTGTAACAGTTTTGTACCAAGATGAGAAAGAAGGAAGTGGATTCCAACAAAAATAGGAAAAACTGGCAAGCATGGAAAGGGAGTTATGATCAGGGCAGAGAGTAGGCATCAAGGTCTTGCAAGTTCTTAAGAGGAACTGCAGGTCAATATCTCACTGCCAAGAATGTAGTCTCAAGCCATCACTAATGTGGGGTTCCATTTAGCAGACATATTCCACTCTAATGAGGCAGCAAGATTTTCACTGGCTATTAAACTTCATAAGATAACAAGGACGGCACCAGTTAACATGTAGTTAGGGAATCTGTGCCAGATTCAATCACTTGGGGAGCCTGCTTTCTTAGAGGAGCTCCAATAGTAGCAAAAGTACAGCCTTTTTTCTCAAACATGTAAAAAAAAAAATTCAGTTGGCCTTTAAAAATTAACCACTGGACTATTCTGTTTTGATTGCTGTACTATATTATAACTACCATTATTATTGCTATTTTAAATGTAGGAAACTACTGTGGAAATTAGGTGAATAATGGTATAGAAATATTTTAAATAAGTAAAATTGTTGTTTAAAACATGCCTCCAAATTTGGACTGTATAGAAGCAAGTCAGCACAGCTGCCAATTTGCATATAACATGAAGCTATGGATAACTGTGACTTCTGGTGGGTTTTCCCTCTCATTGAAAGAGGAAAATGAAGCAGCAACAAAGAGTCATGTAAGAAGCTTGTGTATTATTCTAGCTTAGTCATACTGAGCCACTCACTAATTAAGATATCCCTAGAGGAAAAACTTCAGGAGTAGACATACCATGGATTTCCTTGGCTATCCATTGTACTTGCTTTCTGTGGACCATCATGAGAAACTGCTAAACATAACCAGTCTAATTGTAATGATTCAGGATGCAGAAGAGATCTAAGGAAAGACAACCTAGGAAGAGATTATTTCCAGATGTTACAAATTTGAAATGCATGTGCAATGGCAGAAAAAAGACAGATGCAAAACATACAGCTGAGATTAATTCTGGTTTACATCTTAACATAATATAGTATATTTGAATAGAATCTAAACAATGCTTTATCTAATGTAATTCTAATCAAAAAGTAGGAGACAAAACAGAGACAAATGTTGGATGTCTTCTTATATATCGGTAAAATTTTTATAGGACTGCTAAATAGCTAGTCCTCAAGCTATTTCTTGGTAAAACATAACATAACATTTAATTGGGAAGAGGCAAATAAATATCTTTATTCTGCACCCCTCCATTTGCCACCCTTCTCCAGAGTAAGAGCAGAATATGTACCTTTCATCTTCTGGCTTTGATTTGATTAGACTATCTAAATAAGCTAGAAAATGTTCAGGTTTGTTTTTACAAATTTGCTTGATGTCTGAAGGCAAAATAGAGGGATAGAACTTGGTCAAAGGCCTCAGAGCAGTTTCTCCAAATTTTTCATAAAGCCTAGACAGAACAGCAGATGACAAAGAAAACACAAATGTTTAAAACACAATTCTTCTCATATCTACTTCATTTTATTTACGTATGTATTTATTTATTAAAATATTTATATCCTACCCTTGATCCAAAAATCTTAGGTGGCTTACAATAAAACCAAATTAAAACAATAATTACAAACTTTTATATGACTTAAATATATTAAATTCAATTTAAAAACAGGCAGCTTAAAACCAGATAAAACAATCTTGAATAATATAACTATAAAACACGTGCAGGTTACCAGTACAAGGTAATCTCATCAGGTTACCAGTACAAAGCCTACTGTGGCTAAGTTATTGCTGTCAAGGAAAGGCCATGGCTGGCAGACCACTGAAACCTGGCTCCAAGCACTATGAACAACCAAGTCTATCTAGGCCTCCAGGTGATAGGGCACTAGTTGTCAAATGCCTTTGGCTCCAAGGAGGTCCTCTTTATGAGAGGCTGCACTACAACCTCCTTCATGGCAGCACTCATCTTCTCCTGACATAGTGAGGCATTTACCACCCCTTGCACTTAATCAATCCATGTTTCTTAGATCTTAAGAGCCAGGATGGGCAAGAGTCAAGGTTAAAAGTAGCAGGACAAATTCAGGCCTCTTGTTCACATCATCAGGCTGCAAGAACTGAAACATGTTCTATGAAAATACACCAGATAGTGCACTGGACAACTCCCTTGACACTGCAATAACTGTGACAACAAGTTCTGAATGAACATGAACAAATTCTGCTTAAAGTGCCTAGCAAATTTTCAGAGGCAACTGAAGATTCCAGTCCTCATCTCTCTGAACCTGATCCCTATATACACAATGAAAGGTATTTGCCAATTTTTTGGTCATATTCACTCTATGGCCTTTGCCTCTTGCACACTACCTTTGGCCAGCCTATTCCACTGCCCATATATAAACAGATCGGCCTTTTTAGTCATCACCATGCTTGTAAAAAGCATGGGATGAGTCCTTCCTGAATCTTCGTTAGTGAAGAAAAGCCAGAGAGATAACCATATAAACCAAAATGAATTATGGATTCTACAGCCCTGGATTAGGATTTTAGGAGTGAATGCATCAATAGCCCTTTCCAGATCACCATTCCATAGTGAGACCGAGGCTTCAAAAGAATCATCAGGCCTGTCTGCAAGAAGATCCCCCAGAACATTCAGGAATATTTCAGAAACCATAAGTCTCTGGGGGCGGACCATCTTATTCAGTCCTCTATCCCTGCAGGGAAGGTCTGCTAATGCCAAACCAAATGTCAGAAGGAAGTGACATGACTATGAAAATGGCATTGTTGTACACCCACCACCAAAACCAGATCATCCTCCAGCCATCCAACAGCAAAAAAAAAAAAAAAAATAGTCTAAGGTATATCTTGCCACATATCAGACCTAGGATGTACTGAGACAGCTCCATGGTTGTCATGGTAGCCATGAAGTCCTGAGCAGGTCATGTCAGAATAACCTCAGCATGAACTCCAACATCACCTCCGAGATCATCTCAGTCAGGTCAGACAGGAATGTTACTGAGCAGTGGATGGGGAATAAACCAGCAGTATCCCCGTTCTATCTCTTTGGCCCAGCACACAAGGTACAAACCCTCAAAGTCAGTACTAGGACAGACTTTCTGGTGAGAGTGACAAAATCCTTATGAGTGACAGCAATCCACCCCCTCTCAATCTGGGCTGATGCTGCATACTCAGGTGGACAAAACTGAAACAAGCTGACACCATCAAGCTCAACCACTCAGGTCTCTCTAATGCATACTATTTCCAAATATACTATCAATTTACACAGGAATATGAAATTAATACCGCTAATATAATTCCAAAGTTTATTACAGCAACAGTCAAGCTTGTCTGAATCTAAATACTATGAGAATTGGAAAATGGTTTGGTGGTAAAGATATTCATTCCTATGTATTCAACACATACGAAGATAGAATACTGCACTTGCAGCTCTGTGCATGTGAACCTAGAAAATAAATAAAGGATCCCCTTATAGACTCAACTATGCATGTGCAAGGTAAAGATGATATAGTGGGGCGGGATTTTTTTCCCCTAACTCAGTTGGCTAAAACAAAATATGATGTATTCAAATAGATCAGAAGATATATACCTTTGGGCATGTGCCAGCAATACAGGAGCATCCCAGGGGCCCAGATCAACTACCAATTTCAGTGTTTTAAACATATCTCCATTTTCCAGTGACATAGTGACTGGGCTAGTCAGAGTCAGTTCTGAAACCAATAACTGCATGTCATAAACCACTGTCTTTAAAAATAGCATTAAACAAACAAGAAAAATGTTACACCAGTTTAAGACACCAAACTGCAAGGGTCCTAAGGGGAAGGCTTTCTCTCAGTCCAGTCACCATCACAGGCTCACTTGATGAGGACATGAGAGAGCCTTCTCAATGGCTGCTCCCACCCTCTGGAACGCCCTTCCACAAGAAGGTATGCTAGACTGCCCCCTTCCCTGCTTGCCTTTTGCCAGTAGGCAAAAACAGGCTTTTAACGTATAATCACGCTAGAGGATGTTTTAGTTATGTGAAACTGAAGGCTTTCATGGCCAGCATCCATAGTTTTTTTGTGAGATTTTTGGGATATGTGGCCATATTCTAGAAGAGTTTATTCCTGACATTTCACCTGCATCTGTGGCTTGCATCTTCAGAGAATGTTTTAGTAATGTTTTTATAATTTTTGTTATGTTTTTTGTAATTTTATACTGTTTTTAGCTAGTTTATTTTAATTGTCTTTTACATTTTTGTTGTAAAATTTTTAAATTGTTTTATTTGTGAGTTGCCTTGGGTCCCTTTCTAGGAAAACGGCAGCACACAAATGAAATGAAATAAATAAAAGTAACAAGAGGTAAACTGAGAAATTTAGTTCAAAACCAGATGGTATAAATCATATATACTTCATATAAATCTGATTTAATGTTTACTTATTTTTATGCACTAGAATTAGATAAACTGTTAGCTGCACCAGCTTTATAACTGGGAGCAAAAACCAGATTTTATATCTATACAACCATGTATCCATTTTTAAGATACTGTCTTCACCTGTTTCAAGAGACTAAAAAGATAGTTTTGATTCAGTGCTCAGAAATTTATTTAGTCATCTATTTTGCAGAAAGCATATGAAAACATCCAGGAATCCTATCTGTATCTGTTATACCATTTGGAACAATCATAATTTCCCCCTGAAGAACTGTGAATCTTATTCTTAAGGGATAAGAATTCAATGTGAAAAGTTGCAAGCCACTACTGGAAACTGTATTTTCTAGAACTCCCTGGATACTGAATGTTAAAAACTATTTTACATGTAGAGATGTTTCTCTCTGGAAATATTGTTGGAAAGCAAACAGTTATTTTGCATGTTGTTTTAAAGCATGCCCTGCATTCCAGGATGATTTATAGAATCTTCTGAATATTCTCAATGAATTTTTCCTTCAAAAACCCCTGCAGAACTTCACCAAGTTTAAAGATGAACAATAAATTCCTTGCCTTTTAAGCCTTCAATATATGTTTCCCAAACTTTGGGATGATCACTGTGACAGGTTAAAATACAGTTCTTCAGCCTTTCCAAATCCAGAAGAAAAAAATAATCTTTTATGAACCTACAAGCCAATACACAGGAAGCTTCCGGCTGCACACACTGTTCTTCAATTATTTTTGAGCTTTCATACAGGTTTAATTCAAAACATAAGGTTGTAAGCTCTACCAGATCCTTTTGAATGTTTTGAGCAATGAAACATGGGGAAGAAATCTTAAAAGACTGGCTGAACGCCATCTCTGACCCAGTAGTTTCTTCACATAGTATTCCATCAGTCTGAGTGCTACTAAGTGGCTTTGCATTTTCTTCCAAAATCTCTCCCAATTCTTTAGGTACATCATTGGTTTCATAATTTGTTCCTGAGAGCTGTTCCTGCTCCTGATCTACACATTCATTACAGTGATCCGATTCTTTAACTTGCAAAGGCACCTCTCTGTGTATTTTTGATGAGTCATTATCTAAAATGGTAGCTGCACTGAATCTAAATGCTTCTTCTAAAAATGGAATCCACTCCAGCAGAACTTCTCTCAAGAAATGTGGTTGTAGCAAGACCAGTGGATCTTGGAGTCTGATTCTGTTTGAAGGGGGAGAAAAAACAAATTCAATGTCAAAACAAAGGTACCAACAATGCATAAGCATAAGATATAGGGGGTGAAGCAAACCAGCAGCCAGAAGCAACCTTTGGCTGCTCCAGCCACGATTGGCCTGCAATTGGCCAGGGACCGCAGCAACTGGAAGGTCCACTCTCAAAGCAGGCTGCCACCGTGGCCCCAAACAGGCTGCTGGCAAGAAGTGGATTTTTGCCACTCCTTTTGCTGGTGGCTTTGGGCCACCTTAGGCAGCCTTTGAGAAGCTTTTGGCCATGTCATGGGCATATGTCTTCTGCACGCCATGCCCCCAACATGGATGGAAGCAGCTCCTTTTGGCCCGTTTGTTTCCGTCCTGAGTTAACAGTACAGCTCTCCATAAATTTTTGCTCAATTAAAGACAACTGTATTTTCTATGGGATGGGGGTTGCAAGGTATGTGACCTTTAGCCTGTTTCCAGCCAAGGAGATAACCTTTTTTTCCTGAGCAAAATCACTTCTGGTTTTGAGGAATGCACTCCCAGGTCTCAAAGAATTTTTGGAGGTAAACATCCCAGTAAAATAGACACCAGAACATCTAAAGTGAAATGGGCAACTGCAACAGGTCTGAGGAACACCACCATGCCCCTGGAATACTCCCAGAGGCATAAATCCCCCCCTCCAAATGCTGCTTAAAACAAAGCTGGAAGTGGCTGGAAAATGTGTTTAATGTTTTGAAGAATCGGTAATATTAATGGGAAACATGTGTCCAACATGACTGTTAGAGAGTATTTTTTTAGAAAAAATGTTTTACGAATTGGAAAACATGAACTATATAGAAGAAGCTGGGGTTCTGCATGTGACTCCTTGGCCAAACTTTGCTCACCTGTCTTCTATGTTAATCCTCATATCCCCATCACATCAAAGTACAACAGTGCCTCATAGTCCACAACTATGGCTTCCAAGTAAACACTGTTCTAAAATCTATTACAGTTACATGTGGAAATGGCTACACAGTAAAAAAAATGTATTAAAATGTATTAAAACGGGAACCCAGCATTTCTATCCAAATAACACTGTTGGTGGAGGACAGAATATAAGAGTTGCTGAGTACTCCCCTTTCACCATAGATATTTGCCACAAAAAAGTCTACCCTACACGACTATGAAACCAACTGATATAGTGGATGAAGGATGCTTTGGGCAGACCAGAGAAAACTACAACTTCTCCACACACTTCTCCAGAAAGAGCCTCATCTGTATCAGGGAATGTCCTAGTATATTCTGCAAACCCCAATATATCTGCAACCCTATTTATGACAAACATTTTGCCCTTCCTCAAATCTTCTCCAGCTGAAATGGTTTTCCCCTCCCTTCTCTCTTCATTTTATTTGCAGAATATGTGAAATCTTACTGAAGTCTTACTTACAGAGTCTCTGCAGTTATTGCCTTCAGGTCTTTAAGCTGTTCTTCATCTGATGGCAGATTCTGCAGTTCAACCCTTAAAAGGTACAATAATTTTAGTGAACAATGGGTAGATTGAAACAAAAACTTACAGGAAACCTCTGTAGAATCCAAAATATTCTACACATTACAACCAGGAAATATCTTCTGTTCTCCCTCATTTTGCTCGCTTTGCTCACATTTTGCTGGCTTTGCCCACATTTTTAGCATTAAATCTCATTTAAAAAACAAGACCCTGCAACCTCAATAATGACTTTGTAATTCTGTGTAATCATATTTCATTGCACTATTTGTGGACGACCTAGTCACAGTCTTTTTGTTGTTGTTGTAAATTTGGTGTTACACACAATGTATTTTTGTGCATCCTGTATTCCAGTATCACTTCGAGCAGGTTATTCAAATGTCTCCATTCTGTAAGTCACTCTTGCTGCTATTTCTGAACAATGTTTAAGACATGTATACATACATAGTGGTTTTAAGATAACCAGGTTTGGAAAACTTGTTTTTAACAGTTGGATATATTTGTGAAATTTCATAACAGGTAAGTGTTCCAAGGTCTGTAACTGTTCTTATATATATGGTGGAGTTTGGTTCCACGACATCACATCGATACCAAAATCCATGAATGCACATGTCCCATTAAATACAGTGGCATAGTAAAATAGTGTTCCTTACATAAAATGGCAAAATCAAGGATTGCTTTTTAGAATTTATATATATATTTTAATTTTTTCAAGCCAAGGGTGGTTGACTCTGTAGGTACGGAATCCATGGATATAGAGGGCTGACTGTACTGTTATATTTTTCTAATAATCTATGTATCTTTGGTGTCCTTTTTTAAAAAAAATAATGTTCTCTGACAACTTTGAGTGAGCTGAAACCTACTGAGCTTGCAGAACTACAGTACTCATTATTTTGAGACACATCATTTTCTTTCAGGAGTGTTTGCTGGATGCTTTGCGGTTAGTGATTTTTGATGCCTCTCAGCCAATAAAAAAGCCATGAAACTAGCTGGTGTATATGCTGTTTGGTTATTTATTTCTGTTTGCTGTTTTACTACGATGTATACTGGTATTGTCAATGTCCTATACAATTGTATACAAATGGAAGAGGGGTTTGCTGATAAAGTCAATAGGATTTGTGGTGCCTGTGAAAAATGAAATAATGTTTTTGTCTGTGAACAAATGGGAGGAAAGGCTGCAAATGTATGGGGCAGGCAGATTACTATGTGGGTATCTAATTATTATGGTAGTTCTGTTTGCAGACATTATACTGCTAACTTCTTTGGTCACTGAAATATAACTTGCTGTTAAAATACAGAAAACTGATTTACTTACTGAAGGGAGCGGGCAGTTCTTGACAAAGACACAGAATATGTTTCTACCTCACCCTCCTACTGTAAGAAAAAGGGTCTTAGCACAAGCTGAAATGAGCTTATACTCACTCTTCTTCCTGTGGCTGTGCTAGTATATTAGCAGTCACTTCTGGCAGTGCTTCTTCTTCATCCTTAATATCCTCTCTGATTCTTTCAGGATTCACATGGGTACCAATCTTTTCAATCTTCTCTGTTGTCTTACGCACAAAACTAGAAACACTAAAAGTCAAATATAACAAGTATACAATCACCAGTAAGGACCAAACGCTATACTCAGGCAGAAAGGGGTACTGTCTGGGATAAATTTGGATACATACAACAGGCTGACAAGGTGGTAGACATGTACAATATATGCAGAAAAATATACATTATTATCTTGGTAAGCATAAATAGATATTTTAGTGTAACAACATTATAAATTTTAATTTCTGAAATCACAGGAAGACTGGAAAAAAGTATAAAAGTTCTATGGTTAAATGGCTTTGTACTCCTTATTAATCAACTGCTGCATTTAAACTATGTTTTTAGTAAAACACCTACAGCATACGTTGGAAAATTTGAATACTACTTGTGATTTGTTACCGACTACCACAGCTGATCAAACAAAGCTCCAATCTTGAATGCATTACTTGAAAGTATATCCTATCAGTTCCAATGCAATTTCTTTCAAAATAAATAGAATCCATAAACAACCAGAGTCACTCAAGATTAGATGCATTGCTTGTATACTGTTGTTATCAACATGTTAGACTTCTTAAAATTACAGTGGAGCACACTGTATTTAAATCTTTTTTCTGGCAAAAGAATTCAATTGTCTGTTCTAGAAGCCTCTAAAAGTAAAATGGGAGGGAGCACCATTTTACGAAGGCCTTTTGAGATTGCACACACACCCTTCACTGTTTAACATAATAAAATGCTATTTTTTCCAATCAAGAAACAAATCAACTTCTGTCCATAGTTTTCATATTTTGGGGGTAAAACATATGGCCCAAAGCCCATCCCTGCAACATAAATTGATTCACTATAGAATAATTAAAAATATTGTAGCACCTTTATTATGACTGACTGAAATGTCACAGAGTGAGCTTTCTGGTACTCAGAAGTCTACTTGAAATTTGCTGTTCAGCAGTTAAAAAGGGGAGAAAAGAAAAGGAATAAAATACCCCAACACCTGTACTTTGTAAGAGTTTCATAATGACATGTTGGAGAAATCACTACACTACACTGTGCAGAGTGTCAGTTGAATGAAGGACTACGGGTCCAAAAAAGAAATGGCTGCACCCCTTTTAAAAATAGCCAGCAGTTATTTAGATCAGTATTCAGTTCAAATATCCAAATAACTGCCAACATATGTATTACCAATGAAGAAACAGCCATTACTTTTCATCACAGCAGCTGTTCTGGCTTTCTACTGAACAGGAACTGAAAAAGAATGAAACTGCAGTATGTGAACACTTAGCTAAAGGCCACAGACTGTATATCTACAAAAAGAAATAGCCAATCATTGTTTTTACTTAGCTAGCTAGGGCTAGACATAGACCAGGGTGGGAGATGTAGGGCCTATGGACTTCAGGTGGCTCTTTGCAGGGCCCATTGCAATCCTTGGAACCCCCAACCATTACCTAAATCCCACAGTACCCTCTTAAAAGTTATTTTCTGAAACAACCACCCCCAACTCATCCTCAGAAAAAAAAGCTACATGATGTTGTTTCAAGGGCACTCCAAAACAGCAATTCTCCAAAGTCACCAGGACTGATGCAATGTCAGTTCCAGTTGCCAAAATGGAGACCACAATGATATGGCCCTTAGGAGGAGTTCAAAGTGACATGATGTGGTCCTCTGAGACCATGAATATGCCCACTCAATGCAAACCCACACATGAGATTAAATAATCTTCAGTTTATATAAGGCCACTCTTTTAATATAGAAATCTAAGTTATTTATATCAATGCACACACACAATGCACATTTATATCAATGCTCCAGCCCTCACAGTAGAACTCAAAATAACTATTGTGACTTCCATTGTGATGATGCCCATTCTTTAGTTTTGAAATGTAGCATCCTTAACGGCCTCAAAAGCAATTATATTTTGTATGCAAAATCTATATCTAGGTTCCTTATGTGGTATATCCATGTTATTTCAATAGTGATTCTTTCTTGTCAAATGAGCAGGTATGACTTAAAGTTGGGTTCGACATCAGTCAGGGACTGAGGGTTGCATTGGTCCCCTATGGGACCTTGGAAGGACCTCACAAAGTCAATTTCTGAGTCATTTCCAGTTTTTAAAAAGGCATCTCTTGGGCCTTAAACAGCCTATGGAGGCCTAAAAACATGGTAGAATTGCCCCTGTTCACCACAGGAAGACATGGAGAACAAACAAACAAAAAAGGGGGGGGCTGTTTTTGGGGGATACTCCATTTATGCCATTTCAACATGAATAGCATCCCACCCCCGCACCCCTGCCCCAAGTGGCTTAAATATGAGAGTAGCTGCTCAGTTCTTTACTCAACAATGGGCTTCCACAGGATTTAAAAATCATCTTTCAAGATACTATTTTGACCCATGGCCCAGGAAATGTCTCCTGACTAGATAGCACTTTACACTTTCTTCCTTTATTTATTCACCCTTCTTAAATTAGCAACATCTGAGATTGCCTATATGGTGTTATGCTGATAACATACAGCACTATAGAGAAGGTTAAATGAAGATACATTCTTTGCAGGTGCACTATCCAGAATTTAAAATTAGTGGCATATAATAGGGGCCACGGGCAAAACTTATCCTAGAGAAGATGACTTCTCCCACCATTTTCTCATGCTGTTCTCATTATGAGATTTCAACCCCCTGCTAGTTAATTAGCTTCAGAGGGTGAAGGCTGGCTGAGGAAAACTGGGGATGGATTAAAACATCATGTATTATGACTGGACAAAAGGAGGAGGATGTAATGGATAAGGAATTCACACATGGTTTTACCTGTCCTTGACAGCCTGAAGAGAGACGAGAGGAGATGGGGAACGGAATGACAATGGAATACTGAATGGAAGAAAAGTCTCATTCCGATCAGTGTCGACCACCACAGAAGCATGAGATACATTGTCTAACAAATAAAATTAAAATTTTAAAAAGTCATAAAATGTAATGGTCTGACGAAAAACGTTCAGAAATGGTCAGATGCCATGCTCTCCACTATATGCTTCTTTGCCTCCTGCAGGTCGAAAACCACACAGCTGTAATTGCCAAAGACCAAGCAGTCCTAATTGCCACCTTTTTCAAACCACGTAGGAAGAGGTCATACGTTCTGTACTCCATTGCTAAAGTGGCTTAGCAGTTTAAGAAAACTATCTGGTTTTTCTTTTAGTTTATTCGTTTCAAAGCATCTACCAAAATGCAATATAGAAAACACTGCTCATAAACTGAATGCATACCTTCATTTGAGGCTTAGGCAGCAGTTAGGTAAGGTGCAAAATCTGAGAGCTTTTCAAAGGTAAATATAGTACTGCCTCATAGAACCCATGTTACAAAACAAGATGCATTTTTGACTGATATCCTCAGTACCATTAAGAGTTTAGACTGAGCAACAGACCATTTCAGTGATGAGTTAAGTGAAATGACAAGTCAAAAGTGAAAATGACGTACTCAAAATACACAAGGCTAATGTCAAGGTGTTGGCGGAATAAAAATACATGGATGGAAAAACATTTGTATCTTTAAGCTATTGCTTCACTGTTGCAAAAGAATTTGTAAATGGAATGGAAATGTTCTAAATTCATTCTTGGTCATAAGCATATAGAATTGTATTCTTTCCATCAAACCATCCTTGAGGCCTACAATTTATTCAAACTGGAGACCTCAAGGGAAAAGACCAGGTTTGCTGAGAGACTTGTAATTTGATGAAGAGGAAAATGATAGCAATTTAAAAATGTTTGCTATGTATGTTACTAAAAACAAAAGGTCCAATTCAAAGAAGAGAAGGAGCTATTCATTATAAATGATAGCAGAAAGTAGGGCAAAATGAAGATTACACATCAAGTCACTTATAGAGAAACATGGAATACCAGACAGTTTGGTAACAGTCAGGCAAGGACTCTCTCTTTCAAATCATTTAATAAGGTACATATAAAATAAACTCTCTCTCTCTCTCTCTCTCTCTCTGTCAATATCTACAAGTCAACAGCATGTTAGTAACTCAAGTATTATCTCAAGTAATACCACTACCATGCTACCACGGCAAGTCTGTGGATACGGAGGGTGGACTGTATTTCTAATTGTTGCTTGCCTGCCTTTAAATAGCCTAAAAGGATCTGGTTGGCAAGGACTAGAGGCTGAATGCTGGTCTAAACTGAACGGGTTAAAATTAGGAAAAAATTATACACCGATAAGAATATAACCTGAATGACAAAAAGGCAGTATTGACAACAACAGAACATTAATGCATGTGAAAGATCAGGCATGTCAGCTCTTTACTAGGCCCACAGAAAAACATTTATATTACCTGGTTCCAAGTGCTCTTCTTCTTGGTGTGTGTGAAATTCTTTCAATCTTTCCTCTTCTGATAGGGTTTGGCTATGTAAGGAACAAGTATCCTCATCAGACTGGCTGCCTCTTCGACTAATAACACGATAAATACCAGAATCTAATATGTTGAAGCTTTCCTATTAAAAAATTAGAATGAAACCTTTAAAAGCCTTTCCTTTTAAACACCTGTTTAACATGCAGTGTAAACCAAAAGCCTAAATCCAACTGTTAATCCCAATTAGACTCACTGAATCAATAGGATTTCTCTAAGTGTTGATTTACCATCTAGTAAACTGATTTAGTGGCTTTAGGTCTTAAGTTGTGATTTAACCACTTTCAAGATTCACTGCATTCGGTAGAGTAGAATGAATGGAAATATTACACAGGTTAATAAATAGAAACTGTTTATTACAGCAAGGGCTACAGTTATTTCCACAATTTAAAAGTATGGTGATACTCCAGTATACATGTAATAGGAAAACAGAAGTGGGCATGCGTATGTGGATAAACTGCATGTTTTTTTAGCAGAGAGAAACTTCAGATTCCCAAATGATTTTTACTACAGGCAAAACATTTATTGTATTCTGTCTCTCTGTAATCCGGTTATTGTTCCATCTAATCTGGATTGCAATAAAAGCATCCTGGAACAGATATTACAGTTCAAGTTAATGGTTTTCATTAGAAATAAATCTAATGCATTTAACAACCTTTCAAACAAATGAACTACTGAAACAGAGGCAGAAGACAGAACGCTTTACTAAACAGATGAATAATGAAAATTTAGTCTATTCATTACCTTGTATTTAAGGGCTCTTATAGAATTATGCTTACATGTGAAGAAATACTGCTCCTCCTACTACTGCATGCAGAATCTAATGGCTCAAGTTTTGAGATCAGTTCTTCAAGCTGAGCAATGATATCACTTTGTGTTGAAAGATCCAACTGTGATTTCAAGTGTTCTAGCTTATCTACAGGAAGAGCTTTTCTTGCCTATTAATAAACAAAATGAAAGCTTGAAAATTACTAGGCTTCTAGTGTGTTAAAGATATTGAAGAACATTAAATCATACAAAAGCAGTTAGTTGTGATACCATGAGCCACAACAGTTGGCTCCAAAGATAAAATTAATTTAAAGAGGCATATATAAAGAAAGCCTCACTTCCACTTTTCTCCTTGTAGCTTTTATGAACAATGTAGGACAGGTTGTCAAAAGCTACTGGGAAAAGGAAAACTGCAGCATTAAGGTGACTGCAACTCTACTTCACAGCACCCTGAACCCACTATACAGTACTGTTTCAAAAAGGCTCCGCAACCCACTATAGAGGTTCTCAGGGCTTGGGAGGAAGAAGGGAACTTAATTCTGTGAATTTCCTTCAGGTAAATTAACTTAGGATACAGATAAGTAACATTTACATCACCATATTAGTTCTTAGAACATGCTTTTAAGACAACTATTTAACAGGAAAAAAATAAAATGAAATATTAGTTTTGGTTACCCGACATAAGACAATAGAATTCTGGAAGAGACAGCAGATTCTCGCTGCAAGACTCCAGCAGTTTCGTCTAAGTAACCGTTCTATGCATTTTTCAACTGGCAGAAGTGAAAGGTGGGAGACTTTTCCATTGGTGTGCAAACAGAAGAGTTCATTTTTATGTATTGCAATATCTTGAACATCTAGATAAAACAGATGATCATTTATATCAGTCTGTATACAGATTCCCAACACAGCATATAATGTGTAATATTTCATCAAAAATGAAGTCCCAAAACTTGCTCTCTAGATTAGTGCAAGATTCTTCTGCAGACATTTGTTGGACTGCATCCTTACAATCTATAATAATTTTCAATTACAATCAATTTCAAAATTCTTCAGTTTTTCATTTGTCTCACATATCTACCTGATTATTAGTAGTTTACCTAGTATTTCAAGAGCACATACAATCCAACTGTTAAGAGCAGAGTTCTCTAGACAACATATGCTTTACCTTTAATTTCACTCCAGAGCAAAACTTGGACATTCTGGGGAAGGAAAATATATATGCCTCTTTCTGTCCATGTCAGTACACAGTGATCACTGAAAAGAAAAAGATTAGGTAGAAAAATTATATGAGTATCAAAAATGGTTTTGGATTTCTCAACCAACAAACTAATAGAGTAAAGAAATTATTAAGTAATTATTAATTACTTATTAACAGACAGATAGTGGTAAATTAATTTTAAATATAATTTTCCAACAAACCCACATAAATTAAACTACTAAACCAAAAAGTCAAAGGCAGATCAACAGTCAAAATTATAGACTTTTGGGGTTGGTGGAATTTAATTGGATTTGTTGGGAAAAAAATATCTTTTGAATTTATTTACAAAACATTATCTTTACTTATTTCCTGATTCTGTTAGTTGTCACTTCCTTGAATTAGGTTTTTTATTTTCTTCTCTCTTCTTTTTTAGGGTTTAGCGTGGTCAAACAAGGTCTTTGGGTCTGAGTACTAAAACAAAATGGAAACACTCCCCATGCCAAAGAGGAAGCCACAGTTTCCCTTCAGGAAAGTTACAGGTATGTAATGTGAGAACCAACTCTTTTAAGTTTTCAGCCAAAAGTCATATGATCATTTACCCTCTTATACAAATCATTGCTCAGGCAAGAAATCATGTTTATTAGCCATGAAAGGATCACAGTTTTCTGAAATTCTAACCACAATTAACAAAAATTGTTCTGTAATTAGTGCCAGCATCACAAAGTCATCAGTAGGTTATCAGAACACAGGGTAGGGACTCCTGCACTCAAATTCCAGCCTAACCATGAAAGGGTCAAAACAGATGGCCCTGAAGACTGGGTGGGGGCCGCAGCAACTGCACTCCGCAGCCCAAATCCAGCCAGTTTCCACCCAAATACGCTCTTATTTGGGGCAAGAAAAAATTCCACTCTTACTCTGGGCAAAAAACAGCTGTCCCTTTGATGCTGGAGCTGGCTTTTCACCAGGGTGAGTGGCATTTAAACACCATGCCCTCAAGTCTCCCGAAAGCTGGCCAGCATGTAATCACCAGCACAGCTTCCGGGTGACTTGGGCGTGTGGCATGTCTAAACACCATGCCCCCTAGCCAGCTAAAAGCCAGCTTTACCAGGCCATCTGTTTCAGCCCTAAGTAACTTTGGGTCAGTTGTTGCCACTGAGCCTAACCACCCCACAGAGCTGTTGTGAAAATAAAAATCAAGGACAAGAGAAATATGTATGCCTCCTTAAGCTGCTTGGAAGGAAAGTGGAATATAAGCATTATTATTTATTAAGTTTTGAAAGAGATAATTAAACATTTGATACCCTGTCAATATTTTCAACTTCTGATCTATATACATATTGTTGAACTGAAACAATTTTTTTTTTCATATTTACCTTAAATAAAGAAGCCTGGGGAAAGCCAATGACTGAGGGGAACAGGCAGAAACAGTATACTCCAAATCCTCCCTTTAAAAAAGAATTATTTTATAGGTGAATTGGGCTGGCTGTTTTATGTATAAAATCAAACAATACTTGAGCTTTTTTATTTAACTTACTCATTTGAGAACTTGATAGTGTTTAATGCTTTGTATAGCTTCATTTCAAACTGCCTGAGTATGTAGAATTCCAGTTGCTGAATTTAAACTTCCATTAGTCCTAGCCAGCACAACTAGTGGTGATGAGTGCTGCAATTCACAGGTTCTCCAACCTATGGCCTGAGAAGCACTGCTCCAATCTATCTGATGTAAAGGACTGGCACCTTTTTCCTACATGCCAGATGGCTACAGCTGTTTCTTTCTATCCTGAAAAGGTACTCTGGATGGACAACCAATGGCTCACACAACAGTAGCAGTCTAAGGACCATTAATTTGAGTAGCACTGTTCTATATCACAGTCCAATGGATTTTTAAAATCATTTTTTGTTTGCCAAAGCACATAAAAATATTTGTTCCCCACCCTTAAAACAATTAAAATATGTTTCTCTAGTTAAGCACAGTGATTGTAACAGGAGCTTTATGATTTCCTCTGTGAAAGAAATGCAATTTTCCATGAAACTTCATATACAAAGATTTTATATGTAAGAGAAAGAATATGCACATATGTCTGTAAACATCTACAAAGCTCAGCATTAGAGTTATGCCTGAAACACACGGGCCAAATAAAGTGCCTTCCAGGTGCTTTGATGGCATGGCGTTCAAATGACACAGACCCCAAACCACCCAGAAATTGATCTGAGGCCCCCTATGTCAGCCCAAAGCTAGCTTGAAAAGGAGCACCAAAGAGCTGCTCTTGCCAGTGGCCCATCTAAGACCATGTAGCAGACACCTTTTGGACTATGGCATCCAGTCGCCATGGTCCCGGAACGATCTGGCCAGTTTTTCTGCCCCATCTCCTTCACCCCTCAAACAACTATAAACCCACTCCATGCAACATTTTTTCACTCTCTGCATGTCTTCAAAGACATGCACAAAATAGTCTGTATGAGTATGCAAAAGAATCCTGTAACATCTTTTCAAACTTACTGAATGAAAGGGGTCTGCAGCATAAGCTTTTGTAGACCAAGTCTTTCTGTACCTATCTGTATCTGTGCAATCTCATAGTTGTGAAAAAGAATGCAACAGAAATAGAAATGACTCAGATCATACACACACCATCCTTCAGGAGACAAGAGTGTGAGAGAATAAATAATTACCATACATACTCCACTATAAGTTAACCTCATGTATAAGTCAAGGGTAGGTTTGGGGGCCAAAATTATGGGGTTTTATGTGAACCGTGGATACGTCAAGGGTAGAACTTAGGGGCATGTAACAAAGGATGTAAAGGAGGCGGCCAGGCTGTGAAGAGGCTGGGGGGGGAGGGAGAACACTCACTCTTCTCCCTCCTTCCCAGCCTGGCTGTCCCCCGCGGGAGGCAGCCAGGCTGGGAAGAGGCTTGGGAGATAAGCCTATTACTGTATTGACCTGAGTATAACTCAAACCAGGTTTTTTAGGTCAATTTTTGATACAAATTATTTGATTTATACATGAATATATATGGAATGTGTCACAGCTATGATATTTTCAAATCAGAGTGCACTAACTGGGATGCAGGTTTTCATGCACATTTGGCCCAAGTCCTCTTCTCCCACATACACATAGCAGGAACGGCTTCTTTTTCCCACAAGAAGAATCACAAATGAAAATTAATACCTAATAACTGGTGTTAATTATTAACATTATATAATCATGCTAGCAGTACAGCCAATTCTCTAGACAGTATAACCAAATACCTTAGAGTAACAATAGGGAGAGGTGGTGACGAAAGAAGCTGCTTGAACTGATGCGTACTTAGCACTTCACCTTCGAAATTCACCTCCCACATCCGTGAGCTGGGACGTGCACAATATATCAGTGACTGCTGGTTCCCACAAGTCCTTCCAACAGGGAAAAAACACGCTCCATATTCACCATCTCTCTCCTTATTTCCAATTTTCCAAAACTTTTCCCTATTTAACAACAATAAGAATCAACATTTAACCTTATGAAACAAGTTGGACAAAGCTTTAAAAGATCTTCAAGTCTGCACAGAAAGAATACACAATTTAGCATAAATATAGTGGATATCATTATGGCATGATATTTCCTCCTAAAATACCAGGTGTGGGATTCAGGGATAGATAAGCGGAACTCTAACAAAATGAGATTTTCCGGATTCCTTCCAGGTCTTTGGGGCATGCCCACTCAACAATATTTTTATTGCTTTTTTTTCCTGCCATCCTCTGGCTCCAAGGAGTTGAAGGAATCAGTTTCACCATGTCAGGAGAACAACTGGCTTGTTTTGATTCCCAGGAAAAGCCCTTTTTACCAAACAAGAAGTGACCAGAAGTTAATTCCAATTTTGGTAAAAGCATTCCCCATCAGTTGAAAACAGACTGGGGACAGCATCCAGACATGACCAAATTGACCCCTAAAGGCCAGAGGAGGATACTTTTTGCACTAAAAATGTTGGTAGTTTTTTCTTTTTTACAAAAAATAAAAGCGATATGGGGCAAACATCAACCACTTACAAGGTATCAAAGTTATACATCAGACACTAGTACAATGATGTATTAATTACCTCTCAGTGTCACATAAGTAACAGCGAGTAAGAGAAGAGATAAGCAACCTGCCATCCAAATAATCAAGCTGAACCACACGAGAGTCAACAGTGGTTATAATCTGAACAGGAAACATCACAAATTTGGTAGTGGCCTATAGAAAAAAGTACAGAAGAAATGCTCACTGGATTATTGTCAGAACATTCATTTAAAACACAGAAGCAAAATGTATTACTTTTTTTCCAGCTCTCTCAGAAAATGTACCTTTCCTTGCTTAGATGTATTAATTTTGATAGCAGATACTTTCCCCACATGATCACCAGCAAAAACACGGAGTGCATTAGTATCCCAACACAAAGCTGTCACTTTTTTGCCTTTGTGCTCAGAGGAAACATAAACTCTCTCTGGCTTCCCACGACGTTCCTGATTCAATTCCCAGACTACAATGAAGCCTTGACTGTGAGAATAAGAACACATAAGTTTTTATTTTAAATATTTTATATCATCCTTCAACCAACATATTCTACAATAGTGAACACTGAATATATAATAAAACACTGAGCTAGTGTGGTGCAGTGGTTTGAGCATTCAACTATGACTCTGGAGACCAAGGTTCAAATCCCGGCTCAGCCATAAAACCCACTTAGTGACCCTGGGCAAGCCACACTCTCTCAGTCTCAGAGGATGGCAATGGCAAGCCCTTTATGAAAAAATTTATTGAGAAAATTCCATGCTAATTTCTCCTTGGGATCATTGTAAATCAAAAATTACTTAAGGCACACAACAACAACAAACATGAAATCAAACCAGCGCTAATGATAAAATACCATAATACAATCCTGCAGGTTTTGCTTTGACTTTTAAGAAACCACTCATTTACAAAAGCACAAAGCAACTAACCTATTAGGTTTGAATTTAAAATTCCCATGAGCAGATCTCTGTTAATGGAACGTTCCTGCTGGCAGAATGGAGAACAAAGCTAATGGTGAGAGGTATAAGGAGGACCAGCAAAAAGTAGGTCTTCCCACTTTCTCCAGTAGGAATATCCAATAGATATTAATACAAGTCCTTCAGTGGAAGAACAGATACAACCCAAAGCTTTTAACAATGTTTAAATCCTATTTTAATTTAGAGTATTTATACCTCTCTCTTCAGTCACAAAGGCTCTCAGAGTAGCTTACACATTGTTAATTTGACAGTTCCCTGACCTCACACTTAAAATCTATAAAGACATGATACAAAAGGAGAAGGGAATGGCAGCAGGGAAGAGAATCAGGTCCAGCAGAAACTGCCAGTTCTTCTCTCCCTTCAAGGCCAGGGGTGTGGCAGTTGGAATGGAAGGAGATCCTTTGATCTGCCTTCAGGGCTAGGCATGGTGGAGCTGGGTGTTCCTCTTGTTCCCCCACCCCCAAGCCCAGGATGATGGCAATATACAGTATTTACAAATATTATGCTTGAAAACCAAGCAAAGTGCCATATCACACCACTTTTGTCTCTCTCTGATCCTTGGAGGCTGGTAAACCTCTGGCCCTAGGGAATTTAATCTACAATTCCCAACAGACTGACATTAACATAGCCAATGGTATAAGTATATGGGAGATGTGTGCTAGCATATGGAGAGGGTCAAAAGTTCCACACTTCTGGCCTAAAGAAAATGTGTACACTGGTACACTTCCAATGTAGTGACAAATCATGGCTTGTTGCTAAAAGAATGAGCAACACAACTGGCACATGCATACCTTCTTCCTCTTCTCCCTTTGTTGTGTAGAAGAGAAGTGGACACACTTTCACTATCAGTTTGCTGCATACCACAGTTGCAACTGCATTTTAATGTGACAAATGTTAGCTTGTGGAAACCAGTATATTTTTAAACCAGAACTGGAAGCAGCAGTTTGCAGAAATCACAGCTTATCAAATTTGTATGTAAGGGAAAACTGAAGTGGAAGCATCTCCTTTTGATGCATAGCATATTTTATTTATTTAGTACCTTCAATGTACATGAATCCATACACAAATAAAATCACTACTATAAAATAAGAACAATAAACTGACTTTTCAAAATGTTCCCACCTTGTAGCTACAGCAACATAGTCCTCATCATGTACACCAAAGGCAATGCGGGAAATGGCACCTTCCTATCGAAAAAATAAAATAAAATAAAATAAAATTGAATGGTCAGATTTTTCTGTTAAGATTCACTGCCTCACCCAAGGTTCCAAACTGCAATACAACTCTTCTGTATAAGACAACAATTCTCCACCTTTAAACCTTTTTAAAAATATACTTTTGATGACACACTGGCTTTTTTGATGCAAAATTCTAGTCCCCATTAATGCACTATTATTAGTATTATTAACCTTTATTTATATAGCACTGTAAATTTACACAGCACTGTACATACAATCATTTAATTAGAGGGTTCCATGCCTTCATGCTTACAATCTAAAATTTCATCTCTTAAAAGTATTTCCCAACTAAATAAATTAATGAAAAAGTAATTGCAAAGCCTGGGCTTTACCACTGGAACAAACAGTCTTTAATTAAACAGTACTGATGTTTTAAATGAAAGATTTAGTAGTTCATTGTTGAAGGGTGTAATGAAGCCACCCTATCAGCTTTTCCATGTTATCATATATACTCATCTATAAACTGAGAAATTTATGCCCAAAAATTGACCCCAAAATTCCAGGTCAACTTATTTACAGATCAGTATGTTAATGTGAAGCAGCTCTTTCAGATTTCCCCATACAGTTGGCAGAGCAGTTTATTTCTCTCTTGCGCCAAACAGAAAGAGTCTTGGGTGACTGAATGCTTTTAAACAGAGTCCCTCTCCCACTGTCTGGGGAGTGAAGGACAAAACAAAAGCTGAAACAACAAAGCAAAAAGCCTAGAGTCTCTTTTGCCGCAAGCACATTCACACACTGAAGGAGCCTCCAAGTTTTACCCTTGACCTATACACATGTCATGGCAAAATCCATAATTTTGTCCCAAAAATCTACCCTCAATTTATACATGACGTCAACTTATAGTCAAGTATATACGGTATATTTTATTCTCAATCTGAGATTCCTTAAAGTTTTCATTCAATCTTACCTTATGAGTGAGAAAAAGCCTCTGTTTCCAACTTTCCCTGTTGATAAGGTTCAGACCTCCACCGGAACTACCTAGTGCCAACCATTTCCGAGAAACTGATATACATGTGCACTTAAAGAAAAGAGAGAAGCAAGTAATAACCAATATTGTGTATGAGAATATGGAAATAATCAAAAGTGGTTTTCTTTGCACTTTCAAGAACAAAGTAAACCTAGAAGGGAATTATGATGTTTATTCTTACTACTGAGGTATTAGATTGTGGGGCAAAACAGAAATGCCCCAAAGGGGCAGCATGATGCCACCCCTGAGAGAGCTGGATTGGGGCCATGGCAACTGCATGCTGCAGCCTCAATCCAGCCAGCTTCCACCCCCAAATAGGAGCAGAAAAAGGAGTGGAAAAAAGCCACCCCTTCACCTCTAGAGCAGACTTTTCATGTGTAATCACCATTCCAGGCGCCTCAAGGGTGTGGTGTGCCTAAATGCCATGCCCCCAAGCCAGCTAGAAGCCAGCTTTACCAGGCTGTCTGTTTCAGCCCAATGACAACATTCTTGGTACAGGCTACTTAGTACAACAGCAAAAAGACATTGTCTCTCATTTTGAAGAAATGGCCTAGTTCATGTTTAATGTTCAACTATGTTTTAATGTAATAAAGACTACCCATAGTGATCCCTTACGGCTTATGTCTGTTTCTAGTGTGGCTGTGACATCAGAAACATTTGGTTCTGTTTTAGATTAACCCCTAATTTTATTAAAGGCTAGCCATGTTCATATAATGAATAACCAACTGAAAGAAAAAAAATCAGGTATTTTTGCAGGAGATGGTTGAGAAATGTAAAATATATTTGCAGGGCAAAAGAGCTATCCTTTCAAACTTTTCTGACAAAATTTTCTAATACCTGGTACATTTGGATTGTGTTTGTGGATCTGACTAATCTTTCTGGTGAAACTGATGCCTTTTCTATCCTCCCCCCCACCCATGTAAAATATATTTTCAGGGCAAAAGAGCTCTTTTCCAACTTTTCCAACAAAAATTTCCACTGCCTGGTACATTGAATTGTGATTGTAGCTCTGACTAATCTTTCTGGTGAAACTGCTAAGCTTTTCTATTCTCTCCCACCACCACCCCCCGAAAAAAAAGGTTTTGTAGCTTCTAATTTTGTTCTCTGTCCTCTTTTATACAAACATTATTACATGCACAATTGCTCTCTCTGCTGACACAGTTGCAGTTCTTTACTGGCCCTTTTTCCAATGTAATCCTCATTCCTTTTTTAAAAAAGATTTTCCCATAATTTATTTCATTTTTAATTTTTGTAAAACAGCAGTCCCCATCTCCCTCATTTTAATCAAAGGAATCATTTACTGTACCTGGAAACTACATAAGAATCCTGAATTCTGCATCAGAGAGATAACTTTTCTCAGCTTTACAGTCAAAGCCAGCCTCATTAACATGAAAAAAGCTTCTTTACCTCCTCTGCATAATGACCAATGGTACATAGTGCCCCAATTACTTCCTGAAACCAGTACTATCAACTGTCACATGTTTCCTTCCATTTGATTAAGTAATTTGTACATGATACAGACAATATCCTTTCCTCAAAAAATAAGACATTTAGAAAAACCATTTGCCACCAAGATTTCTGCCCATTTACTCAATAGCATTTTCCAAATCATTTTTGTTTAAGTCTTTTCTTTACTTAAGTACAGAAAGCTGTAAGATTTTACACAAAAAGTGGACAACTACTGGCCCTCCAGATGCTGCAGGACCATACTTGCTATGATCTCTTATTGGTCTGCTGGTTAGGGATCATGGCAATTATAGTCCAAAATCTCCTGGAGGGCCACAGCTGTCCACTCATTTTACACCAACTGAACTCTAATGCTATCTTCTGCTTCTGGAATACATTCAGAAAGCACCCCAAATCAATGTGACCCATATTAACTGTCATGATATACAAGTACATGAGAGTCCTAAATGCTGACTTGAAATGACGCACCTTCAAACGACTAGAATCCAGTCTGAGAAGAGAAAGCAGAGGACCAAGGTATTCAAACTCTGCCAATACATGACTGTAAGATTCAGGTATCCCTGGGAGAGACATCACTGGCACATAAGGAACATTAAGGTATGTTTGTTACTGCTTCATTTTCCAGCTCCACCTAGAAGAATTAAATGGGATGCATTGTTTATCTAATATTTATCTCTTTAAACATTTATTTTTCCTTTTCAGCCTCTAGATTTAACATTCTTGAAACATCAATAAGATGTTTCTTACTTTTACAAATGCCCAGCTGATATTCTTACCTATGCCCACATGGAGAGGGCCTCCTTCTCATCTATCAGCAATTTGATGGGAAAACAATGTGACAGCAGGACCCAGTTAATTTTATTGGGGGGGGGGGGCATTCTGGGAAGGGGTTGCTTTTTTGCTAAGGCCCAGACAGAAAGAACTGATGTCACCAAGAGAGGGGAGCAACTCCATTGAGTTCATTTGTGTGATAACTGCAAACAGAATAGCCACCCTATCAGAATTGTGCAATATGTACAGTTCTGTTTTCTTGGTCTGGATACTATCTAATTCTTTCCTAACTATGAGCAGGAGTGGCCAGAAGATGGTTTCTAGGCTCTTCAAGACAGGCAGAATCTGTTTAGATATGAGAGTTCCTTTGTTCAAGATGAAAGATCCAAATGAGAAAGTTTACTCTTGCCAAAATGGTAAACATTATGTATGTAAGCTCTCTTTTACTATGTACAGTCAGCCCTTGGTATCCGCAGACTTGCCATCCACAGAGTCAAGCATCCTGCAGACGGCAAGCTCCTGTTTCCCCAATAGCAGGGCGGCCATATGCACGTGCCACCTCTGGGCACAACAGGGGCTGTCACTAATGGCAATGTGGCCATCTGCATGTGCCGCCACTGAAGTCTTGTTGTCCTTAATGGCACCATGGCCACAGGCACATGCAGCCAGTGGGGAAAACAGAACTTGAGCATCCATGGATCTTTGTATCTGCAGAGGGTGATGGTCCAGAATGTATCCCCCATAGGTACTGAAGGCCAACTGTAAACCATTTTGAGACCATTTTATAAATATTCTCCATAAAATAGATACATTTTCTTGCGATGTAATACATACTCAAAATACTGGTTACAGTGAGCTACAATGGTTATACATTGGTTACAATATACAAGTCTTCCTGATCCACAAAAATATTTTAGAAAAAGAGATGTTGACATTTTTTCAGAAGAAATTCCAGATATTGTAAGGAAACAAAAAGGCATGAATCTAATGAAAAAAAAATCTAAGCAGGAACAAGGCACAGTATACTCATAAAGTAAGGAGGACTACTAAAGCTCTGCTACAATACTTATTATTTATGCAAAATGACATTTGAGAATAGTTCATTCTGACAATCTAAAGACTGGGTAAGAGTTTATCATATATCAATTAGGCAACAGCTAATAAGATACTGCATCTAGAGCACACTAAACTCTTAACCTTCTATAGCTGCGAACTCTTGCATACGCATACTTCCAAATACAAACATACTTCCATGTATGTGTATGTGGTGGACAGAACAAGATTATGTGATCTTCTCACAATATGACTTTTCAAAAGTCTTGTGTTTAATTCAGAATGTACTTTCTATGAACAAAACTACCTCCCTGTTCTGGTAAAGTCAGCTGATGGTATGCATCATTCAGCTGATTTAGCCCAATAATGCTCTTCATGCGCTCCAATCAGGAGAGTAACGTAATTATGATTAATGGGTTTTTTTGTGCTTTTTAACGTTAACTAACTTGTCAAAAGTAAGCTACTTTTTTTTCTTTCTTCCTTTCTTAGTTTTTCGCTAGTCTACATCCTGCTTCCTTTCACCTTACTAACTGTAAAAGACTTCTAACCTCTAAAACTCCTTCTGCACTCAGGCACAGTGACAACCTATCATATGCCTTTCTAACAAGAGAAGACTTATCTTGGCAACAGACCCACCCAAGAATGCTGTATTCTGAGACAGCCCTATTTATTTCCTCTTCCACAACACTGTTGAATAAAAATTTAGACCTTGGCTTCATATTCCCTGAGCTACTGAGATATACCACAACAAATCTTAGTAGCTTGATTTAGGTCACGGTGTGCAGAGTGCAGAATGGATGGCAGCCTGTGAATCCCTCTTCTGTGGTCCCTGAATCCCCCAGCCTCGCATTCTGGTCACCATTTAGGGAAGGACACCGATCAAAACAGAGTTATTTAGAAGTGCTAAAGGTGAGAGGTGCAGCCTACAGAGGGACTTAAGGGGGGAATTGGTTCCTGGTCCCCCTGAAGTTGCCCACCTGTGACTGAGATGATCTCAATGAAGCCATAAGCTAGTGGTTGATTTTCCAACTGGAAAGGGGAAACCACAACTGGAAACAGATTTCTAATTCTGGTTTGAAGAGCAAGTGCCACCTCTAGTTTAACAAAGTGGATGTTAGGGAGAGAGATGTAAATGCTTGTTTATCTCATTCTCATTTGAAAGAACAAATGAGAGAATTTTTTTCCTGGTCATCAGCAAAATGGTGAGTTATTTTCTATTGTTCTCAATAGATGTTTTTCATTTGTGAGACCAATTAATGAGCAGAGCTAAATATGATACCTACTGCTTTGCTGAAAGCGGTTTTAAAAAGGAAAAAAGAATCAGTGGTGTTCGTATTGCCAGTTCTTCTGAGTTTATTATAGATGGGTTCTTTGCTTTACAACAGGAAAATACAGAATTTGCGTACATACATTCTGTGCAAATTGCAGAAAAAACAACAAAAAGTACCAGCTGTCTCACCTTCACTGCAGACAAAAATTCTTGCAAGACCTAAAATTCTCAAAATGTTTATTTCAACAGTACAAGACACCTTTACTTGTCCAAGGAGTTTAACATTCCTAATCACAGCAAAGTGGCAAATGTGGCTGAATAAGTACAGCCACAACACAGAGAGCCTGAAGAGGAATCATTAGTGTATCTTCATATATCTATGAGATTTAGAAGATAAATTGTTACATGGAAGTTTTCCAAGATATCATGTGAAAAATAATCTAAGACAAGCTACTATCAGTTCCATCACAAGGCTTCAATTGGAACTGGAAATGAAGACCTAATTTCACAGAGAAGCACGGAGGCAGATGAAATAAACTTAAGACTGCACAACTCTGTTTTCTGAATTAAGAGCTGTGCGCCCTATGAAGTACTAGTACTAATAAAAAACCCAAAGCTGTTTTACATAGCATTTGCACATGAGGCTCTTATGGTATTTAAATTTTAGTGTCAGCTTGTGGCACTGATATCAGTTGGAAGGTGAATCTGCTGTAAGATTCTGTCCGAACTTTAAAGAATTCAGCATTTTTGACAACTGAAGTATGGACCAAACGTGAAGCAGATATACCTTCTGACTGAATCTTGGGTCCACCAGCCATCATTGTTAGATTTCTTCTTCATAGAAATACTCCCATACAAAGTTGGTGGAAAGGAAAGATAAGTGAATTAATTCCTTCATTTTGTTCATTTCTACATCTCATGCTGAATAATGAACTTAAAACCCAGAAATTTTTGCCTGCTACCAAACTCAGATCCAAAATCAGAGCAAAACTGCAAGGGCAAAACTACAGATTTGTGTATTTCTTTTGCATACTTCAGCCACCATTGGAATTCAGCATCTCAAAACACATAACATATGTGTGATAAAGATTTGTTACAATTCCAAGCAAATCATGTCTGTGACATGATAAACCTCTTGTTGATTTTACAGTCAGAACAGACTTGTCTTGCAAGCTGGAGAAAGAGAGAGCAACTATTGTAGCAAAAAGAGGGAAGCTTTGCCACTGCATAGAAAGCAAACATCACTCAGAGACAGAAACGTGGTTCCTAGTTCCTCACAGTCAGTTACTAGTTCCCTATTCTACTCACAGGCACAGATGAAGTCTTGAAGAACCAGTTAGGTTGTGAACACAGCTGCAAGCACAAAGGATACATCTGAGCCACAGAGTGCAGCTAAGCACTCCTAAAAGGCCTATCCCAGAACCACTACTGGTTACCTATGAATAAGGAATCGGCCTCTGCGCTCTCAAAATTGGCCCACGTTTAGGACAACTTAGTACTGTAAGGATGATCTTAGCAGATTTTTAAAGCCATCAGCCAAGAGCATAGCACAATTTGGGAAGAACTAAAAGCCTAAACAAACAATTAAAGAGTATAAATCATATGTTTTCTATTTCATCTGCACATCACTTTGAATATTTCTCTGACATGGCTAATCCACTCTAAGTTAGATTTTTTAAAAAAAAGAAATTATATTATTGTTGACCAAGTCTACAAAAGCTTATGCTGCAGCTTCTTCCACATAATTCCGCTCCGCTCTGGGCCCCACAACATACTCCAACTCCCAGAATTCCATAGCCTTCAGCCAAGGCAATGAAAGAGGTGCCAAAATGGGTTATTTCTCCAGTGTGGATGAAGCCCGAGAACTTCATATGAAAAGCAAGACTGGACTCAGAGGAGGGAAGCGTGAAAACTGGAGGAAGTTACATCAACAGTTAACAATGATCAATCCACAATATGCAAACAAAGCTACGCTTCCAGCAGAAAATAGCAAAGACTTGGCCCAACTGCTGAAGAAAGTCAAGGAAGAAAGCACAGAGGCATGTTTCCAGCTGAACATTTAAGAAAACAAAAATAATGGAGACCTGCAGTCAAGAAACCAGAGACTCGGAGGGCAGCTATGAAGGAATGGGAGAAGATCCTGAACCATTCCTCTGAATACGCTGAAGCCCCATTCGTTCGCGTTGGTTCATTTCAACGTATGTTTTTTAATAGTTAATTGTTTAATTGATGTTTTAGGGGAGGGTGGGAACTACTGGGATAGGAGGTTTTGTATGCATCCTCTTAACTGTCAGCCGCCTTGATTGCCATTGAGACAAAAGCGGGATACGAATAAAGTTTCATTATTATTATTTTTATTATCCTTTTTAATTATTGTCCACACTCCAGAATTAATGCAACCCGACCCTGCTTTTAACATAATGGCTGAGTGCTATGGAATTCTGGGAGATGTTGCTCGTCAGAGTGCTCAGGAAAGAGGGGAAAAAGTGAAATGTCTCACAAAGCTACCATTCCCAGAATTCCACGGCACTGAACCAAAGCAGTTAAAAGTGGTGTCAAGCTGTGTTAATTCTGTGGTGGGGGGCTGCAGAAATAATAAACAAACAAGCTCCAGGAAAAGAGATTCCACCTCAACATTAGGAGGAACTTCCTGATAGAAAGGGCTGTTCGACGGTGGAACACACTCCCTTGGAATATAGTAGAGTCTCCTTCTTTGGAGGTCTTTAAACAAAGGCTGGATGGCCATCTGTCAATGGGGAGGCTTTGATTGGGAGTTCCTGCACGGCAGGGAGTTGGACTGGATGGCCCTTGGGGTCTCTTCCAACTCTGTGATTCTATGATTCCCGGGGAGAGTCTTACCTGCTGCGATATTACACGCGAAGAAGCCAAAGACTTTAGGCACCGAAGTCACTGAGGAGGAGGAGGAATAATAATAATAATAACATCAGCTCCTCAGGGAGACACTTATCAAGGCCCTTTCCTTTCCTCCCCTCTCGCTCCTTAGTCCTCAGAGCCCCCCACGTGACCGCCCCGCCGCTTTCCCCCGTCGCCCTCCTAAAGACGTCATCATCATCATCGCCAACTTTAACTGTCACGCGGCGCGCCTCCCCTTTTTTTCTCCCCGTCACGTGACGCGGCGCGAGCGTGCACGAGACATGAGAGTCTGCGCGCCCGCGCGCGCGCCCGGCCCCTCCCCTCCCTCCTCCTCCTCCTCCTCCCCCCTCCCTTCCGGACAGCGTCGCTCATCATCAGAGCCAAGGAGGGGGTCTCCCTCCCCTCCTCCTCCTCCTCCCAACGACGCCTTGGAACCCATCCGGATTCGCCTTCACCTACCGGCGAAAGGGAACAAATCCAGCCTTAACAACTTGGCAGCGTAAGGAAAGAGCCGAGGGAGGGGAGGGGTGGCGGGGGGGGAACGGATGTGTTGTTGTTGTTGTCACCTCAACGATTTCCCCCCTCCCTTTTTTTTGCCCCCCCCCCTTTTCCTTCCCTCAGAGACTGTCATGGCGGCGGAGAGGAGGGGGAGGAGCCATCATCACGTGACCGCGACGCCATTAAGGAGAAGAAGAGGTTTCGTCACGTGAGCGGGTGAGCGTCATGGCGGCGTCACGTGACGCGGTCCTCCTTTTCCCCCCTCCCTTTTCCGTGTACTGTACAGTATATATAAAGGGCGCTGCTTCCGGTCACGTGTCCGTCCTCGGCCGCCCCATGGCCCAGGAAGAGGCGGCACGGCCAGGCAGGGGCTGCTGCGGCTCCTTAGCCTCGTACTGCCTTCCCTCCTTCCTTGTTTCCAAGGGAGCGCTCCTCCGCTTGCCGGCCGGGAGGGGAGAAGAGGGGCCCCGCCGGCTGTGACAGCCCCGGCCCTCAGAGGCTGAGCCCACGGTAAGGACGGAGCCCGACGCCGACGACGCTCCCCACGGAGACCCTTTCAGAGTACCCTCGGATTCCCCCCAAAACGTCCAAGGGGGAGGTTTAGTTGGTTGAAGGGCCCTGAATTCACTGTGTCCAGTCCTGGGCACCACAATTCAAAAAGGATGTGGAGGAAATAGAGCGTGTCCAAAGGAGGGCAACTAAGATGGTGAAGGGTCTGGAAACCTTGCCCTATGACGAACGCCTTAGGGAGCTGGGGATGTTTAGCCTGGAGAAGAGAAGGTTAAGAGGTGATATGATAGCCCTGTTTAAATATTTGAAGGGATGTCATATTGAGGAGGGAGCAAGCTTGTTTTCTGCTGCTCCAGAGACTAGGACCCGGAACAATGGATGCAAGCTGCAGGAAAAGAGATTCCAGCTAAACATTAGAAGGAACTTCCTGACAGTAAGGGCTGTTTGGCAGTGGAGTCTCCCTTTGAGTCTCCGTCCTTGGAGGTCTTTAAGCAGAGGCTGGATGGCCATCTGTCAGGGATGCTTTGACTGGGAGTTCCTGCATGGCAGGGGGTTGGACTGGATGGCCCTTCTGGTCTCTTCCAACTTTGTGATTCTATGATTCTAAGTTCCAGGCACTGGGAGGCAATTTCAGGCAGTTCCAAACACAACGCAGCATCAATACGCAGTCACATAAATTTACTGAACTAACAAATTCACTCAATTCCAAACTGGCCCCACTTTCATTTCTTTTGAAATTGGGATAAGCTCCTTAGTGGTTTGTAAGTAAACATTAAAATGGCTTTTCAAATATGCCCAAAATGACTTGTAGTCCATCCATATGTGTTTAGATATTTGTGACCTAAAATGCAGATGTTTGCCCAGTTTTGCATGCACAGAGGTAGACTAGTGGTTTTCTGCAATTTTTCAGTAGAATCTTAACATAAAAGCTTATGTGGGTTTACCATACACAGTCGGCCTTCCATATCCACACATTCAACCATCCGAGGGTTTAAAATGTTTTTTTAAAAATAAACTTTTATAAATATAAATTCCAAAAAGTAATAGAAAAAAAATCAAAGCTTGGCTTTGTTGTTTTATATAAGGGGAACCATTTTGCTATCCTATCCTTTATAATGAGAAGGAGGAAGATTGGAAGGAAAAAAGTAAAAGGGGGTCTGGAGCTAACCCACGGTGGGTATAAAATAAAGTCTGGGCAGCAGCAGTCGTGGTACCAACCCTAAGATGTTTCCTTGGCATGATTTGATGAGAGGAGATTTGCCATTGCTTTCCCCAGAGGCTGAGAGCATGTGACTTGCCCAAGGTTACCCAGTGGGTTTCCATGGCCAAGCTGGGAATTGAACCCTGGTCTCCACATGGAGTCCTAGTCTAACACTCAAAGCACTGTACCACACTGGTTCTTTAAAAGGATACATACAGAGAAGGAAAAGAGCAAAACAGAGGATAAGCTCATATATAGATATGGACAAGGGCACAACAGTAATAAAAAAAATGGGAAGCCATGAAGCACTTGTGGTCTCTTTCAACTCTATGATTCTACAAACATTCAGTGATGAAAAAAGGTCTGTAGCTGTGCCACACGTGTTGTAAGTACATGGAATGTGAGAAACATGTGCAAAGGGGAACTAGACAAAGTAAAAAAAAAAGAAAATGGAATATGTAAACATAGCAGTACTACCGGTAGGAGTGCATAAGCTAAAATGGACTGGTGTAGAACATTTTGAGTCAAATAACTACAGGTTGTTTTACTCAAGAAATGAAAAAAGAGGAAGAAATGGAGTAGCAATAATAGTGAGGAAGGACATAGCAAAATCTGTCAAAGGATATAATGTAAAGTGAGACCAAATCATTCAGGCACAGCCAGTAAACATCACCATAATATAAGTACAGTAGAGTCTCGATTATCCGACATAAACTGGACCGGGTGATAGTTGGATAACCGAAAATGTTGGATAATCCAGAAGGTCCAAGAAAAGCCTTGAAATCACTTTGAATTGCAAAATGTATTGAAGTTATATCCGGAAAGTTGGATAATTGAGACTCTACTGTATATGTGCCTACAGAGGCAGAGGAAGAAGAAATTGATAATGTCTGTGATGGAATACAGGAAGTAACTGACAACCTGCCAAAACAGGACTGCTTGGTAATCATAGGCAGCTGAAATTTAGAGCAGACCAAAGACAGTTGGGAGACATGGGCTGGGTTCAAGAAACAAAGCTGGGAAGCAGCTGATACAGTTTTGTGTGGGCAACAATCTGTTCATACAGATTTTCATACAGCCGGAGAGGAGATTGTACACATGGACATCAATGAATGGTCAAGACAAAATCGAAATAGATTACATAATAGAAAATGGAGAAGCTTCTTTCTTGCAGCAAAAACAAGACTGCCTCACAGACCATGAACTTCTGATATCCAAAATTAGAAAAGTTGAGGAAGAACACTAAAACAATCAACATGCCAAAATATTATCTAAAGAACATCCCAACAGAGTTTAAAGATAGTGTGAGAAATAGATTCACACTATTAAGCCAAGGACCAGAAGATCTATGGATAGAGGTTAGAAACATAGTCAAAGAGGAATGTAAAAAGACAATACCAGTGTCAGAAAGTAGGAGAACAAACAATGGATTTCAAATTAAATGCTTCAAGCAGTTAAAAGAAAAGGGAAAAAAGGAGATAGGAATATAACCAGAACTTTGAATACTACTGTCCAATTAGTGTGTGTAAGGATAAAGAGAATTACTGCAACAATCTATGCAAAGAAATAGATGCTGACAATAATAAAGGAAGATCAAGAGACCTTTTCCACAGAATCTGTGAATTCCAAGAGAAGTTCAAGAAGTATTAGTGCTTTTTTAATGCCTTAAAACTACCACTTGCTTACAAAAATGATATTCACTGTAGCCTATTCAGTTGGAACAAATCAAACAGGAGAGGTCGCACTCTTAAGGGCACTTTCTCTCACACAAGAACAATTAGCATATTGGCCACAAGCTCATTAATTTGTTAAATTTTAATCTGTTGTTAACCAGTGAATGGTAGAAGGCTTTAAGTGGTGGTTAAAAAATTAAGCTACCATTACACTTTTTATTTTAGAACGCAAGCATATATGCCCACTGTTGGTCACAGGTTTTTTCTTCACACAGGAGATTGGAAAGGCGAGGGGAGTCCATCTGTCCAATGCTTCTTTCCAATTCCTGACCGTTGCCTGCCCTGATCAAAATTCCTGTCATGCCCAGAAAAATAGTCATTTCTCCCACAATATCCTTATTTGTTACTAGATAATATTGTGCTTTTTGCTTGATTTAATCACTGATCCCCTCCAGAAAATAAAGTTACATAAGTTCCTTATGTATCAAACATTGCAACAAATATTGTGGAATATTTTCACAGTCCCATATATTTCGTTTCCATATAAAATCTGCCTACAACTCCCAGAATTGTAATAGCTATGTTTGCATAAATCCAACAGATAATAATTATTATTTATATCCCTCCTCTCCCTAAAAATCGAGGCAGGTTACAGAATGCAGTTCAATACATAATGCAATAAAATACAAAATAAAAACAAACCATAATCCCCTATTTCCCTCCCACCAAGGAAAAAAAATTACACATAAAAATGCAGATTAGCGTAGTTAAAAAGGCGGATTGAGGAGGGGTAATTTGGGTTGGGGGGCAATCGACACCAGAGTGGGGGGGGGGTCAGTCTGGGAAGGCCTACCAGAAAAACTCCGTCTTTACAACCTTTTTAAAGGCATTTAGAGTAGTGATGTGACGGATCTCCCCCGCAGGTTGTTCCACACTTTAGGATTTAGATAGCATTCAAAATCATGCAATAATTTGAATGCTTAATAACAAAAAATTTTGGACTGCATAAAAATAAGTTTTTTAAAAAAAAAATTAAGTGGAAACTAAGGATGCATCTGCACTACAGAAATAATCCATTTTGGCACCACTTTGACTGCTATGGGTTAATGCTATGGAATTCTGGGAACTGTAGTTTGTTGTTGTCTCTGACAAAGACTAGCTTACAAAACTACAAAGTGGTGTCAAACTGGATTATTTCTGCAATGCAGACACTGCCTAAGGGTAGTTGCACTGGCCAAATAAAGCGACTTCTAACCACTGTGAAGCTTGGCTGTTTATACAACACACAAGGCAGAAGTAGGTGAAAAGTGAAATGAAGCCATGCTCCAGGGCTAAAAACTGGAGTAAAAATAAGCTGGTATACTCCAATTCAAGGCAGAAAATGAGCATCATATAAACAACCTGGCATCAAGACAGTGGCAAAGGAAAAATGGAATCCCCAATAATGCAATGGATGGAATTTGACATACATGATACAGTCAAATGGGGCATGAGGTGAAGAGAGCATGTATGGGGGCTGTCCATGGTTGTGCTTTGCCAATGTCGTACTAAGTGGTGAAGATTCAAAGGGAGTTTATACACTTCACACAGCTCATTGTTAAACTGTAGAATTCATTGTCACAAGATAGAGTGATGGCTACCAACTCAGACAGCTTGGGGGGGATAAATTCAGGGGAAATAAAGCCATCTGTCATGGATAGCTGGGATGGCTATATATTCCCTCCTGTGTCAGAGGCAAGATACACAGAGGCAGTGCGTGTGTGTGTGTGCGCGCACACATGTGTGTGTGTTGGTGAGGAATGCTAGAATGAAAGGTTTTGTTGCTTTCCTGGTTTTTTCTTTTTTGGGGGGGGGGGGGACTTTTCATAGCCAACAGGTTGGCCACTGTGTGACCAGAAAGCTGGAATAGATAAGCCTGACCACTGCGACTGTAACTAGGATGTCATATGGAATGTTTTCATAAAGCCATAACCTGAGAAATCTAGTTTTGTCCCACTGAAAGTGTTTTGAGGTACAGTGTCATTTAAATCAACTGAATGGTTTTGCTCCTAGATTGAGTTTAGAATTACATGACCTTCTCAATGTTGTTCCACTGTAGTTACAAGCAGCAAACATACCTTCTTTTGAGAAGTGCTGAGTGTTTTAGCATCTAGAGGGCTTCATAATTTCCACTGCTGCCCTAGATTTGAGCCCTATATAGTAATGGCCATCATGGTATGATATATTATTGGGGTTTTTTTTTAGGGCCATGCCCTTGGAAAGCAGCTGTAGCATATAAAAGATGCTATATCAGAACCAACTGTATTAAAATGCCATGTTGTTAACAGCTTTCAAGTTGACCCCAACTCATGTAGATGAAACATCAAGACCTTCCTGTCCTCCACTGCTGTTTTAAGTTTTGTAAACTCATGCCCATGAGTGCAATAGAGTTTAGAGTCTACCTTTCCCAGCATTATTGTCTTTTCTAATAAGTCATGCCTTCTCATGATGTAGCAAAAGTGCAACAGCCTCGCTTTGATCATTTTGGCTTCCAGGGAGATTTTAGGCTTGCTCTGTTCACAAACCCATTTGTTTGCCTTTTTGGCTGTCCATGGTATTCTCAGCACTCTCCTCCAGCACCACCAAATTTACTTTCTTTATCCACTTTCTTTACTCGCCAGCTCTCAAAGTCCAACAATAATAACTCAGCATAATAGCAATCAAATCTATGTAATTCAGAAAACTGGACTAACTGTAAAATGTAAAATTTTTATATACATATTTTATATTTTACAGTTAGAGTCTTTATACTGTTCAGTGAGATTTCATGATATTCTTACTTTGAATTTCTGACTGTCATGGAATGCATGTGTGCACTAGCTGTGATGATGTAAGTGTATTTTGCCAGCAGAGGAAAATGAGGTCCCCTATAGATCTTGGAAAACATTCAGGATGCAAAGGTGAGGGAGAACAGGATCTCTACAGAGATAAGGGAAAAATTAGAGACATATGTTATTTTTGTAGGGAATGTCAGTAATCCAAGCAACTGTTTTGTGTGTGAAAAAAAAGAGGCAGAGAGCTATCATCTGCCACCATGCAGGAATTGTTTGATGAAACATGCTCTACAGGTAAGCCGCTCAGTCTCCTGTATGGAGAAGATATTTAGTTGAGGACTCCAACAAAACAAAAGGGGCAGGGACTGGGAGCTAGGATGGGACTCAGTTACTAGTTGTATATTGGATGGACACTCTGTCTATGAAAAACAAATACCAAAAAATATTTTTTTTTAATGCAGTGCTCTATAGCCATCATGGCAACATCATCTGAAGAAGTGTTATTAATAGTAAAGAAGGTGCGTCAAAAGAAACAGGATGGGGCTCTTTACCTTATGGCTGAAAGAATAGCCTGGGCACCTGAGGGAAAAGACCGATTCACAATCAGCCATATGTATGCAGATATAAAATGTAAGTAACAATTCTATTAAATATCTAACACTTGTCTGAGCATGCAGATTTTCTTTATAGAAGCATGCAAACTCTTTTAAATATAGTTCTATTTCTTAAATCAGTTTGTTCTTACATTAGGCTACATACAACTTCTCACATAACAGGTACAAGAAACAGCAGCTGAATTTTTAAAAATTTAAAATCTTTAATTTTTATTCTCAACCCAGAGGAAATGGTAAATTAACTTAAGATAAATATAAGAAGCTAAACAAATAACAAAGGATTGTAACAATGTTCTGTACAGAAGAGATAAAAACACTGGAGGAAAATGTCATTTCAGAAATGGAGAGTAAGAAAAGGATTTCAGTTGAATCAGAAGCTATGAAGGGGAAATTGTTGGAGCCATTTAATGTAAGCTACAAACAATAGATGTCCTCCTAAGCATTCTCTCTGCATCTTGAACATCAACTAGCAAAAAGACTAAGGAGGCAAAGAAGAACAGAAGATTCTATCAAAAACGTCTTGCAAAAATCAGTATGCAAAGGGATCTTGTAGCATCTTTGAGACCAAGTTGGGAGCATGAGCTTTCATAGACTTCATCCTACTTTAGATGCATGTAGGTAATATGTTCAAGTCTACAAAAGCTCATGCTACCAATTTATTTATCTCTTTCTCAAAAGGTGCTACAAGATCTCTATGCGTACTGATTTTTCAGACTTACATGGCTATGTTTTTGAATTTGGGCAAAGTGTTCCTTACGATTAGAAAGTGTACCTGTCATTCATTAAATCTATTTTCAGTGTCTACCCCACCCTCAGTTTTTTCAGAGCATCAGTACTTTAAACCCTAATTTTAGAGGCACACTTTTGTTTTTTCTGAATACCCCACTCATTGTGTGAGGTATAAAATAAATTATTTTCTTTAACTATAGGTCAGAAAATCAGTCCTGAAGGAAAAGCTAAGATACAGCTTCAGTTGGTACTTCATGCAGGAGACACGACCAATTTCCATTTTTCTAATGAAAGTACAGCAGTAAAAGAGAGAGATGCCGTGAAAGATCTTCTTCAGCAGCTGTTACCCAAGTTCAAGAGGAAAGCAAATAAAGAACTTGAAGAAAAAAACAGGTAACTGGCTATATAACAAGAGAGCCCACTGTGCCTTCAATATACCAGCCTTCCTTTTAATTCTTTTGATTTGTGCAGCTGAGGCATTGGGAGATACCCATGCCAATTTGTAAAAGAATCACTGCTAGCTTTCTGTGGACATGTATGGTCATTTTTTTCTCCAACTTGTCAGGGCTGACATTTGTGTCCATGATTGGAGAAAGTGCAGAGTATTACCTCAATTTCTTCCCCAAAACTTTTTTTTTACTGAACACACCCAGAGATAGGTCCAAAACACACTTCAGAAATAATCCAGTTTGAGATTTAACTGCCCTGGCTCAGGGCTAGGGAATCCTGGAAATTATAGTTTATTGTGGCACCAGATCTCTCTGATAAAGACTAAATGTCTCACAAAACTACAGTTCCCAGAATTACCTAGCATTGACCCAGTGCAGTTAAAGCAGTCCTAAACTGGATTAATTCTTCAGTGTGTTTTGGACCATAGACTTGTACTCCCTTTCTGGGTAAGATCTTTGGTTTAGCAAAGCTGCTGGGGGACAAAATGTAGAATTATTGCACATGACATACAGGTTCTCAAAAAGGTCTTTTTAAAAATCAGAGTTGTGGAGAAAGCACAACTGTTACTTTTATAGAGTGTAATCTCCATCGTCTGAGGCTGATGGGGGGGGGGGGTTCCCCAGACTGTGTGACATAGATGTTCATAATTTGATTGGCAGTTTAAAAAAACCTTGCAAATAATTGAAATGTCTGCTTCATTTTAAATTGATACAAATGGTAATATTAACAACGTCAACAGGGTTAAATTGCCACAGATAGCTTCAATCGTGGCAAACATAGTGTGAATTCCAATTCGGTATGACATCAATCATGCGATCCAGGTCTAATCAGCTCAAAAACATAAGTATGAATGACCCCTGTAACATACAGCTTTACCACATTTTTCAAAAGTTATCACTTGTGAAGCCCTTACTTGCAAAATATTGTTGCTTTAAATAGTATAACTTCTTCTAACATGCACATAAAATCTAGTTCCTGTACTTAAAGAAACAGAACATTTCAAATAGTTTTAAATCTTCTCTTACCAGAATGCTGCAAGAAGATCCTGTTTTGTTTCAGCTTTATAAAGACCTTGTTGTGAGTCAGGTGATCAGTGCTGAAGAATTCTGGGCCAATCGTTTAAGCATGAATGCCATGGATAATTCTGTAGCATCTAATAAGCAGGATGTGGGCATTTCTGCTGCTTTTCTGGTATGTTCACTGAGTTGTGTATATACTATTTAACAGAGAAAACAATTTTTATCTGGGATTTAGTGTAAGCTCTGGTTGAGATAGAATGTAAGCCATAGTTGTCAATATTCTGAAATATGTCTAGTGTAGTAATTACAGTATTGTCTTCCAAAGTGAATTAAAATTCTGCCATGTTTTAATAGGTATTGATATTTAAATAGATGTTTAATGCCTTTCAGTGTTGTTTAACTGTTGGTGCTTGTTAGGTACTCTGGAGGACTGCAAAAACCTTTAAAATGTATTTTTGGTTCTGCAGAGGTCTGCAGGGTATAGAAAAATCCATAATCTGCTGGAGTTTGAGACAGAATTGCACCGTTTGATCTGACCCTATGATTTTAGTTGTAGTTTCTCATACTGCATAGGAGGCCACTCCAAAGAGTTTTAATATTTCTGTCATATGAAGTGTGGTAAGAACAACACTGGAACATACACAAAATTTCATTGACACACAAAGAAGCTTCACCTGCAAACTTTCAGTCTCTGCACCCCACCCAATTATATTGTACCATTCATCAGGTGTTATTTCTAACATCTCTCTATTGTCAAAGAACCTGTGTTTAGTAATATAATTGTAGCAACAAGAAACTGTTTTATGAACCTGAAACTATGACAACATATCAAGGCTAATTCACTCATCTAATGTGGTATGTGGTATTGTTTCTAAAATAGTAGTGATGGAGATGATGACGATGATGACGACAATTGTGATTACTAGCTATATTTTACACCCTGCCTTTTCCCCAAATTGGGACTCATTGCAACTTACAAATTAAAATGATTACAAGTCACATTAGTACCTTGCAATGGTTTTTGCCTGCTTTGACTGCTGTAGGAGAAAGTGGATGGCCACATTTTTGTGCCCTGACAACAGCCCAGCCAGATTACTGAATGTAAGAAGGTGAGACTTCCCTTTAAAGAGCATCACAAAAACTGTCAGAAGTCTGAGTCTGAGTATTAGGAACATATAATGTGTCTTTCACCAGCTCCTGTTTTTTTCCCCATAATCCATATACACATTGTCTTTGAAAGTACAAAAAACCTAGAACACCTTTGTATCGCATAAGACAAGACTAAGTTGAAAGAAGAAAGTCAAATATAAAAAATGTGCGAACATGTGTAAGCAGTCAGATGGAGAAGACATTGGATACTATAGGGGCTTTTTAGATTGGCAGGAAAGTGTAACATGAAGTTGCACTTTCCTTAATGCTTAGCAGCTAGACTGCAAGCCCCAAGTGTGCATTTAAAAGGTACAGGGAAGCTAGACTGAGGTTTTTTCTGTGGCTCAGCAACTACATGGGAAGCTGTCAAAACACTACAAACACAGGCGGAGCAGCTACATGGGCGGCAAGGAACGTGGCTTTTAACATTTTTTTTTCCCTTGCTGGCTGCAAATTGCGCAATTGCGCAGGTACATCATACAGTCGGAACTTATCACATGGGGGAGTACAGGACCATTCCGAAAGAGGGAGAAAGTGAGGTCAGTTCAGAAATGCATGTGATTACGCACAAGCTCATCGCACACAAGACAAGAGAGCATCTACACAAAAAGAAAATGCAGAGTCAATACGAAAGAATTCATCACATGTGAACATACTGGTCGGCTTTCTGTTGCAAATTAAGGCATCTTGGGAAATGGTAGCAAAGGCTCATGGGAGTTGTAGTCTCTGTTCTGTCAGAGCATTATATTGAGTTGTCTTGAGGTTTCAGCCCTCTGTCCAGGAGGGATTCCCATATGTCCTCCATTCTTGAGCAGAGGCCCCCCCTTTTCCAAGTTGACCAAGCACGTCCTCCTTTGCCAGGACACGTCCTACTTTTCCAGCCTTCTTTTAGAAGAGGAAGCAGGAGGGCCAGGCGTGCTCTGGCCAGGCTCTGGGGGTCTCTTCCTGGCTCCTTCCCTCCCTCCCTCCCTCCCTCCCCGCTGCCTTCCTCCTCCCTTTGGCTGAGAGAGTGTGACTTGCAGGGAAGCAGGGCAGCGGAGGTGCTCCAGGTCCCTCCCCTTCTCCTCCTCCTCTTGCCAGCTTGCCCTGGCCTGGCTGAGCGCCTCCAGTGCCCTGCTGTCTCCCTAGAAGTCACACTCTCTCAACCAAAGGGAGGAGGTGAAGGAAGGTGCAGGCGCACTCTGGCCGGGCTCTGAAGGTCTCTTCTTGTCTTGGCACCTTCCCTCCCTCCACACTTGTATCGCTACCTTTAAATGGGTGCTTTAAAGAGACAGAGCCCCATTTAACCGTGCAACTACACCTTAGCCTTTAGATGCAATAGCAATGTTGCACCCTTTTTAAAAAAGTAGTGGGGAAATCAAACTACTTTTAAAAGGCACTTCTTCTCCCTTAAAACTCAAAAGAAGCGTTTTCATGGCACACTTTCCCTTTTTCTCATCTAAAGGCTGGGCTTTCATGCAGCCATCAACACACCTCTTTTTGCCAATGTAAAATGGGCCAGCTCCTTTTTAAAGCACTTCTTCTCCCTTAAAATGCCAAAATAGTGTTTTCATGGCACACTTTCCCTTTTTCTCATCTAAAGGCTGGGCTTTCATGCAGCCTTCAACACACCTCTTTTTACCAATCTAAAATGGGCCATAGATTCACTATGAGATGTTTGTCTTTTGTTTTTTGTTTTTTGCTGCATCTATGCATTTTGTCTTTAACAGTATTAAAATGTAATTTATGTTTACATCAAAAGAATAATTATGGTGTGTCAAAAAACATACTCGACTGTGACAAATAGCATGTACATAGTTTCTTCCATATAACTGACACAATAGTCTCTTTTCTAACAGTCTCTGTGTTTTAATTTGCAGGCGGATGTTCGACCTCAAACAGATGGATGCAATGGCCTAAGATATAATTTGACATCAGATATAATTGAATCTATATTTAGGACCTATCCTGCTGGTACATGATCTATTTAATACAGAGTTATATGTTACACTTTCCTCTGCACTTTAGATGCTGGCTGGAAGATACTTTCCCTTCCAGTTTCCCTTCCAATGTTTCTCTGAGGTCTTTAATCCAGGACTAACCAGTGTGAAGAAAGGAAAAATATTACTGCATTGTTTCAGAAATAAAATTGCTGAGTTAATGATTTTAGCTGTCTTATACCTGATAGGTGCAACTTATTTCTCTCAGTTGCATTTCTTTTCTCGTCTATTTCCCATGACTAGGAAAGTTGTATCTTGGCCTCAGGTCACTAGGAGGAAGAGTTTGAGCCTTCTCCACATTAAAAGCAGTTCCACAATGGGCTGATTTTTCACCTGATCCTGTTAATATTAATAGCTATCATTGTCTTTTTTTCCAAATACCAAGTTGTCAGTTTAGTTTCCAATTTCTCTTTCCAATTTTATTTTTAAAATCTGTACCTGGTATCCAGGAGCCTTAGGTCAGCTATCGTATGAAAGAACAAAGTAAATCACTCAGACTATTCATGAAAGTGGTTTAATTCTATGGTTTTTGAGTGATGAACGGCATCAACCATTTGGGCTGTAGAACTTTATAGTTACCACGAATGCAGGTCAGCCTGACAAATTATTCAAATTCCTTTTACTCATTAGGGATTAACCAAGTTATGAACAAAAGTCTAATAGGTAATAATAATAATAATGATTCATATGCCGCCCAATCACTAGGAATCTGGCCGACTTACAACAGAGGGAAATACAAAACCATTACAATACAATACAAATGAAATAAAAAACAAAGGTAACATAGCAATCTATTATTAAACAATAACAATATAATAAAATAACAATAGCAGTAAATAACAAAATACATAGCAAATCAACAGCAGCAAAAAATACATACAATTAACAAAGCAAAACAAGTAAAAAGAAAAACTAACAATGTTCCTTGCAGATTAAGATAAATAATTAAAACAAACTCTAAAGGAGGCAAAGTTCCTTCAGCGTCCTCCAGCTGACCCTCGTTGGAAATTGGGCAGGAGGTGGAAGGAGAGCACAAGGTCCCTCTTCCCTCTCATGCTGGAGGAGAGATGTTCCAGAGGCAAGCCCTGAGACTTATAAGTCCTAGCCTCAGTTGCCATGGTGTCTGCAAGCAGGCCCTCATTGGAAATTGGATGTCCTGCTAACAGGAAATTGTTGAATGGTTCTTCCTATGTTTGTTCCAGGACTAGCTCTGCCATTAGAGTGAGGCAGCCTTCTCAGATGGCAGATTCTAGGGAAGTAAATTTTCAGTGGTAGCATCCCATTCTCACCATTGCCATTGACCTCAGCCTAACAGAGCTGTTGCTGACCTGACTAGCTGCTTTGCGTAGTTGCCCTCTCTAAACATATTACAAATACAAATTGTGGGAAAGACCTTTGACTGAACAAGCAGGCACAGATGTGGCCAGACTCAACACATACATCAGATGGGTTTACATTGTTTTATAGATATGATTCATCACATTGCATGTAGGGAACAAATTGATACCAGGCAGAGCAAATAAGCAACCTTAAGATGTTGAAGCACAAATTGTGTCTGCAACACAGCTTGCCCTGCACACCTTAAATAAGCTTACTGTATTTGTTTGTGATGGAAAATACTGCCCCAACACAGTACTGAAGTTAGACTGCTTGCTTGACTGCACTTTTTTATACATAGAATATCTAGGGCCACATTAGTTCATTCCTAGTGAGTAATGATTTTTATCACACATTGACATGTATTCCTTGTATGCTGTACTTCACTCTAAAGTCAAATGATAAGTATATAAATGTTTTCAATAAATATTGAATTTTCACATTATTCTGTATCTTCTAATTTTTATATCTCATGTTTACAGTAAAACTGAAATATGCAGAAAATGTTCCTCACAATATGACGGAGAAAGAATTCTGGACACGATTCTTTCAGTCTCACTATTTCCATAGGGACAGGTTGAATGCAGGATCAAAAGACCTTTTTGCAGAATGTGCCAAAATGGATGAAAAGGGTATGTTCTTAATACTTGTTCTCTAAACAGGAAAAGTTGGTGATTTCTAGACATATTTGTCAGCTAAATATTATCCCTATGATGAACTCCTATTGAGATTACTAAAATATTTGCTGGCAAAATTATTTAACTTTCAATTTCTCTTTCAGTTTGCATGTAGGTGCAGATACACCAATTCTTGATATTTAGAAATATTGAACTTGGATATAAGCACTGAGTCAACATGGAGTTTTAAAAAATGTTATATCTAATTTTATTAGAAATTTCACTGTTGTAAGTTTGTGCAAGTATTCAGGGGTCTTACTAGGTTTGGCAGGCTCTGTGCTTTGTAAGATCCACTTAATATAAATTTATAGGGGTTAGAGGAAGTAGCAGTGATAAGCAAATCATACTCACCTACTATTGAGAGATCCGCTTAATATAAATTTATAGGGGGTGGAGGAAGTAGCAGTGGTAAGCAAATCATACTAAGCTACTATTGAGAGTTGCTGGTTAAAGTGACTGCAGCAGTTGCCTCCAGAGGGACAAGTGGTTTTCTGAGAGAGTCTTCCCAGGATACCATGGAAGACTCACTGAGAAGCTCAGCATTGAGGAAATTAGTGTCTTGGGAACTAGCAGCTTTCTCTCCAGATAGTGACTCACACCTCTGTCTTACACCTGTCACCTGTGCACAGCCCAGGAAAAGTGCACTATCAGCTGAAACAGACCAGCTCAAAACGCCAGCTTCCTGGCAGCTTGGCAATGTGGCGTGTGGGCTGCCCACCCGTGGGCCGGCTTTATGGCGCTCCAGCAGCACAGCGATTACACACCGCTAGAGCACTGTAAAGCCACGACTGGGAGAGAAAAGCTGGCTTTTTGCCAGCTCAAAAGGGAGCAGCATTTTGCCACTTCTTTTTGGGCAAACAAAATCCACACTGGGGCTGTGGCATGTGGTTGCCACGGCCCCAACCTGACTTTCTCAGAGGCAGCTTCAAGCTGTCTCTTTGGGGTGGTGTGTTTTGCCCCTAAGGCAGAATACCATTGTAGTGAAACAAGGAGACTCAGACCATGTTCTTAAAATAAACATGTTTTATATTTCTAGGTTTAAAAACTATGGTGTCTCAAGGAGTGAAAAATCCTTTATTGGATTTAACAGCCTTAGAAGATAAATCATTGGATGAAGTAAGTACAACTGATTTAAAACTGTAAAAATGCATAATATATCAAGAATAAAGAGAAGGTATATTACCAGGATTTATGCCATGGAAAATGCTGCATTCTGGCAGATATATCAAGCCTCAGCTTTCAACATTGTGGTGGTGGTTGGTATCAGCCTTGCATTTTTTTGGTGTGAAGATTATTCAGCCTCTATATAGCCTAAGTATCCAGAGCAACTCAAAAACACAAAACCAAAGAAATATAGACACATTTTTTGAGCTCTGAACTTGGAGATGGGGAAGAATAATAAATCATTGTCTCTGATCTTATGTGAAGATGCAGCACAAAAACCAGCTGTTTTATTTATGTTGTTTGCTATCTCTCAGATCCTTCATTGGATCAGTAAGTGCTTCACCTGGAGCCCCAGGGTCTTCCCCTGCACAGAGTGTTTTCTTGAAACCTGTAACTTCCAATATTATCCCCCTTGATAATGTTGCCATAAGTTTGACACACGTTAGCAAGCCACAACAACATGCTTTTATCTCAGAAAATACCGTTTGATTGTAATAATCGACTGACTTGCTTCATTTTTTCAGTCCAGTTTGTTCAGTGATTCCTTACTTGTGCCTTTTACCTCAGGAATTACTGTTCATTCAGGGCTGCTCTCAGCCTTTTACCCTCACACCATATTCTTTGAGTAATTTCCTTCTTCTGTCAACTGTTTACCTCAAGAATTATACTTTCTGCTGAGGCCAAACTGTCAGTAGGTGTATTGCTCAATAATCTTTTACCTCTGGAATTAACAATAACACCACTCACTCCTTGTACTTTTTCACAGTCTGCTTCCATAGGGTAGCTACATTCTGCATTTTCTACCTCTCTTATAACACAGATATACTGCCTTTAACACTTTGCTGCACTCTCTATCCAGATAATTATGTGAGAGAGCCTCATATTGCATTTTATTTACGTAGGAGCACCTGTCCTTCCTTAACCCATCCATTGAATACATTACTAGGCTGTCTCAGATGAACTAAGGTGATTCCAACCTTTATGTCCATGTGTCTTTGCAGATGTATGACCAGAACCTAGTAGGTCTCTCATACAAGCAGATTCGTGCAGACGTTCAAAGAAATGGAATAGGTTTTAGGCTTTGTTTGTTTTTGTTTGTTCAACAGACACATGGTTCATTCAGCCAGATAGATTTGTAGGATTCTGTCCCGAAACCCACTGCTCTCTTTCTACCCAATCTTCGCCCAACTGTTTAAGTCCCTATCTCTTGTCAGATGTATTAGTCCCTAACTTCCAGCTTCTAACAGTCGGAACTGTTTCCCTGCTCTACCCACTTCGCTATAGGCTCCCTTCAAAACTTTCCATTGAATCTCATATTTCATTTAATTTTATAGGCTAAGCCATGAAGAGAGCAAATTCGTTTCCTTTTTAAAAAAATGAATTTTATCAGCATAAAATTTTGTTCATCATACATGCGTTTCTGAAATCAATATAGAATTATTATTAATTTGAACATTTCCATACATAACTTTCTTAACATTTCACCTGAATTGTAATCTGCAGTTGGTTAATAAAGGAGACCATTAATCAATTTTGGGTGCATTCTTAGTGCTGCATTTCTTTCAGAGAACAGTACAATGTTTTGTTGGTCTGATCCTCCAAAGCACGTATTCTTAGGCAAAAGTGTATATTTGATTCATTTCACAGTTCAGATAACTGCCAGGAGATCCTGAGTGTATGTTATTGCTTTGTAAAACATGGTAGTCTCAGGAAAATATAGAGTGTATGTGTAAGACAAGTTCATAGTAATGCAGAACTAACTCTTATTTTTAATAATAGTAGATGAGCCTTTTTCATGTTTCAGTAAAAAACTTGTGTACACATTTTTCAATAATTTCATTGAGTATCGGGGAAGTATCTTGACTGAATATCAGTTCCCTCCATCAAAAATAATGCTTGTCACTGAACAACAATGATTTGGGCACTACTGTAGTAGCATGATATTTGAAAAGCATGGGCTAATTGTATACACCTTCATAAGCACTACAAGATTTAACGTTTGGAATCTGATTCACCAGTAGTGATCCTTTGCAGAATTCCATTACGTTGAAAACCTGAATTATTGCTGCTTAAATGGCTTCATTTTGGTCATCAGACACAGAAAAGCAAATCCTCTTAAGAACTTTTGTCATGACCTCTATTCTATACAACATTGTAAAGATAGTAGTTCAGTTATTCTGACTTGAAATATTTCTCCATATCCCATGATACAAAACATTTTGCTCAACATCTCGTACTTGCTTTCTTTGCAGGGTTATGGTGTTTCCTTGGCACCTTCCACATCCAATTCTACCAAATCAATAAAGGAGAGTAGCAATGCTGCCATTATAAAACGCTTTAACCATCACAGTGCCATGGTTCTTGCAGCTGGGCTCCGAAAACAGTAAGTTCCAGCCACAGAGCAGTTCCTAGACTAAACGTAAGAGCTGTAGTGCTGGAAGCAACTTCCTATTCAGCCTGTTCCCAAAGTATTCATGAAATGAAGTGGGCAGGGTCCATCATCTTGAAACACTTCTGATCATTTCTCCCAAGTTTACTGCATACTGAAAGCAAAGAATAAAAGAAATCGATTTAATGAAAAGCGTAAAGGATGCCTGAAAAGCTGTGTGAATTCAGGTGATACCACACTGACATTGCATATACAGTTGTCCCTCCAGATTCGCGGCTTTGGGATTCGCAGCTTTGATTATTTGTGAGTCCCTAGCTGTGTGCGCATGCACTCCTCCCCCTCTGTCCCTCCCAGGCATTCCCCCTGTGAGTGAGGGAAAAGCCGAGGACAGAGAGAACAGCCAGGAGGGCGCGCACACATAGCAATGAACTTGAGAATAATAGAGCTCCCTGAAGCCACCGACGCACCCTCCTTCCTTCATCCCCAAGGCATGAGAGAGATCTCCGGACCCCTCTCTTGCCTTGGGAACGAAGGAAGAAGCGGCCAGCCTACCCTTTTTCCTCCCCTCCCAAGGCATGAGAGGGGTCTCTGGACCCCTCTTTTGCCTTGGGAAAGAAGGAATAAGCAGCCAACACGCACTGCCTTGCCCTTCCAGCACCTCAGACAGCTTGCTAGAGCTGTTTAAGGCTTTGGAGGGGAGATGCACTGGCATGTGCACGCGCACACTCTAGTCTCCCTCCCCATTGTTAACAAATTTTCATATTTGCAAGGGTTTTCTGCCCCTAACCCCCACAAATCCAGAGGGATGACTGTATTAGCCACTGGGAAGCAGACTAAAGTTCCACACTTCAGTATTACATGGATTTTCTCAGATAATTATTTTATTAAGACATAATGTTTTTCTTACATGTGCCCAGGCCAATGTACTTGTAAATACACTTTCTCATTATGTCAAGTAGTGATACCCATCCTGTGTGTAAATCTGTGTGAACTTTTGTTGAATAATTTGAAAGAAACTAATAAAATGCTTAACTTGTGGTTTTCAGAGAAGCACAAGGTGATCATCACAGTGAGACCAGCAGTATAGATGGAAACTCCAGGGATTCAGATTTCTTTCAGCCACCAGTAAAAAAGGTAAGATTATGAGTTCATTTGCTAAAAGAAAACTGTGACATGATACAATTCCTGCTTTGCTGAAGAGTTTTGTAGAGCAATGACAGTATCTTATCTTTCAGGTAAAGCTGCAAGAATCCATTGAATATGAAGACTTAGAAAACAACAACAGCATTAAAACTATTGCACTAAACCTAAAGAAATCAGATAGGTATGTTCTGCAGGCAAAATTAAATATTTTGATTGTTTTAATCACAACTGTTCCAAAATGTGGTTGCCCATTGTCCCCACTGAGGATAGCCTCAAACGAACAGAAGTATTTTTAAAACAAAATAATCATACTTAAGAATTCAGAGAAAGTGGCAGGGGGAGAAGGCTGCAGTATCTTTTAGCTGGATCTCCAAATGGAAAACAAAGCAAAATGAAACTAAATCTAGAGACTCTTCTGCTTGTGAGTGAATAAAAACATGTGAATGCTATACAATTAATATATTCTAATCAAATTCTTCTATATGTCCTTTTACAAGCACTTGTAAAAATGTACTTGTAGGTGTTTTCCTTCCACAACAGTCTTGGGGTGAATCCTTCTTTATTTACTAAAATAATTGGATGGGTTGCACGTAATTATAGTTTCCCCAGTTTTTTAAAAAAAAATTTTAAATAGAGTTTTTTGAACACTTAATTGTTTTGGTCTCCCATCCAAGTACTAACTAGAGCTGACCCTGGTTAGCTTCCAAGTTCAGATGGGTCTCGGTGACTTTAGAGTATTTAGGCAGAACAGAATATAGAACAGGTGAAAAATGAGAGAATCCCTGCCCTCAGACTTAGAATCTAAGAAACAGTTCTTCCTCTCCCCCCCCCCCCCCCAAAAAAAGTGGGGAGTATGCGGAGGGAGTAATGAACAAACAAAATGAAGTTCTTAGAACAACCAGCTGGGATGGAAACAGTTTGAGGAGTCTAGGGAGCCCAAACTTTTGGGCCCATGGACTTGTTTATTTCTTTTAAAATGCTATAGCAAAACCACAAAAAGAAGTGGCATCATGGAGATAGGAAGTCACACCCCCACAGAGACTGCATCGTACAGAGAAAAGAAGCAAAATAGAAAAATACATGCAGAAGGGGAAGGGGAAGGTGATAAGAGGAAGAATTCATACTAGGGAAATTGGGAGAGGTGGATAAAATTGGAAGAAGAAAAGAAAATATGAAAAGATGGGTCAGAAGATCCATGGTAATAGAAATGCAGGAAGAGATAAGCAGTCTCTCCCCAACATCCCTTTCTAGGCAGTAAGTCTCCCCCTCCCCAAATATTTTAAGTGAATAAAACTGTACTTCCATTAATTTGAGTAGGCAAAAGTAGCTCAGCAGATGCATCCCTAAAAGTGATGGTGCTCATAGATTCCATATTCAAAATCCCAGAGGTAGCCTGATGGAATCATGCTGTGGCTGATAATGGAAGGAGAGTCAAATTCAGCTGATTTTCTCCAGAGCCAAACAAGTCTATACCTGCTTCCCTTTCCCCACTCTGTTTCTGTCCCCTTTCAGTTTCCTTATTCAAAAAAATCTATGCTGGTTACTACATCAGAGTTTCAAACCTTCAAAAGGTTCTATGGTTGAGATGATGGTGTACCAGTAAGTAACACAACAGCACAAGTAAGCTTTTGCTGCTTATAGTCCATCAAATACCTGATCAAGCACCAGATGTTTCCACATCTATCCTGAAGTGAAACCCAATGCTAGCAGACTTCATCATGAGACTTTATTCTAACAGTAGATCCCCAAACAAAAATACATTTAAAAAAACCAAAAACAATTGGAGATGTTAGTCAGATGCCTGCATGTTGTGGGGAGGATATCTTTTGGAGGCAGGCTCCTCCTCCTCCTGGCCATGCAACAATAGGCAGATTTTCAAAGTCCAGGAAATTTAAAGTCTATTTGCATCTCAACAGGGACGTCTCTTTTGCAATCCAATATGTCTCCATTCCAGTGAGGTCACGGGCTTCTTTGTAGGTAAAGAATAATGGATTCCTCAAGAAGTCTCCCATGTTTTTGCGTCAGGATCATTTTGGTGATGTAGAGGTAAAACATGCAAACTTCAACCAAGGTAAAACAATTTTTTTCTTCTTAAATTTGGACTGAATTGGCATGTTTTACCTCTACATCCCCAAAATGTTCCTGATGCAAAAACATGGAGACTCAACTGGAATATTGGGAAGAGATGTCCTATTGAGGAGGGAGTTTTCTGCTGCTCCAGAGAACAGGACCCGAAACAATGGATGCAAACTAGAGGAAAAGACACTCCACCTCAACATTAGGAGGAACTTTCTGACAGTAAGGGCTATTCAACAGTGGAACACACTCCCTCAGAATATGGTGGAGTCTCCTTTGGAGGTCTTTAAACAGAGGCTGGATGGCCATCTGTCAGGGGTGCTTTGATTGAGAGTTTCTGTATGGCAGGGGGTTGGACTGGATGGCCCTTGTGGTCTCTTCCAGTTCTATGATTCTAACATTTAACTCACTGATGCCTTACAATGAAAGACAACAACAGGCTGCTAAAGCCTGAAAAGTATTATCTAAACACAAAGAACTGAAATTTTATTCTCAACGTTTTATTCTGAACTCTTCTCCTCAACAGGTACTATCATGGTCCAACACCAATTCAGTCACAGCAATATGCAACTAGCCAAGATATTATTAATTCTTTGTATAGTATTAGAGAAGAGATGGAAGTCTATGTACCCAAATTAACTCAGGTAGGATATGTAAGTTTGCTTCATTTAAAACTGGAAGCTGAGTGTGGAATCCCTGATGCTTAACTGTGTATTACACCATCATAGTGTACTTTTTGTTAGAGTATACAGTGAAAGTTATGGGAAATCAGAGAAAGCCATCACCAGCAGGAGAAAAGGCTGCCTTGGTAGCCCCCACTGTTCTCTCACTCCACCCCCATGCACATGCTCACAAGCTCACCTGCCACCATTTTCCTCCTCTTGCTGTTATGTCAGCTGTGTAATTACACTGGCCAACAGAATCTCATTATGGTACACATGTGTAATAAACTGTTTGCTTCCATATTCTTGTGGGAAGAACTTCTTATTCTCACTACTTATTGAGAAATTGTTAGTGAATTATTATACTTTAGGAAACAATTGTGGATTGTCATTGCTTTACATATTCTCAATAGCAGTTGTTGGGACTCTTGCAAATGGAGACAGCCATATGTGTAATCCATTTTATGTTGATAGGCTTATGCAATATTACTGTGCTTGATGTTTTTCAGGAAAGAATTCAATAGATCCCTGCCCTTAATAAGTTTACAATTTAAAACTCAATATAGGTAGAGAGGAGAAGGCAGCGATAAAGAATGGAGGAGTAGGAATGTACATTTTATTTATTGTGTATTCCTGAATGGCAGGAGGTTGGACTGGATGGTCCTTGTGGTCTCTTCCAACTCTGTGATTCTGTGATTTACTGAAGTTGTGTGTACTTGAAAGATGTTCTTTATCAGGTCAGTCCATTGGTTCATCTAACTCCTAACTAAACTGCCTGGCAAGAGCTCTTTAGAGTTTGAGATAAGAGGCTTTGCCAGTGTTACCTGATGATGCCAGTGCCTGCAGAGAGGCTAACATACTTCATTGCTTCCAGGATAAACTCAGAACTCCAATGGAGGGAATTCAGAATTACAGAACATTAAGCATTGTAAAGATAGTGACATGGCATTTAAATATAACGGGACAATCCCATTTTGATATTACAAGGGATCTGTCCATATAATAAATGCCCACTTGGTTTTCTAACGTAAGCTGACACTTTAATATATAACTAAGTAATATCTACTGTCACAAAAATAACGTAGCAAATAGCTAATGATCAGGTTCACTTAAGTGAATGAAAAAAATTCTTTGTTTTTGAAGGTTCTTTCAAGTGGTGCTGCAAGTAGTACTATCACAGCCCTGTCTCCTGGAGGAGCACTTATGCAGGGTGGAACACAGCAAGCCATAAATCGTAAGTATTTGATGTTTTGCTTGCTCATACTTTATCAAATATGTAAAATGGTCTCAATTGGCCATGTAAACATTGTACATAAATTATACTTTTAATTGAGATGAAGAAAATTAAGATATCTTGTTGACTGAAAATTCCAATTTATGACAGAATTCATTTCTTATCCAACTCAGTAAAACACTGGAGTTGATTTGCTGACAGACCCTCTCATTTCAGAGTCATGGCAGATTTATGTCCATTACTCAATACCATTATTTAAAGTGAGCTGAGATTTCACACATTTCATTATAAATGTAACTTGCCATATTTTTTTTTTCTCAACTGTAGAGATGGTGCCAAATGATGTTCAGTCTGAACTGAAGCACTTGTATGTGGCAGTTGGAGAACTGTTGCGACACTTCTGGTCCTGCTTTCCTGTTAACACACCATTCCTAGAAGAAAAGGTAGGCAGTGTCTGCAGTAAGACTTTCATAGGATCATAGAATGATAGAGTTGGAAGAGACCACAAGGTCCATGCAGGAACCCTCAATCAAAGCATCCCTGACAGATGCCCATCTAGCCTCTGTTTAAATAATTATTATTAGTAGTAGTAGTATTATTTATACCCCGCTCTTCAGCCGAGGTTATCAGAGCAGCTTACAGTTGTTAATTAGACATTTCCCTGCCCTCAGGATTACAATCTAAAAAGACACAACACAAAAGGAGAAGGGAATGGTGGTGGGGTAGGGGGAAAATCCAGCAGATCTTCCCTCCCTCGGAGGCATGGACCAAGGCAGATGGACTGGAGGGAGGGCTCTTATTCCTTTCAGGCAAGGCCTGTTGGAGCTCTGGCTTGCCTTTCTCTCCCTCAAGATGGTAGATGGAGGGAGGGCTCTTCTTGCTCGCAGAAGGAGCTGGCCTGCCTTTCTCTTCTCCTCAAGATGGTGGATGGAGGGAGGGCTCTTCTTGCTTGCAGAAGGAGCTGGCTTGCCTTTTTCTCGCCCTCAAGATGGGGGAGACTTGACTTAGCAGGATAAAAAAAAAATTAGCAAAGCCACCTCTGATTATTTCCTGGATAAGAAAACTGTATGAAATTCATGGTGTCACCATGAGTTGATAAGCAACCTGAAGACGCAAACACACATCATAATGGACATTACAGCATTATATGCTGGATTAACAGTAGAACTACTTTCTATAATGAATGAAATATCACCTGCAAAAGTTCTGTTGGTGAATAGAAGGAAACTTTCATGTAGAGATGCTTATAGAGTAGACTGAGAATTTAACAGTTGGAGTAAATTTAGTACTACCTGATGTGGTTTTCTAATCCAGCAGTTTTTTAGATTTCAAAAGGCTATACTTGCTACTTGGATTTTAAAAGGTGGTTTAAAAATGTAGAAAAGCATGGAATACATTGTCAAAATAGTTTCAGCATGTGTCTTGCTATAGACAGGCATACTGTTTAAATTTTCATTCAACTTTTCAAAAACACTTTTAAAATCTTAACAAGAAAATAGTACATGACTCCATTTTATCAAAAGATTCATTATTTACAATAACAGATACATTAGATCATATATTATAAGCTTGAAGAGACAATGTACATAAAGCAGACGAGCTTTATTTAATCATTTGATATTTTCTCCTTTTCAGGTTGTAAAAATGAGGAGTAATTTGGAAAGATTTCAAGTTACAAAACTTTGTCCATTCCAAGACAAAATTCGAAGACAGTATTTAAGCACAAATGTAAGATATGAAGTGCCACCCTTTTATTTTGTATACCCTAAGAATGTAAGGTAGTACATTTTATTGTTCCTATAATTCAAAGAGCCTTTAAAAAGTTAAGAAAGAAAATTGGCAAAATGAATGAGCCTGTGGAGGCTCAAGTCCCAACAACAACGGGGGGGGGGGGGGTCTAGGAAATGCAGGAGAACATTAGTAGCAGAAAATTATAAAGAGCCTGCTTATTTTTGTGAAAGTCCAACAGTACTCCCAGAGCCAGAAAACACATTCTTACGAGTTAGAACATTTGTTGCAAGTAGCTGTTTCCTGGTTTTATTTGCAAAAAAAGAGAGAGAGAGAGAGAAGTCTTCAATACTACATTTGTCTGGGAGGTTTTAAGGTGCCTGGGAGGTGGCTGAAACTCAGGGGCATTGTTTAATGACAGCCTTGCTTTAGTGGTGAAGTGTCTAATGCCTACCTTGAAGATTTGTTTCTGGTTGAATTTTGTACAAAATGCGGCATGGGGGGAGGAGGAGGCTTAAACTATTCTGTCTGCCTTGGTTAATACAGTGTTAACTTTAGAGGTCACTATCGTGTCTGTTGCATCTCTAAACTGTACTATCATACTTGGGCTAAATAACAGTAACAACTATTGTGTCTCTTTCAGCTGGTAAGTCATATAGAAGAGATGCTGCAAACAGCCTATAATAAATTCCACACATGGCAATCCCGCCGTATGCTGAAGAAAACGTGAAGGCCCAGCAATGACAAAAGTTTCTGCGTGGGAAAATGTTTGCAATACCTGTACAAACACAGCTACCGAGTGTGTAGATCTTACAGACATTGCAGGGAAATACAGCATCCTGTGGACTTCTGAAAATGATGCTAACTGTAATTGCACACTTTTGGAAAAAGGAACAGAGAACAAACTTGAAAACTAGAGAATTAAAAGGAACCAAACCAGAGAAGAGTTGAGGGACAAATACATACATATATATTTTTTAAAAGACACTGTTTACTGCAGTTACTCAGGAACTGCTTTTGATTTTCATAAAGAGCTGCTTTCGGAAATAAAAACTTTAAAAAAGGGTGTATTAATAAAATCCAAGATTGTTTGTCTAGTTTTTTTTTTAAGTGTATGGCACAGGGTAGAGGTTAACATTTCTTTCTTCACTATATCCTGGCATTTTATTGAATTCTGTTAGTACTTCTAGAAGCAAATTTAAATTTTTAATTTTAACTAAAACTTTTGCCTCAAATTCCTAAGGAATTTAGATATTAGAAGATAATTTTTTTCCTATTTCCCCCTAAAGATCAACAGCCAATGCATTGGAAAATGTTTGGTGTTCAAAGCTGGCACTTAGCAGAAAGAGTGCACAATTTTATGCAGGATTTTTACCAGCTATTGTTTGCATGTTTTCTTTGAGTGTGAGTGCGTGCTGCTGCATTTTTTTTTTTAATCTGACTTGTTTGGAGGTGAAAAAAAATCATTTTTAAAGTAAGTTTAAGAAACTTACAGAAATAATAACTTTTTATAACTTTAAGAAAAAGCTATCTTAAATGTACTTTTCTCAGTTCTCTGCTTATGACTGTTAACGCTACATCTGGCGACTAGATAATCACTACAGAGTGAATATATGAGCTTTTTGGAATTTGTACCAATTCTGGTCTAAACATGAGGCAATTCACTCTTACGTAAGATGTACCTGCCATGTATTAAATACTTGACTTATTAAAACAGAATATGTTTTATATAGTCCTTGGAGTCAAACTCCTTATATTACATTGTCTTAATGTCTTCCTTGTTAACAATTTGTCCTAGGACCAAGCAAATAGCTTATTTAATGTGTAATGGGATTTATTGAGATATTTCATGAACCAGTCAGCTCTTGGAAAGTAGGAACTTTATCACATTCAAAACAATTCGTGCTCACAAAGAACTGGAATTATATTACCAATTTACAGTGTTTTGCCATGGGAAATTTCTACCTATCATGAATTATTATGCACTTAGCACTGGCTAGTTTTGTGAGCCACAAGGGTTTCTCCTTATGTAAGAATACATGCTTACATAACATGTTTCATTGATCTGATACTCTGCGACAACCAGAACAAAGCAGGTTTATTCTATCTATACTGAAATAATATGGAGTAAGTTTAAGGCACTATTTTTAAACTTGCCACTGCTTGCCTTTTCATAGATGGCTGCGTGTTAATGTGCTACAAAGTGATTCTGCTGTAAACCAAACAAAAGTATTTTTCTACTGTTGGATGGTGAAAAGCTGGAATTAACCATGAATAATAAAAACAGATGCTGCTATAGGAATATCATCTTGCTTGAATTATGGTTCTGATAGTATGCATATTTATATACCTTGTATATTTGGATAAGCCTCTAAGGTAATTAAATGCTTTGGTCAGGCTTGAATGATGGGTTGACACACACTCTCCAGTTGATCCTGTAACTGAAAGCATGATATAGTACACATTTGCACTGACATTTCTTTAAGCAATAAATAGCTTATCTGAATTTACAAAGGTGGATTGCATCAGAACTGTTATTCATGCTAGATTAGATAATGAATTTGGGCAAAATATTTTCTGTTTTTTTCCTGGTATTTTATATCTTTAGGTACCAACATTTGCAGCAAAAAAAAAAAAAAAACAACTTTAATTACAGAAATAGCTCAAAATGCAACTAAGCTCGGATATAATTTTAAGTTATTTGATAAAAATGTATGAGACTCCTGCCAGAAGAGGGCAATAGCAACTGTCATGGCCGTTCTCCTTAAGACAGTTTTTCCCTATTTTTGCTATCTGACTCTTGCTGATTCCAGTCCTACTGCACGTGGTCCAAAACTGCCGACTGAATTTATTAACTGTGAATGGTCTTTCACTAACCATACAGTCCTTGGAATCTGAAGATGAACTTGTATTTAGCGGAAACGCATAGAACCTGTATTACTGGCATTGATAAAAAGCTGTAGAATAAACCTGAATTATGTAGATATGTATTTTCTGATATTTTAGGTTGTCTGTTTTGTGACTTCTCAAACCTAGTACAAACACTAGTATTCAAGAAAACAGATAACTGAATGTGTCTGTACTTCTGATATTGTTAAACACACTAATCTTTAATTGATTTTGAAGACTTGGTTCTTCTGTTTGTTCACCCTTATCCAGTCCATTATGGTTAACAGGCACCAGTTTAGAACTGAAACAGATTCCTTGGATTAAGAAGGAAAAGAGAGATCAGAATTGGGAGTCATTAGCATACTAATTGACCCATGGATAAGTTGACTCAGGTTTTTGGGTCAATTCTTTGGCCTAAGTTTCTAGACTTATACATGAGTATATACAGTAAGTCAGTCCTGGCCATATCATCTTGCCTAATTTTTGGACTTTTAAGTTTCCTCCTCCACATCCCCTCTTTTGTATCACCTACTGTAGCTACATTGCAGAATTCATGCAGTTTGACAGTGCTTTGTCTGCCATGGCTCAAACTGGGATTTGTAGTTTCGTGAGATATTTAGACTCTATTAGAGAGTTCTGGTGCCACAACAGATTACAAATCTCAAGATTCCATAGAATGGAACCATGACTGTTAAAGCGATGTCAAAGTTCATTAATTCTGTAGTAGTCAAGCAGCCCCAGCCTGAGGAAGAGTTCTGTAGAAGTCAAAAGCTTACATACTGCAGATTTTTTTTTTCCTGATAAGCATGGATCAACTGTCATTAAGATAGGAAAGAAATCCTGTAGGCCAACAATAGAGAGGTTATGTGCTATGTTTTTATCTTTAATGTTTCTAAATGATTTTATACTTTGATAATTAATTGTGTTTTTAATATGATGGCTTGTTTAATTGTATTCCAACTTTTTGGTTATCAGATTTTTAGCTCTTTTTTTAAAAAAAAATTGTTGTAAGCCATCTTGGGTCCCATGTCAAAATAAAAGCAGAATACAAATGAAATCAATCACAATTACAATCTGTAAATACTGTTATCTTCTTCCCCCTCAAAAAAGCACGAAATATTGTCTTTTTTTTTTTCTTCCAGCAGATTAACACAATCCCTTCTCTGAGATGCAATGTTATAGCATATTCCCATGGTGCTGGGATCTGTATGCAGAATCTGTGGTGACCATATCCCATGACCTTGGGTTTTGTAGGGACCTGAGAAGAAAAGCTTAAGACTATTCACATGCTGATGGGGAACTTGGTCAAAAGCTATTCAGTGAGACTGCTTTGTTAGTAATGCTAGTTTGGCATCTGCCCTGCCAAAAGTTGCAGTTTTTCACAGGGAAAGTTCTGATACAATAGTACCAAGTGTGTACTTTTCTAATACCTGTAGTGTAATGCAGATAAATCTGATTGTCTCAACAATCAGCAATCTCAACAATCTCCCTGTGCAAGATTTGGTCCATAAATGAACCATTCTGACTTGCTTTTCCAGTTTCTTCCTCCTCCTCCCCCCCCCCCCCCCCCCAATATAAATAAATAGATGAGAAACCACCAAAGGTTTCTTGTATTTTGCTGTTAAATGTAATTGACAACATGCACATAACTGGGTGAAGCTTGCTTTATAGCTACTGCTTTCCAGCCATTTACACTAAGGCACTCCAAATAACCCGTTCACTGCTGTTAATATGATTACCATTTCTGAAGCAGTAAGAAGTTCCAAAGTCAGCACTGGATGGGTCTGGTTTCTTTTTCGTAGTACATTTCCTCTACAAATATTCAAGTCGAGCATAAATCAACAAGACACTGCTGCAAGACAAAACAGCTGGGGGCATGTTAAAGATTAACCAAATGTATTATGGTGTCAACTTCCATAGGACATTGTCCATTTTATCACATGCAAGAAGTATCTAATCTGGCAAATGACTAGGGGGAGGAGGAGCAGGTCAAATAGAACTGCAATACAGAAAGTACAGAAACAAGAAATACCTTAACAGTGGCCAGTGACAACATGGATGATAACGCAGGCCCAGATACAAGCTGTGGCTCCATATCTACCCTGGCAGCACTTTGAGAGGACCCAATAATAAATGGTTCACAATGCATTCTACTGGTAAACTGATAATATGTTGTGTGATATCTATCTATCTGTTCAAGCCACAGGAAATAGATCTCTTCATGAATCGGTCAGCAATTTTACATCTGTCAAGTTCTTTTGTTCTAGCATGGATACCTTAAGGCCATCAGTCTTCAGGGAAGATGGAAGTGTTACTACCTGATTCTGTCTCTGTGAATCATACAAAATCATACAAATGGGTTCTTCTGCTCCTGCGCAGTCAAATTCGGAACTCTCTGGAATCACTGGGCAGAAAAAGACTTGCAACTTTTTGCAACTTTTTGGCGGTAGCTCCACCCCTCCTCTATATAAGCCCAGTTCCCAGAGTTGTGCCCTTTGCAGATCCCTGACTCCGCAGGCGAGGAAGAACCAGGCTTCCCGGCTGAAGTCCTATCATCTGGATTGAGCTTTGGCCCCGCAGGAGATCCTTCCTTCGACCTCTGCTCCAGTTTCGACCTCCAAGGTGTCCGCTCCGGCCTCCAAGATGTCTCGTGAGTCCCAGGAGAAGGCGACTTCTAATTCCCCTGTTGGTCCCTCCAAGTCCCCCCGGGAGACAGAGGCTCACCCCGCCGAGAAATCGGCCAAGAAAACAGATGAGAAGTCCAAGTCCTCCAGGAAGGAGGAAAAGGACAAGCCCAAGCCCGGCAAAGACCACACGGATGAGAGTCGGGGAAAGAAGGAGAAAATCCCTTCTCAGGGTGCAGCAGATGGCTCTTCCTCCGTTAAGGAGTCCAGCTCCAAAGCCTCTGCTAAGAGGAAGCATTCTGCCGAGGGTCAGTCCCTCCGGAAAAAGCGCTCCTCTGAGGGTGAAATCCTCCGTAAAAAAGCCCGCTCCAACTCCGACATGGGATCCGAGCTGCCACGTGCTTCGACACGAAGCAGACTCCCGCCACCGAGAGGCCGGCCTCCATACCAATCACGTCTGTACCGAGGGAGGTGTCTCCTCAGGCCCAGCCCTCCTGCTGGGAGGCGTCTGTTTCTCGCAGCCTGACTCCTGTCCAGCGCTCCCCCCACCACAGCCCGAGGTCTCAGAAGTCCCCGACCCCAATGGCAGACTCTGATGATGAGTGTGAATACTATTACGACAGCAAGTCTGGGAGGTATTTTGTGGCCGTAGATCCCTCTACCCTCGACAGACCTCAGGGTAAGCATTGGCGTCCACTGAATATGTCAGCTACAGTTGGTGGTGAGGCTACAGCGACTGTCTCCGCCGGTCAAGAGGAGGCCCATCGAGGGGATGCTGCCACCCAGACTGCGTACTCTCCATCCAGCTCGGTTCTGTCTATGGAGGCCAGCTCAGGTTCGGAGGAGGACTTTGAGGGTGAAGGCTCCGTTCCATCGCCTCTCAATACCGATGCCGAGGAGCAGAGGCCAATTGCCAGCCAGAGCTTCTACCAGCCGGGTCCGGTGTCCCCGACAGACAACGTCCACCAGTTCGGGGAACACATCATTAAGATGGCCAATGTGTTGGAGCTTCAGGTGACCCGGTCCGAGGAGGAGGCCCTCAATCCCATTGAGAGGCGGGTGCAGGGCTCTGCCCCCATCTTGGCGGCCATCCCCTTCTTGACGTCGTTGGAGAAGATTGCCAAGAGGTCATGGCAGAATCCTGCTTCCATCCCCTCGACCTCGAGGAAGATTGACTCCATCTACAAGATCTCTCCCTCGTCGGCATCATGGCTCCATTCGCATCTGCCACAAAACTCGGCCATTGTGGAGGGATCCCAGAAGTCCTTCACCTCAAAGACTTTTCCCTCTCCATCCGACCACGAGGCCAAGAAGACCAGCAGGCTGGCCAAGAAGACCTTCGAGGCCTCTGCCCTTGGACTGAGAGTCTCCTACAACGCCTGCATGGGGGCCTACATCCAGTACTTGATGGAGAGGATTTCCCCTTGCTGGCAGTCCTCCCTCAGGAGAGGTGTCCGGCTGCTAACCAACTGAGAGAGGAAGCTCACTCCGTGGCGGGCCTCATGATTACCTCAGCCAGACATATGGCGGACTGCTCGGCCAAGTCCACGGCTTCGGCCATCGCCCTCCGGAGACATACCTGGTTGTGTTCCTCAGATCTCACATTGCAGGCAAAGGCTGCTATCGAGGATATGCCCTTTGATGGCAACGGGATCTTTGCCAAGGACACCAACGAGTGGCTGAACTTCAAGTACTGGATGAAGTCAGCTGCTAAGAAGCACGGGATGTCCACCTCCCAGCAGGCCTTCCCCCAGAGGCGCTTCAAGCCTCAGAGGTCATCCTTCGGCCAGAGTCAAAGGCCTTTCTGCCAGAAGAGGCAGTACTGACACCAAGACACCAGGCAGAGGTTCTCCTCACCCTCTTCTTCATCTTCTGGCAGAAGGCTGCAGTCCCGGTACCAGAGGCCGCTTTCGAGGAAGTCAGACTCCGACCCGGGTAAGAAGGGGCAATGGAGTCTGCCGGCGTACTCCGTTGTCTCTCTCGATTGCCTTTTCTTCCTCAATCTGCTGAGGCCCTTCCACAGCATATGGGCCTGCATTACCACTGACTCTTAGGCTTTGACTATCATATCTAAAGGATATGCCCTCGAGTTTGAAGAGCTCCCGCCTACCAGAGCTGTTCTTTCCACCACCCCCTCATCCATCCTTCTCGACGAAGTACGCACTCTACTGAAAAAGGGGGCTATTTCCCCATTGGACTCTACCCAGATTCTCCCGGTACTTCACGGTACCAAAGCCGGATGGAGGCCTCCATCCCATATTGGACCTTCAGGACCTCAACAACTTTCTTGTTTACAAGAAGTTCCGGATGGTAACTCTCACTTCCATCTTGCCTTTGTTATACCAGGGACTGTGGTTTGCCACGATAGACCTCAAGGACGCTTATTTCCAAGGGGCCATTCGGGAAGGACACAGAAGGTTCCTTTCCTTCGCCATCGGGAGAGAGATGTACCACTACAACGTCCTGCCTTTCGGCCTGGCCATGGCACCGAGGGTCTTCACCAAGTGCATGGCTCCGGTGGTCGCCTACCTTCATCAGCGAGGGTCAAGAGTCTTCCCCTACCTAGACGACTGGCTCTTTGCGGCAGACCCGAGAGAGGGCTTTTGCCAAGACATCTTCTTCGCTGTCTCCCTTCTGCAATCCCTCGGGCTGGTGCTAAACCTCAAAAACTCACCAGGATCATGTTCATCGGTGCCATTCTAGACTCCGACACTTGCGTCGCATACCTACCAGATGACTGTTTCCAGTTCCTCTCCAAGGCCATCCAGCATTGAACCCAGGATGTTCAGGATGTTCACTCGGACACATGGCCTCGAACACCTTCGTCACCCCATGGTCAAGACTCCACTTCCAACCCCTGCAGTCCTGGTTCCTCTCCATCTTCGACCCTTTGGTCAATCCTCCAGGCAAGTGGCTCATGGTACCGAGACCAGTCGCTCGGTCTTTGTCCTGGTGGCTAGATTCCCAGAACATCTGCGTCGGCATGCCGTTCGTGTCTCCAGATCTGCAGGTAGCCCTCACCACGGACGCATCTATGGACGGTTGGGGAGCCAACACAATGGGCCTCACCATAAAGGACAAGTGGCAGCTGTTTCACCAGGATCTCCACATCAATGGCCTGGAAATGCTGGCTGTGGAGAAGGCTCTGAGGGCCTTTGAACCCGAGCTTCTTGGCAAGGTAGTACAGCTTCTGACAGACAACACCACCGTCATGTACTACATCAACAAGCAAGGTGGCACCAGGTCCCCAACCTTGCTGGAAATAACCCTTTGCATCTGGCATTGGTGCATTCCTAGGGACATCATCCTCCAGGCAGTTCATCTCCCCAGAGAAGGCAACGTCCTGGCTGACCAGCTCAGCAGGTCAGATTTGCAATGCCACAAGTGGACTCTGCATCCCGAGAGGTCCTACTCCTGTAAGTGGCAGAGGTTTCTCCGTTTCCTGGCTTCGTGAGGTCTTTCTCCATCCAGGGTGTCAACACCAACGGTGCTGGAGTTCCTGATGACACTGGTGGAGTCGGGGCTGTGCCTTAACTCCATCAGGTGTTATTTGTCTGCCATTTGTTCCCATTTTCAGTTTGATGGGAAACCTTCCTTTTTCAAGGACCCTCTGGTAAAGGGGTTCTTGAAGGGCTTTAACAACCTCCACCCGCCAGCCTCGGTACCGGCACCGGCTTGGATCCTAGAGGTTGTTTTGTCTTGTCCTGGTGTCAAGCCCTTTGAACCTATGGCTACTGCTGACCTGAGGCTGGTAAGCTGGAAGACAGACTTTCTGGTAGCCATCACTTTGGCCCGCCGGGCAGGCGAGCTTTGTGCCTTGCAGAGGGACCAGCCTTTCCTTCGGTTTCACAAAGATAAGGTTGTCCTCCGTACCGACATTACCTTTTTGCCTAAGGTAGTGTCTGCTTTCCACATGTGCCAAGACATTGTGCTCCCCTGGCCCCGAACCCGACCACCGATACTGAGCGCCATTTGCACTTCTTTGGCCCTCTATTTGGACAGAACTTCGGGTTCGAGGTGCTCTGACAGCCTGTTCCAGTGCTATTCAGAGCCAAGGAAGGGACTACCTCTGACTGCTCAGATGTTTTCCAAATGGGTGGCTGGTACCATCCACCTCTGCTACGAACTGTCGGGTAGAACTCTCCCGTCCAGGGTCAGGGCACATGCAACTAGGGTGGTAGCGACATCCTCTGCTTTTTTGATTAGAGTCCTGCTGGAGGATGTCTGTAAGGCTGCTGTCTGGTCCCAACCAATGACTTTTATAAAACATTATCGGTTGGACACCAAGGCAAGGACTGAGGCAGCCTTTGGCAGGGCAGTGTTATTGTCTGCTTTACACTGATGTCATGTTTTACCATGTCATGTTTTATATGACCTATTGCATTATTTGTTGCACTAGTTTTGTCTATTTCACTTGATCATGCGTCGCATCCAGGCCTGGGTGCTCTTGTGGTATGTTTCCTGTTGCAATTATGCACCATGTTTATATTCTACTCTTTGAGTATTTGGGTTACATCTCTGCTCTGTGAGCAGTTGTTCTACTATTGTTGTTGATTCCTATGCTTAAAAATAAGAACCACACAAGTCTGAGTTCAATTTGACAATTTTTATTGTAGACCAATAAGTATTTTTTTGGTTCATCTTACAACTGTTGCCATGACACTCCCTCCACCATTTACCTAAGCTTGCTAGTCTAACCCATTTGTATGATTCGCAGAGACCACGAAGAAGAAGGACAGGTTGCTTACCTGTAACAGTACATCTTCGAGTGGTCATCTGCAAATACATACAAATCCTGCCCTTCCTCCCCTCAGTGTCCTGCTCAACATTAGTTCTGCTCCTCCGTCGCTTTGCGGCGGAAAAATTTTTGAACTGGGGAAAAGAGTGGGAACTGGGCTTATATAGAGGAGGGGCAGAGCTACCCCCAAAAAGTTGCAAAAAGTTGCAAGCCTTTTTCTGCCCAGTGATTCCAGAGAGTTCCAAATTCGACTGAGGAGGCGCAGAAGAACCCATTTGTATGTATTCGCAGATGACCACTCGAAGAAATACTGTTACAGATAAGCAGCCTGTCCATATATACACCATCTTTCTCCTGGCATGGGATTCAGAATTCTGAAATTAGATTTGTATTGAGCTTGTGCTATATAAAATCCTGAAGTGCATTGCCGGCAAATGATGGCCCATATCAAATTGGTGGATGAGCAGGTACATAGATTCTAGACATTTTAGATAATACAATCAAGTCCTGTGTTAGTGTCACCAGAATTGGACATGGCATGGAGTTGGCATCTGGGTTTGCCTGTCTTATCACTCAGCAGTGTTTTGTGAATGGCCTCTGTTAAAGTACTGCATCAATTACATATAATTTCCTTCCAACCTCCTTGTTGACAGAGAGTATATAATGTGTATTTTGCATATTAGTTTGCCAACTCAAAGTTAATACAGCATGCATTACATGGAAGTGTGTAGTGCCAATAAAAGGTCATGCCATAATCTTCATGGCAATAGATAAGGTAGTTTCTTACTTTGCTTTCTTGCAGAATCTGGTAAAATGCAACAAAATAAAGTGAGATAGGATATGACTGACAAAAACAGACAAAAGCAAACAGAGTAAGGCAATAAATAAATATGTAGAGAGACATTGAAGCACCTTTGAGGCTAACTAAAGAAAGAAGTTGTCAGTATGAGCTTTCGCTGACTTAAGTCTACTTTCTCAGATGCATTTGGTAGACAAGTCTATGAAAGCTGATGCTGCCAACTTCTTTCTTTAGTTAATCTCAAAGGGGCTACAACATCTCTCTACATACTGATTCTACAGACTAACATGGCTATGGAGTTTATCACACGAAGGGAATTGGAAGTATAATCCAATGGCAATCTGAATGCAATCATGGGGTTTCGCATGATTGCGTGAAAGCTGATCACACACATTTTCGGGCAAAGGGAAGTCCTTCCGAACACAATCATGGGGTTTCGCGTGATTGCGTGAGAAACTATCACATGCAATTTCGGTCACTGGGAGGCAATTTCGGGCAGTTCTGAACACAATGCAGTGTCAATACGCAATCAAGTAAATTTGCTGAACTAGCGAATTTACTCATTTCCGAACTGGCCTCACTTCCATTTCTTTCAAAATTGAGAGAAATTCCTTCCGTGTGATAAACTCCTGTATCTTGAATTCAACCACACTAAATAAACAAATAGCTACATAGTAAGCAAATATTGAAAAGCTATAATAAATCAATAGTCTCTATACAAATACTTCCCATTCTTCTGGCCAAACAAGCACCTCAGTGTAAAATTCCACAGAAATATGGTCCTTACCTTCACTACCTACAGCTTCTGAATACTGCCCATTAAATATTGGCCAATGAAGAAGACAGTGTCAAAATGCATCTGATACTTGTTTGGTTGAACACTGGTTAAGATCTTGTGTGTGTTGTGTGTTGTGTGCCTTCAAGTTATTTCTGACTTATGGCAACCTCAAAGCAAACTTAACATGTTTAGAGGTTTCTTGTTGCCTTCCCCTGAGGCTGAGAAGGTGTAACTTGCTTAAGGTCACACAGCAGGTTTCATTGCCAAGCTGGGAATCAAAACCGCTCCTCAGAATCATTGTCTAACACTCAAACCACTACGCCACACAATCTTTCTCCAGTCAAAGATTCATGTCCAACTGAACTTCACACCTATTATTTATGAATTGTTTGGAGTATATTTTAATGTATGGACTATTGTTTGATTGACATATTTCTTATAATTTTCTAATTATTGTTTTTATATATGTATGATATTTGATTACTTTTTGTGTTGACAGAACTCCCCACCTCTTATAGGCCTCATCTGTGAAGGTGGATTGCCCATTAAAGCAACATCTACATTAATAAAGAGACACTGACTTTCTTGAATTAAAGCCTGAGCTTCTTGCAGGCACCATTTGAAAGCCTAAAACACAGAACAAACCCCACAAACAAACAAAAAAGCCCACTCATCATCACCAGATCTTTCATGGCGCCAGTCTTGATATAGTAATGCTAACAACACTAAGTACCTGTTGATGCTTTGCTCATTCAGTGAGCATTCTGCATTCTTCCATCCATTCTTAACAAAGGAGATCAGGGAAACCTTTTTTTCTTCGGAATGATCAATAGCTAATGTACTAAGATGTTTGACATCTATGGCCACATCTGGCTGTCATGAGATGGAGGACTGTGATGTTTTAAAAGCACAAGTGTGGGAGTTGGCTCCCATGGAGACACTGATTTATAATCGGAGACAAATACAGGACATGAACATGACATACAGCTTTTTAGAGTGCTTGATGTTCATTTGTTGACTATGCTAATTAACTATTGTTAAGGTGGGTATGTTGGGTGGTAGTGGTTGTCATTCCACCTTTTTCTTCCTCTGGTAGCTTACAAAAGTTAAAACATACATATACCTACAAAAAGGTGTTGCAGTCTGGCTACTAGACATAGATCTTGAACACCTTACAAACAGTGCACTGGAACTTTGTCTCCTTCAGTGGTAACTTCAAGCATGTGTGATGTGTCACCAGTTATTATGGTAACCTTTGGTCAAAAAATTATAGCATTCAAAGTTCTGACAATCACACTGTAATTATGGCATTTGCATTCATATACATTCTGGCCACTTGCTCACTGAGACTATTTTTTTTCTGGCTTCCAGATAACAACTCATCCTTGGAATCCAAAGAGAATCCAGATCTTCTGTAGTCCAATTAAGTTCAATAGATGAGAATATTGAATAGCATAAAGGAAATAATCGTTATAACAATCATGCATATTTTAGAATTTATGTGCTTAGCTGCAAATCAGCATGTAAATCCTCTCAGCCTGGTATCTTCTTTTTCATGGCTATTATTTCATCAGGCTGCTTCTGCTGCCACTTTAGATGGAGATAAGCACAAATCAATTGCTGCCTCTTCCAACAAAGTCTGGGTAACTATTCCATTTTCTCGCTTTATGCCTTCCTACTCATTAATGTCATGATCAGTGCCTTCCTCTAGTGGAGGCCACTTCACTGTAAGCAAACATTGTTAATAATCCATTTAATCTGGGTCAGACATAAGAAGGTAGCAAACATAAAGCAACAGACATAGTGGTTTTCTGATTAACAGCATACCTTGATGTCTCTCTAACAACATATCTTTAATTGTTGGTTCCCTTTCCCCCAAATTTCATGCCTTCTTTCATGCCGAGTCTAATCCTACTTTTCCATATGAGCTGTTTGATGAATAGATTAAATCTACAAAACAGTGATATCTTCTTTGGTCTAACAAAAAATGCACAAAATACATGTTGCAAGCTTCAAAAACTGACATCATATATTTTGTGCATTTTGGTTGGCCCAAAAAAGGTATCGCCATTTTGTGGAGTTTGGATGTTATTGTACTTTGAATCATCCATGACAGGGTAATTTTGATTATTGTGTTGGCTTTGAAAGCTGGACAATGAAGAAAGCACAGAAATGCTGGGGAGAGTTCTCCTGATACCATGGTCTACCAAAAAGACAAGTGAATGGGTCTGGGAATAAATCAACTCAGAACTCTCTCTGGAAACTAAAAAGACTAAACTAAGGCCATTGTGCTTTGGACATATCATGAGGTAACTGACATGACTCCACACACCGTGGCCCTGATCTGGCCTTTCCAGGGCAGAAACAAGCCACAAAAAGTGGATCCTTTTTGCACCCTGCAAAGGGCACTATAGCTTCAGTGCCATGGCTTTATGGCACTCCTTTGATGCTGCATCATGTGGATGCTGCACCAGTAGAGCACCGTGATGCCACACGCTGTGCAGTGTCATGTACAGCATCATGCTGCCCTGGGGGCAGGAGCAGGGCATTTGTTATATGGACACTACACCCCGACTCTGCCTCCAGATCAGCCTTTTCTATTGGTGTGCACAGCCCCTCAGTCAAGCATGCTACAGCCCTGACTCTGCAAGACCTGAGCAGTACTGGTAATTATATAATGTGCTCCAGGTTTCTCATTCAGTGAGTCACCATAAATCAAAACTAACCTAATAGCAGCTAGTAGCAACAGTAAATCTATGTCTGAGTTGCCTCCTGGTCTGTAATTCAGTGCTGTCTCCAGAATGAAGGGATCAGCTAGTTTGAGAAGAGGGGAAATTGCCTTCAAAACAATTTCTGCTCTACACAACTGTTGCCCTATTACTGGGGAGTGGGGGAGATTTACTTTAATCTACACAGAGAATAGCCACCCCTTTGTGGGCACCAGTTTTGCATAATTCATCAGGCAATATGTATACAAAGCTTCCTTGTATTGTCAAGTCATTGAATAATCTAGCCCAGAACTATCTAGTTTGAATGGTAATTTTTACAATCTCAGGCACACGTTCTTTCCATCCTCTTTGCAATGGCCTTCATGGGACTTTAGTCCCACTGTTTTAGCCAACCAATTAAGAAAATGCACACCTAACCCTCTATAATACTACCTTTCATGTTGTAGCTTGTCTGCTGGGTATGAAACAGCTGTATTTAATTGAATTCTTCTCAAATAATAAAAGTGCGTTTCATGAAAGAGCCTGATTATAATGCTTGATTACATACTTTCTGTATATGGGCTCCATGCCTACCTGAACATATTCACTGGAATCCTATTTTGTTGTTAGAATCATAGAATCATAGAGTTGGAAGAGACCACAAAGGCCATCCAGTCCAACCCCCTGCCATGCAGGAACTCTCCATCAAAGCATCCCTGACAGATGGCCATCCATCCAGCCACTGTTTAAAGACCTCCAAATAAGGAAATTCCACCACACTCCGAGGGATGGTGTTCTTTTGTCAAACAACTCTTACTATCAGGAAGTAAGTTGAGGTGGAATCTCTTTTCCTGTAGCATACATTGCTCTGGATCCTATTCTCTGGAGCAGCAGAAAACAAACTTGTTCTGTTGTTGTTTTGTGTCTTCAAAATGTTCCTGACATACGGTGACCTGGAAAAAAGGGAGTGATTCCCTGATCACCCATGGAAACCCACTGGGTGACTTTAGGTGAATCACACACTCAGCCCCAGAAACCCCTGTGATATATTTCCCTTAGGATTGCTGTAAATTGGAAACAGCATGAAGGCACACAACAACATAAGTTAAACTTATCATTAAGTTTTCTTGGCAAGATTTCTTCAGAAGGTGTTTGTCATTGCTGCCTTCTGAGGCTGAAAGAATATGTGATCTGCCCAAGGGCACTCAGGGGGGTTTCCATGACTGAAAGGGGATTTGGACCCTGGTCTCTCAGAATACTAGCCCAGTACTAAAACCTCACACCACATTGGCACCAGACTAGTAAATTTTGTTGAATTCAATGGACCTGACACTAAGATTATTGTGTATAGGATAGCAGCCATGTCATTCATAAACAATTATTCTCAAGAGCACTTCCAGTGGAACAGGGCATTTCCTACTATAGAATTGCAACCGTGTGGGATTCCACATTAAGGGCCATGGTTCCAATTTATGGATTAATGTGATTTTCAATTGGGGGAAGCATTTAGAACTACGAAGCTCAAGATTCCCTAGGATGCAACCATGGCCATTAAAGTAAAATCATAGTGCTGTAATTGTGCGGTGTGAAAGGGCATCAGATAATAGGAAAGATCTCAAGCTGAACCACTGCTAGCCAGTGTAGAAATATTAGATGGACATACCAATTTCCATATCTTCCATAAGAGCTTCTTGAGTATTCATGGGATTGTACATCTGTAGCATTTTGCAGTTATGGCATAATGGTCATTGCTAATAAAGTCAAAAATCAGGAAAGTTTGAACAAAGAAGAGATTTTACTCCCATGCAAATGTAATGGCTTTAAAAACACTTTGTATACAGTGGTCCCCCGGGATACAAATCCCTCAGGATCCGAAATCCCCGGGACCCGAAACCGCCGGGGCCGGAAAAACGGCCCCGGCCAATGAAAAAAAACCCGGGTTGTGAAAAAAATTCGCAACCCGAACGCTTTAAAACAGCGCGCTTCCGGCGCGCTGTGCATTGGTTAAAGCGGTCCCCCGGGTTACGAACGACTTCCGGGTTACGAAGGTAATCCCGGAACGGATTACCTTCGTAACCCGGGGGACCACTGTAGTTCATTTCACAGACAAGATGTTTATATGTACATACAGTTTATTTTCTCCTACCCTCTTGGAATATTGTGTTTATTTATTTGTTTTTGGCATGTTTCAGCCTGGTTCTTTCCCTTGTGGTTTGAATCTGTTTCTGTGCAATTTTTTAATGTTCTTTTAATCTAGTGTTGTTCAAAATTATCTATACTTCTACTTTTTAAAACTTTCTTACTCATAATCACAAGTGACATGTAAGCTTATTATTTACAGAACAATTAGTAAAGTCACTGGGCCCATCACAATTGCTCATTAGAAACAATTAAAATATCCTTCATATGAGTAGCCAAGCTAGAATTAAGACAGAATCAGAGCAATTCACTCATTGCAAGAGTTACAGTGTTTAACATTTTAAAATAAGTTTAAGGCTTTGTTGTCAGTGGGGCATGGCAATGTCATGGATGGGGTCTGTAGGCTGTGTTGTTGTTACCACATAAGCTTTGGTTTATGGTGACCCTGTGAGGGAGAGATGTACATCAATGGTTTCCAAACTTGGGCCCTCCAGATGTTTTGGACTGCAGCTTCCAGAATTCCTGATTCTTGGCCAAGTTGGATGAGACCTGTGGGAAATGATGTTCAAAACATTTGGAGGACCAATGTTTGAGGATCACTGATCTACAGGAACTCTGATCATCAACAGCCCTGCTCAGGTGTTACAAGCCCAAGGTTGTGGCTTCCTTGATTTGAGTCAATCCATCTGAAATATGGTCTTCCTCTTTTTGTACTGCTGTCCACTTTTCTTATCATTCTGAACTAGCTTTGAATGTCTTTCTCTTCTGACTGTGGAGTTGGAACATAAACGTGGACTAAATTTGCACTGGTAGGTTTTCCATGCAGTCTTACTAAAATTATTTGGTCACACATTGCATTATATGCCCCCAACTGCTTCGTTACATCTCATCTCACTGTTAATGCCATCTTTTTCCTTCCTTTGTCGTTTCCAGAGTAAAACGCTGTGTAGTTATCTGATTGAAATTGTCCCATTCTCATGCACTTTAGCACACTCTCACCAGATATTGTAATGTTTATATGTTCCAATTCTCATTTTACAGTTACTCACTTCCAACTCATGTTTCTCACAATCCCTATTCCCATGTGCAGTTTTGCACTTACCTTGTTCTATGTGGTAACCCATCAGATACAATGGGCCTTTGGTATCTGCTGGTGTTTGGTTCCAGGACATCTGTGGATACCAACATCCATGGATGCTCAATTACTCTTAAATACAATGATGTAGTAAAATCATTTATGCAATTCCCTTATATAAATCCCCTATATAAAACAGCAAAAGCAAGGTTTGCTTTTTGGAATTGATATGTTTTTTTAAAAAATATTTTCAAGCTGTGGATGGTTGAATTCATTAATACAGAATCCTTGGGCATGGACGGCCAACTGTATTTGAAGATTAACAGTTTGTCTCCATCCATCCACTCTTTCCTTTTCCAAATGTTTACAAAATTTCATTTCAAAGTGATACCTCTGGAATATTTGCATAGTACGTACTGTGGTTTTCTGGCAAATCAGTGGAGGGTAAAATTCTGTGGAAGATTGTTGACAAGTATCCTTTGTATGTTCTTTTGTAAAACATTATTCTTTTTAATAAGGTTGGCGTTTATAGCTCAGTTCTCTACAATGCTCACTCTGGAGTAAATCCACTGAGTTCAATTGGATTTACAAAAAAATGTTTAGGATTATGCTTTGTATACCTACAAGATTCCTTAAGATTTAAACATGTTTCTGAGATAACAATGTTATATGTTGATTGACCAATTTGGATAAATACGTCATTCATGTCATTTTATATGCAAAGGATGGTTTATATCAAATCTATTCCTACGTTTTGTCAAGGGAAACATTTATCGTGTCAATAATTGGGCTAAGATTTAATGTAACATAATGTACTTCTTGAATTTGTTGCTCTGATTCTCTCTTGGATTTAATTTGTTTGTGTTAAATATTTTTATTTTTCTCTCTCCTTTTTGTCTTTTTCTGCTATGCCCCTTCTTTTGTTTTAGCAGATAATAAGACAACTGGCAATGCTGAAAGAGGATTACTTTGCTGGCCATGCTCTGCAGATAGTTACTAAATAATGCATGTGTTGCAATTGCATCAGTGATGTAACTATTTTTGTCATGCAATACCAAAACAAGCCAAGATGATGTCTTCTGTGGCACAGTCAAAACCAGAAAGTGCTTTCAACTCTGAATGAACTTATATCTAGAACCTAGATAAAAGAAAACTATATTTTTTTCTAAGGCTGCTGTCTTGTGCATGCTTGTAGGGGAGCAACCAGAATTTATACCTACATCTGAGTAAACATACATAAAATTGGGGTTGAAGAAATCCCATTCTGAGATCGTTTAATATAAGGTGCAGTTCAAATATTTTAATGAATAAATAGGGAAAGAAAATACAATATCCATAAGCAATGTCCACAGAAAAGCTGGAAAGGTGAATTTAACTGAACATACTGTAACAATGCTTCACATGTGCTTCAGCTACAAATCTGCCCCTCAAAATGTCAAGACAGACTTGACAAATACATAGATACATAGACAGATGGATACAGATTGAGATACAGTTTGATATAGATTGAGTCTTCCTTATCCAGAATTCTGAAATCTGAAACATGCGAAAAACCAAATCTTTTTTCATGCGTAGCTGAGTTAGGACCACCTTTGCTTTCTAATGGTTCAGTATACACAAACTGAGTGATCATCGCATCACACTCTTAAACCACTGCTATTCTACTTTAATTACTCTGACTGCCTGCTGTTGCATTTTGGGTTTGTAGTTCAGTGAGGCCTAAGGGCTTTCTGGCTGCATATTCTAAATGCCCTTCCCTAAACTGCAAACCCCCACAGTGCAACAGGAGGCAGCCAGAGCAGTTAAAGTGGAATACCAAAGCTTTAAGAGTGTAGTAAGATCATATGCACAAAATTATTTAATTTTATTGTATAATTTTAAATGAGTAAAATTATGTTCAAACTATGTTTATAACATATATATTAAACAAATTTTGTGTTTAGACTTGGCTCTCATCTCCATTATGTATGTATAGACAAAATAATTCTGGTCCCAAGTATTTTGGATAAGGGAGACAAGCTGTATAGTCAGACAGAGGAGCATGGATTAGATTAGATAGAGATAATGGTGGGGATAGAGCACTTCTGGATAGGATTTTTCTAGTTCCCATCAATATTGAAAGAGATAGGACATTATGCCAAGCAGAAATGTGTTTGCTGGGGGCAGGAGGCTCAGTTATGAAGTCTAAAGCCCTATAAAGCCCTGTATGGCTCATGTCCAGGCTATTTGGCAGACTGTATCTCCCTATATGAGCTGGCATGGACTCAGAGATCCTCAGGAGAGGCCTTTCCCTCTGTCCCAGCCTTATCACAAGCACAGTTGGTGGGGACACAGGAGAAGGCCTTTTCCATGGCTGCCCCTAGACTCTGGAACTCACTCCCCAGAGAGACCAGAATGGCTCCCTCTTTGTCTTCCTTCTGTGGCAAACTAAGACTTTCCTATCACAGGCATTTAAAACAGGTTTTTAAAGAACAGGCTGGTATTTAGTATTTAGTATCTAGTATTTAGTATCTATTTAGTAGTACTTTTGAATGCTTTTCATTGTACTTTTTTTTTAATATTGTAGGCTGTTATAAGTGCCAGTTTTGGGGATAGGGTGGGATAACAACAACAACAACTCGGATTTTTAAAAAATATTTTTATTGAATTATTTTAACAAATGTATAAACAGTGTTGCATAACCCCCCTCCCCTCCCGCACAACTTGATAGAATTTAGAATTGATACACCATTAACAATTAGCAATTTACAACAACCCTGAATTGTTAGTGACATTCTGTGTCTGTTACAACCATAAAATCTTTAAGATTTAATCTCTGATCCAGCCAACAATCTTTAACAGCCTTATCATCTCACTCTTTCTCACTGTATTGAAGAAGTCAGCAAAATGGATGGTAGATTTGCTGGCTGTTTCAAAAAGGGGAGCAGGAACGCAAAAAGCTATTTGTGAAATATTTGTAAAACACTCTTCTTTTAAAGCCATTTGTTTTTATATTTATGGCTCAGTCTTATGCAGTGCTCACTCAGGAGAAGATCCACTGAGTTCAATAGGATTTATAAAAAATATGTTCAGGATTATTGATATGTCAGGGTTAGAGGTCACAAAGGATCCTCCATGTATGGCAAGTGTAAATTAAAACTGCAAGACTTTTCATATGAGGATGGGAAACAACTTTTGTTGACCTTCCAAAAATCTATTTTTGGGAACTCATATATGCCTGATATCTCTTACAGGTTGCAAGCCAGACACAATGTCCTTGAACAACCTTTGCTGAGAAGGATTTTTCACAGTTGGGAAGCAGGATTCCATGGTCAAGAAGATCCTGCTGGGTCTCTCTGAATGTATGTGAATGCAACCAGCTAATATGACTGGAATGAGATGACAAGACCCAGAGAGGGTAGCATCACAGGTGAGAAAAAACATGGAGTAGTTATTTTAATAGGTACCGTCCTTATAGTGGGAAGAGTAGTTAAGGCCTGGATTATAAATTAAAAATATAAATAAATAAATAAATAAATAAATGAGTGACTATAAATAAATATATAAATGATCCAAAAAGCACAATTGTCCTTGAACAATCTTTGCTGAGAAGGATTTTTCACAGATGGGAAGCAGGATTCCATGGTCAAGAAGATCCTCCTGGGTCTCTCTGAATATATCTTTTTCTTTGACTTTTGACAATTCAGATGGAGATCATAAATAAATGATGAGGAAGGGAGATGGTTCAATTTCTGTTTAATAACTTATTTTCTTGTATTATACGCTTGAGCTTCTGAGAACACCATATGTTGGAAAGCTTTAGTTCAGACATGGTGTGTTGTTGTTGTTGTTGTTGCTGTTGTTGTTGTTGTGTGCCTTCAAGTTATTTCTGACTCATGGAGACCCTAAGGTGAACCCAATACGGGGTTTCTTGGCAATATTTGTTCAGAACGGGGGCTTGCCATTGCCTTCCCCTGATACTGAGAGGATGTGACTTGCCCAATGTCATTGTCACTCAATGGGTTTCCATGGCAGAGTGGGGATTCAAACCCTGAGTCCTAGTCCAATGCTCAAACCACTATACCATGCTGGCTCTCTGGTGACAGCAGTTAATCCAGGGTGGTGGTGTCTCGTGGGGAAATAAGATTAATAAAGTTTCACACAGGAACCACGAGGATATCTAGGATGGATGGTGGGATGGAAGGAAGTCCACATATTAGTGACAAAGGTGTAGATAAGTGGAAGGCCTCACTTTTGGTGGCAGTGATGGGATTTGAGAAAGCTCACACAAACCCACAGATGCAACCTCTACGTACAGAGCTGCCTAAAGCAGAGTGGCAATTTGCACCCCCCCCCAAGTAAGATGAATATTACACAAGGATAGCCAAGCTATTTTGGCACTGAGGCAGAAATCCTACATGCTCCTTTCAACTTTTCTAGTAGTAATAATAAAATTAATTACAAATGCCCTGTCCCAATGTGCCTGAAGTAGACATTTCCCCTCAATCTCACAGTAGGCTGTGCAACCCCTAAGGAAGAGAAAGTCTAACGATAAATTTTCATTTATTTACATGTGTTTGCTACTGCTGCTGCTCCTGTTCAAAGTCCATAGAGATAGTAACAGAACTGATCTCTGCCCTGAACTTTACTCAAGGAAATACCCCAAGCCGATACAAATAAAGGAGATAGTATGCTGTCCACTAGTGGCATATCAGGATTTTTTAAATAGGTGACCTCCTTTTTTAATATCCACTGATCTAATCCCCAAATTGAGGATGTGTTTATATGTAACCATTGCTTTCCTTATTGCCTTCTACACAATGCTGCCAAATAAATGTCAATTGCAGTTGCAACAATTCGTGGTACTGAAAGACTAGCAGGTGAACTAGGCCAATTGTTCTTGAAAGAAAATCTTAATTCCTTTGCACAACAGAAAGAAGGACACAAGACTATGAAGTAAAGGGAAAGCTTCAGAGATGTAATAAGCAATTTTGTTGAAGTTATTCCTAGTTTGGTAGTGGTCTGATAGATGTTGGTCAACTGCTATTTCCATTATCTCTTACCACTGGTCAGGCTGATGAGTCCAACAAAACCTGGAAAGCCCACAGGTTCCCTGTCAAATAGTACTTAGCCCTTCTGTGGCATAAGAGAATAAGCAATAATTATTCATATGAGAGCAAAGGATGTTTAGATAGACAATAACTTTTCAGGCTTGTATGTGCTACAAAATTTAAATCATTTCCAGCACATCCCTCATGCTGAACGACAGAAATGTGTGCATAGCCCTGATTTGTGCTACATCATTTATGCATGCATAAATGAATCTTCAAACCTCCTATATGCCAGAGGTGGGAATCATGTGGCCCTCCAGATATACTGAACTGGAACTCCCAGCATTCCTTACCATTGGCTATGCTGGCTACAGCTGATGAGAGCTGCAGTTCCACAACATCAGGAAGGCTCCTGTTTCCATTGCAGGGCTGTGCAAATCCAGCTGAAGACAATGAGGCTACTCTTGAGTGAGTTGTTTGTTTATTTATGATTCATCATTCAACACTCAGTGAAAGGAAGAAATCGGTCCACATGTAGCCTTATTCCAATTTAAAGCCAACCAATCATGAACATTGGGGAAAATTACAAACTAATGCAGTGGATTGGTTTCAATGAAGCAGCGACCATCTGTTGCTACTTCCAAGAGTACAATTTGACACACTTTTCCACCACTGCATGGCAACATAAGTAGCTTTCAGCTGAGGCATTCAATAGATACTGCTCTAGGAAGGATAATTACACACTTATTGGCTCCAGAGGATAAGCAATGCTAAATGTGTAAAATCTATTTTATCCATCCCTGTTGAGAAAGTAATATGCCAAGTTATGTGTGTGTTTGAAATTAAGCTTTTAAGGTTTAAAAAAACAAAACAAAGTTATAGAACAAAATATAAGACTGTAAACGTAGGTCACCATAAAAACAAATTCAAAAAACCCTACATTAGCATAATACAATTATTAGGCCAACACAAAGGTAACAAAAATGAGCAGGCCTTCTGAATATGAAGGTCACTTCATCAGGCAAAATGTGACAAAAAGGTGAAGCCTTCGTGTTCAGTAGGATTTACACCGAAACAAGCACCCATGGAACTCCATCATAAGGAGAAAAAGACACTGTGGTCTGATACAGACGGGCATGAAGAGGTGTCTGGGCGGCACCATTAGGTTTGGGAGCGTGCATCGTTTACACGCTCCTGAACCCTAACGTGTAATGGTGCCAGCGCCATTACGTAGCACCACTTACATGGTGTATGTAATGGCACCGGCGCAACTGGGCAGCTTCCACACGGAGCTGCGCAGTTGCGGTGGCGCAAAGGTGCTTAATGGCACCTTTTTTCTTTTCTGTGCTGCAACTGCACAGCAAAAAAGGAGTGCAGTTTCCCCGCTCCTTTTTTGTGGTGCAACTGTGCTGCAGCATCTAGCTGCTGCAGCACAGTTGCACCGCTAAAAGAGGTGGCACCAGAACACCCTTTTTGGGCGGTCTGTACCATGTGATTGTGTTAACTCCTACTTTAAAAAGAAGAAGGAAATAATAGAAAGAGTGTGCTTAACATTACTATTTTGATTTTGAAGGAATAAGCAATAAGAGTAAGCAATAAGAAGCAAGCTTTATTTCTTTTTCCCATCACCAGCAGCTGAAAAGAGGGAGAGGAGTCTCCCCTCCAAATGCCCAGGCACACTATTCTGGAAACCAGTCCAAAACACAGTGCAGAAATAATCCAGTTTGAGACTGCTTTAACTGTCCTGGCTCAGTGCTAGGGAGTGCTGGGAACTATAGTTCTGTGAAACATTTAGCCTTCCCTATCAGAGAGCTCTGGTGCCACAATAAACTTCAGTTCCCAGGATTCACTAGCACTGAGCCAGGGCAGTTAAAGTGGTCTCACACTAGATTATTTCTGCAGTATATTTTGGACCCACAGCTCCTTCTCTTCCTTGGTAGAAAAGGCTTGTGTACAAAAACTAGCGGCCACCTCATGCCCAGAACCAGAGCACTGGCCACGGCAACTTGTGTGGAAGTGTGTGGTTTGGCCCAACGAAGCCCACCTCCTCCCACTGTGCAGCTCCAAAAGCTGCAACAGCACTGTTAAAGTTTGGACTGAAACCCTGAGCAGATTCACCATCCCACAACTGTTGGAGAGTGAGAGCAGACAGCCAGGAGAAGGATTATTTCCCACACGAACTGGCCACTGCCTCCTTTTCTTCCTCTCAGGCTGAATAGTGATTGACTAGATAGCTCTCCCCTCTGTTCCATCTAGAGAAGCAGACTGAGACAACACTTGAGTTTTCAGCACTTCTAATGCATTGCCATCCAACCCATTTAGAGAGCCCAAGAGAAGTTGTGGGGCAGGAGAGGACAGTCGTGGGATACAGAAGAAGGCAGGATCATCACCTGCTGCCCGAGGCAATCCCCTCATTGCACCTAATGATACAGCCACCCCTGCTTTCTTTTTATGGCCAGACCCAGCACATCCTACTCAGAGGGCACACAAATAGGTCGGTCTTTGCAAAGGGAGAAAGCAGGAAAGCAGCCAGAGATGATGTCTCCCCAAATCCCCATCACTCCCTAAATCTTTGCAGGAAAGACAGGCACAAGGATATACAGTGGTATGGCTGGCAACCAAAGAGTCATTGTGGTCTATCAGTTTGAGTGTTGGACTAGGACTCTGGAGACCAGGGTTTGAAACCTTGGGTGACCTTGGGAGAGTTGCACACCCTCTGATTCAGAGGATGGCAATGATAACCCCCTCTGAACAAATCTTGCCAAGAAACTCCTGTGATATGTTCTCCCTGGAAGCCAAGAGGATCAAATTGAGGCTGTCGTACTTTGGCCACATCATGAGAAGACATGACTTATTAGAAAAGACAATAATGCTTGACAAGGTAGAAGCCAGCAGAAAGAGAGGAAGATCCAATGCCAGATGGATAGACTCAATCAGGGAGGTCAAAGACATGAATTTGCAGGACCTAAGCAGAGCAATGGAGGTCTTGGAGGGGGTCTTGGAGATGTCTAATCCACATGAACTGGTGTTAACTTGAAGAACTTTAACAATAAGAAGCTGCATTTTTAACCTCCCTAAGCCAGACTTTCTCCCCCCATGGCTGCATGTTCCTCAGGCCTCTGACTCCTGGAGACCCTGTAGATGGGCCCCTGCCCTCCATTGCTCTGCTCAGGTCCTGTAAATTCATTTCTCCCTGACTGAGTCCATCCATCTAGTATGATATCTTCCGCTATTTCTATTACCCTCTACCTTTCCTAGCATTATTGTCTTTTCTAGTGATCTGTGCCTTCTCACAATGAGGCCAAAGTACAACAGCCTCCATTTGATCATCTTGGCTTCCAGGGAGATTTGAGGCTTGATCTCCTTGGAAATTATGATGGTCAAATGGAGGCTGTTGTACTTTGGCCACATTGTGAGAAGGCATGGAGTCACTAGAGAAGGCAATAAACCTAGGAAACGTAGATCTGCTCTTGGATCCATTTGTTTGTCATGTTTTTTGACTGGCCAAAGTATCATCTGTGCTCTTCTCCAGCACCACATCTCAAATGGATTGGTTTTCTTTTGCTAAAGATTTGGGGGGGGGGGGGAGAGAAACCAGCCAAAAAAGGCAAAGAAATGGGTTATTGAAGAGATCGAGCCAGAAATCTCCCTTCAAGCCAAGATAATCAAATGGAGGCTGTGGTATTTTGGACATATCATGAACAGAGAGATGATTCACTGGAGAGAGCAATGATGCTAGGAAAGGTGGAGGGAAGCAGAAAGAGAGGAAGGTGACATGTTAGATTTTGTTGTTGTTATCCACCCTTGAGTTGATCTCAACCCATGGTGACCCTGTAGATGAGACATCTCCAAGACTCCCTATGCGCCACTGCTCTGCTCAGGTCCTGCAAATTCATACCCATGACCTCCTTAATAGAGTCCATCCATCTGGCATGTGGCCTTCCTCTCTTTCTGCTTCCCTCCACCTTTCCTAGCATTATTGTTTTTTCCAGTGAGTTGTGCCTCCTCATGATATGGCCATCAGTCTAGTCATCTTGGCTTCCAGAGGGATTTCTGGTTTCATCTGCTTTAGGACCCATTTGTTTGACTTCTTGGCTGTCCATGGGATCCCCAGCACTCTTCTCCAGCACCACATCTTAAATGCATTGATTTTCTTCCTATCTGCTCCCTTAGCTGTCCAGCTCTCATATCTATACATGACAATATGGAATACAAAGGCTTGTATGATTCTAACTTTCGTGCTCAGTTGTATGTCTTTACATTGTAGGATCTTTTCTAGTCCTCTCATAGCTGCCCTTACCTTCTTAGGAGTTTCTCACATGAGGGAGATTGGGGGTTTCCCCTGTGAATATTCTGGGGGGGGGGGGGAAATCACATAATTATGTTAATGATTTCATTCACATGCCGTTGCATAAAACCCGCCATTAAAGTGGCCACAGAGAAACTTCAACACACATCTTTTTTTTTACTTCTGGGATTCCAGCAACAACAACATGTTTCTGATATCGCTTTATTTCCGCCGTTGCGTGTGATCACCATTTGCGCAATCACTTGCCATTTGCGGGTTGCTTTTAAATGCGCTTTAATCTCCCTTGAATGCCGGGATCAGCTCCGCTCCAGCCTTCTTTGGGTTTCTTGACCACGGTCTCCCCACTCTGATCAATATTGGATCCCAAGTATGGGAATCTTTTGACTGTTTCGATTTCTACATTGTCCAAGTTGGCTCTAAGCGGTCTGTGGTCATGCCAGGTGGATGGTTGGCCTCTACTCAGGGGGTCTGGGGCATGGCTTTGCAGAATGTCTCCTCCCCAGGGGTGCCATGGACCACAAGGAAGCCCTGCCTTGGAAGCATCCCAGTGGGGGGTCCCAGGTGGGCCCCTCTCCTCCTGGCCCTGGTCCTGGGCTTCCCTCTGGGTGGCTCCTCCTCCTCCTCTGCCCCAGACCAACCAACGTGTCTCCTGGCACGTCCCACACTGAGCCCAGCAGGGAGGGCCCTTCCCTCTCTGACGTCACGCGGGGATTCCTATTTAAGGCTGCTCCTGCTCCTGCTGCTGCTGCTGCTCTTCTAGTGCTCCAGTCCAGGCAAAGGAGGAGGAAGAAGAAGAAGACAGAGGGGCTTCGTTTTCAAGGCAAGGGAACCACAGGTAGGCAATCGCTGATGGCCCCACTAGGGATGCATCCAGACCGTGGAGAGATAACCAGGTTTGGGAGCGCTTTAACTCTTTCTGTGGCTCAAGGCTATGGGGAGTTGGAGTTTCAGAAGTGTCTGAAACTCGTGCTGTTGCTTAGCCCTGCTCAGAATGGAATGGAAATCGCAAAGCCCAGGATTCCATACCCTGCAGCCAGGGCAGTTAAAGCGGGGTCAACCTGGGATTCATTGTGCGGTGTGGATGCAGCCATGGCGTGCGTGCAGCTTTCCATGGGCTGCTGCTGCTTCTCTCCTTATGCTGCCCTCCCTCCCCCTGAGCAGATCCCACAAGATCCCTTTCCTCCTCCCACCGAGAGTGGATCTGTTGCAGCCACAGAGGGACATGGCCCAAGGGGGATCCACTGGGGGGGGGGATCCTCAGTACAAAGGCACACACACACACACCCCAAATGGAACAACTTCCAGGGATGAAGAAAAGTGGGACCTTTTTCCAAAGAAAAAGCTGAAGGCACTGCTGGGGATCTCCAAGGCCTGCTTCTTCGTCCTGCTCAAAATGGAGTTGGTTTGAGGATTCCTCCTGGGCAGAAGGGGGAAAGGGAGGAGCTGGGACAGGAGGCTCCAAATGGAGGACATCATCATGGCATTCCTCCCAGAGAGAAGGAGCCTTTTTATTTTGGGATCTCCTGGTTATGTAACCCGAGAGGTTGGGGCTTGGGAGGAGAGGAGAGGGGGCAGCCTCTGGGAAGGAGGGAGGGGGGCATGATGCTCCAGCAAATCTGTGGGGCTGGGGAGCCTTGGCCAGGGGGACCAGATCATGTGTCCCCCCCCCACTGGACAAGAGGACAGCATGGAGGACGTGCCCGGGAAACCGAGGACCCAAGCAAAGCTCAACGAGAAGCGTCAATCTGTGCTGCTTCATCCTGCTCAAGATGGAGGACACCTTGGAATTCCTCCTGGACAGGAGGCTAAAATGGAGGACAGGTCCTGGGGGAAAAAGGAGGACATCTCTGGCACCCACCCACCCTGCTCAGGGATTTGGGGTTTTAACTGAGTGCATGGGAGCAGGGAGGGAGGATGGTGCCATTCCCAGAAGAAGGGATGATAGGTGAGCCAGTGAATTTTTAAGCGGGTAAGAATAGTACAGTCACCAAAGTCCTCCTTGTAGGGCACCTTTGCCCAGCCTTGGATTAGGACCCCAGCCCCCTCCAATCACCTTGTATTACAGCCCCCATCATTCCCCACCATAGGGATAATGGGATCCTTGCATCCCAGCTTCCATCGTCCCCAAATCCCTGGGGTTGTGGTGATCCTCAACTAGTGCTGACTGTGGATGATGGGACCCACAGTCCAAGGCTCCTGGAGAGCGCCCCCCCCCCCTTATGCAGGCTGACCATATGACCTTCTTTTCCAGGACCTGTCCCCCATTTCAGCCTTCTGTCCAGGAGGAGTTTCAACATACCCTTCATTTGGAGCATGACCAAGAAGCATGGATCTACATTTATATAAGTGTTCTGAGCTCTAGTGTTCTAGATTTTCCTTCAGTGCCCTCCATTTTTTGGCGGTGCCTCGTCCTCCTTTGTGGTGAGGACAGTCTGGTCATGCTGCCCCCCACTGACCTCCTCCCATCCCACACCAGACAGAATCCTTAGTCATGACTTTAGCACTAAGGTTACTCCTCAATCGTCATTCCCAACTACCACTGAAGGTCATGGCAAGAGTTGTAGTGACATTAAACAACGAGCAAAATTGAAAAACGATATCTGGAAAATTACAGTATCATAACGCACAGCCTAAATGTATTTACATCCACATCGTTTCATGGGGTAGAAAGCGAAAATTTGGTATGCTGTGATGTGTTTATTGTTTCATTATTTTTAATAGGTTCAAATTCAAGTTAAAAAGAACCCAACAGTATTCCCCCAATATTTTCTTTAGGACAGTTCCACCACATGTGGAACAAGGGACCAACAGGCTGTTGGCAAAGATATGATGTTTGTAAAGAAAACATTTTAAAGACTGAAAAAAAACCCAACAATATCTATATCTCTATATAATTTTAAATTTTAAATTAAAATTCAACTTAAAAAAAAAGCTAGGGGGCTCTCCTTTCTCTTCCCACAGAGCTTCTCCCCACTCGCTCCATCTCTTCATCATTTTAAAAGGATGCAGGTGAACGCTATAACTCATTTCTACCAAAAAGCAAATGTTTTGGGGAACAGTGGTGTCACTCCCTTTAGGGCAGCAGTTCTCAACCTGTGGGTCGCAACCCCTGTAGGGGTCTTTCACAGGGGTCAACAAAGACCATCAGAAAACACATATTTCCTATGGTGTTAGGGAATAATTTTATGGTTGGGGGTCACCACAACATGAGGAACTGTATTAAAGGATCGCAGTATGAGGAAGGTTGAGAACCACTGCTTTAGGGTATCATTTTGTGCGATTTGCACCCCCCAAATGATGCCCCTGCCCTGCAATAAATCCCTTCATCTCAAGGAGAGGCAGAGCCAGTCTGGCAGGCTTATGCATGCCCCGTTGGATAGTGCACTTCCAAAGGAATCTGGCGGAGTGTTCCCGGGGCAATTCTCCTAATAACCCAGTGGAATTTTAGGCGGGTTAGGAAAAAATTTGCACACTCATCTCAGGATGTTGGGGTGCTTTCATGCTGTCCAAATATAGTACTAAGAGTCCACTTTAACTGCCACAGCAGTTTCTCGCAGAATTCAGGAATCTACAGGCTGCTGCCGCACTGCAGAAATAAATCAGGTCGACACCACTTTAACTACCATGGCGCAATGGTATGGATATCTGGGAACTGTTTGTTGTGGCATCTCTGAAAAAGGCTAAATATCTCACATAACTATACATCCCAGAATCCCAAATATTGAGCCATGGCAGTTAAAGCAGTGTCAAACTGCCTTATTTCTGCAGTGCCGCAGCACCCGTAGTTGAGAAAAGGTGTACATGGGATTCTCATCCAGACAGCTGCCATGAATGCATCCTCTGGGATTCTGGGCTTGGTAGTTTGGTGAGGTGGTAGAACTCTCTGGCAGAGAATTCAAAATACTCCTCTCTAAACTACACATCCCAGGGTTCTATAGGATGCAGCTGTGACACTTAAAATGGAATCACATTGCTATAAATATGTAAAGGGCCCCAAAATTTCTTAACTATATGCAGCTAGTACTTTGCACAAAGAGCCAGTGTAGTCCCTGCAAAAGTGGACTGAAACCAATTGCTAGTCCCCTGACTAGAGTAGAGCCATTGAATCCATGGGAACCTGGTAAATCAATGCTTATGAAAGATCTCATTGATTCAGTGGGTTTACTTTCATTAGGGAGTAACATGGTGCCTCCAAAGAAGCCATTTTAGCTCTGTTCATCTTGCCGTTCCTGCAAAGCATTTAGTATTGCTACTCTTCTCCCAGCCCACTACTTGTACATTACAGAGTAATGTAATGTAATGTAATTTCTCCAATGAACTCACTGACTTCCTCCCTGGCTTTATCCCTGCAACAATCCTGTAAGGTAGGCCAGGCAAGGAGAGAGACTGTTCCATGTTCATGCTGTACTTTTCTGTTATCTTGTGAGTTCAGCTGGAAAATCTGGAGATTTGAAGTATGTCAGTACTACTCATTGCATCCGTTGTGGCCCCAGGACTAATGCCACAAATATGATTCATAGTCATCTCATCATACAGCTGCAGTTAGCTGGACAAAATGATTGCCAGTATAGATGCAGTTGTTGGCTGAATTAACCTTGAAATGGTGGGTGGATTTCTATCTGTGGGGAAGGGAAAATGCGATTGCTCCAGTTTTCCATTCAGGCTGCATTTGCTATGCTGTTGCTGAAACTACTCCTAGCATCTTTTTGGTGATGAAGTTCTATAAATGCGGGCTGTGCTTTCATTTTAATGCACAAATGTGAGATTCCAGCTCAGAGTTCTGCGGACAGGACAACCAGTACTCTGTGCAATGCAGTTCTTTGCCTGCCACATGCCAAGAGTTCTGTGTTTGAACAAGTCCATGTGATCCCGGCCCCAAGGACCAGTGGAAGCTTGTTGCTGCTGTAAAAAATGACACTCAGAGTCTGCTGATGTCACCCCAATGTACAGTTGTGGGAGGAACCACTTCAGCACCAAGGAAGTCTGTAGTAAGGGTGTGGCTTTAGAAAAAGTGTTGCAATTGCTTCCGTTAAAAAAAAAAACAGTTACAAAATTACACAATATGTGGATTTCCTGTGGTTGCAGAAATAAAGTACATAGTTGGATTTATTGCCAGGTTTTCTTCACTTCCACTTTTGACAAAATACACATGCCACAGAAAAATGGAGAAAAAATTCCATTTTTGATTCTTGGTTAATTTTATTTTTACCCTTTTCTCTTCATGCACAACATTTGGCACATATATGGTCCCTATCCTATTTTGTACCTTTCCCAAACCTGTTTCCTTGCCAAAAAAAAAAAAAAAAGTAATGTAAAAAGGGACTGTAGTTTTAGGAGCCCACATGGCATGTGATTCTCTGTTAAAGCCTGTTAAAGTGTAACAGCCCTGTCCCCTTTTGTTTTGGAGAAAAAGGGGAGGACTTCCTGCTACATCCCAGGTTGGGGGTTGGTGCAATCTAGGGTGGATCTTTGCAGGTAGGAATTCTACACACACACACAGATCCTGACACTTGTCCACTCCTGTTTCTAGGAGCTCAGGGCAAGGTGCATTGCTCTGACCCATCTTCCCCACCTCATTTCATTCCTGAGATCATGTCTAAGCTGAGAGAGAGTGACTTGCACAGGGTCACTCAGCGTCATAGGGAGAGTTAAAGATTTACACTGAGGATTTGTGATCCTAGTCTAAATCTGGCTACTACACCACATGACGGGGAATTTAAAAAAAAAATGAGTACATAACGGCAAATAATGTGAGTGGAGAGCTTGAGGACTGCAGGTTGCCTACCCCTGTTGCAATTTTTACCCAACCCTTTCCTCTCAATGCACAACATTTAACCAAGAGTTGGAGCAGGAGTTGGCCAAGACTCTTGGCCAAGAACAGAGCAAGAATTCCAAATGTCTCCCATCATCAGCATCCTTCAATTGGGATACACCCGCGATTTCCTAGTCATACTCCCATTAATCTAGCTATGCTGGAAGGGGAAAGGGCCTAGTCCAGATCCTGGGCTGCAGTAGATGGGCAGCACATTCAGTGTTTTTTCTAAAAATGGGTTTCCACTGTGTGGCTATTAGATTAAGCCTGGGAAGATCTTTCTTTGTTCATTTCTCTTAAGGCCTCGAGGAGATGCATTCTCAGACTTAAATCCAGTTATTAATCCAAATAGTGTTGACCCACTGAACAGATAAATCTTACATAAATGTTGATTTACCAAGTTACCATTCACATTAATGGGTCCAACGGGGCCTAACATTTGGATTTAGGCCTCAGATTTTAGGAGAGTTGCAAATAGGGCTTCTCTCAGAAGACCAGGTATTTGATCTTATAAAACTGCTCATCAGATGAAGAATTTACAATATAATAAAGTAATGTGGAGTGTCATGGTGAGTCATATATTTGTCTGTACTGACTAGTTCTAAACTGCATGAGTGTTAGATTCAGACTCTTCCTGGAAGGGATCATAAAGAGTGGCCTTTAGTACAGATGGAATGAATTACATTGTATTATTAAATAGCTAATTCTCCCGTTATGAAATATATATTTTTCCTCATCTTAAAATCCTACAGAAAAGTTCCTAAGTAATTAACATGCACCTGTTTGAAGTACTCCTTCCTGGCATGTACCTTTAACTACTGCATTTGGCTAAGCAAATGGCCTAAAAAGACAAAGTCAGAGATTGGGTGTAAGTGGCCAGTCTTCAGTCTGTGTTTTAATCACAAGGGATTTTTCAATACTCAATGCCATAGATTTTCCAAATGTTTATTAACCACAAAATTGGGATGGGTTAGCAACTGAGATCCTAGCTCCAATTATTACATCCACAGTTAATTAGCACCATGTCATGGCAGTGTGAAGAAAGTATGTTGATTTTTGTACTGTATATGACTATCCAGTTGTGCCATGGTCAAACTAGTGTGAATTTTCACTGCTTTCATTTTTTAAACAGAGACCAAATTAGTGCATTCTATATTGCATGGTTATAGAAATAAGATAATTCATTCACTGTCAGGGCTCTGTCCTACAGAATCTTCGGATCTGCAATTCGGTGAAGCGCTTAGAATTCTCTCCTGGACAGCTCTTCTCCATTTTCCTGAGCATTAGAGCTCTCACAGAGAGAATGCTAAGCACCTCACCAAACGTCAAATCCCAAAAATATGTAGGATAGAGCCATGACAGTGAACTGTCACTTGTTAACTGCTATGTCTGTGCAATGTGGATGCATTTATTGTATATATGGGAATTGTAGAGCTTCCTATGCTTTCTCCTTCCTAAAGATATGGGGCTGCTCTGTGCACAAGTATTTTGACTGTGAGAACTGCCATAATTTGGGCCTGCAGTCTTTGATAGGTCAGTGAAAGGTCTGCCATTTTATAAGCTTCTAAATGATCATCTAGAATGAAAAGATGACTTGAATGGCATTGGAGGTGTCATTTGATCATTTTCTATTGGTGTTTCAGAATGTACATTCAAAGATCTTTTCAAAGACCTGGGCCATGTCATATTGGGTTTATAGCACTTTCCCCTAAGATGCTGGTATCTCTTCCTGTTGGTTAGCAAACTTGGCTCTCCACCACATCAACAAGCATTACCCCTTATGCAGGTGTTTTTATATGGGTTGGGTTCTATTGAATCCTGGGATATGCTGTGGCAGAAAAGGCATTTAGAATTCTCTGTCAGAGAGCTCTACTGTTTCAACAATCTACAATTCTGGGATTTCACGGCAAGCTGCCATGTACTAATTTTTGGTTGAGAGTGCTATGGTTTGTTATAAGAGTATATCATACAGGGCTGGCTGGAATGGCCCAAAAGGGGAATGGAACAAGTATGGGACGCATTTTACCGCACACCAGAATGCCAACACCACAGCGGGAGTCCCCGTTCCATTCCCCATCCCTCCCAGGGGAGGAGATTTTTTGAGAACTGTTCAGAACAGTTCTCAAAAATCTTCTCCTCTGGGATGGATGGGGAATGGAAGGGAAGGGAACGGTGACTTCCTGTGTGCAGTGAAATGTGTCCCCCACTCTTTCTGTTCCCTTCCTGGCCCCTTTTGGACCATTCCAGAAGCCCTGTGCAATAAACTAGATAGATTTGGATCTTGATTCAGAAGAAACTGGCACATTGCTTCCACTTTCATGCTTCTAAAAGCCCCCCTTAATTCCAGCATCACCTCAATATGCTTTCTGGTCTTTGCTTTTCAGATCAAATCTCATGTCTCTAGTTTCTGCCCCTATTGTTGCAGCTGCTGTAGTTTCACCAATGTGGGACAGAATGTGTACATGTGAGTTTTTCTGAAACGCACATTTTGGAAGCTGCAAGAAAACTGCCGTTAACTATTTGCATGATCACACAAGAAAAGCAATGCATCAAATGGGATTCCAACTCTTTCATCACAGTCTCCTTCCTTGGAGGTCTTTAAGTAGAGGTTGGATGGCCATATGTCAGGGATGCTTTGATTGGGAGTTCCTGCATGGCGGGGGGGGGTTGGACTAGATGGCCCTTGTGGTCTCTTTCAACTCTATGATTCTATGATTCTATGATACAGTGCTAAAGCTAAAGACTATCCAGAAATAATAATAATCCTATCTAACAAATGTCATGTTTAGAAAGCAGAGATGAGCAAGGCACAACAGGCAGCTAACATTTATCCTCTATATGGAGTAGCATACACACTTGAAGTTGTTGAATGCAAAGATATAGCTGTGTTAGTCTGCAAAATAGGTATGTAAAGATATCTTGTATCTCTTTGAGCCTAACTGAAAGAACGAAGTTGGCAGCATGAGCTTTCATAGACTTGAGTCTCCTTCCTCAGATGTATAGAGATACATGCATCTGAGGAAGTAGACTAAAAACATGGTGACAATATCTTCACTGTGTCTAGAGGATGATGGGATGCATTTGGAGGCCTTTTTGCTGTAAGTGTGTGAGTGTGTTGGGGGGGGGTACCTCCCATCTAGGGCTCTGTAGTTGCTCACCTTTATGGTAGATAAAACCATATAATTCTCAGGGGTTTGGGGAACCATCAAGAATGACAAATTCAAGCGGTACACTGAGCATGAGACTAACTATATTTGTTCTCTGCTGCAAGTGTGCTCTTTATCTTGTTGAATTAATCCACCCAAAGGTAGGCAGGCTGACAAAACTGACACCGAAATATTGGAGGGAATTTCTTTTCCCCCCATTTATTTACCCCAAGCACTTATAAGTAGTTGTTTAGGACTAAGGCCTCAGAAGACTGTGTATACTAAACAAATGAAACAATGGTCCATTAGACAAATCAGGTGTGGATCCAGTTTCTGGAAGGACAAACATGAAATCATTGGTCTACTGTTCTCAGTTATCTAGGTGATGAACATTTAAATCTTGTGGTTTCTCTGCTTGGAATGGAACACCTTGGTGCCAATGGAAAGCACTAAGGTTTGCATATTTTTAAAAAAATAATTAAGATGCCCTTTTCAGACAGCAAAAGGTCCTATTGTGCTAGGTTCTGTGATGCCATAGACCACTGGCAGCTGGTGGATCAGACCCCATGACAGTGGGCAGTAAATCTATTCCAGTTTTTTGCTTGCTATAAAGGAGCTTAACTGTGTTAGGAATAGGACTCGGCAACTTGGGTTTAAACCTGGAATGGATTCATCAGCTCACTTGTGGGAGCCACCAGCCACCACTACACACAGAGAGAGACCTTTTGTCAGAGATGCTGGAGAGTCATTTGGTTCATCTGAATGATGGCATGGGCTGAAGTTGTCTTTGGGAAATTAATAATAATAATTATTTATTTATTTATTTGTTTGTTTGTTTGTTTATACCCCGCTGTTCAGCCCAAAAGGCTATCAGAGCGGCTTACAATGACGGTTCCCTGCCCTCAGGCTTACAATCTAAGAAGACACGACACAAAAGGAGAAGGGAATGGTGGAGGGGAAGGGATCAGATCCAGCAGTTCTTCTCTCCCTCTGATGATCAAGGCAGATGAACTGGAGGGAGGGCTCTTCAACTTGAGGCCAGGCCCGATGGTGTTGCTAGGGCTCTCCTTCATTATGGCCATAAGTCATGGCAGTGGCGGTCCCGCACTGGGTAATGGGAATTCTGGGAAGGGGGGGGGAACTTGCTGCTTCTGGGGCATGGAGTGCCTGCACAGCCCTGAGGAGCTGAAATGGCACCCGTGCAGCCCTGTGGGGCACCTGTGTGGCCCTGAGGAGTTGAAATGGTGCCCTCACTGACCTGAGAGGCACCCATCTGAGCCCATGGAGCACCCATGCAGCCCTGAGGAGTCGAAATGGCCCCTGCGCAGGAATACCTGCTTGGCCCTGAGGAATACCTGCATGGGCCCAAGGAGCACCTGCAGGGGTAGGGGGCCAACTGGGAGCACCTTCACGCGTAGGGGGCCAACTGGGAGCACCTTCAGGCATAGGGGGCCTTTCTGGGGTGTCACCCATTTTGGTCTGTACCCTTCGCGCTCCTCCAGTGATGATACTGATTCAGGGCTATAAAAAGGAAAATTTGCATTTTTGAAAGGCATCTGGATAAACCCAGATACTAAGTCAGGGTCATGCAAGGGATGTAGTGTCAAGCTAGGACTGGAATAACCGGGTTTGAGTCTCTACTCACCTAACTAGTCTAGTCTTTGTGTGTGTGACTCTTGCTGGGCTTCTTCACAGGGTGGTTATTGGGAGGATAAAACAGGTAGGAGCAAGATCTACGTATGCTGTCTGAGCTTCCTCGAGGGAAGCCAGGTATAGCATGTAGAATGTAACAGTGCTTAGGATATCTTTACCACTGCAGTGATTGGGGAAAACAGTACTTTTAAAAACACAACCACAGCTTCAATTCCATCAGCAAAACAGGTTGGAGACTGAGAAGTAGCTTCACAAAGGATTTATGGTCATACCAGTACAAGGAATGCAAGAAAACTGCCCTTCCAATCTTTAGGGGCCACCTTTATTCCGGTCCTACTGATACTGAATGTTGTAGGTCTGTGGGCTCCAGCTTGCTACTTTGTCCTCTTTCTACTTCATAGTCCTTTCTCCTTGCATTTTGTAGGCTTGATTGTTTTTTCAAGATGTGTCAAATCAATCTAATAAAAGAAGAACCACTGCTTGCTTTCATTGACGGATGTATAAAGACATGGGAAGGCTTCACTAGTTTAGTTAATACCCAATCTGTTGGTGTAGTGGAGTTCATATTCTGGGCAAGGTTGTCTTGCATCACAATAATGAAATAGACTGACTACAGATTTGTGGACTTTAATTCCAGGCAATCTGTTGCACTGTGAAAGTTCTGTGATCCGTGCATGGACAGTACACTTTATCAGAGTCAAATTGTACATTGCTTTCACTACTTAGATTTGTATCAGTCTGTGCCCCCTTAATTTCTTAATCACAAATTAGACTTTGTGCTTCAATGTGGACTGAACCAAATTAGCAAGAGACTTTGTTGCACTATGCCACCCCAACATGTTCTGTTCTTGCCAGATCCTCTGATAAGATATGATGTGGTGTTAATAGTGCATATTCCTGGAATGCTCAGTTTGTATCTTGAAACCTTCACATAGAGTTTCTAAAGTCTTTCAATTCACAGAAAAATTTGAAGACTATAGTCGAGATTAAATTGGTTGAGGTTTCATTCCCATTGAAATTGTAGCAACAAGCTACCCTGTTTCCCCGAAAATAAGACAGTGTATTATATTAATTTTTGCTCCCAAAGATGTGGTAGGTCTCATTTTAAGGGAATGTCTTATTTTTCCCATGAGTAAGAATGAACAGTTATTGTTGAACCAAAAAAAAAAATGAACATTTATTATATACTTTATATATATTTATATACAAAAACTTTGCTAGGTCTTAATTTCGAGGGAGGCCTTATATTTAGCAATTCAACAAAACCTCTAGTAGGTCTTAATTTTTTCTGGATGTCTTATTTTCAGGGAAACACGGTACTAAATACAGTTTCATCAGCCACTTTCTAATCAGGTACACTCAATCCAACTGTAGTAGTGGACCAATCTGACACCTCCCCTCCCCCAAGTTTGGTTGCCAGGAACAAATACCCCAACCTGCATTCCTTCATATGACAGAATTCTGGATCATGTGGCCATCATGATTTTTTTCTGCTCCAACCAAGCTCCACATTGATAAAGTGTCTTCTGTGATCTGTGAAACCCTATAGCAGGACAGAGGACATGTATTCTTTGTTTATGAATTTTCTACAGCTGTTCAGTGACCAACACCAAACTAGTGGGCTACAAGTTGATAAACATAATGGTTTGCAAGCATCCAAGCAGTGAGAATTTCTTTTTTCTATGAGGTTTTCCCTCCTCATCCCCATGTGCTTCTTCTGGATTCTTGAATGAAGTGCACCCACAATGGTGAAGGATGTGGATCCAAGCATATAGAAATTTTTGACCCATTACTCATCAGGCCACACCAACATGGCAAAATCATTTGCAGTAAAGCAAACACTGCAAAGAAAAAGTCCAGTGTGACTTCCATTTCAATCTTCCCAAAACAGTAAAATGATAATTGTGGACGGAACTTGTGTGAAGGCTATGGCTAAGGTTACTGCCCAGATAAGTATGTTCCTTCCTAGGGGCTTTATCACACAGGATGGATCCTATGCAGAAACTGGACGTTTGGGGTTAACCTGAACAAAGTAAAAATAACTCGCAAAAGTGGGTAGTTTTTCAGGTGATGTTGGCATCAATGGGAAATAACGCGACATTAATCTGAATAGAAAGTCAACAAAGTAAAAAGGAGGGGGTTTTGTTGACTTTCTGTTTGGATTAATGTCACATTATTTCTCATTAACATCAACTCGTCTGAAATACAACCCACTTTTGCAAGTGTTTTGCAGACTTTTAAATTCCATTTCTACACAGGGATTTAACCAATTGGCCCTCAATTTGCCTGTGTGTGATAAAGTGCTAGGTATACATGCCATACAATAGGAGTATAGGTGAGTGGAACAAAAACGCTATTTTGTTAAACTTATGTTATATGTAAGTATGATGTGTGCATACTGGGATGAAAAAAAAACCCTACAGCTAATGTGGTTGTGTGGCTGACAATAATCTGATACAGTGAGCATATGTACAAGACAAGGAATGCACTTTTGTATCAATGTGACTTTGGATGAGGGAAATGTGTGGCACAAAAACAAATTGCATTTGGATTAAACTGTGTGTGTGTGTGTGTGATGCTAATGGGGTCAAACAAGGACAGGACACTCTGTATTAGATCTGAGTAATAGCCCACATATGGATTCAGCCTCAGTTCCTGCAGCTTGACCTATTGATTTAAGTGAAACCAATTCAACCAGTTTAGTCACAGAATCACAGAATCATAGAGTTGGAAGAGACCACAAGGGCCATCCAGTCCAACCCCCTGCCATGCAGGAACTCCCAATCAAAGCATCCCCGACAGATAGCCATCCAGCCTCTGCTTAAAGACCTCTAAGGAAGGAGACTCCACCACCCTCTGAGGGAGTGTGTTCCACTGTCAAACAGCTCTTACTGTCAGGAAGTTCCTCCTAATGTCTAGGTGGAATCTCTTTTCCTGTAGCTTGCATCCTTTGCTCCGTGTTCTAGTCTCTGGAGCAGCAGAAAACAAGCTTGCTTCCTCCTCAATATGACATCCCTTCAAATATTTAAACAGGACTATCATATCACCTCTCTGTCTGTTCTGAAAATTGAGAAAAAGAGTGGAGCAACTGAATGCAACCTCCATTGATTTGTGGTGGGTGCACACCCCTAACTTTAAGCTTGTGTGCCTTTCTTTACTTATATCCACAGTCTGTGCAAAAACATCGACATATCTAAGCCCTATGCTGGGATAAAAAGAAAACTGGGAAAATGAAAATCCTAGTAAATTTGCTCAGTAAACTCTGAGAATTAGATGAGTTGTTTGAGTGATGGGATCCTTACTAGAAATAGACAGTGCAAAAGTACTGTAACTGCACCAAAGCCAAGGGGATTTACATGGGATTTACATTTGGGAGAAAGGTGGGATATTAATTAATTAATTTCTATTAATTAAATAAATATATTTCTCCTCCTAGTGCTTCAAGATGTCTCTCAAGGAGAAGCTGATCGTAAATGTTCACAAAGAAGAGCAGCCCCATGCCCACAACAAGATCACTGTGGTTGGGGTTGGTGCAGTTGGCATGGCTTGTGCCATAAGTATTTTGATGAAGGTAGGTAGATTTCGCATCATGTGTTGCTAAGCCAAATGGCCACACTTTAGGTTGGTGCCTGCTGTCATCCCTTTCAAAACTGTCTGTGTATGAGTTTTGGTGATATGAATGATCTTAAAAAGATGGAACACAGGAACCATTTCCAACCTGGCACTTCATTTTGCCATCTGTGTTTGCTTGTTGTTATCAAAGGTATCAGGCCCCATCTGGGGCAGCTTATGATTTGGTGATACCTTGTGTAGCTCTTTCACATAGTATGTAACTCAGTTGTTTTATAACCTGACAGCTTCCAGATGTGTTGGACTACAGGTTCCATGATCCCCAGTACTAATAAAAGGTGTAATTCAGAGCATCTGATAACACCAAGTTGAGGAAGTGTGGTCCAGGTAGAATACATCTTAGGATCATAGTTATAGCTAGATTTTAGGAAGGGCAGCAGACAGTGGAGTATAACTTTAAAGAGATGTGTTTTGAAATTAGTTTTGGTAAGATAGATGAATAAACTCTGTTTCTAAGAGTGATCTAAAAACTGGCATGTTATGATGTTTAGTATCCATACATATTGACATTTTGCTGTGATGAGATGTTGTATAAAGCTCAGGTAGAGGCTATTGGACAGGCAAATGTGTTTGTGTAGATAAATACATGTCTGGATACAAATTCTGAACTATAATACTATTCCAAATGCAATTGCTGGGTCAATAAAATTGACCTTGTTGGGAGTCACAACTTCCTAAACATTGATGCTTGTACTGCAACAACTGGCAAAGCATATCTGATCCACCACACCATTTATGGTAACTTGTCAGTAACTGCTTTATGACACTAGGGGGCAAACAGGATTTAAACGAGAGTTAAATGAGAATTAAACAGGAAATATCCTATGATAAACATCGGGCATTTTCTGTTTAACTCTCGTTTAAATCCTGTTTGCGCCCTAGTGTCATAAAGCAGTAAGCCTCCTAGTACCAACAGTCTTAAGTGTATGAGGGCTCATGCCACCACTCAGTGAGATAAGCTTCCCTCTGCCATAAGACAGTGGGGCACAAATGCCTTCTAGAATTGCTGCCTGTCTAGAACTACAAAAGCAAAACACTTGTCAAGCCCATTGGCTACAAGAAGGATGATTCCCTACATTTGGCTTGGGAGGCTATTGGGCTGTACAACCTTGCTACAGGCACAAGATTCAGGTAAATAGACACTGGTACAGTTGACATTCACTTTTTACTTTTGTAGGACTTGGCTGATGAACTTGCCCTTGTTGATGTCATAGAGGACAAGCTGAAGGGAGAAATGCTGGATCTCCAGCATGGCAGCCTCTTTCTCAGGACACCAAAGATTGTCTCTGGCAAAGGTAAACTTTTTTCTCACTGTCTCAGCTGTCTAATTCAGACACTGTAGTTGCAGTACAAAGCAGCAACATCCAGTCTTCCTCTCCCCTAGAAGAAACCTTTTGGTTTATGGAAACCAACATGATTCCTTTCTTGTTTGAAGGGCTGTGAGAATGATGTTGCTTGATCTTGCCTGCCTAGTGAGTATTCAGTATGTTAGACTGTGTTGACATTACATTCACAGAAGTTTGCTATCACTTTAACTGTCATGGGTTCCATGCTATGGAGCTGTGAGATTTGAAATTTAATTAGGGATTTAGAGTTCTCTGCTGGATTATTCTAATTCAGAAGAGTGAAATGTGTTCTCTCAGAGACAATTCTGAGTATAACACTAAACTACAAATCTAGGGTATTCATCAGGATGGAACCATGGTAGTTAAGAGTGGTATCAGCTGCAGTCCATGTGAGGAGTTGGACAGGTGATTTAGGCCTAATCCCCACCATGTTCAGATTGATTGAATGAGTCTGATTGCGATGAAGAATTTGAGTTTGGGTCTCAGCCAGAAACTGGCTTGCAGATTTCTAGTGCAAACAACAGGGAGATGTACCTCTGGGATATTTAAGTTGCTATGTATTTGAAATGTAGCAAGGTGCCAATAAAACACTCAGATTTATGCCCAGTGTGTACCAGTTGCTAAAGTTCCAGAAAAGCCACACATGCAAAGTCTGCAAAGTTGGATTGTTGAGAAGCTTTAGCTGTAATTGCTGTTTGATGAAGCTTTCTCTTTGATGAGGTGATATGATGGCTCTGCTTAAATACTTGAAGGGATGTCATATTGAGGAGGGAGCAAGCTTGTTTTCTGCTGCTCCAGAGACTAGGACCCGGAACAATGGATGCAAGCCCCATGAAAAGAGATTCCACCTCAATATTAGGAGGAACTTCCTGACAGTAAGGGCTGTTCGACAGTGGAACACACTCCCTTGGAGTGTAGTGGAGTCTCCTTCCTTGGAGGTCTTTAAGTAGAGGTTGGATGGCCATCTGTTGATTGGGAGTTCCTGCATGGCAGGGGGTTGGACTAGATGGCCCTTGTGGTCTCTTCCAACTCTATAATTCTTTGATTCATTTCCTGTTCATAGCTTTGTCTATAAAATCATAATTGACAGAATAAAATAACTTTTAATGACTATGCCAAATGTATCCAACTCTTTTTGTCAATACAGTAATATTAAAATTACATCAGAGAGCTGCAAGTCACAGTTGATTTCATTCTCTTTCTAATGTAATGACAATGAAAACTGTAGCTATGGGATGGGACTAAAAAGACTCCAACTGTGGTGAAAAATGTGATTTTTTTATTAAATGCAATTTTATTCTCTCCCTTTTTTCTCTGTTGGCAGACTATGCTGTGACTGCACACTCCAAGCTGGTCATCATCACTGCTGGAGCACGCCAGCAAGAAGGTGAATCTCGCCTCAACTTGGTTCAGCGCAATGTGAACATCTTCAAATTCATCATTCCTAATGTTGTCAAGTACAGCCCTGACTGCAAGCTGCTTGTTGTTTCCAATCCAGGTTTGTCATTTCCTAATCGAGATGCTTATAGATTGTCATTTCTCCTCCCCAGTGCTTTGAAAGCAAGGAGCAACTGCTCTTGTGAAGGAAACCAGAGAATTCTTAAGAGATTCCTATCTTCCCATAAGCCTGTAAACTACTGACGTGCAGTTTCAGTCCAAAATGACAGGACTCTTGCAGGGATGATGGAAAAAAGCCAATGTCTTGCTTCCTGTACATTGGTGGCGAGTCTTCAGTAGGTCATGTCCTCCCTGCAGAATAACCATATTTAAGAGCAATATCAGCCTTGAAACATTAATTGTACAGTTTACTAGCACCTCACATCATAGTTTAATGCTGAATTTAGATGATGGCTAAATCAGTGGGACCTCCAATAGACCTGTTGCAATCTTGATTGCTTCAGGATTCCAGTTCAGGTATTCTGTCTTCCCTAGTTTTCTGATACATTCTCCCTCCCTCTGTCCCCACTTCTGATAACATGTCTGGATTTCATGCCTATTGAGCACATCCAATCTTAAATGGGCTGCATTTTCCTCCTCCATCAATTTTTCTGAAGATTCCTAAACTTCAATTACTAATTGAAGTCCCATTGTATTCAATGGGTCTCCTTTAAGTATAACACACTCTGTATCCAACCCATTGAAATTGCCAATTTCTCACCAAATTGTTTTTGCCCTGGTAACAGTGGATATTCTGACCTACGTGGCATGGAAGATCAGTGGCTTTCCTAAGCACCGTGTTATTGGAAGTGGTTGCAATCTGGACTCTGCCCGTTTCCGCCACCTGATGGCTGAAAAGTTGGGGATCCACCCTCTCAGCTGCCATGGCTGGATTGTTGGGGAACATGGAGATTCCAGCGGTAAGTACTGAAATGTCTTTCTTGCACAGAAACTTTTTTTCCCTGTCAGATGGTGAAAATTATTTAGCTATGTGCTAAGGTAACTGTCACCCTGTAGATATGTAAGGTTGCAACTCACAGCCACAGGTGCCTTCTGTATTCTTGGGAGGGGGAGAGGGGTATTTGGGAAATGTAAACCTAAATGTCATGTTTGTATTGGTCATGCCAGCCTAACTGGCTGCCTGGTAGAAGGGAGGGGAGGTGGGACATCTCCTTTGGCCAGATTCAGTTCCTGAACATCTGTCAATATTCTTGGGCAGGCCAGGAGAAAAGTTTTCTGTGCTGCTCTGTGAATATAAAATTCAGCTTAGCCTTTCCTGCTGCATGAAGGTAACACTAGATGATCTATATTTGACTCTGGTAAGTCTGTTCAGAAAAGGTCAGCCCTGTAATCTAAGTAGGCCAAACCCTACGAAGCTGAATTCTACCCTTTACTCTTAACAGAGGAGTTCATAATAAATCCTCTCATTTGTGAATATGGATGCCCTAAGGTGTTGTTTAAAAAAAAACACATCTGTCTTGGCCCTCTGTCATCCTATATTTAGGAAATAATGTGCAGTCAGGTCTTTCTCAGAGTAGCTAATAGGAACTGATAGGCACAAAATGCAGTGATGTGAAAGAGGTTTTAAGAGAAACCTAGTGTTGCTTATGCCCTCCCTTTATTTTTTTGGAAAAGACATGTTGAAGAGAGAATGAACCTGGAGTGCTAAATGACTATCAGCATTATGGGACTGCTGCTCTTCGGAATATTAGAATATCTAATTCCTGTTCTTGTTACACACAAGTTGCTGTTCTCTCAACAATGTGGGAGTCTTGTTGCATTAAATCAAGGTCTTACCTAGCATTCTCATCCTATAGTAGTCACCTAGGGAAATTCACAAAGCAAAAATTCCCCAGAGATAATCTGTTACTGGAATATCAAGTGCGTATAGTCATTGTCTTGGTAATTGTTAAGCCATATTACTTAAACTTCTGTCTCTCCTGGCATGTGGTTCTTGCTGGTGTTTGCAAATCCTGGTTCAATGTGAATACATGGAATCTGTATTCTGAAGGGCAGGATAATTTCCTAACTAGCTTGTATCATTTTATTTAGTGCCTGTCTGGAGTGGTGTGAATGTTGCTGGCGTCTCTCTGAAAGGCTTGCATCCTGACATGGGGACTGATGCTGACAAGGAAAACTGGAAAGAGGTCCACAAGCAAGTGGTAGACAGGTAACATTTTTAACTCATCTGGGTATTTGTGTTTCAGCCCTGCTTTAAAGGATGAAAAGACCCTAAAACACATGTTCTGAGCAACACAAATGCCAAAAGTTGTCTCAAACTGGAAGAAAGACAGGATAACTATAATATGACAGGAGCGAGAATTACTTGGCCCACAGGCTAGACCCCAAGGTCATTTTAGGATGGGCCTAAAGCCACTACCTTTTTTTTGGGGGGGGCGGGCGGGGAGAGGATCATGTCTCCAGAAAGCAAACTTCTTTCTAAAGCAAGATGGAGTGGACCCTTGCCTTAACAAAAACAGCTCCTTAATCTTCTGGTTTCCCATTCATAACATATTGAATTGCAGAACACTAACAGCCACAAACATGGCACAGATTGGATGGTTTCTTAGTAGACATGATTTCTGAAAAATCTGGACATCACCTTTCCTGACATCTTTTTTTTAAAAACAATATTATCCATGCAGTGCTTATGAGGTCATCAAGCTGAAGGGATACACATCTTGGGCAATTGGTCTCTCTGTGGCTGATCTAGCTGAAACCATCATGAAGAATTTACGAAGAGTACATCCAGTTTCTACAATGGTAAAGGTAAGGCATTATGTCCTGAAGCTGGAGTTTGTGGCCAGTTCACAAGTGTAATTCATAGCTGCTCCACTGATCTCTCCCTCAGAACACAAATTGGTTCATGCAATAGCAGTTAGGCTTTTTTAAAAAATAAAATAAAATTTTGATACTGACCATGAATATTCCGTTTGAATGGCTGGAGGAGCAATCCACTTACATGTGCCAACTACCAAGAAAGGAATCCAAAGTTATTTTCAGTTGCATCTGTTGACTCCTCGCTTTCCCAACACTATTTCACACTCATTCTTCTTCTTTTGAACCAAAGAAGTAATGTACTTCATTTTTTGTGGGGCTTTCGGGCTATGTGGCATGTTCTAGAAGAGTTCCTTTCTGATGTTTCGCCAGCACTTGTGGCTGGCATCTCTGAAGATTCCCCAAATCTTCGACTCCCCAAGTAATGTACTTGTGTTTTTGATTCTTTGAAAACAGAATTGTGTAACTTTCTGTTACTACTTTTAGCACTTACTGATCTATTGCCCAAAATGCAGCAACCTTTCCCCTATTGCAGTTTCAAGTCAGGATTGCCTTCCTCCTAAGTTTGCTGTACTTCTTCTTGGCTGTTGCAACAGTTACTTGTTGTCTAATCTAAAACCAGTTTCTATTCTACTGAGGCACAATGGAGTAATCCACATGTAAGTGGATTGCTCTGATGTGTCATCCATAGAATGTTCTTTTGGTGTGGCAGACATTTAAATTAGTAAGATTTGCCATTATGACATTTTTATCTTATGACTCCTTTTCAGCACATATTATACAAATATTTGATAACCCAACTGAGTCTTTATGAGATAAAGAAACCTGAATGTAACTTGTTCCACTGCCAGAAATACTTCCAGCAGCAGAAACACACTGTTGGATCCTGGCCAATATGTGCACTATTTTACAAACATGATCGTCATCACAAATGTGGGTATTATTGTTCTGAAAGCACAATCTAGCTAAGATCAGAACAAGCAGCAAGTTAGTGAGGTTAACTGAGCCAAGGAATGTACAGATGAGTGGAGTCTTTGATGCATGCCCATCCAAGGCAGACACTACTTAGAGCCAGCAAAACTCCAACAGGATACTTTCCATATTTTTTTCTGCAAGGGTTGGTACTTTCCTCCCACTAATGGGAAAGCCATTTGTTTACACACAAATAAATATGTTTGCTAGTAGTCTATATTGGCTGCAGCCAGGCCTCCATATCCACAGATCTTTTACCCATGGATTGAAAATATTTAAAAAATATTTAAGTTCCAAAAAGCAAACCTTGATTCTGCCATTTTATATAAGGGACACCATTTTATTATGTCATTGTATGTAATGAGACTTGAACATCCATGGATTTTGGTATCCAGGCAGGTCCTGGAACGAAAATTCAGGAGATATCAAGGGACAACTAATTTTAAGGAAGGAAGGGTTGGGGATATGATTTGTATAATTTTTAATGTTGTAAGCCACTCTGATTGCCTGGATGAAGATGGAGCGGGATATTAATAAATAACAACAACAATAATAGGAGGGAGAAGAAGTAGTACAACTGTACTTAATTACAAATGTGTAACTACATAACATTCTGGCCTGACTCTCCCAGTCCACCTTAACAGCCAGTAGCCATGTTGGGCAAAGGAGGTCTGTTTAGCTGCCAGTTGGGGTGCAAGGAAGATAAAAGTTTCCAACCTTCTCCACCCAGTGAATGAGAATGGGACAAGGAATTGTGACGTGAGTCCTGCTTCTGATTGCTCACTGATGGAAGGAAACAGACCTCCTTAGCCCAATATGACTGGCTGTTAAGGTGGGCTAGGGACATTTATGTAGCCTTGTAGCAAGACTACAGTCTTTCTGAATATGGAGCTGGTATTAATTGATAACTTGGAAATTCACAACTGCAATACAGAATGCCATCAGTTAATTTTATTTATTCCATTCCTTTCAATGTTCTCTTTCTCAGGGCATGCATGGAATTAATGATGATGTCTTCCTAAGTGTTCCTTGTGTCCTGGGCTACTCAGGAATTACAGATGTTGTGAAAATGACCCTGAAGAGTGAAGAAGAAGATAAACTGAGGAAGAGTGCAGATACACTCTGGGGAATCCAGAAGGAGCTTCAGTTTTAATCCTGGTGTCCTGTCATGTCACCACTTACTAGTATTGAATGGGTCTTAGTGGATTGTTTTGTTGCACTTTTCAAATAGGTCAAATCCTTTATGCTGTGTCTCAGCTACAAACACATGCAGAGCTAAAACCACACATACCACAGTTTTCTGTTGAGTAGGAAACATGCAGCTCCTGTGTAACACAAGCTTGAGCTGTGGCCAGAACTGGATTGTACATCTTACTATGTGGTATAGAGTAACCAACATGCATGGAACCAAGACAGTGGAATAAAAACCTCCTGGCCTTTCCATATCTAAAGTTAATGTCACTGTTCAGTCAGTCTTCCAAAAACTCTAGAGGAAAAAAAACCAAAGACCATCTTGTGATCAAAAAGGATTGGCATAGACAGACCAATATTCTCTGCTAAATGGTAGCTTGATTCTGTACTACTGAACAACCCCAGTGTATTTTTCCTAACACTGCAGCTTATCAAATCTTTGTGCATACTCTTCCAGAGACCCTTGTGTAGTCTACTGAATAGATGTCTTAAATGTAAAGAAAAAAGAACACCCTCTATGCAACAATTACAACTGATGCTATTGTCTAACTATAGTACCAGCCCAACCAATGAAATAAAGAGTCAACTACTACTTGTTTTGTCTTTGTGGTTTGGCATATGTCCTAGATTTAAACACTAACTTTAATGCCCTGCTGCTTAAGAGTATTGTTTGTAGTGAAAATTTCTTTATAAACATTACCTGAAATGAATAAAATTGGCTACCTACTAGTGACCAGGACAGTTTCAAGGTCTTACTGCTGACATAAATGTGGGAATCCTGTTGGTGATACAGGCAGCCATAAACACCTATAGCAGGTGTGCATTTGCAAGGAGTGTTCAGTACCTTCTTATCTAACTGTCCTGATCACTGTTTGGAGTGCAGAACCACAGCCAATTAATTGCTGGGGGAGGATATCCAATCAGCTTCTGTCATGTTTTTGTAGCTAGGAGAAGAATTAAGGTGTTATCCTGGGACTGTACTCCCAGGTGCGGAAGTGAAGCCAGGCACCACCACCCCTTTCTTCACCCAGATAATTAATGAGCATAGGGGCACCCCAGCAGCACATGAGCTGCATGACACTAAGAGAGACACTGGGAGAATTTTATGTGCCATCATGTTATATAAGAATCCAGAACTCGAAGCTGGGCTACCTGGCAGATCACCTTCACCACCTTTTGGTATGCCCTGACTCATATTCAAGAGGTTTCAACGGTTATATGCTTCAGGCTCCTGATAAACCAATCTCTTCAGCTAGCTCTTCCTAAAGTGTTTGAAAATTGTGTCCTGAGACTATGATTTTTAATCTGTTGTACACTTCTCTGAAACATATAAATGGCAAATGTTAAAATAAGCATCAAATATTAATTTGACTATCCTATCTGTTACTAATTTGCTTCAGATAAAACTGTTGTAAAACCATATCTATGACAACAATAAGCAACTTATGGGCTTTAATCTGTTGGACTATATAACTGATCATGAGCCCTAACCAGCACTGCCATTCGTGAGGAACTATGAGTTGCAGCTTAGCAACATCTAGAGCAGGGGTGACCCAACTGTGTAAAGCTAGGTACATTAGCCTACCAGAAGACCTCTCCACTGCACGTGCTCTCCCCCAAAATATTTTTTGCTCCCCACACTCTAGTGAGTATCCCATTTTCACAATACTTCCCCCCCCTTTTTTTTTTTAAAGCCAGGAAACAAGTAAAGTAATTTCCTTTTCAGCTCAGGTTTCAAAAAAGGACTCCTAAATTTGCCCAGGGGGTTGACTTTTCAAAAGCTGAGTACAATGAAACACTTGAACACTGGAGTTGCTTTTTCCTCTAGATTAAACTATCTAAAACTGCAGATTAGTATCTGGGAAAGAAATTTCTTAGTGATGAAGCTTCAAAAGAAATATTGGAAATGTGTTATGGAAGAAATGACAGCCTTTGTTGTGGTGTGCCTTCAAGTCATTTCTGCTTTACGTTTACCCTAGAACCTATCACAGAGGTTTCTTGGAAAAATTTGTTTAGAGGGTTTGCTATTCCCTTCCTCTGTGGCTGAGAGAGTATGACTTGTGCAATGTCCCCCAGAGAGTTTTCATGGCTGAGCAGGGATTTGAACCCTGGTCTCCAGAGCCACGGTCCAACATTTAAGACCGCTACACCACGCTAGCTCCTTAAGTGACAAACCTAGCAGCAACATATTTGTCAAGAGTGTTTTACTGGAAGATGATGAAATACACAGAACTATAAGTCCTGTGGTAAAGACTCAGTCATAGTTGGAGAGAAATAAAATAATTTGTAGTGGAAAATTAAATGAAATAGTAAGCTAGATAAAGCAGCTTCCCATCTGAATTGCAATCTTTCCTGCTAAATTATTTTAGTAAGCAGATACCATATCATAAATTTAAAATATGCAGCTACTTTAATCCCACTTTTAATCAGTCTTCCTCTCTCTGTGTCTTAAAAATACCTCTCTTCCAAGAATACACAGTATTGCTTTTAAACCAACAAATCTGGCTTTATGTACTCTAGCAAGTAACTTGCAAAAAATCTGACAGCCAGGCACATCAGTCCAGTCTGTTTTTAGAAATTAGGACTAGCCACTGCTTCTGTGTGTCAGAAACCTAGGTGTAATCTGACACCTTCAGCATCTAGCATGATTAATTCAGTCTACAAGCTCCACCTTAATGCTGTATTTAAAAGACAGGCCCCCTCTGTCACATTTGGACTAATTTTTAAAACTTTTTTGGCCCATCTGCTGCTTTGTACCAAGTAGCCTGATGAAAAGTTCTGAGGAGGGAGCAAGCTTGTTTTCTGCTGCTGCAGAGACTAGAATGTGGAACAATGGATGCAAGCTGCAGGAAAAGAGATTCCACCTCAACATTAGGAGGAACTTCCTGACAGTAAGGGCTGTTCGACAGTGGAACACACTCCCTCGGAGTGTAGTGGAGTCTCCATCCTTGGAGGTCTTTAAGCAGACGCGGGATGGCCATCTGTTGGGGATGCTTTGACTGGGAGTTCCTGCATGGCAGGAGGTTGGACTGGATGGCTCTTGTGGTCTCTTCCAACTGTATGATTCTATGATTCTATATACTTAAATTTCCATTCATGTTTATTAACACCCACTACAGAAATGAATCACTGGGGACATTTAATTTTTTTGATTATTAAGTAAGGACATTTTTAAAGAGATGCACTCTAAATCAGGGTTGTCCAACCTTCTGAAAATAATGGGGAATGATGGGTAAAGGAAGCCTTAGTATGCTAAAACAGAACCGTTGGTTTATTATTTCCACTCCAAATTTGGTTGGGCTCTGCCTCAATGTTTATTTCAACTGGCCTGAAAGATGAAAGTATGTGGTTCAAAATATAATATAAAAGCATATAATATAAAATAATATAAAAGTTCTCTACTACACTGGTCCCCCGGGTTATGAAGGTAATCCGTTCCGGGATTACCTTCGTAACCCGGAAGTCGTTCGTAACCCGGGGGACCACTTTCGCGGACGGACCGCACGGCCATTTAAAGGGGCCGCGCGGCTTTTTTCCCTGCTTTTTTTTCCCGTATCCCGGGGGATCCTTCGGATCCCGGGGGATACAATGGCGGTCCTGCCGCCTTCGGATCCCGGGGTTTTCGTAACCCGGGGGATTTGTAAGGCGGGGGACCACTGTACTTCTTTCTGGCCCCAAAGTAACCAGCACATGGCCTCAAGGAAGACTGAAGTATCTGCTCCACTGTTGCTTTCTACCAATTTCTATTAAAAGGACAACCTGCCTCTGAAACTTCAGGTTTCTTATAGCAATCGTGACTAATAATACACATAAGCACCCTTATACTCCATTAGTTTGTTCGATCATACATATTTTAATTTAAAATAGTGGCTATTACCACACTAAATTGAGGCTGTCATACTTTGATCATATCATGAGAAGGCATGACTCACTAGACAAGGTATTAATGCTAAGTAAAGTAGAGGAGCAGGGCCAGAGTGATGTAGTGGTTTGAGCACTGGACTATGACTCTGGAGAGCTGGGTTCGAATGGCTGCTTGGCCATGGAAACACACTGGGTGAAAGTCATATTCTCAAAGTCTTGGGGGAAGGCTAAAAGGAAGCCACAACCATGAGTTGGCAAAAACTGAACAGGGCTGTCAAGGACAAGGTATCATGGAGATGTCTCATTCATAGGGTTGCCATAAGTAGAGGTCAACTTGAAAGCACTTGAAAACATTGCCACATCTTGTATCTGTGATTTCTATAAATTAATACTGTATTGTTAGAAAGGTCCCAGAGACAATGTGTCCAAAGGTGACTTAACTGTTGACCAAAATAATCTGTGGGTGGAAGGGAACAATGATCTATTAAAATTATTAAATCAGCACCATAGGTATTGGGTCAAAGACTACAATTTTAATCTGATTTGTTTGGGATTAAATCCCTATTAACAAGGTGCGAAAGTATGTATAGATTAGGTTGTAAATCATGTTTCTGAACAAAAGACACATTTTATCCCAAACTCCTACAAACTTCTATGCTTTTATTACAAATTAATCTTAGAAGTACACAGATGAAATTTCCAGCTGTATCATGTAAGTGTTATATTAAAGCACAAAACTGATATTTACTGCACAAATGTCAATAGCACGAGAAAAAGGTATTATGCAACAAATTTTGTTCAGCTGTCAGCCCACAAATGCAAAAGGGTTACAGAGAATAGAAAGTGCATTAATAAAAGCTAATCTTTACCCCTCCCCCAAACAGAAGAAAAGAAAATATATTATCCATTCAAAATATCTTACAGTTGAATGATGTAATAAGTTATCCTGGCTACATACTGATTAAAAGAAAAAATGAACAAGAATATGACTACTCTATGTATACCACTACTGCATTCGGTGGGTCAGTAGAGATCACTGAGTCCTGCAGTTTTTCTTGCTTTTTGCATAAGTGCTCTCAGCTGGAACTGCTTGCGAGACAAGAGACGGACATGCTGAGAAGAGAGATAAAACAGGTCACATTAAGTCACACAAACATGACACAAAAATTCTTTCTTTCTTTCTTTCTTTCTTTCTTTCTTTCTTTTTGGCCAGATAAACTTTGCTAATTTCTTTTATGAAATTTCTATTTACAGCTGCAGATCCAGATCCTGATTTGAAGAGAACTTGAAAAGGAATGCAAATTGTTTGAAAAAGTTCACCCATGCTAACAAAATAGACTTTAGCCATCAATAGTTTCAATGAGATTTAATTTCCCATTAATGTGCAACACATATAAACCATATGTAACACTTGTCTCATCGGTTGGCATGCAGGGAATTAACTCATGAGTGAGTGGATTGTTCCTCCATGCCATCCCAAGAATTAGAAACTTGCTTTATATAGCTATCCACCCCTCATTATTTAGGCCATAACTAAATTTGAGATCAAACAAGGTCTGAGTTCCTGCATCTGGAGATGTATCTCTAACAAGTAGCTGAAATACGTCTCCTAGTGCAATCCCCACCCATAAAAACTTTTCACTGTAGCAGCTCCCTTCCCGTACAACAACTATTCCTGTCAAATTTGCAGATGACACCAAATTAGGAGGAGTAGCCAATACTCCAGAAGACAGGATTGAAATTCAGAATGACCTGAATAGACTAGAAAGCTGGGCCAACGCTAACAAAATGAAATTCAATGCGGAGAAATGTAAGGTTCTGCACCTAGGGAGGAAAAATGAAATGCACAGATATAGGATGGGGGACATCTGGCTGAATGAAACTATGTGTGAAAGGGATCTAGGAGTCCAAGTAGACCATAAGTTGAACATGAGTCAGCAGTGTGATGCAGCAGCTAAAAAGGCCAATGCTATTTTAGGTTGCATCAATAGAAGTATAGTGTCTAGATCAAAGGAAGTAATAGTGCCTCTCTATTCTGCTTTGGTGAGGCCCCACCTGGAATACTGTGTCCAGTTCTGGGCACCACAATTCAAAAAGGATGTGGAGAAACTGGAGCGGGTCCAAAGGAGGGCAACTAAGATGGTGAAGGGTCTGGAAACCATGCCCTATGAGGAACGACTTAGAGAGCTGGGGATGTTTAGCCTGGAGAAGAGAAGGTTAAGAGGTGATATGATAGCCCTGTTCAAATATTTGAAGGGATGTCATATTGAGGAGGGAGCAAGCTTGTTTTCTGCTGCTCCAGAGACCAGAACGCGGAGCAATGGATGCAAGCTGCAGGAAAAGAGATTCCACCTCAACATTAGGAGGAACTTCCTGACAGTAAGGGCTGTTCGACGGTGGAACACACTCCCTCGGAGTGTGGTAGAGTCTCCATCCTTGGAGGTCTTTAAGCAGAGGCTGGATAGCCATCTGTCGGGGATGCTTTGACTGGGAGTTCCTGCATGGCAGGGGGTTGGACTGGATGGCCCTTGTGGTCTCTTCCAACTCTATGATTCTATGATTCTATGATTCTAAATCAAGAGAATGCTGCCTACACGTCAATTTGTTTTCCTTCAGCTGGACACACTGCAATATGCATCCTCAGGGTACGCCTGGGGAGGGGGGGGGGCTCTGCAAGTCCCTGAGGATGATGCTGTTGCCATGCAATGTTGGGGAGGGGACAAAAACCAAAATCAGCCCCTAAAAAGATGGTTTAGGAGATTATTTTAGTTTTTACACATTCAAAACAGAATTTCAACCTCTGCAAGAACCAAAAAGGTGGGTTATGATGGTATAAGCTATGCCATCATAATTCACAAACAGGACGCCAGCCATTATGTTACCAAAGTTTGCAACATTCATTCACAACTCTTTTTAGGGTTGGGGGAACCTCATACGGTCTTGCTAAAACATGTTCTGGTTCAAAACATGGCAGCCAGGCTTGTCACAGGAACACCTAGGAGAGAGCACATAACACCTGTGCTTAAGTCTCTCCACTGGCTGCCAATTAGTTTCCGGGCGCAGTAAAAGGTGTTGGTTTTAACCTTTAAAGCCCTACATGGCTTGGGTCCATCCTATCCTAGGGACCGCCTCTTCCCTATGAACCTCCCCCCCTCCTGCACACTTCGGTCCTCTGGGTGGAACCTGCTGCAGCCTATGAAGACCAGCCCCCAAGTTGTGGAATGACCTGCCGGATGAGATGCATCTCATTTCATCCATCAATGGCTTTAAAAAAGCCTTAAAGACGAATCTTTTCCAGCAGGCCTTCCCAGACAATGTTTAACACCTCCCGGCTCCAAATTCAAGATTTAGACTTCTTCCAGCCTTCTTCCTCCATGATTTCAGCCCACCCATACAGCCAAGAATTTTTAGGTTTGATATTGATATGTTTTAACCTTTAAAGCCCTACATGGCTTGGGTCCATCTTATTTAAGGGACCATCTCCTTCCATATGAACCTCCCCGCACACTTCGGTCCTCTGGGAGGAACCTGCTACAGCCCATGAAGACGAGGTTGGTGCAGACCTCCCAGAGGGCTTTTTCAGCTGTCGCCCCAAGTTGTGGAATGACCTGCCAGATGAGATGCGTCTCATTTCATCCCTAGAAGGCTTCAAAAAAGCCCTGAAGACGCACCTCTTCCGGCAGGCCTTCCCAGAGAATGTGAATATCTCCCAGCTCCAATCCTAGGCCTAAATCCTAGGCCCTAGAGTCGTTTTTCCTTCCAGCTTTCCTTCCCTTGTACTTTACTCCTAGATGACCTAGGCCTTAGGTCCATTTCCCCTGCTGCTGTTTTTTACTGCCTATTTTAGCCATTCTATGTTTTAACTGTATTGTGATTTAATTTTCTTTTAAGGGGGGTGGTAAGGGAAAGGATGGGATACTTTAACTGTAACTGTTTTTAACCCTTGTTGTAATCCGCCCTGATTGCTTGTTCAGAGGGGCGGACTAGAAATAAATATTTATTGTTGTTGTTGTTGTTATTAACTCATTGCTGATTTAATTTTATTTTAAGGGGTGGGAGGTGGGGATAGGATTGTTCTATTTTAATTGTTGTTGTTTTAATACTGTTGTACCCCGCCCCGATTGCCTGTTCAGAGGGGCAGGCTAGAAATATTATTATTATTGTTATTATTAAAATCACACGTGTATGCTCAAAGCACATATTCTTCCATTCAGCCCCAAACGTTTAATTAAGATTACAATTTGCATAAAAACAGGGAGTTAATTATGGGTAGAAGGGATCAAGAACTGGACAGAAGAGCACAGAGAATAGTGAGAAAATGTGGAAAGAGAAAAGGGTACAGACTTGTATTTTCCTGATTGTCTAAACCAGTGCTTTTCAAGTTTCCTCATGTGGGGGACTGGCAATTATTCATTTGCCAGGGAGCAAAATATCAGTTTTGTGCCCATTGGGTACAACTGTTCGTTTCTTTCCTGGAAATTTGCCATGGACCAACAACCAATGACTCAGGGACCAGCATTGGTCTAGAGACCATCACTTTAAGTAGCACTGGTCTAAATTAAAGTAGGAGAAGATAAAAAGAAAATATTTACTTCCTCTTTTCATTACAATGATATTTGAATTACTTATCAATCTTACCTTTAGAAAGATATCGAGATCTATAACTCCACGTCTCAGTGCTTCCCCCAGGTAAAAGATGGTATCTTCAATGGCATTTTCTTCAGCATACAAGTTCAGAATCTGTTTATAAAGTGGTGCTGTAGGAACAATGACTTCATCTATGTCATTATTTTCTGACTGAGTTTCCATTTTTTCCAAGGCAGAACTCAGTTCTTCATCCTTCTTTTTCAAGAGGTCAATGTTTTTGTCAACTTCCGCCTAAAACATATTTAAGTCAATTATTTTTTTTACCATACTTTTTATTATATTTTAACTTAAATATTTTATACATCCATTATATTTCATTTGCTATACATAGTTTCACATCAATTCACATATTCACTTTCCATAAATTTTTCCAGTCCGATCAATTATGTATAATTATTTTTGAACTTCCATTTTCCCCCAAATAAATTAAGACGAATCTTTACAGAAAAGAAAAAAAACATTATATATAAATAGGAAAGTGACTCTCCATTCCTCAATAGGTTTTTCCCAAACTAATTCTTGTCGTCCACGTTATAATCTTCTAATAATTGTTTGCCTTTTTGTATTATAGATTATTCTTTAACAACCACAACAGAAAATTTAACTTAATAAAATAGTTTTGACTTAAACCTCCAAAATATGTAGCATACTTTATCCTTGTTAACTTTTGGAGGTTACTTTGTATTTTACTCTTTTACCTCTATGGCAATAATGCCCATACTACAAATTTCATTATTGTATTTTCCATTCTTATACTCTGTCTTATTGCCTCCTGTTTATAGGAACTTTGCTTATTTTTAATTTACCTATTACCTATGTTGTAATTGTTTGTAATAAAGCTCCTAAAAGTACTCTTTAAAATTATACAATTTGTTCCATATTTGACGCCCAGTCAGCCACCTGACCCCATTTTTTTCTCATATATTGAATGACTTTTCCCCAATTCTGTTTCCATTTAAAGCTATCTTTGCTTTCCACTTTACAAGATAACAGATCAAGTTCCATCATATCATATAGTTTGTGCCTCCATTCATCAATGTCTATTGTTTTTTCAGATTTCCAAAACTTCGCAAATACAAGTCTCGCTGCTGTCAGCATGAAAAATATTGTTTTCCCATATCCCCTTTCCATCTCATCATTCAACATACACAGTAACATAGTTTCCGCATTAAATCTTAATTCCACTTTTAACATTTGTTGAATTTCTTCATGTACTTGTTTCCAAAATGTTTTAGCTTTCACGCACAACCACCAAAGATGAAAATAAGAGCCGATTTCTTTCTGACAGTACCAACAAATATTACTACTCGTTTTATAAATCTTAGCAATTTTTTCTGGGGTCAAGTGCCATCTATATAAGATTTTATAGTAGTTTTCTTTAACGTATTGGGATGTGGAATATTTCATTCTCCTATTCCAAGATCTCTCCCACTGTTCTAGTGGGATTTCTTTCTTACAGTTTTGTGCCCATTTGATCATAGAGTCTTTTATTAATTCATCTTCAGTGTACCAATTTAGTAATATTTTATAAATCTTAGACAATGTTTTACTGTTTGAATTCAATAAAATTTCCTCTATTACAGAATTAGAGTTGGAAAGACCTCTCAGATTTTTATCGGTTTTAAATCTTTGATTTAACTGTCTGTATAGGAACCATCCTATTTCCCATCCTTCTTCTAATAATTTTTCGTGAGGCTTCATATTTCCCTCGATGTCCATCAGATTTTTATATTTTATCCATGTTTCATTTCTTTTTGGGTCCATACAATATAGAGCCTCATGCGGAGATAGCCAATTAGGAAATTTAGGGCATATTCTGTTTTTATATTTCATCCAGATCTGTATCAATGAGGCACGGATGTAGTGATTATTAAAATGTTGATTTGCTTTTATTTTATCATAAAATAGATAGCCGTGCCAACCAAATCTGTTGTTAGTACTTTCCAACTTTAACAGTCTCTTATTTTGTAATGATATCCATTCTTTGAGCCACAAAAGAGCACTGGCTTCATAATATAGATCTAATTTGGGCAAGGCAAATCCCCCTCTTTCTTGCGAATCATGTAATATCTTTAGTTTGATTCTAGGCTTCTTGCCTGCCCATATAAAATCAGCTAGATGTTTTTGCCATTCTTTAAGAATTTTGACATGTTTGAGAATTGGAATACATTGGAATAGGAATAACAATTTTGGCAAAGTTAGCATTTTAACAGCTGCAATCCGACCCAACATTGACAAATTTAGACATTTCCATCTCTTTATTTCTTTCTTGATCTCTACCCATTTAGCTTGATAATTATTCTTGATCAAATTTGAATTTTTGCTTGTTACTATGACACCTAGGTATCTTATTTTATCTGTAATATTGAAACCAGTAATATCCTTAAGTTTTTCCTGATTTTCTGATTTCATATTCTTTGTGATTACAGCTGTTTTTTCTATATTAATTCTTAAACCTGCTACTTTCTCAAAATCTTCAAGTTGCTTTATTAAACTTCCACATCCCATTAAAGGTTCCTCTAAAGTTAACACAATATCATCTGCGTATGCTCGTACTTTCAGAAATTCCCCTTTAAATCTGACCCCTTTAATTTTGGGGTCATTTCTGACATTAATTAGAAGTGCTTCCAATACCAAAATAAACAATAGAGGCGAGAGAGGACAGCCCTGTCTGGTACCTCGGTACAATAATATATTTTCTGTTCTTTGATCATTAATTATTATTTTCGCAGACTGTTTTTTGTATATTGCTTTTATCCAATTAATAAATTTTAGTCCCATGTTCAATCGTTCTAGTGTTTTAATTATAATATTCCAGTCAAGGCTGTCAAAAGCTTTTTCGATGTCCAGGAAAATCAGTGCCAGTTCTCTTTCGTTGTGTAAATCGTAATGCTCAATCACATTTAATATATATCTGATGTTGTCCTTTAAATGCCTTTTTGGGAGAAATCCGCACTGATCTTCCTGTAACAGCTCCTGTAAGATCTTTTTCAGTCTATTAGCAATAATATCTATAAACAGTTTATAATCGGTGTTGAGAAGGGATATAGGTCTGTAGTTTTTTAAGTATTGTTGTTCTCTTCCCTCCTTCAGTACCAGTACGATGTTCGCTTCTTCCCAAGTCTGAGGTAGGCCGTCCGCGTTGACAGAGTTCATGACTTCATTTAGAGGAGCGATGATCTCATTCTGGAAAGTTTTATAATATTTTGTCGTAAAGCCATCAGGGCCCGGTGCTTTGTTGGCCTTAGCTCGTTGTATTGCGTCTTTTATTTCCTTTATGGAAATTGGTTTATTTAGTTCAGCTATTTCTTCTTTACTTATTTTTGGAAAAGGACAATTTTGAAGATACTTGTCCATATCAGAAGTGTTTACTCTCTTGGCCTCAAACATTTGCTTAAAGTATTTATGTACAGCCTTCCTTATTCCTTTACTATCGTTATAGATTTTAAATCCATCATCTAATTTATTTATTATTTTTTTTTCTTTATTTTTACATAACCTCTGAGCTAACCACTTACCAGGTTTGTTTGCCTCACAAAATTGTCTTACTTTCAAAGCTTTTAGCATATTAGCCATGTCCTGTGCGTTCTGCATATTATATTGTTTCTGCAGAAGAGCTATTTCTTTGACAATTTTTTCATTTTTTGGATTTTGTCTCAACATTTCCTCTTTTTTAAGTATCTCATCCGATATTTGTCTCATATTTTGTTTCTTTCTAGCTAGGATTTCACAATGTTTTTTAATAAAGAAACCCCGGAGGACTGCTTTACTTGCTGCCCAAACAACTTTTATGTCAGTTTCTTTATTTATGTTCTCCTTAAAATAATTTTTTATGATTTCCTTGGCTTGGCTTACAATCTCAGGACTGTCAAGCAGATAGTCTTGTAAATGCCAACGGAACTCAGAAGTTTCTTTTCTCAATGTTAATAATATCGAATTGTGATCTGAATATGATTTTGGTAATGTTTCAAGTTTAATGATTCTAGTAGCTAATAATTTCGAAAGAAAAAACATGTCAATTCTGGAAAACGTTTTATGTCTATTTGAAAAAAAAGTGTAGCCTCTTAAATCTCCATATTTATGTCTCCATGCTTCACTTAAACCTAAGTCTTGTATTAACCTAAAACATGAGTTTGGGAGTTTTCCTTGATTTACTTTTATTGTTTTGTGGGACAATCTATCGATCCTTGGTTCAATAACCCCATTCCAGTCGCCACATATAATAATGTCTTTGTTACTGTATTCCTGTAGCAACTCTTTAAGTTTTTGGAAAAACTTAGCTTTCCCATTATTGGGGGCATAAATGGCCACCAAAAGTATGTCAGCGTTTGATAGTTCCAGTTGTATTCCTACATAATGACCCTCTTTATCATGAAACAGTTCTCTTGAATTCAATTTATTAGTAACATAAACCACCACTCCCTTCTTTTTTTGTTTATTTGAGGCTATATATGCTGAGCCTAATTTTAAGTTTCTCAAAAGTCTCTCATCCTTTTGTCTGATGTGCGTCTCCTGTAAGCATATAATCTCATACTTCTCTTTGCCAAGTAGGTGAAAAACTTCTTTTCTTTTACATTTATTATTCAGTCCTTGAATGTTCCATGATAATATACGTATATTTTGCATTTGATGTTTTGGCTTATTTGACTTTTGTCTTAGCTCGTTTTTTTTCTTAGTTTTCTTCCTGATTCCTCTTCTTGATTGACTGCTTTCTCAAAGGTTTCTCTTGAAGAATATCCTTCTAAAATTTCTTTTTGTTCTGCTTCCTCTGTTTCTGTTTCTCTCGAGCTTACTTCCTCTCCCTCTTCCTCGTCCTCCTCTTCGGATTCATTTGTATCTTCATCTTCTTTTCCACTCAATTCCTCCATGTTTAGTTTTCTTACTTGTCCTTCACTTTCTTTTTCATCTCTATTGTCGTCTTTATCCTCCTCCTTTTTATCAAGCTTTTGGACTGCTTCAATTTCTTTTTGATGTCTTTTCCAGAACTCTCTAGCTTTATGAATAGAGTTCAGTTTGATCCATCTTTGTTTGAAGAGAACGGAGATTCCCTCCAGCTTCTCCCATTTATATATAAGATTGTGTCTCCTTAGTTGATTTGTCAGGAATTTGTATGCATCTCGTTTTTGAAGGATTCTTCTCGGCACATCTTTGAAAATTTGGATCTCACAGTCCTCTATGACGAGTCTTCCTTGATAGCTCGATTGGAGGAGTAACTCTTTAACATTTTGTCTCAAGAAATAGATCACAATATCTCTTGGCAGGCCTTTATCTCTCGCAATTTTGGAGTTGATTCTGTAGATTTTGTCTGTACTCCAACTTAGTTCTTGAATTGATATGTTCATAAATTCAGCAAGAGTTGGGAGCAATCTATCATAAAGATTCTCTCCTTTTAATTCTTTCAGCCCTCTACATTTCAAGCAGTTCTGTCTCTGCCTCTGTTCGTCTAAAGCTCTCATGTCCAGATTTTTTTCTCTATCAATCTCTTGATTAGTTTTCACTTCTTTTACTATATCCTCCATTGAGTTAGCTCTCTCTTCTAGTTTTTGCACTTTAGCTCCTATATGGTTAAGCTCTTTAGTGATTGCTTCTATCGATGATTTAAATTCTCGCAATTCAGATTTCATGTCTTTCTTAATGTCCGATCTTAAAGCCCGAATCTCTCGAGCCAAGTTTTGTTCCATCTCTAGTCTCATTTTTTTCATTTCATCGAGTAATGAGGTTTGTTCTGAAGAGAATCTTCTTTGGTTGTAACTGCCTATGTTGCTTTGTTGAACCAAAGCACCTTTACGTGCAGCTGCAGCCATTTGTTCTAAGAAGCTTGAGACTGTCCACAAAATTAAATACACCTGGCTCACTCCCACAGTTCACTTTCTTGATATCAGTCAATTAAAGAAAAGAAAACCTCATTTCAGTCTTTTAGAAACTTGAAAGAGGAGCTTGCAGAAGATTTAGAAAGTGTGTTTACAGTTCATTCAGCTTAGATTTCTCTTATAACAGTACAGGAGTAAACCATATATCCACTTGTTATCACTCTACAAATCTTCCACCTCTATACTCCAGCTTCATATACTCTGTAGGAGAGGGTGTTATTTCTGGTTACAGTCTTATTTAGCAGATTTAGTACGGCTATTTTTTCAAAACTGCTATATTCATAAGCAATTAACAGTACAGGAGGAAAGCATATATTTGCTTGATCTTAGTGAGCTTTAACAGTACAGGAGGAAAACATATATTTGCTTGACCTTGGTGAGCTTTAACAGTGCAGGAGGAAAACATATATTTGCTTGACCTTGGTGAGCTTTAACAGTACAGGAGGAAAGCATATATTTGCTTGATCTTAGTGAGCTTTAACAGTACAGGAGGAAAACATATATTTGCTTGACCTTGGTGAGCTTTAACAGTACAGGAGGAAAGCATATATTTGCTTGACCTTGAGTACAGGAGTAAGCCACATATTTGTTTGGTTGTCCTTATATTAAATTTCAAGCTTTACAATACAGGGGGAAGCCATGCAAGAGAAAGCGCCTTATTGATTGTAGCTTGCAGAGTTAACGTTTGTTGCTAAAACAATTCTCTTTTTCACTCCTGTTTCTTTACAAACAACTCTCCAACTTTTCCAGCCCGTTCGGGGGGGAAGACTGTTTGGGCCCAATATAACGCTATTTCCCAGCTTCTGCAGTCTCAGAGTGTAAGAAAAGAAACTTTAAACTACTTGTTTGTGCCAAATAGTCCTGGAAGACTGAGTATTTGTGGAGTCTCTCTTCATTCGCCCTTGCAACTTAGGGGGCCAGTAACCCACAATTTACTTGCGTTTTTGTAGCTTTGTGTGGTTGGTTGGTGCTGGTGGTTTGCCTAATGGCGGCTCCCACACGGCTGCTCGTCTCCCGGCGTCGGCCTGGGGACTTCACCTCGGCTCCTGGCGCAAAAACCCCGGTTTCTTCCTCCCCCAAAACGTCCTTGGGGGTTTCCGCCGCCTTTCGAGCCTCTGTGGGCTCTCTCCGAAACCCCTATCTCTGAGGGAGTTTTTAAACTGCCCCATTTTTCCCGCGGCTTTTCCGCGGCCTCAGCAGCCCTGCCGTGCGGAGCGAGCGTTCTCTGGAGCTCCCGAGAAACGCTCCGCCCACCTCCGCGCCAACCCCGGAAGACTTAAACATATTTAAGTCAATTATTTGTTGGAAAATGCTTTCATAGTCATTAATCAATTTCATAAATTTTAGTGTAATGCTAATGAAACCCATTAAACAGTATTCTAAAGAATATAATAGATATAAAAGGCATTTAAGGTCAGATCTAAGACCTAGCAAGTTAAGTATCCTATTTGCTAGTAACCAATTTAATGTCTTTGGAAAGCCCTTAAGAAGGGGAGGAGATTGCTCTCCAGCGACTAGGGTTCCAGGAAATAGACCCTCTGATGCTGAAGAAAGCATCCTGTAATCCTAATTAAGGCCACAACTTCTTCCAATGATGTTAATGCATAAACCTGCCATTGGTATCTTTATTCTCCATCTATTTAAAGTAATCCATTTTCAAAAAATATTGATATTGGTGGACATGTCCACATCTTCTGGAAGCAAAATTCTTCATTTTCACTATGAACTGTAGAAGAGCTACTTCCTTTGATATGTCTTAAAACTGCGATCTGCATTGTTGAATGACTCTTGGTTGCTGCATTGTAAGAAAATGTTTCTCCTATCAAGTGTCTCCACACCACATGCAACTGTATCTGTCTCTGCCACATCCTCCTTGACTTGCCTTTCTTTTCTAAGCTAAGCATGCCTAAAAGTTGTACCTTTTCCTCATTAACTTTTCCTCCAGACCTTGATAATTTATTTCCCCTTTCTAAATCTTTTATCAGCTCTTCAGTATCTTTTTGAGGTGCCCCAACCAGACCCCTACACAGTACTGTATTCCACACATCTGTATAGACATGACAGTATTCCTAACATGGAATGCTCCCACATATGGATGTCAATGTTTTTCTTCAGCTACCTTCTATGATCATAAGATTCCTTTTCCTAGTCAGTCACCACCACCCACCCAAGTCTTACCTTTTTGCCTGTATACCACTCTACAGTTACCTGCATTGAACACAGCTGGTTCACCCAACCTGCAGAAATCCTTCAGGAGTTCTTTCCAAACCGCCTTTTAAATCTCTCTGAACATGTGTAAACTTTGCTATGTCGCAATTCACTCCTAATTCTAGGCCATTCATAAATGAGTGAAATAAGATCTTCGGGACTTCATTTTGCATCTCTCTCTGCTAGGAGACTTGTTCATTTATTCTTTTTTCCCCATACTTCTTGTTCTTTCATTGGTTACAGATTCAGAAGGCTACTCAACCTGCTATCCCACGGTTACTAGGTTTGCTCTGTAGACTTTGAGGAGGGATTCTATCCAAAGCTTTTTGAAAGTTAAAAGGTCCAATGTGTATGGAATATGCCATCCATATGCTTAACATTCACAGAAAAGTCTAAAAGGTTACTGAGGTAATTCTTCCATTTGCAAAACTTGCTTGATCTTCTTTGGCAAGACTTGTCAGATAGGTCAGGAACTCTCTCTAGTAGCCACTGTTTGCTTCAATTGTTCAGACTCATGTCCTGAAAATGTTCTAGTGCAAGTTTCTGTCTTACATTTTCTTCAGTGGAGAAAGGCAAAACGTGTTAATTTCCCTTCAGTGCCAACTCTTGACTCTTCTTCAGGCCACTTTTATTTCTTTATCATCCACAAGCTCCCTAAGCTTATTTCCTTCTTCATTCATCTCTCTGTTTTCAGCAATACGCTCTTCAATTGAGGGTGTGTGAGCATTTATTATTGACTGTTTGTCTTTTTTTTTTTGGTTCTCATTTGGGTAAGCCTTCCATTTTATGAAGGAAGAGTTTTCTAGCCAGTAATAGCTTTACTGACTCTGCTTGTTAGCCATGTTTGCACAATTAGCCACTGCTTAGATGTTCACAAAATTTCACTATCAGAGGTTCTGCTGAAATACCTGTGAACTTTTCTTCCATAGAATTATCTTCATCCTTCATCACTTAATATGCATCCATTAATAAACTATTTGCCCCAGTGTGTTTCTTCACGAGGTGTACATGAATCTGATTTGCAGGAAGGGGTATTCTTAATCCACCTAGTTCAGTCTACCTCTTCAGGCTGAGCTGGCTAGATGCCTCCAGGATGTGTAAGAACAGAGCACAAAGATCAATGACTTTCACGTGCTCTTTGCCTGCTTCTGTTTTTGTACTTCTTCTATATATATTATGGAGGTTGGTCCTATCTGCCTCCCTCAGGGACCACTGAAATCGTGCTGCCAAGTGGCAAAACACCAGGAAACCCGCATTAAGACAAGATTTTCCTGCATGTTTGGTGTTTTTTGTTTTGCCACCAAGGAAGCAGAAGGGATATTGGCCCCAAGACCTGCTGCTGTTGTTCACTACTAATCTATGAGGCAAAGAGATACAATGTGTTCTAAAGGCAATGAATTACCAATAAAACTAAATACTTTAGCACTGTGGGAGAACTTCCTTCACAGCAAGTCTTTCCCTGTCATTATCTAAACTGTCTCAGACCTCTCCATATCACATAGCAAGCACTCTGTTTTATTACATTCACAAAAGTTCTGACATATCTGAAATGACTACATAATGTCTGCAATGGAAGTTGAGTGATCAAAAAGATGTCCATTCCCTTAACCAAAGAGTAGTAGAAAACAGTTGTGGTGTATGACAGAAAAACTGCAAAGGGAACATTGTTCTATTCTGGATTGGCTGTAGTTCCAGGCCTCTCCAAGATCTCCTTTGAAACCAAACGCTGAGACATGTAACTGTCATATGACAAGTTTTCCTGGGGTAAATGATGCAGTGCTAATATACAATAGGGAATCATTGCAGACTTTTCACTGATGGGGTCCACTTCACCTCATCGCCAATGGGAGAACTGGACCCCTAAACAGCTTATTCTAATTAGGCTATCCTTAGCCAACTGTGCTACCCCTGGGCTGGAATGCATCCAATCTGGGTGATGGTGATGGAAAACAAACTCCCAAGTAAACAGCAAACAGAAAATCAGGGAAACAAGTGTGACCATTTCCTTCCCCCATAGCTAAGAAAAATGTGCAAGCAGGCTAGTAACAAGAGGAAAATTCACCCCCCCCCCCCACCCTGGTCTGTTCTCAGCCTTTGTATCACTTCCTAGCCTCAAAATGCCTAGCTAACACAAAATGTATTCAAGTCATTAATGCAAATTAACCATTAGACCACTGGTCAGCCATTAACATTTGACCATGATGCTAACATGGTCAATTCACTCAATTCACTACAAGGGTAAATCCTCCATCCCTTGCAGGTACCCTTTGCTTCCATACAACCGATTCCAATTAGATGAGTCCTAAGTGCTGCAGCCAGAGGAAGCAATGACAATGAAGGGAGAATATCAATGACTTCGAACAGGCAAAGCTATCTGTACTATTTTCCATTAAGAAATAAGAGGTCAGGAAATCTGACTTTTAATAGCCTAAAGGGAAAAACAAACATGCATGGAAATACTCTATGCAATTACCACTTCCTGGTCTAGGCGAGTTACCATCTCTTCAAGCTTCTGGTGACCCTTTTTCAGATCTTCTTCTGTGCGCTTCAAGGCATTGAGCTCTGCCTGGGCACGGTCCATTTCTTCTTTCATTCGCCATCTCAACTTATCACTGACTGCCGAAATAAGAGAAGCTCGAATAGTATCTTCACTAATTGTGCCATCTCTACTGGGACCTGGGGAATATAAATCACAGTAACATAAAAAAGCCCTTCTAATTCCAAAAAGACTTGTAGGGTATAGCTGTTCATAATTTTTAAAGAGTAAAAACTACTGAATATTATACCATTTTAATTTGCAAAACGTACACTTCAAAAGGTATATCCATAAACTTCCAAGCTGCTTAAGAATCTATTTCTGTGTTCCCAATTTAATAAGGTTTTGATCATGTAATTACAGAGTACAACTATAGAAATCAAAGACTTCCACATATAACTGTGTTTATGTATACATATAACAAGCATTAATTGACCTTTATCTGATCATTACTTTTAAGTATTACAATAAGGAAAAAAAAACAGGCTCTAGACATAGATCCTTCCCTTAAGTCACACAAATCTCACAGCCATCCAGTTGTATTTGAACTATTCAGATGTAGATGGATACACAGTATCTCAAAATTCTCAACTCTGTTATTGTAACACAAGAATGTGTTTGTCAGACTCCTAGTCCTAGTTATTGTTTGAGGAACCTCTTTTCAAAAGAATGAATTGTAACAGGACCACATGACATATGCATTGCATGCTACTTTATTTTTTTATACCAAATATTTCTTTCTTTCTACATTAATGCCATATAAAATACTATACAACAAATGCCACATGACATATAATTCCATGTGTCTGTCACAAACAATTGGTATTCCTTCTTTCCTTCCCAACTCTCAATCTACAATTTACAACATGCATCTATGGTTTTCCCATTGTCTTCTGGTGGACATTATTATTTTAGGCATTTCTTTATATTTAGGACTTCAAGTTTTATAAACAATAACATCCCATCTTAACTATTATTGTTAGCTCTTATAAATACATTTGCAGTAAGTGTTAATTACACTGTGGATGTTAACACACAGTGACAGCAATTATAACAGAAATGAGCAACAGAATTTTAGTATAAAAATTGTATTTTACCTTAATACACCAATTCAAAGTGCCCCACAGGTTTCATATGTAGTCTGAACTTGATGCCATCCATATGTGCTCAACATTAAAATTCCTCTTCATAATTATTGCCTTTTCCACAAATATCAGTCCATTCTTTGTCCTTTTAAGATGTTTCCCACTGCTACAAACAGTATCAAGTTGCTAAAGATTATCATAGTATGGTCCATCCTAGCTATTTCTTCACCCGTTGATCTTCAGTGTTAACTCTTTTTGTCCATCCAAAAGGAAAAAGCAAACTACTGGAAATGCATATTCATGCTGTAGTTTTGTGGTCTGGTCTATGTTGCTTGTAGATTCATGCTTCATACCAAAATAATTTTGGGAGCGACAGTCTCTAATCCTACTCAAGTCTTGGCACTTCACTTGATAAAAAATGAAGGACACAGTACTATTCATTTTCAGCGTTTCTTTCTTCATTCTTTCATTTTCTTTCATGTCAGTTTTATTGACAAAGTTGAATCTCCAAGTTTATTTTCCAGATTCTCACAATGCATTTAAGTAGTAGTTATCAATCCCAGCATACACTGATGTGCTCTTATCCACTTTCATTCTCTTCAACATATCTTCAGTTTTGGACTCATGCTCAGTTTCAGTCCACAGTCCTAAATTAATGTTCGTTATGTGAATCATTGCTTCTTAAAGTCTTTCTGCTCTGCTCTTGGAAAATACATCAGCTTGCTATGTATACCAAACACTGAAAACTGGTGTCAAACAAAGATCTTTCCACATAATAAGTTTCAATTAAACAATTTCTTTTTAAGCAGAAAACAGTACACCTCAGCTCTGTAAAGTGCTGATTTTAAATACTGCCAAGTTTCCTTCCAACTTTTTTTGCAATAGTATTTTTTTTTAAAAAAAAAACAAAACGAAAAAACACCCTCAAACATAAGCAATGGGCCTCAACGGACAGGCCAAAATAAAGTTGCTTTGGGTCACTTTGGAGGTATGCTGTTTAAATGTTGCATGCGTCCTAAGAGGCTTGAAGCCACACCAAAGCCATGTTCCAGTCCTGAGGACTGGAGCACAGCTGTGGTGCAGCTTCTGGCCTCTTAAGATGCATGTGTCATTTAAACAGCATACCTCCAAAGTGACCCAAAGCAACTTTTATTTTGTCTGTTTGGGCCCAAATATTACCTTTTCAGTATTTTTAATAAGATAATCTTAAGGGATAAATAGTTCCATGTTCCCTTCTCTCTAGAAACATGATATAAAAAACCCATCTCAAAGTACTATGACCAAGAAATTCCCGTTACTGATACAACATTTTGAGATAAAATGTACATAGTTGTGAAAAATAAGTAGGAAGATAAACAAGATAAATTTTTGTTTGACACATACTGCTATCTGCATCTGTAATTTCAGACCAAACACAACACATCAGAATTGTTTTTTAAATAATTTCTTTAAACTCCAAAAAGAAACAAGCAAGGATCTATAGAAGAACAAATATAGCTTGCCTGTGTTGCTTTTAAACAAACCATGATTATCCAGATTATATATCAATTTATATTTGGGAATTACATCTACTCAAGAGCTAGACTAGTGTAACTAGAAAACTAGGAATGCAACCCATCTAAAACAGAAGTGGAAGCAAAGATATCCAATTTTATTTTAACATTTTAATGTTATTTTATGAATAGGGTATGTAATCAATTACTGTCTCACCAGCTGCTCAAAATTGCAAACTCTGGGTGCAAAACAGTATGCAGTAGTCATTTTCTTTTCAAATATATTTCTTTTTGTCCGTGAATATAATAAAAAGTCATTGCTTTGTAACACTATATAGGAGAAAAAGAATCTCAGGTGATTCGTGCAAACTGCACAGTCTAGGTAAAATATGGCTTTAATAACATTGAGATGTTAGGTTTAACTAGGAAAAACAGAATCAGAGTAACTAGCAATCTAAACAAAACTGTGTAAATACTTTAACAATTATAAAATATGATTTTCTTTCAAATTACTTAAATACTGAGCCAAAAAAGTATTTTATTTTTTGGTGACATGACATAACTTTGGGATACAAATTTGGCTGGAGAAATAGCAGAACCTTGTGGAAGAGGGGTGGGAGATGACTTTCACCTTTCCACTGGCATCCCCCATCCCACCCCACCCCTGTAAACACACTACAGACATCCTTCAGAGCTAGTTTTCTGGCAATTCAAAGAGCTGCATGGTGAGGGAAAGATGGTTCAATCACTTTGGTACAACAGTACTAGCATGAACTTGGATTTAGGCATAACGGTTACATCTAATGGACTAGTTGTTTGGTAAAAATGTGACAGAATAAATAGTCAAATGACACTAGTATTCTAATACCCTTAGGGTGGATTGCTAAGATCTTCCTTTCAGCATATGATTCATCTATACTAAGCTTGTTGGCAAGACAAGGTGAACATATACACAACACATTAATGAAGATATTTCTGTAAAGCCAACACACAAAACAAAACCTTATGTAAACAGGGGGCTCAGTATCCTCCTGTATACATTTCTGACCCTTGCACACAGGTATGATATAAGTACAGTGAGGGTATGTAATCAATTACTGTCTCACCAGCTGCTCAAAATTGCAAACTCTGGGTGCAAAACAGTATGCAGTAGTCATTTTCTTTTCAAATATATGTCTTTTTGTCCGTGAATATAATAAAAAGTCATTGCTTTGTAACACTATATAGGAGAAAAAGAATTCTGTATATTCACAACTTTGAACAAGCTCTTAAACAAAAATCCTTATGACATCATTGTCCATAGCTTAAATAAACCAAGAATATAAGGCTCAGCCTCCCCCCCCCATGTGCATGTACAATTCTTTGTCACCGCAAAGTTGCCACCATGTATTCATAAGAATTAATCTCTAATAGTTTACAGACCTCCTTCAAGTACATGAACCTTTAACAGCTTCTGTAACTTCCATAATTAGCTACCCTTTGAGGAGATGTTATGGCATACAGCCATTTACTTCAGGGAACACTCAAGACATTTGACCTTTGCCATACAGAGTCTGATTTCAGAAATGACCTTATGATACTGACCTTAAACTACTGCAGACTAGGCAGCTGAAGAACTCAAGATAGTTTTTAAAGATTTTTTTTTAAAAAATCTGTATCACCAAACAGAATGATGGGTTAATAGAGTATATAAGCTTCAACTCAACAGCAGTCTAATTTTGTTTTCCTATATTATAAGTGAATAGTGAATTTTGATTCTCTGAATGGGATGATCCCAAACAAAGGGCTAAAACAAAGTCAATCCCAGATACAGTAAATTCACTGAAACCAATGGGATTTACACCAGTTGTGACTGACAAGTCAATAAATCTAGTTAGGTTACATTTTTGCTATAGTTAATAACTGTCCCGACAATAAAAACCTAACAGTGAATACTGATACCATTCCAGATGAGTGACTGCTTTCTTATACTCCACTCGCTGAAATGGTCTTGCTTCTTGAGAAACACAAAATGATTACTGTTCACCTAACAGTACAAAGCTGTTTTAGGATTGTTGGTACAAGCATCTTGGATACATTCTCAACAACTTTCATAAGCAGCATGTTTAATGTACAGGGCTGTTAAAAATAGAAAATGTAAAATGCTTCTTACTACAAGTAATTATCTGCTAAAGACAGACCTGATAAAAAGGAACAATTCCAATGTGAAGTTGAAGGCATTCATGGCCAGCATCCATAGTTTTTTGTGGGTTTGGGGGGCTATGTGGTCATATTCTAGAAGAGTTTATTCCTGATGTTTTGCCAGCATCTGTGGCGGGCAAAACATCAGGAATAAACTCTTCTAGAACATGGCCACATAGCCTGAAACTAGGAACAATTCCATTTCTGTTAGTCTTCATCTTATCGGTAAAGCAACAATATCATGAGTTTTATTTCTGTATTATCTTAAAATATAGATTTTATGTATGGACTTATGGTGACCCCGTGAATTTTTCATAGGGTTTTTAGGCAAGGAAAATGTAGATGTAGGTCGCCGATTCCTTCCTCTAAAATATATCCTACTGCACCTGGCATTTGTTGGCTGTTTCCCATCTACTTATTAACCTGTGCTGTCCCTGTTTAGCTTCCAATATCGGAGAGGATCTCATGCCTTTAGGGCATTTCTAAATAGGAGAATGCAAATAATCACACCACTCATCTGCTATAAGGATGTTATCCTTTAAGAGGAACAGAACATTTACTCTGTTTCCAAACAAGGTGCCTTAAGTCTTATCTTGAAGCTCCATTTTTCTGAAAATCCTTAAAATCCACTCTTGTCAGAGTCCACCCTGTCTCCAGTAACTTGCACTGTATATTCCAGCAAGAACTAAGATTTTGTGAAAACAACCTTCGTAACTGAAAATTGTGAGCAAAGGAGCAGCTTTCAGTTCATCGGAATATGTAAAAGTAAACTAAATGTTTACCATTGCTCTTACTTATCTGCAAAAATAGACTACACAGTGCAGCTTCACTGACTTCAAATAATGTGCATAGACCAAAAACTGCAGAACAACAAAATGAAAGGCTTAGATCCAAAGAAGTGATGTCTAAACTGCATTTGCATATTTTTAAAAAAGCTTTCTAGTCACCTCTCTCTAAAAGCCCTCTCCTGACAGGGGAACTGTGTGTAATGGGGATCCATGATGCAAGCGTGTTAATGCCTTGTGTAAGTGGAAGAAATTTCCATTCATGTAACAGTAAGTCTAAATCCAAGGCAATATATTACTTTATAAAAATAATAGTCACCACATTCCCTTATTAACACTTATTAAATTATTTTTAGGGGAGGGAAGTAGTAGTATTTAGTAGTGGATTGAATTGGTGGTAGTGAACATAGCACACTTAGCAACCTGAAGAACATTTCAAGATACATTTGGAGAAAAATCATTCACATCTTTCATTATTCAGTGCTTGCCAACGTAACACATAATGATTAAAGAAAGACTACTATTTTATTTTAAAACAGAAAATATTAATGATACAAATTAGATGGATTAACAACACTATCTAACATAAGTATAAGATAGAAGGACTTGACAGAAAGTTAGAAATCCAAGCCCTACTACTAGTAACTATACAAAACACAGACTGTTGAAAGCACTTTTAAGTGGTGCCATGTGTGCACTGGAAAAAGCTGGGTTAGCCCATAGATATGAAGTATCCAGTCCGTGTTTTTCGTAAACGCTGTATTATTCATCTTGATAGAAAACCTCAATGAGAAGTTGCAAAAAATGGAATATTCAGAGTCTTCACCTAAAGTTGCACTGAAGTTCATTTTCAGAAAATACAATATCCATAGATACAGTTCTGTAGTCCTACATTCCACAGTCAAGTTATAGTTTCCAAAATCTTCCTCCAGGAAGCTCAGCAGGTATGGAAGTTTGGTCATTAAAGCCACGGCAGTGAAAAATCAACTAACTTTCTTCTGTAGTGAGTTAGTTTCAGAGAAGATAAAACTTTTTTGTTCATTCATTCACTCACATGCATGCACAAACACTCACGCTTGTGAAAGAACTCATAGGCACAATACCATATGAAAGTAATATATATGGGATTCTGTATCAAAACACTAAGTCTTCTTTTCTTCTGAGACTTTTAAAAAATAGATGACCCTTAAGAATAACTGAATTATTAATTCTATTTTGTTGTTATTTTAACGATCTTGTGCAAACATTTCCCTGTATTTTATTTTTTTCTTAGTAACCACTAGTATTGATTGGAAAAAAAGTATCCATTTAATAGAACTGAAATCCTAACAGACTTTACAAAAATTCTGATGTATACCTAACTTTTTCAAGACTTTAGCCAAGGGTAATATAATCATAACAACAGCACACTGTCTTTATAAAATCCTTTATAAATACCATTAACCCTCTTAAAGAAAGCACAGTGATCTTTTTGCAAACTATGTATTACAAGTAGTGAGAAAATTAAACATTTAAGTGTGTCTCACACCCAAGCATGCTAATCCAAAGAACATCCCCACCTGTAAAAACTGTTCCATACATTTCAATGGAAGAAAGTGAGTACACTCTCTTTGTGAGCATGGATCTATTCTGTTAATGAAAATGAATGGGAAAGTACATTTACCAAAATGCTGTATATATAATTTCTCAATGGAGCTATTAAAGCTTTTAGGGCAAGATTAATATCAAGCTGGTCCTGCACTGACAAACTGACTAAAAGTCATGGTAACTCTCTCATATAATGTTCTACATTAACACAGCTTTTGCAATCAAGCATCAGACTCAAAATTTCTTCTCTTATCTCCTTTTTTCTTTGTCTTTTAGAACTACCATTTCTCATTATACTTGAAATAGGAACTATAGTTTAACTTCAGTTTATGAATCAGCATCTAAAGCCAGGTCAATCCCTGTTTCAGTTCTGGTCAAGAAATTGTCATTAAAAGCTCTGGTATACTTTACTGTGACCAGAAATAAAGTTGATACACGTTTAAGAGCAAGTGAGGAGCAAGGGTGGAAAATGTGGATCCAACCTTTTTTCCTGGCTTAATAAACTATTGTTTATTAATTATTAATAAACTATTGTTTATTACACCAGAAATGCTATATCTGAATTAAATACAAGTCACTGCCTGTAAGCTATGTTAGTAAACATTCATGAAGTATATCTGATCAAACAATTAACTAGTGCTGTATTTTCAAAAATGTGTGATAAAAGAATGCTATAGCTTCAGCTGACTTGACTACTCATATCTCTTTTATTTTCTTAAATTACATTACATTTGTTAAATTTCTTATATTTAAACTGTACTATTAAAGATAGTACACTAGTAACACCGGCTGATTAGTCCCATCCTACCCATATGAAACACCTTTCCTAACTCATACTTATACTTTGGGAGATTATCTTTATGCTTTCTTCTGAGCATCTTAGTGCCTAAAAACCAGAGATTAAACTATTTGGCACTGCTTCTAAGGAGACATCAGAATGAATTTAATTTAATGCAAAAAAAAAGTTAATAAAAACTTAGAACACAATTAAATATATGAGAAGATGTGTAGTTTAACTGGCTGCTGGCCAGTGCAAGAGGCTTTGGCATTACTAACCAATGTTCACCATATAAACACCAGGTCAGTTTGCCTACTTCTCCATATATTTTCTCACACTGTTTACAATCTTTTTAATAATCTTTATCTGTAGAGCTTCCATACCGGTTTAAATTGAACCCAAATCAGAAATTCTTCCTCGAAAGCAAAAGTCAAACCAAAGTTTCCAAGACACTCAATAAATCCAGATTGAAGATATCTGTGCCACTTTCTGACAAAAGAACACCATCCAGATGGAACAATCCAGGAGATTCTGGTACAAGTGTATCATGTCGAATCACTGTTCCTCCAATACACGCAATAAAACGACCAATTTCTTGGTTTACTATTCTCCGGCTTTTCTCCATCACTCTATGCTGAACTTCTTGGTTCCATACTTTACGTGGCACAATATTAGACCAGACTAGAATGCTATTTTTGAATATTTGCTTAAGATGTCCTAAATCTTTCTTCATTCGGTTTATGATATCCACATTTCTGTCTGTTCCCAGGTCATTTCCCCCTAAATGGATCACCAGAATATCAGGATCTGTTAGGCGACGTCGTGCATGCAACAGGGTGGGTATTAACTGATCCCAAGTCATGCCACTCTTTCCTAGCCAGTGTAATTTGGCATCCTCCAGTCGAATGCCCAACTGTGGGCCATAGCTTCTTTCGAGTGCCCGACTTTCTGCCCAGAAAACATAAGAATGACCACAAATCCATACATGTTTCTGCTTTCTTCTGCCATCTGCTATTAAGAGAACAAACATGCATTAATTCCTCACAATCTCTGAGGTCCAAGCACTTTCTGAAAATTATACCCAGTGCAAATATTGTAATATTTGATGTAACAACAAAATTAGAGCTCACGATGATTGCATCAGTCCCAAAATAAATGCCTTTGTTAGCCATAAAGTAAACTTTTGATTTGAACATCGTTCAGAAAACTGCAAAACAGCAGTGTTTGAGGTTTATAGGTTAAAATACCTGTGTCTGAGTAATCATATCACTAGAAAGGAATCCATGCTCACCTCTGCCTTTTGACTGACTTTACAAGAGCATCTGTAATAGCGTTTACAAGATAAAGCACTGGCATTTACAGTTTTTCTCTGTTCAGAATGACATTTGTGAAAGAAATGGCGTATTGCCATATTCTCAATTTCTGAAAAATTAACAAAAGGTAAAGGTATTAAGGAAAACTATGCAAACCAAGTAAATGAAATAGCTCTGAAAGCTGAGACTATTAAATCTCAGTAATGATACAGGCTATCAAGGAAGGAAGGTTATGACTGAGAAATCATTGTAAACAGAAGTATGTTTCTTTATTAATTTATGAGTTAAAAAGTATGTATGTAACAATTTTCCTTCTTTTTTACTGGCACATTATAGCTCCCTTTTACATTACTTTTTTCATGATGCTTTTTAAAAATTCAGGGCTGAAAAGTAAGTATTCATTTTTTTCATTTTTCTGAAGGGTCTTGCTTTTTGTTGCCACATTTTACCTCATATTTTTAAACTACCTTTTTGAAATGCTATACAGCCTGCAGTACAATAAGTATATGGACTGCCTACCACTACCTGGAATATAGATTGCCTAGTGCTACCTGGAAGAATATTATTGCAAGAACAACAAAATATTATGTATACAATTACCTTTAAGCTATGTGTATAAGGTGTATAAGAAACATAAATGAATTTCATTTTAGACTTGGGACCACTTCCAAGAAATCTCACTATCTATATGCAAATATTCAAAAATAAAAATCCAAAACCAAACATCTACACTGAAAATCAAGGTGAAATGGAAGATAGTTGCTGCTCTGTGTCTTTTACTTGTCTATACACAAACTTTTCATAATACCTCCATTAAGATGGGAAACTAGGCATTTTATGTTTCTTCTGCAATGACTTCAACTCTTTCATAGCAAAAAAATAAAAAAATAAAAAAATGCAGTGAAATCCCTCCCCCATATTGTATCAGTTTTGAATGTAATTTTGGGTGCTGAATTGAAAAAAAAAACCCCAAAAATGCAATACCGCACACAGTTCTTTCACAAATTTGATATTTTTTTATCAATTCAGCTTTAATTTAAGTGCAAATGCTGATGCTTCAATATGATTTCCTTTAGTGCTTTTAGATGGATTTTTGTGTTCCATATCAGTGATTTAAAATGTTTTGAAAGTCTATTAGAAGACTTTAACCCCTTTTTTATCATTTGCAAGATCATTTCATTTAGTCAAATATTACAATACAGAAACATGGAAGCAAACTGTAAAAAACTGTATGTGATGGAGCAAACCTAAAGTCATTTTTGGAGTGAGAACACCAAAATGCAGAAGTAGAACTAGCAGTTCACATACACGACACAAGATTAAGGTGCAATGAGTCCAGTTCCAGTTAGGCATGATAAAAAAGGTTTTTCAGGAGTACTGACTCCACTGTAGTCATGGTTTCTTCAATTTGCTTTATATGTAGTAACTGTTTCCCATTTTCAACAGATGTGGCAGAAGGTTCACAAATGGACTGTAGGATCATCATCCGGACTTCAGTTACTCTGTCTGAGCTATACCTCTTCATTCTTCTTATGCCAAATATGGTAGCTCTTCTTTTCATATTCCTGGCATGTGCAGTAGTGTAATAAAACCTCTCTCACCATCTAAAAACTCATTAACTACAATATCAGCCTCCAGAATATTGACAATAGAGAAAACACAATATACAGTTTTGTTTTATTTGCCTTCTGGCTTTAATTCAATATGGTCAATTTCCAGCAAATATCAACTTCACTACATGGAGCAGTTCAATAAAAATGAACGTGTTTTTTTGTGCGAGAATAAAAGAGAAAACACAATTGATAGTTGTTCTGTAAATCAAATAAGGGAGAAAAATAACACCTGTGACATCTTTTACTGGCAATAAAACTGATCTTTTAAAAACAGTATCTTACTCTTTCCTTATTGGAATAAAATGATGGCCGTCTCAGAACAAGTTCTTCTGCTGTGTTTGTAGGTACAGTTTTATTCCCTACCTTTGAAATGAAGGCACTTCAAAGTTACTCACCCACAGTTGTTACAGGAGGTTGAGAAGGGTAATGCTGAGTGCTAGTTGTTGCTGGAAATGGTCCACCAGGGGGAGGATAAGGATAGTTGGGATAACCACTTGAAGGGGGAAAAAGGAAAGACATACCAGTGTTTTATAAGTATCATTTGAGATAGATGCAGTCTGCTACATCTCAAGAATTTGAAATATCACAGTAGTTTTTTTTTTTTTTTAAATGGCCACTGAGGCAGAAATGATAGTCTGACTACATTTCAACCAACGAAAAAATTGTTTAGTTTTCAGAAATTTCAGTACTAGTCAACAGTAACTATTTTAATGGTCAACTCTCATTTATATTTAAAAGGGCATCATGTTATTCACATACTTAATGATGCAACTGATGACAACTCATATGAACTATTCTAAATTCACTGTACATTAGTCAGCAATAGATCTGCACACTGCTACACTGTTTTCATATACAGAGAAGCATAAATTCACCAGCTGATTTCAAATATACTGGGGAGACCCAATAGGCCCTCTTATCTACCAGAATGTGCACATATTTTATGGCTTTCACAGAACATATTATCATCACCACCATCGCTGCTCTTATGGTCTGCTCCTATGCAACTGAACTAACACAATATTTCAGTACACTAAATTCCCTTCCACACTTCTTATTCTCCTGCTGCAGGGCATTCACTGTTCTTTTCTGCATTCACACACAAGATATATAGTGATGGAATATACAAACTACAAACACCTCAGCAGTACAAAAGCAAAAACAACTACACTATAGAGCATTGAAAACAAAAACCTATGTATAGGTGTGTACGTTGCAACACTCAAGGCTATGTTCATTCCCTACAAGCTTAATAGTTCATTTTTATGAATCGCTGTCACCACTGACTAAAAGATAGAAAATAAGCAAACTAATAAAAAGAAAATATTTCTCAGTCATCTTCAGAAATTATTTTCCACACAGTCAAAAAATGCATGGAAAGAAGAGTGAGCCTCACAATGTCTGGTGGTAAATATTACCATACTTGTTGTGCACTGCTAGTTCTTTCCTGAGACATTCACATATTGAATAAAAGATGAGGCGGAAAAGCTGACATGACCACATAGAAGCACTACATGCTTTCACACGGAAAACAGACAGGTTCCCCCCCCCCCCCGCAGGGTTTCCACTCAAAATACGGAGTCCTGGGGCTGAAGCCAACAGCGGCAGTGCTATTGCATACAGCAACCTTCCAAGGGTTCTTAGAAAATATGGAGTTTAATTTCTGAAGACTAGTCCAAAAAGAAGTCAGCAAATGAAACCAAAGGCAGACATTATGTAAAGCACAAAGGGCAATCTGGTAGGCACAAAAGTCATTTCAAAAGTACAGACTTACACTGATATTTCAAATTTTATGTTTCCCCACACCCTTAATCATTACTTGATTCAAAACTGAGTTTTTAAATGTGACCAGAATTTTATGTGACTGTACTGAAATAAAAACAATTATGTTTCAATTTTACTGAGCAGATGACACTGAACTTAAAATTACTACAAATCAAACATGATGCTATTTGTTTACAGGGCAGTGGTCTCAATCATATAAAGTGGAACAAAGAAGGACAATATAAACACCGCTGACATTTCATACTGCACAAATAGATTTAACAAACCATAGTTTACCTTGGGTTAGGAGGAGGTCCAGGGGGGAAAGGAGATATTCCACTTGGCATACCTGGCATGTAAGAAGCTGAAAACAGTAACAATTTTTAGATATTTTGATAATTCAAATAATTATGTTGTTCAGTTCTTTCAAAATTCTACTTTGATGAAGTAGTTTTAATATTAACCGTTTCAAATGCAAGAAAGTCTTCTTGATGCCCATCCCCAGGATCGGCAATTAACAGTGAAGGAATAAAATCAAATTCTCAGGCCATTCCCATCTAGTCTACAGCATCATGGCATTATTTAAATAGGATCTTTAAGGATGCTTCGACCCCAAGTAACTAGGCAGCCCTTGTGAACAAGTCACTGTTAAAATTAAGTAATTTAAATTACTAAAATATTTGATTTATTTATTTTGTAGTGCTAATCTACCAAAGCAAGGCTTAAGTATTTACACCTGTATCTGTAGGGCTGGATCCAGAGCTCTGCAAACAGGAGTGTGCTTTAGCAGTGTGGCTTTCCCATTGTCTCCTTTTCACCACAGTTTCTTACATCCCTGTAAAAGTTACCTAAAGATACTGAAAGAGCTTGTACTGTTGTGGTGGCAGTGTGGCTGGGTGGAGAATTTAATGAAAGTTGGATGGATGTACCTTATATTAATTTTTACGTAACACTTCCTGCATTCCATTTAAAGACATTAAAAGCAGATACTTTCTGTTATGGCAGTTTTTCTCTCTTAACAACACCAATTTGCTTAATAATGTGCATGAAAAAAGGTCTAGAAACCTTTTGATACTTTAGTTGGTTGTACTGAAAGTATTACGGTAGCTTATTGTGGTATTCGGATTTTTTTTCTCATAAGGAAACAGATCCTGATGATAGCTAAAGCTATGAATTTTAAAGCATCAGTGCAGTTTTCAAGCTTACAATCCCTCTGTTTATTAGCTAGGACAGATTAGTTTATATTTGCCTGACACCTACTGGCCGAGCTAATATTCTTAGTTTGAAGTTGCCTGGTAAACTTCCTCATGATAAAAATACAGTGGAAAATATCACACAATGACAGAGCATGGTACTTAAAATTATCCTTTCAGCATTCACATATATGACAATAGTATATTTTTGTTCTATGGAACAGATTCTCATGATACTGTAGTTTTTTTTAAACAGGTGCAAACCAAGATGAGGAAAATAATTCTTTATATGATTACAAATGCTAGAATTTTACTAGCCTTTAAATGGAAAAATCCAGGGGTGCCTGGTATGGATGAATGGATATGTAAAATGATAGACACCATGGAATTAGATAGTTCTCAGAATTACTTTGATGGTAAAATGAACCACCAGACAAAAGAAGACTGGCAATTATTCATCAACTGTAAGAACAAATGGAATATTTGAAAGCCTCTGCTGTTAGGTTAAAATTTTGTTTATATAAAACGGCAATACAAAATTTTACAGGGAAAGTTAGCCGTTATATCCCCTTGGGTTTTTGTCTCCTTTTGAGAATATAAAATTTGAGACACCGTTAAGAATATGTTTTTTTTTTAGAGGTATACACTACTCTTTCTTTAATTTAATATCATAATGAAGATAATTCAGGAAGTACTGTCTCGTAAATTTTAATGTTTTTCGGTTGTTGCCTGATAAGTAGCATATTTATATTTTTTTCTTTTTTCTTTCCCTCTCTTTTTTCCATTTATGTTTTCTCTTTTTTTCTCTCTCTTTTTTCCTTTACTCTTCCTTTTGCACGTGCATTATAATGTATATTGCCACAAATAAATGTAAATTCAGTTATACATTTGCTTTGTACATATGGCAACTGCTCTTTTTTCCTGTAACCTTATTATTCTATTAATAAAATTATTTTAAAAAAAATTAAACAGGTGCAATTATACAATCTGAGTAAAAGCCAAACAAATCCAGCAATACAGAACCCATAAACTCTAGTGAAAATATTAACAGAGATCAAGAAATCTTTTTCCTAGAAATATGTAATCAACGTAATGATCACAGCTAAGAGTGACATTGGAGGAAAATTTATAAATTGGGAAAGTGCTTGCAAAATGTATACAAATTTCTAGTAATGTGTTATGAAAATGAATTAAAATTTCTATGGATTTAAATAAAAAATCCATAAACATCAGATGTCAGTCATTTAACAGATAGTCTGCTTCCTTGCCTTATAGTTCTGTAAGTAAAACCCAAACCTATAAAGCAAGAGGGTTCCAGACTATAAACCATGAATCACTGGGTTAGAAGTTAACAGGGTAGTAACAGAATTCAAGGATAAAGCCATGTTAGTCTGTAGAATCAGTATGTAGAGACATCTTGTAGCACCCTTGAGACTAACTGAAAGAAAGAAATTGACAGCATGAGCTTTCCTAGACTTGAGCCTATTTCCTCAGATGCATTTCGGGTAGTCCTGCATAGCAGTTCTTTCTGCACATTGTCATCCCAAAATGAGGAGAAAGAACTGTAACCCTTTTTGAGACAAGAGGTTGCTGAAATAATGGGAAGACTTTTCACTTTTCTCACAAGACATCAGTTAGCAGCTGTCCAAAAATGTGAACAGAAGATAGTAACAATAAGTACATCAGTGGTTCTCAAACTTTTTACCCTGTGACCCCATTTACATGTGGACATCACATCCCCCGCTCAACGTAATAAAAATATTTTGATTGTTTAGTGTATTTTTGTTCAGACATTCATGTATATTTGTATTTTAACATTTTATAAGGAAATTGCTCTCCTCCTTCTTCAGGCAGAGGCTCCATATGCCCTCCTTGCCCTTGTTTCCCCTCCAGCACAGAGGTTTGAGGGGAGGAGGGGGAGGAATTAGGGCCTCCAACTTTCATGCTCCCCCTTAAGCAACTCTTGCGCCCCCTTGGGGGTCCTGCCTCACTATTTGAGAACCATTGAATTACATGATTATTTGTACATTTTTCTTGTATAGTGGACACTCAGTCCCTGCTGGGGTTTGGTTCCAAGACCCCTTGTGGATATCAAAATCTGTGGATGCTCAATTCCCATTATATACCATGTAATAGTAAAATAGTGTCTCATTCATATATATATATATATATAGAGAGAGAGAGAGAGAGAGAGAGAGAGAGAGCGCTTTGGGCAGGGGTGGCGGTTGTGAATATCTTTGAATCACAGTTGGTTGAATCCATGCAAGCAAATGTGGCATTCAGGATTGTTTAATATATACTTTACTTTTCACACTGACAAGGACTCAGAGGGAGAGAAGAATCGGCAGTATTTGCTGGACTTGATTCCCTTCCCCATTGATATTCCTTTCCCCTTTTGTATCATGTCTTTTTAGATTGTAAGCCTGAGGGCAAGGAACTGTCAAATTAACAATTTATAAGCTGTGCTGAGAGCATTTATGAAGAGCAGGGTATAAATATAATAAATAAATTACATATTACATTTATGAGAACAAGAGGAGAACCTGAGGTAGTTCCAATTAATAATAATAATAACAACAATAATAATAACAACAACAATAATAATTTATATCCCGCCTCTTCCGTTTCAGGGATCAAGGTGGGTAACAACAAAATATAAATAATACAAAAAATGATAAAACAGCAAACCCCTCCAAACTTCAACCCTAACCCCCCCTTCCCAATTATAAAATTAAATAAATTTTAAAAAATCCTAAACATGTGGCAATAGCTTCAGAACATTGGCAATTATCAGGTGACAAACTTGGTGGGGGGTGGAAATAAGATGGATGGATTCTTCCATTCTGGTGTCATCAATCAGGGAAGGCCTGCCAGAAGAGAGTTGTCTTTATTGCCTTTTTAAAGGCCTCAAGAGAGGAGATTTGGCAAATCTCTTTCAGCAGGTCATTCCAAATGTTTGGAGCCTCTATAGAAAAAAGATCTCTGAGAAGTTGACACCAATCTAGATCTTCTTGGTTGTAAGAGATTCTTCCCAGAGGAACAGAGAGTGTGGGAAGCATTATATTCTTTCTCAGCCTTGCATTTTCTAACCTATTCAGCATCCGTATGGAAGAGCATTTAGTTTTCACAATACATTTGTACTAAGGAGTGCCATAGACAAGCCAGTGTGTTATAATGGTTTCAGTGTGTGATTCTGGAGACTGAGGCTTGAATCCCTGCTCAGTTATGGAAATCCACTGGGTGACCCTAGCCAAGTCACATAGTCCTAGCCCTCAAAAAACCCTGATAGGCTCACCTTAGGGTTGCTGTAAGTTGGAAATTACTTGCAAGCATGCAACAGCAACAATAAGAGTTGCAATATACTTTTGTCCCAGCACATCTTGTTCTCAAGAACTCACCTTCCTTCTTGACACTCAAAACAGAGGATGGGGTGACCTTTTTTCAGTACAAAAATAAAGGGCCAAACAGACATTTAGCATATGCTTCAGCCCAGTTAAGGTGTAACTCTAAATCACAGGATTTATCCTGTTTAAGCACTGGTCTTGAGCACTCCATTTTCTCCTCCTACATTAAGACTGGTTTAAAGTGACAGGAAACATTCAACTGCAAGTTGTCACTCTGTATGAGCGTGTGCGTGCGTGCGTGTGTGTGTGTGTGTGTGAGAGAGAGAGAATGCATGTGCCTTCAGGTCGCCTGTTGACTTACGGCGACTTTATGAATTTCACAGTGTTTTCTTAGGCAAGGAATACTCTGAGGCAGTTTTGTCAGTTTGTTCCTCTGAGATATAGACTACATATTTATTCTCATCTAAGTACTAACTAGGGCTGATCCTGCTTAGCTTTCAAGATCAGATGGAATCTAGTGACTTTAGGGTATTTAGGCCTTTGTTACTATGTAGACAAGACTAAAGTGTGAGGCCATGGACAAACTATGTTTCCTAGTTAGGTTTCATTTTATTAAGACATGGTTTAAATTAACCACATTTTGGGCTGCTGGAGATGTAAATAACTGAAGTTTCCTTTCAGCTGGCTACTTTCTACTGCACATTTGAATGCAACTGAGACATTCCCATCTAACTATGAAAGCTGTTGTTCTTAAAGAAATTAAATTTACATGTAGCTTATCAACTCCCGTCTTAATATCACAATTTTATGATTTTATCATCAATTATTTGTATTAATTTGCACTATTTTATCCTATTGTGTAACTTTAGTATAATCTTATTTTATTAATTTTATATCTACTCGTTGTTGGTTAGATTGTACACCGTAGGCAGGCTTTTATCTTTTTTTTTTTGCTTTGTAAAGCACTGTATAATGCCCGCCGAGCTCTATAAAATAAATGTAATAATAACAATAATCATTTTAAAAACTGAGATCTCACAGAAAGCAGCAGAAGACAAAAGTGCCATTAAAGATGCAACACAACAGGACAGTTTACATTTGATTTAAAATTTTAAAAAGACAAAGATGCTGATTGAGTTGCATCCTTTCCCATCACCTTCCCATCACCTTCCCCTCTTCCTTTTGTGTTGTCTCTTTTAGACTGTAAGCCTGAGGGCAGGGATCCGTCTAATTTAAGATTGTATGTACAGCACTGTGTAAATTTACAGCGCTATATAAATAAAGGATAATAATAATAATAATAATAATAATAATAAGCACAAACCCTTTGAGACACAGGACTGCAAAACTAAAGAGGAATTGGTGAAAGTCCTCACTGTAATCACCATCCTTCATCTAAAAGAATTTCTCTTCAGAGGGACTATGAATTCAAACCTTAAACAAAGAATCTGCTTGTTTGAATACACTATATAACAGACTATCTGTAAACTGTATATCCCCAATATACTCTGTGTGTGTGTGTGTGTGTGTGTGTGTGTATAGCTCTCTCAGGATCTAGGTCAGCATTTCTCAACCTGTGGGTCACGACCACTTTGGGGGTCAAATGACCCTTTCACAGGGATCACCTAAGACCATCGGAAAACATATATTTCCAATGGTCTTAGGAACCGAGACACCACTCCTCTCTCTAGGGGGTCACCACAACATGAGGAACTGTATTAAAAGGCTGTGGCATTAGGAAGTTTGAGAACCACTGCTCTAGCTGATAAAATTTCTGCCTGCATGATGCTCACAGTGCTTTTCTATGTTCCACAAAAATAATATCATTAACAACCACCACATTCTGTTGTAAACTGCTGTCGACTTCAATTCATGGCAACCCTGAATGACAGACCTCCAAGTCACCCTATCATCAACAGCCTTGCTCAGATCTTGCAGGCTCAGGGCTGTGATGTCCGTGACTATCCATCTGGAATGTGGCCCTCCTCATTCCCCACTGCCTTCTGCTTTGCTAAACATTGTCTTTCTACTAGTCATCTCTTCTCATGATATGGTCAAAGTACAACCACCTCGGTTTAGTCATCGTAGAATCTAGGGAAAGTTCAGGTTTGATTTGCTCTAGGACCCACTTATTTGTCTTTTTAGTAATCCATGGCATCTGCAAAACTCTTCTTCATCACCACATCTCAAATGAGTTGATTTTCTTCAGCTATCTTAACTGTCCAGCTTTCACAACCATACATAGAAATATCAAATCCACAGAATGGACAATCCTAACTTTAAAAATCAATTATATTTTTACACTTTAGGATCTTCCTTCATAGCTGCCCTTTCAAGTCTTTGTCTTCTTCTAATTTTTTTGATTGCATTCCATTCTTATGACTGAGTCAAGCTAAAGAAAATCTTGAACTATTTCAATGTCTTCATTATCTACTTTAAGATTATGTAAACATTCAACAGTTATATCCAACTGTAAACCTGCTTCTCCACTTTCTTATTTGACATTCTACATTAACCATTCTAAGTGTTTGCTATTTTCAGCTAATAGAATGTCAACTGAATATCTTAAACTGCTTATGTTTCTTCCTCCAATTTTCATGGTTGCTTCCTCTGAATCTAGTACAGTACTGCTTTACTTATGATATTCTCAATATGCAAGTTAAACAGATAGGATAATAAGATGAAGCCTTGCCTGACCCCCTTGCCAATAGGAAACCATTCCATTTCTCCATATTCTGTCCTAAAAGTAGCCTCTTGTCCTGAGTACAGGTTATGCATTGGAACAATCAAATGCTGTGGCGAACCCCCCTTTTTTAGAGTGATCCAAAGCTTTTCAAGATCTACACAATCAAAGATTTTGCTATAATCTATAAAGCACAGGTTGGTTTTTTTCAAAAAAATTATTTGGTATACTTCATTATCCACTGTATATTTGCAAAACAATCCCAAGTGTCTCTTCCTTTCCTACATGATTAGAAATAAATAGGCAAGGATCACAGTGTCTAGAGCATTTCAAATAAATACAGTAACAACCATATGTGAGTAATGCTAGTTATTGACATGCAAAAGAGGCATTTCTTACAGTTTGGTGGTCCTGTTGCCTGATAAGGTGGATAGGCTGCTGAAATGGTAGGCCGAGAAAACACTGGAGGCTCCTCTCCAAACACCACAATCATAACTTGAATCAATCCTATCAAATCTGACTGTGGCTAGGATTTAAAGAAGAGAAGACCGGTGGTTTGTTTAACTAGTTGTCCATTAAGATTAAGATATCAATAGCAAGTACATTTCTATACTGCTTACCAATATACCAAACGGTTTACAAAGTGTAAACTAATTGCCCCCAACAAGTTGGTCTTCATTTTAGCAACCTACAGAAGGACGTCCGGCTGAGTCGACCCGGAGCCCCTGGCTGATATTAAACACACAACCTTGTGGTTTTGGTAGTGATTGGCTGCAGTACAGGCATTTAACCACTGCACCACTTCGGTTCCATAGTTTAATTGTCCATTAAGAATGACAATAGATCCATCACTTCATCCAGGAAAGCAGGATAATGTCTCCTTCTGATTATAGTTCATTCTAATTCAGTTAGAAGTAACTAACTCTAAAAAATGAAAGAGTAATTTTTCACTGGGAAAATGGTGTTAAGAATGTACATTTTCACCAGTGAACTATATTGGCTATAAAATGATTTAAAAGGATTTTGTGTCTCAAGTTTTCTCAAGCCTTATGAAAGCAGAGTAAACATAACGAATACACAAATGGTATACGTAAGAAGTGAATTCAACAGACACACTAGATTGCCAAGTTTGTGTTATACAGACTTTTTATATTAAATGGACAAAGGAGAAATCATCACATCACTTAAAAGGGTGAAATAATTCAGGCCTAATGTAAGAATTTTAAAAGTGTACTTACATGTTTCCATTCATGAAGATATGGAAGATATATCTTGCCATTTGCATCAACGTGCTTCCCAGTTTTAATTGTCATTGTACTAGTTGGTTTAACAAAGCAGATTGGGGGATTGAATGGATATGTATCCAACAGCCACAGACATATTGGGATGTTGTAAGTGTTGCCTGAAAAGATTTAGAAAAGAGCAGTGAGTGATTCTTGGAAATTTTTTGGACAACAGATTGTAATGCTGTACAATAGTGAGATATAATACACCTATAGAAATTTAAGCAAATGACCAATTGCCTTGAGTCACTTGATTACAGGAATTCTATGAGAGCAAACTTCTAACAATAACCAAGCAGATGCCGCTGGAAGTTCACCAGGAGGATACAGCAACAGCTATCTCATTAGTGTCCAGGGCTCAGGGTTCCATTGCCTCTTAACATATTTTAAAAGTATAGCCAGTTGCCATTGACATACCTATTCTTGACACATTTCCACATACATGCTAGTGGATTTTACTGCATATTGTGGCTATGAATTTTCAGTGGCTCAATCTACGGTTGACCAGGTGCCAGTATAAGGATGAATGACACTTGGAATACTGTTTTACACATATCTATTTTCTGATCCTTAGGATGCAGCAAAGTTATAGAATTACTCTGAGGATCAGATAAAGAGTGAAGTTTAATGCAGACAAGATGGAGATTAGCTGAGTGTTTCAACTATGTAGAAGAACGCACCCATGCCATTTGAACAGGGTCATCTTCTCACACAAAAAATTAAGTTTGCAAAGTGGTGCTGATCTGAGATTACCAAGTAGTTGCAATGCCTTTCATTAGCTTATTATTATTATTATTATTATTATTATTATATTAGCCATTGGACTTTGCAAGGCTACAGTATGCATGCCCTAATCACTTTCATATTGAACCAATTAAATGCACTCTTATCACAGGCTGAGGCTGAACACAGCTTAAGTTCCAAAAATCCAGAATGTGCTTGCCAGTACTGGACTGCAGAGCAATACAGCTCCACTACTCTGCCCCCCTATTCTGGTTACCAAACTGTTTTTTAGAATAATTCAAAATAGTGGATTTGATCTCCAAAATTTAAAATCAGAGCACCTGAATTTTGTCAGCAATGGGACCATTCCCAGAGAACAGGACACTGAGGTACAGATGAAGTTAAGCAGATGCAAATCTGATCTCTCCTGGATGAGAGCACCTAGAGCTGCCACGTATGGTATATATCGTATATGCTCAACTATAAGTCAACCGCATGTGTCGAAGTCAGGTTTTGGGGCCAAAATTACGGATTTTGCCATGACCAGTGGATAGGTTGAGGGTTATACTTGGAGGCTCCTTCAGTATGTGTATGTGTGTGTATGGTAAGAGCGACTCTCACTGAGGCTTTTCTTCATCATTTCAGCTTTCGTTTCAGCCAGGCGAGCGGGGCAGGAGGGGGACTCTCAAACAAACGGAAATATCAATCAGTCACCCAGGACTCTTTCTGCTTGGCTATTTCTTGCTAACTCCTCTCTGCACTGCATGGGGAAATCTGAAAGAGTTGCCAGCATGTTTCCATAGTGACCCGTAAATATGTCGACCTGGGGGTTTGGGGTCAATTTTGGGGCATAATTTTTTAGACTTATAGACAAGTATATACGGTGGTACTTAAAATGGCAATTAACACACACAAACACATATGACGAACCAGACCAAATTCTTAAGTTCACTACTCATGTCTTCCTACAGGTTTCCCGCCATGAGAAATATGACAGGTGGGCTTCATGAACAATGAAACAGCTACCTAGGAAAGTTAATCTTCTCCCATCTACTCCCATTTGTGCTCATCTTTCAACAGGCAACTGGGAGCTACATATTTTCTGTTTTCGCATTCATAGATACAAGCTTTAAAATGGGTTTCAGACTACTGCTGTTTTCACATTAATTGTTTTTACAGAAATTGTGGGTTTGTAATTGAATATCAGCCTTCACCTTCTTAAATGTTCATGGTGAAGATGTCCTGATAATTTTAGTTACTTATTTCTGTAATTTAATTCTAGCTTGACCATCAGATGGGACAGTCAGAATTTACTTATTTAAAATGTAGGCATACCACAATGTACACAGAGGTATAGTGTGTACAAAAATTACAGGTTTATTTTCTTAATTATTCTTTAAAATGTTGGGATCAACCTTTTGCACCCTTGCTTTCATATGAGTTACTGTGATCTCCTCTTTCAGTGGCAATATTCCATGTCTCGCGGAACGTTGCACTGAAAGGTCATACAGCTTCTAGAAACAGCTTTTTGGAAGGTATTAAAAGCCTTCACACAGTGTACATCATACACAACATTTTTCATTTTAGCCACTGGATATGCCTTCTTTACTTCCACAGTGAACAGACTATCATGGTCTGAATCATTATTACCTCACAGTTTCCTAGCCACCTTCAACTAACTCAATGAACTGGGATCTAGATTTTTAAAGTCCCAATATACAATGTTCAGCACTTACATATACTAATTTCACTTGTTAATCTATTGACTATTCCTCAGATCTGAAAACAAGAGGGGGGTGTTTCCACATTCTCTTTTAGATATTAGCATCATAAATAACTGGCATCTACAAAAAGGGGTGGTAATGAGGGAAGGGACGAGATATTTTAACTGACACTGTTTTAACTTTTGCTGTAACTGTCCCGATTGCTTCTTCAGAGGGGCGGGCTAGAAATAAAATTTATTATTATTATTATTATTCTGTTTCTGGACCATTTAAAAATAATGTTAACATAAGTAAGGGAAAGGCTCAAAACATTTATAATGTTTTCAAAATGACAGTAAATTTATTCTACCAAGTGGAACTAGAAAAAAAAAGGAAAGGGAGTCTGATGCAAGATGCCTTCTACTCTAAACCAGTTCTACTCCAAAGCTACAAGAGAAGGTTTGAAAAAGACATTGGGAATTATAGATACAATACATGCAATTTATTTTAAAGCTACAAAAATATCAAGGTTGTGCTTCCATTTATCTTTCATTAAACTCGTTGATTTAAGGGATATAAATATGGCAAAGAACATATGTTTTTGAAATATCATAGAACACAGCTGTACAACAATCATGACAAACTAAGATCATGGTATCTGAAACTAGTGAAACTGACAGCGATGATAAATACATATGTCATAGAAACAGAGTTGGAAGAATACACAAGGAATATCCAGTCCAACTCCCTGCCATGCAGGAACACACAATCAAAGCAATCCCACAGATGGCCAAACCTCCAAAGAAGGAGACTCCACCACATTCTGAGGGAGTGCATTCCACTGTCAAACACCTTATTGTTAGGAAGTTCTTCCTAATGTTGAGGTGGAATATGTTTTGAAGTACTGTATACACAAGCAACTCAAGACACATACATACCTCTGTAACTTACAGGAATGGTTCCAGTGAGGCTCATCAACTCTCTTGATGAACCATCATTAAAAACTGAAAAGAAATAATTATTTAATCTGTTTATTTTACAGCCAGCAATCATCTGTATATACACCAAAAATGCATGAGAGATGTCTCTTAATCATGTATTTTTCCACATATAAGTAAGCATTTGCTTTAAAAAGTGCCAGCACTATACATCGTGTCATGCCTAGCATATCATTTGGTGCTTTCTGATAAACAGACAACTCTTTCCACACCTCTCAAGAATCTATGACAAACACAGTTCTTAAATATGCTGACATGTATTCATGCTCACAATGGGCTGCACTTTGCTTATCCCAGCTTTAGCTCCTTGTGTGGTATTACATAGACACTTTTTTCTCAAATGGGAAAAAAAATTTCTATCACCAATTTATTGAAGAACACATGTCAAATTCAAGTAATTAATCTAGTAACTTGTCTTAACCATTTTCCTCAATAAAATCATGTGTGCATAATTAGTGAAATAATGACCAGACACAAATATGGACTGGCTGAATGCTAGCCAAATTATTTTAGAAAATAATATATAATAAAAAGTACAACATACATATTAATTATAAGCACTAATCAATGCAAATAATACAGAAACTTACCATAGCCATCCATTACAGGTTTGAGATCTTTGTACTGGGCAATGACGCTGATAGTTTCTTGAACAGTCAGGTCTCTGTACTTGTACTATAAGGGGGAACAAAATTGTATAATGCTTCAAATCCTACTGAAAGCAAATTCTACTGAGAAAATCTGGACAAAATCTACTGACAAAATCAATGTAAATTCTGCACTATGACAATCTTCCTTTACAGATTATGACAAGTGCTATTTTATGACTATATACCATGCATAGCATTTTTCTCTTTCTCTTTCCAAAACAGAAACAGCAAAAGGCAGGATCCTTTTGTATATATGTACACAAAGAGAGAGCTGCTTTCCTGGATTACAAACAAGAACTGCAGAGACTTTTTGATTAGTTAGGTTAATAAAAGGTTAGATTGAATCAGAAACTGTGTACCACAATACAAATTCAATCACAGTCTCATGTTTAGTATGCTTATAGAAAGTAAGAATGTCTATAATACGTTATTTTGTGTCTTGTATGTTGTAGTGAGCAAACACAAGTCTCCAAACAAAATTAGATTATTTACAGCCATCCTTTCACCAGGCTGGCCTTGCAATGTGATCTCCAGGCTGGCTCCACAGTTCCAAACTCTTTGATTCCTCTCACTCCCCTTTCCCTCTTTCCACATAAGATCCCTCTCTGTGTCAGGTACTTGGGCCTCAAAGTGATCCCTATATGAACCAATGGATGGGTTGTTCAGGGGGTTCACTGTGGTAAGCATGATCTGACTCTATCAAAACCTAACAGCAACTGTTGTAAAAAACAACAGACAAGGAGAAGTTTTTAAACACACAATTAGAACTCATTCACATTTTCCCAAAACTCTATTCAGTTCTTCCCTCTGGCTGACTGTCCTATCTCTATAACCACTTTTTTCTGCCTCTATTCCACATTTCCCCTTTGCTACTGCATGCTTCCAAGTCGTTTCTGACATTAGGCAAACCTACCACAGGGTTTTCTGAAGCTGAGAGTGTGTAACTTGCCCATGGGTTTCCATGGCTGAGCAGGAATTCAAACCCTAGCCTCCAGAATCATAGTCCAACACTCAAATTACTATGCCATGCTAGTTCCTCATCTTTCCCCCATTTTTCCCTTAGACCACCTCTCCCTTATCTCCTTGCAATCTTCTGGCAAGCCTTTCCAGATGATGGCTAATTTCTCCTGGTCTCCAATGACACCTATTCAGCTCTCCCAGCCACACATCAGATGCCACCTTCAGTTTGCCCAAGAATATTGATTGTAATACATTGTATTGTTTTATTGCTGTTTATTTTAATTCTGTGTTAGTTTAATTCCATTTTAAGGGGTGGGAGATAGAGATCAGGTTGTAACTTTTTAATTGTACTTGCTTTTTTTACTTGTTGTACCCCGCCCCAATTGCTCGTTCAGAGGGGCGGGTTATAAATAAAAAATTATTATTATTATCTTTTCCCCATCTCTCTTCTCTGAGACAAACCTCAGGTTTGTATACTTCCTCCCTCACAAGCCCCACTTCACACCACTCTCTAAGCTGTGACTGGGTGGCACCAGTCAGGCTTGCCCAGCTCCTCCCTTCACACTTTCCCAGTGCGGTTTATGACAACAACTCCAAAACACAATTAAACTACGAACAATAGGAATGCAGACTTGAACAGGTTTCATGATCTACTCAATCATATGATGTTTAACGCATTCACCCATTAATTCATTCCGAGTTTTTATAACCTGCTCTTTTGCCAGAGGATTACAAATTGTTAATTAGACAGTTCCCTACCCACAGGCTTACAATCTAAAAAAGACACAAAAGGAGAAGGGAATGGCAATGGGGATGAGGATTAAGCCTAGTGGTTTTTCTCTCCCTCTGAGGCCAGGACTAGAGGGAAGGCCTTTCTTCTTTCTCTGGCTAGGCCCGGTGGAGCTGTGCCTGCCTTTCTCTCCCTCTCATCCACTTATTGATGGATTTTTAAATGTATTGATTTTATATGCTCTTTCAACTGATGTTATGTGTTGTGTTATTTGATGTTCCCTGTCTCAATACACAGGGGGAGGTAGATAAGAAATAACAACAACAATGACCACTACTACTATTACTTTGCTGTAATATAATCAGCCCTGGTGGCGCAGTGGTTAAATGCCTGTACTGCAGCCACTCGCTCAAAACCATAAGGTGGCGAGTTCAAGACCAGCAAAGGGCTGAAGCTTGACTCAGGCTTGCATCCTTCTGAGGTCGTTAAAATGAGTACCCAGATTGTTGGGGGGCAAATAGCTTACAATTGTAAACCGCTTAGACACTCCTTAAGGGTATGAAGTGGTATATAAATGAAGCTGTTTGTTTTGTTGTTTTGTTTTACTAGTCAATCAGACCAAACATTAGAAACAAAAAAAGTACCATATATACTATATATATATGTGGTGGCTTCCCAACTCCAGAGGTTTTTGGATAAAATAGGTTATCTAGATCCATTTCAGGTTATCTAGATCCATATAAATAAATTATTATTATTATTATTATTATTATTAATCTGGTTTCAGGCCTGGCGAGAGAGCCTTGGACACCTTGGTGGATGACTTACGCAGGAAACTAGACAGGGAAAGTGTGTCCCTGTTGGTTCTGCTGGACCTCTCAGCGGCTTTCGATACCATCAATCACGGTATCCTTCTGGACTGCCTCTCTGGGATGGGGCTTAGAGGTACTGTTTTGCAGTGGCTCCATTCCTTCCTGGAGGTGTGAATTCAGAAGGTGGTACTAGGGGACTTCTGCTCGACCCCCTGGCCATTAGCCTATGGGGTCCCTCAGGGTTCTGTGTTGTCCCCTATGATATTTAACATATACATGAAGCTCCTAGAAGAGGTCATCTGAAGTTTTGGGGCACGATGTCATCAATATGCCGATGACACTCAACTCTACTACAGTGGTCCCCCGGGTTACGAAGGTAATCTGTTCCGGATTACCTTTCGTAACCCGGAAGCATTTGTTTCCCAGGGGACCGCTATTTGCAATGGACCGCGCGGCCGATTTAAAGGGGCCACGCGGTTTTTTCTTTCGGATCCCGGGGGATCTTTCGGATCCCGGGGGATATTTTAGCGGTCCCGCCGGTTTTGTACCCCGGGGGATTCGTAAACCGGGGGACCACTGTACTCTTTTCCACCCCAATCCAAGGAGCCCAAACCAGTGTCTGTCATCAGTAATGGACTGGATGAGGGCAAAAAAGTTGAAACTTATTCCAGACAAGACAGAGGTGTTCCTGATCAGTTTGAAGGCAGATCAAGGAACATGAATCCAGTCTGCGTTAGATGGGGTCACATTCCCCCTGAAGACACAGGTTTCAGTGGATTCAGCATTGAACCTGGAGGCACAGGTCTCTATAGTGACCAGGAGTGCTTTTGCACAGTTAAAACTTGTGCACCAACTACGCCTGTTCCTTGAGACACCGGATCTGGCCACAGTGGTACATGCCTTGGTTACATCCCATTTGGACTACTGTAACAGGCTCTACATGGGACTGCCTTTGAAGAGTGTTTGGAAACTTCAGTTGGTCCAAAGAGCTGCAGTCAGACTGCTAACAGGGGCAGGTTACAGAGATCATACAATGGCCCTGTTGAAACAGCTCCACTGGCTGCCAGTTTGTTTCTGGGCACAATTCAAAGTCCTAGTGATGACCTTTAAAGCTCTATAGGACTCAGGTCCAGGATATTTGGCAGACCTTATCTCCCTCTATGACCTGGCTGAGGCTCTGACATCCTCAGAGGAAGCCCTTCTCCCATCCCACCACCATCACAAGCATGTTTGGTGGTGACACAAGAGAGGGCCTTTACTGTAGCTGCCCCTAGACTCTGGAACTCCCTGCCCAGTGAGACCAGAATGGCCCCTTCCTTGATGGCCTTCCGCCAACAGGTGAAAAGCTCCCTTTTTAAACAGGCATTCAAAACAGATGTATAGCAATAGCAAGTACATTTCTATACAGAGTCCTAGCTGTTTTGAGGGAGAGGCAGGAGAGTAACTTACTTAAGCTCCACAGCCCTCCGGAAGACTGCTCCAGTCTGAGGGGAATGTTATTATTGTTATTATTAGTCAATGCTTGAGGGAGTATAAGGGACCAGTCTTTTGTTGTTATTGTTTCTTGTATCTTGCATTGCTGCCAGGAGAAAGTTAGACATCAGTTTTTGCTATTTATTGTTATTATGATTTGCTTTTATTTTTTGTTACTGTTATTTGCCATGTATTTTGGGAACTAATTTTAAGTTGTATTGATTTGCTATGTTAATTGTTATGCAGTTTTTACTGCTATTATTGTTATTTGTTATGCATTTTTTCTTGCTATTTAGTGTTGTTGCAAATTGCTATGTTACTTTTTCTATTGTTACCGCTATGTATTTTTCTTACTGTTGTAACCCTCCCAGATTCTTCATGATCGGGTGGGTTATAAATAAATCATTGTCATCATCATCATCATACCACTTATCAGTGCACTTAAGCACTCCCTAAGCAGTTTACAATGTGGAAACTAAATGCCCATTTTAGTGACCTTGGAAGGATGCAAGCCTGAGTCCAGCTTGCTCCCTTGGCTGGTATTGAACTAGCAACCTTGAGGTTTTGTGAGTGAGTGGCTGAAGTACAGGCATTTAATCACTGCGCCACCAGGGCTCTATAGATTAGTAGAATCAAAGAGTATCAGAGACCACAAGGGCCATCCAGTCCAACTTCCTGCCATGCAGGAACTCTCAATCAAAGCATGCCCAACAGAGGGCCATCCAGCCTCTGTTTAAACACTCCACTACACTCTGAGAGAGTGTGTCCCACTGTCGAACAGCCCTTACTGTCAAGAAGGTCCTCCTAATCTTGAGGTGGAATCTCATTGTTCCAGGTCCTGTTTTCTAGAGTAGCAGAAAATAAGCCCTTTCCCTTCTCAATATGACATCCCTTCAAATATTTAAACAGGGCTACCATATCACCTCTTAACCATCTCTTCTCCAGGCTAAACATCCCCAGCTCCCTAAGTCATTCCTGACAAGGCATGGTTTCCAGACCGTTCACCATTTTAGTTGCTCTCATTTGGACACGTTCCAGTTTCTCAACATCCTCTTTGAATTGTGATGTCCAAAACTGGACACAGTATTCCAGGTGGGGCCTGACCAAAGCAGAATTGAGTGGCACTATTACTTCCCTTGATCTAGACACTATACTTCTATTGATGCAGCCTAAAATAGCATTGGACTTTTTAGCTGCTGCATCACACTGCTGACTCATGTTCAACTTGTGGTCTACTTGGACTCCTAGATCCCTTTCACATGTAGTCTCCTTAAGCCAGGTGTCCTTCATCCCATATCTATGCATTTCAGTAAAGACCATTTAACAGTAATACTTCCAATTTGCCTTCTCAGCTCCATTAAACATTTGCTTTGGAAATGAAAATAAGATGTTGAAAGAACTCTGAGCTCCTGTCACCTCTTTTTAATTTGTTCTATCCAGTCTTTAGAAATAACGTGTGCGCGCACACAGAGACAATAAAGAAACTGCAAGTCAAGAGGAACATCTATTTAATTTTTATAGTCACGGAGAACCAGTGTGGAGTACAACTCTGGAGATCAGGGACTGATTCCCTGCCATGGAAATGCACCAGGTGACCTTGGGTGAGTCACATACTCTCAGCCCCAGAAAACCCTGTGATAGGTTTGCCTTAGGGTCATCTTAAGTTGGAAATGACTTGAACAGCAGCTTCATTTACAAACAAAACAACAAAATATATATTCATCCCTAAACCAATGAAAATAGAAAATTGAACTTATCACCAAATGTCCTAAGGAGGAACAAGGGGCAACAGAAAATTCTGCTTCCAACCTCAGAGGAAGAACCTTTCTCTTCAATCAAAGAATATGACTATAGTCAAAAACTGTAGGTAAATAACTTTTTCCAAATATCAAGTGCCCTAAACATCCTCCAAATAGGAAAGCATTTGAAAAGGAGATTAGAGTGTTAGAAGGCCTTATCTACTTAGGGGGCAGATTTTATAAATCCAGCATCAAAAGCCCTAGCACTCCATAACACATAAAATTACCAGCAGAATTGCTGGGAAGCCAGAGGGGGGGGGGGAATTGCTGGGTCCACTCTCCATCATGACTTTCTGTTCCTGGCCAGTAAAGAAAAGGATTCCCAAAAGCAGTATCGCCTATGGGTGGCAAGGTGATTCACAAGTCCCATGTTAACATCCAAAGACAAAAGGACACTTCGGCCAACAGGTACTTAATGTATAATGTTAGATGAAGGCAGAGGAACCAGCCATGCTCCTGCCACATTAGTCACCAGTACTCTTCTAGAGGAGATTCTTAGGGGAATGATCCTAGCAGGGACTTGTTTGTTCAAAGAACGTAAAAAGACAACTTACTCCAATATCCAGTAGCTGCTGATGCAGCTGAACATATGAACCTCACTGTCAAGCTTAAATAAACAGGCTGTCATCTGAATCTCTTGCATCTATCTACCCAATGCCATGCCCCCATCAGAAGAGTCCTTGTTGGAACCATAGCTCCAGAAAGCAAACTTGCACAGGGCATATCAGAAGCCAGGGTTTGAAAAGGTCCTAGGTTCGCTGGTGGATAAGCCAAGAAAGCACTCCCTCGAGTTGGAAGGGCACGTCCTGCAGACAAACCAGAAGGTGTCTTAACCTAATGCCTAATTCAATTGGGCATGAGATAGATTTGGAGATAGCTAGGTTAAGAATAAGTCCCTGCAGTAATAAAAAAGTCCATAAAGTATAATGGTAATTAATGTACGCAAATAATATTAGCAGTGAAAGATTACAGCAATGTTTCATCTCCTGGGAGGATCCCAGTACACAGCAAAACATGTCCCATCATCCAAACTATCTGTTGACCTATAAGTGATTTGGCAAGACTGGCACTCTTAAGCATCTCTCTACCTTCTAGAAGTTGTCAATAAAGCTAAAGACAAGGTCCCCCTTTTCTCCACGGATTGCAAACAGGAGGTCAATTATATTCCCAGAGAGAAGTCTGTGATCCATTGAATGTTTAGATGGAGAATGCAGGACTCAGTTCAGCTTCTAACTATTCTACGTGCAATACTACAATCCCTTCACATCCCTTAACAGGCTGCTGTGTAACAGCTATGACCAGATTTACACCTATTTATTTATTTTATTCAAACGAAAAGCCACCTTGGATCACATCCCAGCAGAAAGGCATGGTAAAAATTCAACCCATCGATTACTGACCATTTCTTCTGCACAAACCAACAACGCTTAAAGAGGCCGGGCAGAATGGTTACACCAGGAGGAGTGCAAAGCTACCCCAGAGGACTTCATGATGTAAGGAGGTCTACATGTTTACGCTTTTGACTAGTAGCTCCTGATACAGCTGTGTCATGGATACCTCTGTATTAGGGCACTGCCAGTGGCAGCAGGAGCAGCTGGAAACAACACACAGCTATGCTTGGTCTCTCTCAGTTCCTTGTTTTCCTGACATACCTTTGCCTCTGCTGGCAACTGACCCTGGCTTAACAACAGATTCTGGCTCTTCCTCACCGGACATGATGAATGGTCTCTTTATTTGTTGGGACCTTGGACTGGCTTCCTGAACTCTGCTTTCAGGCAATTCTTACATTTTTGTTAACTGTGTGTAAGGGTTCTCTACCGCCTTGAAAAAGCACATGCCACCCGGAACCGGTATAAACATAGGCTTTAAGGACTTGAAACACATCTAGATTAAGTCATGGCTTTTTTTTTCTTATTGGTATGTGATAGGTTGGGACAAAAAGATGAGTACGGAGTTTATCACACGACGGAATTTGGGGGTATAATGCAACGGCAATCCGAACGCAATCATGGGGTTTCACGTTATTGCGAATGAGTGTACCTCACGCAATTTCGGGCAATGGGAAGTCATTCCGAACGCAATCATGGGGTTTCACGTAATTGCGTATTAGAGCATCTCACGCAATTTCGGGCAATGGGGAGGGGGTCATTTTCAGGTAACGGGAAGTCATTCCGAACGCATTCCGAACGCAATCGTTATTCATGTAAATTCGCTAAACTAGCGGATTCGCCTAATTGCGAACTGGCTCCATCCGCAATTGAGAGAAATTCCTCCCGTGCGATAAACTCCAGTGTTACAGGAGCTTGTTGTTTGGGTCAGTTGCTATGGAATTCTGGGAGTTGGAGTCTGTTATGGGGCCCCAGAGCTCGTTGTTTGGGTCAATTGCTATGGAATTCTGGGAATTGGAGTCTGTCATGGGGCCCCAGAGCTCGTTGTTTGGGTCAGTTGCTATGGAATTCTGGGAGTTGGAGTTTGTTGTGGGCCCTTCGGGCCCACAACAAACTCCAACTCCCAGAATTCCATAGCCTTGAGCCACAGAAAGAGTTAAAGCGGTGCCAAACCGGGTTATCCCTCCAGTGTGGACGCAGCCTTGGAGTCATCTATTGAGCCCACACTGTAATAAGTATGTATTTCTTAATGAAGGAAGGGCCTGGCCTTACCTTGCCCAGCATTTTCTTCAGCTGACTCTCAGACACGGCCATGGCGGCGTCCCTCCTTCCTTCCTTCCTCGGCTGCCCAAGACTGACTTCAAGGAAAGTATACACTGCCTCCGCCCCGCTTCCGGTTTTGCGCCTTCCGTTTCTCTTCCGTGTGGCACGGAGGGACGTCACTTCCAGTCTCCTCCTGCTTCTGCTCATGCGCCCAAGACCAGGCTAGGGCTCCATGGAGGAGGAGGAGGAAAAGGAGGAGGCGCCCCTGACTTGTTGCTCTTCAGCGCCCCCAGTGGTTGCCTCAGGGAAAGGAAGGAGAAGGAGATGATGAATTGAAGAAGAGGGAGGAGAAGCAAGTGCCAATGATAGCAATAAATAATTATAAATCAATGTCGATAGTGGTGATGGTGATGGTGGTGATAAATCAACAATAATGATAATGATAAATCAATAGTAATAATAAGAATGATGATGATGGTGATAGTAATAATGATAATAAATCAATATTAAGAGTGATAAGGATGATGGTGATGATAAATCAGCAATAATGATAATGATAAATCAATACTAATAATAATAGTAATGATGATGATGATGATAGTAATAATGATAATAAATCAATCTTAATAGTGATAAGGATGATGGTGATGATGATAAATCAACAATCATGATAATAAATCAGTAATAATAATAGTAATGATGATGATGATAGTAATAATAATAATAAATCAATATTAACAGTGATAAGGATGATGATGATGATAAATCAGCAATCATGATAATAAATCAATAATAATAATAGTAATAATGAAAATGATGATAGTAATAATGATAATAAATCAATCTTAATAGTGATAAGGATGATGATGATGATGATGATGATAAATCAACAATAATGATAATAATCAATAATAATAATAATAATAGTAATGATGATGATGATAGTAATAATGATAATAAATCAATATTAACAGTGATAAGGATGATGATGATGATAAATCAGCAATCATGATAATAAATCAATAATAATAATAATAGTAATAATGATAATGATGATAGTAATAATGATAATAAATCAGTATTAATAGTGATGGTGATGATGACGATGAAGATAAATCAACAATAATGATAATAATAAATCAATAACGACAATATAATGATAAATCAATTGATAATGATAAATCGATAACAACAATAACAGTAATAATGATAATGATGACAGTAATAATGATAGTAAATCAATGGTGATGATGATAAATCAACAATAATGATAATGATAAATCAATAACAACAATAATAGTAACAATGATAATAACGATAGTAATAATGATAATAAATCAATCTTAATAGTGATGGCGATGATGATAAATTAACAATAATAATGATAAATCAATAATAATGATAGTAATAATGATAATGATGATAGTAATAATGATAATAAATCAACAATAATGATGAATAAATCAATAATAATAGTACCGGGTAGTAGTAGTAATAAGGATAATAATTAATAATGATAGTAATAATGATAATATATCAACAGTAATGATAATAAATCAATAATGATAATAGAAATAGGAATGGGAGACCTCCAGTAGTTCCTCCACAACCCAGCTCAGGCTTTGCAAACTCAGGGCCATGACTTCCTTGACTTAACTGGCATCTGCACTACAGAATTAATGCAGTTTGATACCACTTTAACTGCCATGGCACCATTCTGTGGAATTCTGGGATTTGTAGTTTGTTGTGGCACCAGTTTGTTGTGAGCCCGGTGACCAGAGGTCCTCTTTTTCATGGACATGCCCCATATTTCAGCCTTCTGTCCAGAAGGAATTTCAAAATGTCCTCCATTCTGAGCATGCCTGAAAAGCATGAATTTACATTTATACAAGTGTCTTCAGTGTTTATGGTGTAGTGTCCTACATTTCTATTCAATGACGTACATTTTGCGGTGCTTTTTCCTTCTTTGCTGTGAGGACATCTGGTCACCCTGGTTGTGAGCCAGTGTGGTATAGTGGCTTGAGTGTTGGACTCTGACTCTTTGACTTTGGAGACCACGATTCAAATCCCAGCTTGGCCATGGAAATCCACTGGGTCACCTTGGGCAAGTCCCACTCTCTCATCCTCAGAGGATGGCAATGGCAAACCCCCTCTGAAGAAACTTGCCAAGAAAACCCCATGATAGGTTTGCCTGACGGTTGTCATAAGTCAGAAACGAAGGCACACAACAAAAACAACAAATCTCAATTTTCTCCTAGCTAAACACAATACAAATACACAACAGCAACAGTGGCACCAGAGCTCTCCGACAGAGAAGGCTAGATATCTCACAAAGCTACAGATCCCAAAATTCCATAGCACTGAGCCATGGCAGTTAAAGAGGTGTGAAACTACATGATCTCTGCAGTGTAGATACCGCCTTTATTTCATTTAGTTTTCTGTTTTTGTGGTAGAAAACTGTTAAACTGCTCTGCATTGCACTGGAAGGTTATTGAGCTGTAGCCTCTTAACTTGTCCCTCTTCCATTTCTCCCTTATTAATAATATTAACAATTAGTCAATTACTCTGAATTGGATGCAGAACAGCTGTCTTAAATCAGTTACAAAATGAGTGGACCATTCTATCTGCACAGTGGTTGCCCTAAGACATTTTCTAACTTAGCCCCTCAGCTCCTTCTTCCTCAACCCACAATATAAGGATTTATTGTTGTGTACATCCTAAATATGTATATTACAATGAAGTGTGCGTACAATGGGGGGTTTATTATAATGTGCATTTCCTACACATTCTAAATGGTTTGAAAAGTACCATCATTCCACATGAAATAATTCCCGAATATGAAAAACTCCCATTTTTAAGGTTTTTTGTAGGGAAAGGGCAAGCCATTTCCTGATTGGGGTGGTGGTGATAATAATAATAATAATAATAATAATAATAATAATTATTATTATTATTATTATTTATAGCCCGCTCCTCTGTCTAAGCAATCGGAGCAGGTTACAGCAAATTAAAAAGTCACAAGCTAAAACAATACCAGTAGCCCACTACCTAACCTCCCACCCCTTAAAATTAAATTAAACTATCAGTAAACTAAAACCAAGCAATTAAAACATAAACATCGTCATGGAAAAGAAAACTAACCATTCCGTGGGCAGCATAAACTATGGCGTCATGGGTCAAGGTGTTGGGAACTGGTGGGGAAACATAACCCAATTCCAGAGCCAGGAAGTTTCTCAGAAGGCTTGCTGGAAGAGATGCGTCTTTATAGCTTTTTCAAAGCAGTCAAGAGATGTAATAAGACGGATCTCATCCGGCAGGCCATTCCATAGCTTGGAAGCGGTAGCTGAGAAAGTCCTCTGGGAGGTCTGTGACAGTGGTCCCTGAGATAAGATGGACCCAAGCCATTTAGGGCTTTAAAGGTTAAAACCGACACCTTGTACTGCACCTGGAAACTGATTTGCATTCAGTGGAGGGACTTGAGCACCGGTGTTATGTGCTCTCTCCTAGATGTTCCGGTAACAAGCCTGGCTGCCATGTTTTAAACCAATTGAAGTTTCCAGGTTAAGCACAAGGGTAGCCCCATGTAGAGCGTGTCACAGAAATCCAAGCGTGAAGTTACCAAAGCATGTACCACAGATTCCAGGTCCTTCATATCCAGGAAAGGGCGCAGCTGGCTTATCAGTCGAAGCTGATAACAGGCACTCCTTACCATCGCATTCACCTGACTAGTCATGTGAAGCGATGGATCTAGAAGTACTGTATATACTCATGTATAAGTCTAGAAATTTTAGTCAAAAATTGACTCCAAAAATCTGGATTGACTTATCCATGGGTCAATGCAAGTCCTGTATTTTAATGCCTATAAAAAAGGGAACCATCCCCTGATGAAAGGCAAGAGCATAATCTGTCCTGGATTCACTGATCCCCTTCTATTCTCTCATCCATTCAGCCTTTAGTGTGATCACAAACTGATGCCTGCTGTAATTTTGTAAGTTTTCTGGCATTGTTTTCCTTTGCTTCATTCTTTAGATCCTTTGTTACATACCACTAAATTTTACCCTCGACTTATACATGGGTAAGATCAAAATCCATAATTATGGCCCCAACATTTTCCCTCGACTTATACATGAGGTCAACTTATAGTTGAGAATATACTGTACCCCCAGGCTGCGAGCAAGGTCCTTCAAGAAGAGTGTGACTCCATCTAGGACTGGAAGTTGTATTCCCAAATCTGGTTTCGGGCCTGTGACTGTTAGTACCTCCGTTTTGTCTGGATTTAGCTTCAATCTCTTTTTCCTCATCCAATCCATTACCACTCCAAGGCAGTCATTAAGAGGGGAGACGCCATCTTAAGTCTGAACCGACAATCTGGTCATGGAGAGGTATATCTGAGTGTCATCAGCATACTGAAGACACTGAGCTCCATGCCTCCGAATGATATCACCCAGCAGCTTCATATAGATATTGAATAGCATCAGGGACAGGATGGTGCCCTGAGGGAAGCCACAATTAAGCTCGATCTTAGAAGAGCAACTGTCCTCGAGCCTCACCCTCTGGGATCTGCCAGAGAGAAAAAAACAGAACCACCGGAGCGCGATGTCTCCAATCCCCAACTCCCTCAGCCGATCCAAAAGGATGGAATGATCTACAGTATCAAAAGCCACTGATAGATCCAAGAGCACTGGCAGGGTCACACTACCCCTGTCAATATTTAAGCGGAAGTCAGCCAGAGCGACCATGGCAGTCTGAACTCCATATCCTGTCCTGAAGCCGGTTTGAAATGGATTGAGATAATCAGTTTCATCCAAGACAATCTGGAGTTGGGAGGCGACTGCTCTCTCGATCACCTTGCTCAAAAATGGTAGCAAGGACACTGGTCTATAGTTGTTCCTGTCCAGGGGGTCAAGAGAAGGTTTCTTCAGGAGAGGCTTAACAACCGCCTCCTTCAGACAAGATGGTAAAGTACCTTTCTTAAAGGACACATTGAATGTATCCCGAAGCTACATTGTAGAAATCATGTAATCTGACACAATTTTTAAGTGCTGTAGGTCCATCTTACAGAATCCTGCAATTTTGTTTTACAATGTTTTTAGCCTTTCCTGCCAGTATTGGTGCCTCACAAAACTACAGATCCCAGGATACTTTAGGATGGAGCCAGGGCAGGTAAAGTGGTGTCAAACAGCTTTATTTCTACAGTGTAGCAGAGCTACTCCAACTACCGGTTTCCCCATTGTTTCTTCTAGGTATTTTCTACCCATGGAGAAGGAGGGAAAAATCAAAATGGGTTGATTTTTTTAGACAGCAGAAATGTCAGTCTAACCTTTATTTGTCTGCCTAAGCTTTGGAAACAGGAAAATCTACATTTCCATGCGAGTACCCAAGGACACATAAATATTCAGCCAGAGAGCTGCAGTGCCTAACCATATGAAACACCAGAATGCTGCAGGAAGGATGTTTCCAATACAGTTAAAGTGAGACCTGCACAACTTGGCAGAAGGAAGGGGTCAAAATTAAAATAGGTTAACTTTTTTGGACTGCAGATAGGTTTTCATTAAATATTAATTATTATTAATAAATATTATTAATATTAATTCCATCCTCCTCTGCCTGGCCCTTTCCTCAAAAGAAATCCAAGCAGCAGAGGAGCATTGCAAGTGTTCACCCATCCTCATCTTCCACCTTACCTTCTCCTCAGGAGAAAGTCAAGCAGCGGAGGAGCCTTGTAGGGCAAATATCTGCCCATCCACCTCCTCCGGAGAAAGCCAAGAGGCTTGCGTTGCTCAGCAAGCATTTGCCCATCCTCCTCTTCTGCTACCTGGCCTTCTTCTCAGGAGTGGTGGAGGAGCCTTGAAATCATTCCACATCCTCGAGGCCACTCAAAATCCTTTGGTGGGCTGCATGCGGCCCCAGGCAGTATGTTGTGCAGGCCTTGTTAAAGTGATTTTTCCCTGTCCTTTCTTCCTATTGTCTTCAATGAGAGATTTACTACACTAGTTCTTGAGCTGGCATAGGTTTCAGTGCTGCTTGGGCACTATAGAGGATTGAGAAGGTGAAGGATATACATGTTGCCCAGATTTTGATAACTGCCAGACAGCCAGACTGGGCATACCACCATTGAGCAAGGAATCCAACAACCCACTGGATGTTCTCCCGTGGACCACCACATTGCAGCATAAATAGTGCTTGTCCTGCAATAAGCCAAAGTACTGGCTTGCATCAATGCAATATACACTCTTTGTGTAATAAATTGACTTGTATGCAAAGGAATCATGTAGCACCTTTGAGACTGAAAGACGCTGGTAGCATGAGCTTTTGTGGACTTGAGCCTACGTCCATCTACATCTGAGGAAGCAGGCTTAAGTCAACTAACAGATCATGCTACCAGCATCTTTCTTTCAATCTCAAAGGTGCTACACAATCCCTTTGCATATTGACTTTCCAGATTAACATGGCTGTTTTTGAATTCTAAATTCACCTGTGAAATTGACAGAAAAATCAAGAAGCAACAGATACCCATCAGATACCATTACCCAGTTCTCTAGATTTTTTTAATTTAAATTCTTTCTTTTTCTATTTTTCCCCATATGGAATTTGCTTACATGTGTAATGCAAATGGAAAGGTAAAATTTCATCCAGTCATATAGAAAGTACAATATATATACCGTTTCCCTGAAAATAAGACATACCCATAAAATAATCTGTAGCAGAATTTTAAGCATTTGTGCAATATAAGTCATACCCCAAAAATAAGACATAGTGATAGGCCCGATGTGGAACGGAAGGGGGTGGGAAGGGAGCAGAAAGATTAGGGCCAATGATTCTAAAGGAAATGGAGTCACAAGAAATTCAGGATGGAATTCTGGGTTTGGAGAGTTATGATGATGTTCCAGAAGACGATGACTTAACTATATATGAATAAATGTAGATTTTTGTACCATACAATAAAAATAAGACATCCCCTGAAAATAAGTCATAGTGTGTCTTCTTGAGGAAAAATAAATATAAGACAGTATTCATATCCAGGCTGACAAATATTTAGCAGCTAAAGCTTACTCCAACATTACACTTGATGTATAAAAAATGCTAAAACCTATCAGTGCAAAATACAGAGCAGTACATTCTGGCCTAGTATATATTACTTAAAGATAAAAGATCACTCAGATATATAGAATTAAAAATAGTCCACACATGTTGTACCCTGTAGTGGCTGAATCACCATTTAAAGTTTCAGTCCAGTAAATTTTGGTTAATTATCCAATAAGTACATCCATATCATTAGTCTATTTTAAACCATAATTTTAAAAAAATCTAAAAGATCTTATTATCAATGAAGGGGAAATTATCAAAAAATAGCTGTGTGTCTTAATACATTCCTTAATATCCTAGCATATAACCAGCCTATCTAATGTTGCATTTACAAATTATCAACCAGAATCTTGCAATCCATGTGTGAGCTAAAAGCACCAATATGTACATGTGGAGAAGTCAAAAAATATCCCGCTCCATCACTTCTACTGTGCTCGACTCTGGAGAATCCTATGTTATTTTGCCCTGGAGGATGGTTTTCAGGGAGCAGAAAAGTGAATCTGGATCTTGGACAAGGTTTCTTAAGAATATACATTTGATGTAACAATTCTCAAAGCATAGCAGTTAGTAAAGATAGGTTTCATTTATTTGTGTGTGTATATATACATAAATATGTGTGTGTTTAGGGTTTTCTTAATAGGATTCAGGGGGGATTTGTCTATGCCCTCCTCTCAGACTGAGAGAATGTGACTTACTCAAGGTCCTCCAGATCCAGGTCCACCAGAGATTCAAACCTGGCCTCCAGAGGCCTGATCCAATGTCAAACCACTACAGTACATCATGTTGGCTAGTTGGAGCTCTCTCTCTCAAATTCCCCCACTCTAAATCTTTGCATGATTTCCACAGGCTGCCCTAAGAAATATCTTCAGATACATTAAGACAGAACAAAATGTTTGTGGAGTGTTATCCAAAACTCTAGCTTTAGGTGATTTATTGCAGTTTATGTTTCTTTATCTTTCTAATATTTTAAAGTATCAGCTGAGTCATGAGCTTGGATTTTGGACAATTCATTACCAGTCCTTTCTATATCTAGATGTTAGAAAAATATAATACAGATTTTTTATAGTTCTGTCCATAAATGCAAGGTGGCTATAGCGTATCATACTATAGATGTGTAACAAATGGTTAAAATAAGACCTACGAACATAACTCATTTTTCCTGTATGGATACTTTGAGAAGGGAGTGGATTGGTAGTTGTTAAAAGCCCACTGCAGTTTTGTATACTAAAGTTGACATACTGAGGAGAGGATGAAAAACACTGTTCATTATTTTTACTAGAAAAAGTCTCTGTATAGGCAAGGTTATGACCCAAAGGAAAAAAAAACCCAGCAAAATGGCGCATTTGACACAGAATATGACAACAGAACTAAGTTCTACATTACAAAATTGATACTCTGCCAACACTCTACATTCTAATAAAATATATGCAAACTTGCATATTATTCTACCTAATTATTTTGATTGTCAAGAAAACATGTGTAGAGAGCATTTTGACTCTTATCTATTATTAAATATGCTGGAGTGTAATAAAACTTCAGTGTTGTGAGGTAATGTTTAAGCAGCCAGGCAAGCAATAGTGTTTCAGCTTCTTTTTTGAAAATATCAAGTATTTTTAGGAACACAATGATCTTCCAACTATTCAAAGCTTCAGCTGCTGTTGAAGATCATGAATTGATGCAGCACTAGACTGTAGTTTCTCTGCTACAGCATCCTCATTTGACAGTCTGACCATTTCAATTATTCCATTGATTCCAAGAACACAGGGTATACTTAAAAATACTTCACAGTTGATATCATAACATCCCTAAGGGGGAAAATTGAAAACATTCATGTACAGATATTAGGCAATATTAATTATATATACATTATTAGAATTTCATTCATAAAGTGGTTAACATTGTTAGGGTATTTGAGGATGTAGTATTAGGCACATTGTCTTGGGAGTAAGTGCTATTGAACAGATTGGGACTTATGTATTTCTGAGGACACAATCACAGTGTAAATTACATTGTTATACCCTGCACCCTATAGAGGGCAGGAGTTATTGTAATTGTCTTTCAAGTCAAATAGATACTTAAAAATGGGAAAGTATCAAGAAGCATGACTGAGCCAATACCAGACAAAAAACATTTCACTTTTTAACCCATGAAATAAAATCACTTGTACTACAGAAACAGACTCTGGAATTAATTCAACTTTTAAAAAGTCAAACATATGTCTGAAAATCTTTAATGCAATATATTCAGTTTTAAAAACCTCTTTTCTTAGTTGAAAGTAATTACTAATGGGATACCTTCCAACTTTTTTCATTGAAAGGATACAAAACAGAGATATCTTCTTTCTCCATGTATCTGTGAATTAGGTTTGGAGCCTTTGGCATGTAAAATTAGGAAAATCTCTGGTTAATTTATGAAACATGTGCCTAAACGCAATGTTGTATGTTGATATATATGAGTTTCCCCCCACAAATTTTAAGTAATTTATTTCAGTAGGAAAATTCTATTTTTAAGTTCGTACTTTAAGCCATGTTGAAATAGCTTGTGCAAACACACAATTCAAACACACACACACACACAAGGTAAAGTATTAAAAATCAGAAGGCAAAAAGGACAAGGAACAGCCAAACTGCACATCATTCGTAGCGGTCACAGTGCATCCAACCCTTATCGAAATGGTGCTTCAGGTCAATGGAGAAGGAAATACATTAAAATAATTTGTGTTTAACATAATGTAGACTTTGTATGAGTTTAATTATTTATACTCTGCCCTTGAGTATATTGAGTATATTATTTATACTCTCCTTGAGTATATTATTTATACTCTTCCCCCCCCCCCCCATTAGGGACCCTTTCTGCTGTTAATCTGGTCTAAATCTGGCATAATGCTCACTGGAACTCCATCTCAGTTGTGTGCTGACAATTTTGCTGTTGTCCAAACTATTAGACATTTAATAGGTATATTGGTTTCCCAGAACATTACTCAAATAATCAAATTAAATCTGTCTGCAACGCTCACAGACATTTCTCTTCATCTGGACAGATGGACATCACTTAACTTGAGTATCTGAGGTAAAGTTACAATACTTAAGGTTAATGTTTTACCACAGATAGTGTATGTTCTTCACGGTATCTCATATATTCCTCAGGTTTAATAATTAATATTGCATTTACAAAATTTATATAAGGGTCTTCACTGCTCCATTTTTCACTCAAAAGGATGCAACTATCATTTTCAGAAGGTGTAACCTTCCAGATTTGAATTATAGCAACAGCAATAGCAAGTACATTCTTGATACTGCTTATCAGTGTTCTTAAGCACTCACTAAGGGGTTTACAATGTGTAAGCTAATTGCCCCCAACAAGGTACTCATTTTAGTGACCTACGGAAGGATGCCAGGCTCAGTGGAACGTGAAGCCCTACCTGGGATCAAACTCAGAACCTTATGATTGTGAGTAGCTGCAGTATTGGCATTTAACCACTGCGCCAGAGGATTTACTGCATGTTATAGACTTGCCTAATGTTTAATTCTGTCATACAAAATACTTTATATTAAGGCACATGGCTGTTTAATTCTCCCTATAATTTTTAAATGAATACTTTGTCTGTCTCAAAAAAGCTAGACTCATGCTTACCTTCACCATAGTTGATATGGAATGTACTTTTCTTTTATCATTCAGTATGCTGTCAGAGAGATCAGCTATTGACAGGCCAACAGACCAGGACCTTTGGCCTTTGCCTTTCAAAACTTCCATGGCCCTACAGAAAAGCAAATAATGAAATACCTAAAACAAACAAATCTAGCATTTAAAATGCCTTTTCCTAGCCAGCAACATGGCCCCTTTAAAGTAACCAACATCACATGGTGTTACTTAAAATGAGTGGTACAAATAGTTTGCACATGAAAGAGTAAAATTAATGGGTAATGGACTGATGAGGACAAACAAATTGAAACTTAATATAGATAAGGCAGAGGTGCTCTTGGTCAGTCAGATCAGGGAACAGGGATTCCGCCTATGCTGGCTGGGGTTACACTCTCCCTGAAATTGCAGGCTAAGCCTAGGTATTCTCCTGGACTGAATTCTGAACCTGAATGCCCAAGTTTCAGCAGTGGCCAGGAATGCCTAGTAAACCTGATCCTTGAGATACCAAATCTGGCTATGATAACACATACCCTGATTACATCCTGTTTGAACTACTGTAACACATTCAACATGGGGGAGCCTTTGGAAACTACAAACTTTGTTAGGTCCAAAATGCTGCAGGCAGAATATTGATTGGGACCAGTTACATGGAGTATATAACTCCCTTGTTAAATCATTTTCACTCACTACCAGTTTATTTCTGGGCACTATTCAAAGTGCTGGTCATGACTTATATAGCTGATCTAGAAAAAGGGGTGTGTTCATGCCTGCATGGAAGTGTAGCCTTTAGATGACCCACACTGAAAGTTTGGCATGAACGCACTTCTTTTGCATTTTAGTGGGGGAAAAGCAGCTTTAAAAAGGACCTGCTTTTCCCAGCTTCTTTTTAAAAAAGGTGTAACAGTGCAGCTGCATCTAAATGCTTCAGTGCAACTGTGCAGTTTTTTAAAGCTCCCAAACCCTAGCTCCAGCTCTAATCCGAACCCTAGATATGAGCAGTAGGGACTCTGGGATGCTGTAACTGTTATGCAACTGTGCATAAAATGTCAATTCATTCATAAAATAAAGAAGTTTATTCATAAACTTAAATTGTTAACAGATTTAATATCTTTTTAAGGAGGGGAAGGATGCAGTTTGTTTTATTGATGTAATAGTATTTTAATGTGTAAGCCACCTCAATTGATCTCAAAGGGGTGGGGTATAAATAACAACAACAACAACAACAACAACAATTATTATTATTATTATTATTATTATTATAAAATAAAGGGGTTCATTAATGGTGCACCAATGCAACTGCACACTTAACTGCACCCCGCCTCGATTGTTTTACAGAGGGGCGGGTAAGAAATAAATATTATTATTATTATTAAAAAAGGGAAGCAAAACCACAATGGTAATTTGACAGATCTTCATAACTGCACAGTTCATGTGTGATGTACCTGCACAGCTGCGCAGTTCGCAGCTGGCAATACAATTGCCTGTATGATGTAGCGGTGCAACTGCGCAGTTCGCAGCCAGCAACAACAACAAAAAATAAAATAAAATAAAGGTTCAGTGCGGCCAAAAGCCCCATTCATTACCACCCGTGCAGCTGTTCCACCTGTGTTTCTAGCATCCTGACAGCTTCCAATGTAGTTGCTGAGCAAGAGAAAAGACTTCAGATAAGTTGTCCCCACACCTCCTCAGTGTAGCTGCCCTATGCCTTTTTATTACACACCTGGGGCTTGCAGTGTAGCTGCTAAGCATTAAGGAAAAGGCAACTTCATGTCTCCCTTTCCTGCCAATCTAGAAAGCCTCATAAATTCCAATACATCTTAGGACCAGATTATCTGAAAGACTGCATACCTATATGAACCTACCCATGTTTTAATATCCTTGGAGGAGAGCTAGTATGTAGAGAGATCTTGTAGCACCTTTGATACTAACTGAAAGAAAGAAGTTGGCATGAGCTTTTGTAGACTATAGTCTACTTCCTCTGATGCATTTAGTGGAGTGGAAACCAGGGATAGACATATATATGCCAGCTGTCTCTTGGTCCCACAAACATCACAATCTTGTTTGGTGAGGACATGAGAGACAGCCTTCTCAGTGACTGCTCCCACCTGCTAGAATGGCCTTCTGTTTTCCTTTTGCCTGCAAGCAAGGAACTTTTTGTTTAAGCATGTTTTCAATGTGTTGTTTTTAACTTTGGTATTTTTATTTTCAACTTTTGTATGTCTCTTGCATTATTTTATACTGCTTTGATGTGATTTTTAAAAATTTATTACTACATTTTAATTTATTATTTTTCTGAGCCACCTTGTGTCCCACTCTGGGAGAAAGAAACTGAGATAAAAGGTGTGTGTGTGTGTGTGTGTGTGTATGTGTGTATATATATACACACAGACAGAGGTATAACTCTGTCAACATTTCCTAATAGCAAGCACCATTTAACTCAGTGGAATTCATTACTGAGTTAGTATGTACAGCAGTGGTACCTTGGGGCAGGGGAAGAGTTGATCAAGGTTGTGTGTGTGCAAGACTTGGAAACCTTGATTCCCACTCCTCCTCCTCCCAAACTTTATCTGGCCTGGAGGGGACAGTTAAGCACTGAATTTATTTAAATAAAAGTATTATATTTTGAACAATGTTATTTCCTAACAAAATGTTAAAATATGAATATACCTGAATGTACAAATGAAAATACACACACTAAACAAAATATTTTAATTCATATACTACATGGTGGTGGTGGTGGTGGGGTTTACAACATCTGCATGAAGACATAAAGGGGGGTCCCAATGATAAAAAGTTTGAGAATGAGAGATGTGCAGGATTGTACTTAGATGTTTACCTGTTAGCCAACTGCTGCTCAGCATTATGGTTTGTTACATCTCTATCCTGCTGATTTTTCACTATATTAGTAGCACTCCATGCTGTCACTAAATAAGATAATAATCATTCTTGTTATTTTCAGATATTTGCATTTTTATCTTAACAAGGAGTCCTCTTTAGAGTATGTACTTTTCTGATTTTTAAACTAAAACTGAAGAGTTGCAGCCTGTATGCATAAGGATTTCTACCTTTCCATCTCTTAAAACAGCATTCTGTGGTCTACACTTTATACTAAATCATTCAGAAATTAGCATCTTCCCTCTTCCTGACAGCAAATGAAAGTTTTTGGTTTTTTTGTGAATAAACGAGAGAGCTAGAGAAATTTAGAATGCTGTATCTTGTTGACGGTACAGCAGTACAACATTCATGAAACTGTGTGCTGTGTGGCTAATGGCATGGGCACAGAGCAACCCAAATTGACAAGAGGCAATGTAAAGGTAAAGCAGAACTATAAAATATGTAAATAAGAAATCTGGCCACTGCACCACAATACTCCCTTCAATTTCTCCTTTTACCTATAAATTAAAGAAATCATAATATAAAATAAGGCAAGCTGTGCCCATCCCAATTTTATCAGATTTTTAACTCCCATCTTCCCTAGAGAGCAAAGCCAGTGGTCAAGGATTATAAAAGTTGTTACTCAAAAATAGCTGAGCTGCAACTGCACTGTAGAAATAATTCAGTTTGACACCACTTTAACTGTCGTGGATTCCTTTTTTCCCTTTTTAATTATTGTATTGATTAAAATACAAGCTTTCCAAAATAGCTGAAATTGCCATTATCTTCTTTTTCTAATGCAAAATATATAGATTCTCTATATCAGCACAGGAAAGCAAATAAAGAGAAAGGAGAGAAGAAAAGGTTTGCGTAAACATAACCAAATTTTTGGTCAAGAGAAAAGGAAAGGGAAATATATATATATACAAACTTAAATATTGGTATGCTTAGTAAGCATCCTTTTTCTTTTCACCAGGTACCTCAAGCCTGTATCTTTTATAAGTGAAAAATTCTGCATACATTCTGTTACATCGTAGGCACTAAGTAGTTACTTCCAATTCTATAAAGTTATCAGTCTTCTAAATTATGTCTTTTCTAATTATCTCCAGCCCATATTTTATCAATTTCCCACCATTTCCTGTGAAACCTTTGCTCTGTTTTACCATTTACTAACATTGTTAGCTTATCCATTGATTTTATAATATTTAGTTTTATTTTCCAATCTTCTAACAGCTGATCATTTTTCCTTTCTCAATTTTTGGCCAGAATTAGACAGGCTGTTGTTTTCATATATAAAGAAACTCCTATTTCTACTTGTTTTATTTTTCCTTCTAGATCTTCCTTCATATTAAATAAATATATTTTAGGCTTCATCTCAAAATTAATCTGGAATATTGATTGGATTTCATTATGAATTGTTTTTGAAAAATCTTTTACAGTACCTCTTTACATTCCCACCACATGTGTAAAACATTGGCCCTCTTTTGCCCACATTTCCAGCAGTGGTTTCCTATTTCATTTCTTTTGCCTTCCCCTTTCATTTTTGCCAATTTGTCAGGTGATGGGTGCCATCTATTTAATGGTTTGTAATAGTTTTCAATTAGGTGGGCGCTTTTGGTAAATTTTATGGTTTTTTCCCCATGTTTTTTTCCCAATTTTCAAGAGGGATTCATTCCCCAATGTCTCTCATCCATTTTAACATGAATTCTTTTATCATTTCTTATTTTAGTTCAATATCTAGGAGAAGTTTATAGAATTTAGATATCATATGTTTCTCATCTTTGGCTATAATCTTCTCTATTTCTTTTATCTCACTTTCAATTCTTGAGATTTCATGTCTATTTTAAATCTTTCTTTTAGCAGGACATAGTTTAGCCATTATAACTCTATATTCTCCTTTTGTAAGTTTTTAGGGGCGGTCTGTAGGCGCCCAAAGAAGCACCGGGATGGGGCCAGGGATGCCTCACCGGCAGCCCCAGAGGCCACATTCCGCCGCTTCTCCAGGCCACAGAGAAGCGGCAAACTGCCACTTCTCTGTGGCTTGAAAGTGGGGTGCAGCAGGCTGCATCCCGCTATCCCCAGAGGTTCCGAGTGGAGAAAGGGGCTGCCGCTATGGTCCCTTTCCCCTCAGGGCCCTTGGCAAGGCCATGTAAAGGCCGCACCAAGGACCAGCAACAAAAAAGGAGCTCCATTTTAGAGCTCCTTTTGGCGCTGCAGAAAGGGCGCCCTAGGCGCCCTCCTGCGGCACTATGACATCATCATGGCACGCATGTATGGACGGTGCGCAAAAAAGATGGCACCGTCCATACGCAGTAGGGCTGGGGAGGGTGTAAATGCTGCACCCTCCCCAGCCCTACTCACGCCTCACAGATGGCCCTTTGGGGCCGCCTGTATCGGGCCTTAATGACTTCAGCTCTTCTCCTTTTCCTGGTCTACATAATAAATCCTTATGTCTTGCCCAATTTCCTTTATATAAACCTTCTGTTTTGTGGAAAGCTTCCAAAGTTGATGTCCACCTTGGTATTTTAACATAGAAGTATCTTTTGTATTTGTGCCATACTTTAATTAACACTCTCCTTATTGTTTATTGAATTCCTTGAAAGTTACCTCTTCTTTATAATTTAAATACGCATGCCATCCTTTGTCTAAATTCATTCCTTCCAGAGCTAACAGTCTCTCATTTTTTAAATTAATCCACTCCTTTAACCATATAAATACACATGCATTGCAATAAACTTGGAGGTTTGGTAATCCCATTCCTTCCCCCCCCCTTTTTTTTTTTTTTTGCTATCTTGCAGAACCTCTGTTTTTATTCTATGCTTCTTACCCTACCTTCTTATCAGGCAACTGTCATGGATTCCTATGGAATCCTGTGCTTTGTATTTTTTGTGGCACCAGAGGTCTCTGATAAAGGTAGCTAAATGTCTCACAAAACTGCAATTACCATAATTCCATGGCATTGGACCATGGAAGTTAAAGTGGTGTCAAACTGGAATATTTCCACAATACAGATGCAGTCCTGGAAGCTTACAGTTGCCCAACCCCTGGTTTAAAGTTACACTTAAGTCTCCATCTTCAACCGTATTAAAAAAATTACAATATTTTCTGAAAGTAAACCAAAAAAATCCAGCTGTTCTAATACAAAATCCAGAGCACATCTAATACACTGTCATGTAATCATATACTTAACCTTTGTTTTCTCCTTGTTCACCAATAATCCAATTATCTTTGCCTCTGGTTTGGGCTTTCAACAAGTTTGTAATAATATGTTGAAATCTTGCTGAATCCAGATTACAACCAATGCCAATAACTCTGCTTTGAGGAAATCCACTCATCTTCCAGGATACATATGTCATTATTTCCACTGTACATTAAAAACACACACATTATGAAAAGACATAAAAATTATACTGTTTGTTCTGGGAAACGTTCAAGTGAGAAACCTTGCTTCTATAAATCTTTTAATAGGTACAGGAAATTGTCTATCAATAATTCTACTTATTTTAGTAATATTAATAAAATCTCCTAAAAATCATAAAAGATCTTTTAGTAAGTTTCTTTAAAGTCTTTTTCTATTTATTTTCGAATTTCAAAAGCATTCCTAAATTCTAATATCCCATACAACATTTATCTTTGGCTTAATGAAATCACATTCTTTGCACATTGCTATTACTTTGTAGTTTTTATTTTATGTGATGGCTTGATGGGCTGGCCTCTACAATTGCATAGTGACTACAATATTTATCTTTGGCTGATCGAATGCCTTATGGATAGATTATTATCCCAAGGGGATAATCATTAATTCTCTTTGAAATTGCATCCAAAACTAAGTATGTTTGCCCAAAAGTAGATCTTTATGAGTGGTATCTCATTAGTGTCTTTCCAGTGTATCTCCAGTGCCTCAATCAGTGGAATGAAGAGAGCAATTCTCAGTGATTTTGTCTTCATCTCCTTACCCTTTCCCCTGACTTTCTGACTGTTCACTTGATTTTTGCCAGTGGATGGGGGAATTAACTGGATTTCAATTAGAAATACCCACTGATTTCAATTAGACTTCCCAGTAAGTTATTTAGGATCACTGTCTTGATGTTTATTGCTTCTTCTAGGAGATAAGCAAAGGGATTTAGTAGAGTAGACATTAAAGATAGCTTTATGTAACCCTTCTGAGGCAATGAAGTAGATTTCTTGTCTTAACATCTGACTAAAGAAGAATGCCAAAAGTGTACATCCTTTTATGTCAAGACACACATAACACACCAAAATTCAAACAAAGGGACATGCTGACATTGTAGGCAGACAACTGAGGCTTTCCTATTAATGTTTGCGAAAGTGTAGCTTGACACTGTTTATACTTAGATACAGTCTGGGCCTTTAACCAGTCAGCTAACTCTGAGGAGATAATGAAGTCCAGGAAAGGCACAAAGTGAAACAGGTGTTCACAAAAGCTCAAGAAAGCTTAAGACAGAAAGAATCCATGGTGGGATGTTGAGAATAAAGAAAAGCTGTGAAGGGAATCTTGATAGAATATCTATTTTAATTTGTTGTTGTTTTGTTGTTGTTGTTGTTTTGCTATATTTTATTGTTTGAATAGGCAGGTTTATTTCATTTTATCTATTTTTTATTGATTATATGTACAGCGCTGTGTAAACTTAAAAGCTTAATAATCATAATAATAGATATGTCACTAGGAATCTTACAATAACAGCGGCTACATTCAGGCACCTGCAAGAGTTCCACTGTAAGCTATTGATAAAATGTATTAATGATAAGCAGTCCTAATTAACGTGACAACTGGGGATTGCTGACCCAGCTACACCAGTCTACTATTGCTGCTCAGATGCTAAGATTAGGTAAGCAAGCACAGCCGACCCTCCAAATTTGCAGCTTTGATTTTTGGGGATCTGATTATTTGCAGATTGGATTAATGGATTCTCTCTAGGCATCTCTAGGTCCTCCAGTGTGACTCTATGGCCAATTTTTGCCAGAAGTTGAGCTGGAATACCTAGAAATTCCTAGAGAGAACACTTCTATAGGCCTTTGTTCGTTGAGCTGGAATACCTAGAAATTCCTAGAGAGAACACTTCTCTAGGCCTTTGTTCGTCCTCCAGCACAATTCTATGATCCACTTATGGCAGCAGTTGACCATAGAGTTGTGCTGGAGGATCTACAGATTCCTTGAAAGGTGATCGCTCAGGTTAAAAAACAGTGTCTTTGTGTGTGTGTGTGTTTTTCCACTTTCATGGGGGTCCTGAGTCCCTAACCCCAGTGAATGTGGAAGGCCCACTGTACTGATTTCTAATACTTTGTAGATGTGGGACAAAAGACAGAAGGTAGACTTCCTGTGTCTATGTGTATTTTAAAAAAAATCTTAATTGAATTATACAAGTTTTTCTTCTGATACATGATTTGATGTCTTAGATAAAATGTATTATGTATTACCAGATGGACTGCTTGTATGAATAAAATGTATTAACCATTGTTATAGAAATAAGTCCCTGTTATTTTCCTGAATTATAGGACTCATACTACTTGTGAGTGGCAGGATTTTTTTATGACCTGCCTGCCAAGACCTGCCTGTGATCTACATCCATGGAAGCTCAAGTAACCCCAAAAGTAGACTGCAAGGAACTCTGCACTGACTCAGTCAGTTAGAACAAAGCTAAATCATCCACTGAGAGAGTGGGGGGGGGGTACCATGACCATTTAATAATAATAATAATAATTTTATTTATAGCCCGCTCCTCTGTCATCAATCGGAGCGGGTTACAATAATTAAAAGACATCAAGATAAAACAATCCCAATAACCTATAACCCCACCTCCCACCCCTTAAAAATAAATTAAACCAATATCAGATTAAAATCCAAAAAAAAAAAATTGCATACATACAACATAGAACATAGAACATAACAAGCAGCTAGTCAATTCTATAGACACTGTAGATGTAAACTTCCTAGATAAAGTGCTGGGAGCTTGTAGGAGCGCACGTCCCAATGTCGTAAGCCAGTGTCAGGACCAGGAGTTAAGATGTTCCAGGGAAGGCCTGCCGGAAGAGATGCGTCTTTAAGGCTTTTTTAAAGCTATCAAGGGATGTAATAAGACGCATCTCATCCAGCAGGTCATTCCATAGCCTGGGAGCGGCAGCAGAGAAAGTCCCCCGGGAGGTCCGCAACAGCCTCGTTTTCACAGGCTGTAATAAATTTCTCCCGGAGGACCGGAGTGTGCGGGGGGGATTGTACGGGGAGAGGCGGTCCCTAAGATAAGATGGACCCGAGCCCTGTAGGGCTTTAAAGGTTAAGACCAACACCTTGTACTGCGCCCGGAAACTAATGGGTAGCCAGTGGAGGGACTTAAGCACTGGTGTTATGTGCTCGCACCTCGCTGTACCAGTAATAAGCCTGGCTGCCATGTTTTGGAGTAGTTGAAGTTTCCGGGTTAGGCACAAGGGTAGCCCCAAGTAGAGCGCATTGCAGAAATCCAGTCGTGAGGTTACCAAAGCGTGTACCACAGACTCTATGTCCTTCTGATCCAGGAAAGGGCGCAGCTGGCGTATCAGCCGAAGCTGATAGCAAGCACTCCTGACCGTCGCATTCACCTGACTAGTAATGTGAAGCGACGAGTCTAGGAGTACCCCCAGACTGCGAACAGGGTCCGTCGAGGAGAGTGTGACTCCATCTAGGACCGGAAGATGTATTCCCAGACCTGGCTTTGGTCCTGTGACTGTGAGCACCTCCGTTTTGTCTGGATTGAGCTTCAATCTGTTTTCCCTCATCCAATCCATTACTGCCGCAAGACAGTCATTAAGAGGGGAGACGCCATCTGAAGTCTGAGCCGATGATCTTGTCATGGAGAGGTATATCTGAGTGTCATCAGCATACTGAAGACACTGAGCTCCATGCCTCCGAATGATCTCACCCAGCGGCTTCATATAAATATTAAACAGCATCAGGGACAGGATGGCACCCTGAGGGACACCACAATTAAGCTCGATCTTGGAAGAGCAGCTGTCCCCGAGCCTCACCCTTTGGGATCTGCCGGAGAGAAAGGACCAGAACCACCGGAGTGCGGTGCCTCCGATCCCCAACTCCCTCAGCCGGTCCAAAAGGATGGAGTGATCAATAGTGTCAAAAGCCGCTGAGAGATCTAAGAGCACGAGCAGGGTCACACTACCCCTGTCGATGCTCAAGCGGAGGTCATCGGTCAGAGCAACCATAGCAGTCTCAACTCCATGTCCTGTCCTGAAGCCAGTTTGAAATGGATTAAGATAATCGGTTTCATCCAAGACAGCTTGGAGTTGGGAGGCAACTGCCCTCTCGATCACCTTGCTCAAAAACGGTAGCAAGGACACTGGTCTGTAGTTGTTCCTGTCCAGGGGGTCGAGGGAGGGTTTCTTCAGGAGGGGTTTTACAGCCGCCTCCTTCAAACTAGATGGTAAAGAGCCCTCCCTAAGGGACGCATTGATTGTATCCCGAAGGATTTCAACCTAGTAGACAAAATATCTATCTTGTGAGTAGTTATTATTACAAATGGAGCAGATCTGATCAACAAGCATGTCTGTTAAAGATCTGATCAACAAGTATGCCAATCCTGCTATAAGCCAGAGGCCATTAAATCAAAAAGATAAACTTTGCCTTACCTGGTTGAGAAGCTACAAGCAGCACACTGTTTTGACTGTAATGTGCTACTGATGGAATAATGCCTCTGAATAATTCCACATTGCTCTGTACAACATCCAGATAGGAGTCAGCATTGCCTAAAGAATTCACTGTAAGCACCACCAATTTTGAGTGTGCAGAGGCAGAAAAATCTAATACAGAGAAATAATTTTAATCCATTACTGAAAGTGTAATATCAAATTTCATCCTTACATGTACTGCATTAAAAATAATTTCGTTCAAGAATCTTCCTACTCTTGCATGTAGGAATTTGTGTGAAACTCTCAGAAAAAGTACACATGGTTTTTAAAAGCCTACAGATTATATATATATATGCAGGGTTCTGCAGTGGTAGTGAGGGAAGGCAGAGAAAAAGCCGAAGCTGCCCCTTCCCAAACTGGATTGGGGCCTTGGCAACTACACACTGCACCCCCAATCCACTTTGAAGCCACCAAAAAAGGAGTGGCAAAGAGCTGCTCCTTTTTCAGGCAGCAAAAATCCAGCTTTGCCACCTATGCTGTGTCCAGAAGCCAGCTTTATGACGCTCTGTTGGCATGCAGGGTCTGGCTGGGCGGCTTCCAGGCAGTTTGTAAGTGTTCAGCGTGTAAAAGCCAAGCTCCCAAGCTGCCTGGAAAGCAGCTTAACTTGCCAGTCTGTTCCGGTCCAAAATCTGCCATCTTTAAATAGTATATTTCTCAAGTACCTTCATTCCTTCCTTCACAGCCAGTGCCTGCAGCCTTTTTTCTCCTGACATCACCAGCTATGCTGGTGCAATTACACCAGTGCAATACACTGAAAGCACTCCAGCCAATGTCTCTTCATGCTTTACTTTAACATAAGCATATATAACCATTTAAATACAGGTAGAATTAGCCATACATTTTCGTTGAGGCAAATTAAATATATTTGAATTTCTGGCTTCCATACATTAACTTTACGATAGCAGAGCTGTCTTTACAAAAAATATTTCAGTTTGCAACACAGCAAGAATGAGATGAACAACCTATTGGTCTCCAGATGCTGACTGCAACTCCCATCATCCCTCATCATTGACTATGCTTTCATAGGTCAGTAAAATTAGTACCCTGTTTGTTGGGGGCAATTGGCTTGCAGATTGTAAACCGCTTAGAGAGTGCTGTCACTATGAAGATGTATAGAAATATAAATGCTATTTCATTTACATCAGGAAAAACCCCACAGAAAAGCTATTGCTATGTTGGTTGGGACAAATTTGTACTGCAATCCAACAAGATCTACAGGGACACAACTCAGGAGATACTTAACTAGTACAGTTCAATTTTAGTTGTGAAGGAGTACAGCTAAACGGGGTGCATAATTCCTTTTCCTAATTTAGCACTGCACCTCAATATTTTTGTGTTAAACCATTATTGCTTATTGAAATATTTTCAACAATAATGCTGACAATGCAGGGAAAAGCATGCACATCAGAAATCAATGTGTGAGGTTACCTTTGCTGATTTCCACCTTTGGCAAGGCAAAGATTTCCAGATCCATTGTGCCCCCTTTTACAGTACCTTCAGAGCAGTCCAAAACCACCACCTTATCAACAATATCCTGTAAGGATTTTAAAAGAACGTTCTTAAGCCAGGAAATTATGATTTTGTATTCAGAAGGAAGTCCATGGGATTCAAAGCACAGACAAAGCTACCAAAAAGCAGGGTTACCATGTAAAATAAGGGACAGGTCTTCTGTACCTTTATTAGTTGTGCAGAATGGGCATTTCTGCAGGTGTTGTTTGTCATGCAAGACTCACCTGCTCAACTTCTTCTATACAATCATTAAAGGTACAGGAGACCATCTCTATTTCACTTGGCAAATGTAATACAACTTATGTGATTAATTTTATTTCTAATTCCAAATAATAAATGAAAAACAAATTAACAATCCTATATATTCCTACTTGGGCAGCTTTTCACTGGATGATTTGAACAGCATGCTAAAATCTGACCAATTTCAGTGGAAGGCACTGGCAAAACACCCCTTGCACTATTTACATCAGCAGCAGCATGGATAGCCAAGTGTTGGGAAGTTGTACAAACTGACCCTTGCAGCATAACCCTATGCAGTTTTATTCAGAAATGTTCACTGCAACATCCTTCCAGAAAAGTATGTATGGGAACTATTTGTGAGTAAGCCCCTTTGAATACAGCAAGATTAAGGGGTGAAACACATGGGCAAAATAAAGTGGTTTCCAGGTGCTTTGAAGGCAGGGAGTTCAGATGACACACAATGCAAAACTGGGTGGAAAGTGAAATGAAGCTGTGCTCCAGGCTAAAAAGAAGCTGGGATACTCTGACTCAAGGTGGAAATCTTCATACTAGCATGTGAACATGCCTGCGTCAGTACAGGACTGCGGCAAAGCAAAAAGGTGATCCCAATAATGCCATGGATATAATTACAACATGCATAAACCAGATAATCCAACAGGGGGGCATGGAATGAAGGGTGCATGTATTAGGGCCCTCCATGCACATATGCAACTGTGTGGCCAATCATATGGGTGGGTGTCTAATGGGATGGCATCTGGGAAGGAAGAGGTAATTGAAGGTTGATGGTGGTGTGTTTGCGTGATGGTGCACATGCATGGTGGGCAGGCAGCAAGCAAATAATTGCGCAGCAGTTTGACGCCCCACAACACAGTGTGGACAGCCCATGGGTGTTTAGCCTACGTTGGGAGAGGGCCGGGGGGATAGTGAGGTTTCGACCTGCTGTCAGAAAAGTATCTATTTTGTGAAGAAAAACATTTCTCTCTCTCTCTCTCTATATATATATATGTGTGTGTGTGTGTGTGTGCAGAAAAGTGGGGGGGGGGAAGAGAATGCTTTTCTCTCCAAAATCAATGCGTGAGATTTAATTTTTACTTCAATAATTTAACTTTTATCTAAAATGTTCTCTCTCTCTCTCTATATATATGTATATGCAGAGAGAGACAGAGACAGAGACAGAATTTTAGATATAAGTTAAATTTTATATCTGAAGTATACAGTTTCTTGAATTATTCTGTTTCTTGAATTACTCTGTTGCAGAAGCAATATAGTCGTTTGATTTAAATACCTTTGCTGAAATAGCAAGTGCACAGGCAAGGCCCAGATCTCCTGCTCCAACTACTGTAATTTTGTTAAATTCATTTTTCTTCTCATTTCCCTTTGATTGCATGTTGTTTTCACCTAAAATCACAAATGATAACATATATAAATAAGTCTACAGAGCTGTAAATACCATATTTGCCTGGAAAACATTATTGGGTCCAAAGAAACAAATTTTAACTACTGAAATTATTGTGATATAATGGTTAGAATTACAACCATTGGGCAAGGAATTGGGAGACTCAGGTTCAAGTTACAACTGGGTCACAAAGCCCACTGGATGAGCTTGAACCAGTCACTGTCTCTCAGTCTGACCTATCTCATAGAGAGCTTGTGATCATAGTTTGGAAAGTTACTCTGAAAACATAATGAGTTATAATTATAGTAATTTAATCGTATCTTTTGTTCATATGAAAAGGGGATGGTGGCAGTGGTTTTTCATTACAGTTACTTCTGAGCAATGCTTGGCATTATTTACTTTTAAAAATAACTTTCTAAGCTCTAGCTGTAAGCACAAAGTTGAAAGAGAACCATGTGCATTTTCCTGAGCAAACTGAAGCTCATTTTCTTATTGGAGAAAAAGCAGTTAACTAAAAATGTAGTAAATAAATTGACTATAAATTTTGGTTGTCTGTAAAGAACACATAAACCCAAGGCATACATGTGGAAGTAAGTCCCTCTGTGTTCAGTGGGTCTTGATCACTGCTAAGTGTGCTCAGGACTGGAGTGAGAAGAACCAATTTGCTGTCAAAGGGCTAATGGGAGCTTTCTTCCTTTTTTGAACAGCTGGCATGAGGGGTCCAATTACAATCAGCAAAGGATAGCAAAGGGCCACTAGTCTCTCTCCTTCTGAAGGTCCTAGCCATGCCATCATGAGACAGCCATGCTTAGTTTGGCCGCAAGGCAGAAAGGCATTAAATGGAAAAGACAGCAAATTTCAAGAGGCATAGGAGTTACAACTTTCCATCTTTATGCAAAAAACAGTCTTTGAATGGGTGCATTTCAACCAGCAGATAAACACAAAGGCAACTTATCAGGAAAGAGATGTCAATCCTCCTATAAATAAGCTTGGCAATTTACTTATAGCCCCTGCTTATCACAACTTCTAATCCTATACATTTAGTGGATGGGATCACTCAAAAGATCCTGAAATACTTTATGTTTAGATAAATTACCCAGCCCTAAACTCTCTCTCTCTCTCTCTCTCTCTCTCTCTCTCTCTCCCTTCCCAGCTTCTAACAGACACTTTGCAATGCATTCAACAGTATAAGGCCTACAGAGCCTTAGGGGAAAGATTTCCATAGATGAGCCAACAAGACAAGGAATTTTGTTGCAACAGCCATCCTTTGGATTTTAAGCTTTCCTCCTATAATTGAACAGGGCACTGGATTGAGCATTTAAAGTACAGTAAAACCCCAAAGAGAAGCCTCCAACATAAGGAGAGGGGGCTATGTTTCAGGAGTTAAACACATACTTTGCATATAAAAGGTTCCAGGTTCAATCCTTAGCACCTCTGGGTAAAACACGGAAATAACTCAGTTGAAACCTTGAAGCACCACTGCCAGTTAGCGGGCTACATGGAGCATGATCTGACTTAGAAAAAGGCAGCTTCTTACATTTCTAACACATGACCAGTCACATTTATGAATACCAGATGAAGAGTTCCTAAAAAGATGCAAACCTTCAGTGATTTTTGCAATATAAGACAGCAACTCCAACTGTCTAGCTGCATCAACAGATGATAATGAATACAGTGGGAGCTCCTCTTCAAATTTCATGATCATTTCCTTTATCAAACCTACGATCATTGACTGTGGCTGAAATAAAGAAATGAGGAGAATCAGATTTTAAATAAATGTTCTAATACATAGAAATTCTACAGAAAAAAAGACAGCACTTCCTTTCTTTAAATTTTGTCTTTTTTGTAATTTAACATGAACACCTCGTGTTAAAAGGTGCATGTTTACACAATTATGGTATATTATATGTATGATATCAAAAACTGTGAATTGATTTTAGTAGCATTTCTTATAATGCACAAATATCCTTACATGGCTCCAGTTTTGTAGGTATGGCAAATAGATTCTTCCTTGGGCATCCACATGTTTTCCTACAGAAATTCCCATGTTTGCTGTGGGCTTCAAGAAGCAAATTGGAGGAGTAAAAGGATGAGAATCTAAAATCCATAGGCAAATTGGAATGTTGTAAGAATTTCCTGTCAAGATATAACACACCAGATACTATGAAATCTGCTTTATTCATTATGTAAATGTTTTTAAATGTTCATTGGATTTCTAGCCCAGGTTCCTGATATGCTGGATTTATTTTACTGCCCACAAAAATCCCATGGTTTTCAAAGTTGAATTAAATGCAAACTAGCAGTATAGAGGGACAGCTCTCCACATAATATTAAGGAATAGGAGGCCTCTTTCATAATCTAAGAATTTTTTTCATTTCCTCAATTGCCTTACAGATGTCCCCTCCCAGTCCCCTCCCTTGACCTCTAAACCTTCATCATTTCAACAGTCTCATTCCCAGAGAGGAGAAGTTTTTTGTCATTGCTACTGAACAATGTATGTTACCTTCTCCCTCTACTATTGCAAAGACACTTTACTTACTCCAAGAATATATAAACAGCCCACTAAATATTTCCCAGGTAGATTACACTCAGAACACTACAATCTATTTAAAATTAATAAAATAACAAAATGAAGCATAATGAAAGGTAAAAGAATTAAGAAAATAAAAAGGATTTGAGAGGACTGGAAAGACATCAGTGTATGTGTCTGATGAGCTTCTAGGGAGAGTATTCCAAGGCAATGAGGTACTACAAATAAGAAGACCTTTTCTCCCACCACCACGTTGCTTCAGATTTTGGGGCCACCCAGACAAGGGCTGCTGAAGACTGTCTCAGCATCTCCAGATTAAGAAACATTCCTTCTTACTGCAAATTCAGACAGTGAGTGCCAAAGCCTAAGCAGCCAAAACAAGACCATAAGAAATTAGATGGATGCATCAGCCTGCTGAGAACTACAAGGTTTTCAGAAGTACATTAAACATATTAAGAGGATACCCCCATCCCCTAAAATCACCCATGAACACTGAAGTGTCACTCCTGGCTGCATCAAAAAGTTGAGTTTCATTCGGAAAACAAGAAAACTGTGTGCGTTTGTGTGTGTGTGTAAAATGGAGCAGTAAAGAAGAGAAATCATGAACAGGACGCTATCAGGATTAGAAGTAAAGGCACATTATGTTGGCTATGATTGGAATAAGTATAAAGATGAAAGTGATTATGCCTTACATTACATGGAAAACAGCTGGAGAGAGCAGCAAAAAGAGGAAGCCAAGAAGTACAGTAGTATTAGAATTACATTTATCCAGTTCATTAATACACTTTTTTTTTGTCCTGAAGCCAGAGGAATATTCAGGTACAGGCATCCTACAGCAAAAGAGATTTCACTTATCATTAGGAAGAACTTTCTGACAGTAAGAGCTGTTCAACAGTAGAAGCGCTTTGACTGTGTACTCCTGCATGGCATGGACTGGATGGCCCCTATGGTCTCTTCCAACTCTATACATCTATGATTCTATGTTATCTTCCTAATTGATTCTAGCCATCTGACATGTGTTCTTTCCCTCTTTTTACTACCCTCAACCTTTCCAAAGGAGGACAACTAAGATGGTGAAGGGTCTGGAAACCATGCCCTATGAGGAATGCCTTAGGGAACTGGGGATGTTTAGCCTGGAGAAGAGAAGGTTAAGAGGTGATATGATCGCCCTGTTTAAATATTTGAAGGGATGTCACATTGAGGAGGGAGCAAGCTTGTTTTCTGCTGCTCCAGAGAACAGGACTCGGAACAATGGATGCAAACTGCAGGAAAAGAGATTCCACCTCAATATTAGGAAGAACTTCCTGACAGTAAGGGCTGTTCGACAGTGGAACACACTCCCTTGGAGAGTGGTGGAGTCGCTTTCCTTGGAGGTTTTTAAGCAGAGGCTAGATGGCCATCTGTTCGGTATGCTTTCATTTGGAGTTCCTGCATGGCAGGGGGTTGGACTGGATGGCCCTTGTGGTCTCTTCCAACTCTATGATTCTATGATTCTAACCAGTTATCAGTAAATAGAAAAATATTATATTGTATTTACCTTGATATTTTACTGGAACAGTACCGCTAAAATTCAGAAGGTCTTTCTGAGACCCATCCTTGAAAGCTGAAATTCAGAACACTGATTTGTATGCATGTATATATTTCATTTTTTCTTCTTTCAATGTTTTAATGTTAATACTGCCTGGTTCACTTTTGATATCAGAGTTACTTATCGTTTAGCACAGTTATCTCAATCTAATGCTGCGACCCTTTAATTCAGTTCCTTATATTGTGGTGACCCCCAACCTTAAAATTGCGGTGTCTTGGTTGCTCAGACCACTGGAAATATGTGTTTTCCAATGGTTTTAGGCGACCCCTGTGAACCCCCAAAGGGGTCAGAACTGCTGGTTTAGCAGGTATCAGAGTTACTTACTGTTTAAAAATTGAAGTAGTCAAGAAAATTTAAAAAAAATAGAGCATAAATATCAAAACACCAAAATGTAAAAAGAAGCACAGTAAATAGCATGCTGTATAGTATATAATATAGCAGCAGAAACAAGAATCTAAAACAAATAGCAGCTGATTTCCAATAGTTTCAAAAGCTAAACGATAATAATTAAGAATACAATCAAGTTTCAAATAAGGAATTTGATTCCACTTATCCCCAGTTTTAACTGAACACATCAGGTGTACTATTTAGTAAACATGCACAGGATAATACTTGACATGATACCCAAAAACTGACTATTAGTCCCTAGCTGGAGGAGCCCCATTGAAACAAGTATCGATACACTAAGTTTTTATTTATTCAACAGGCCTACGTGTTAAGACTAGCAGTTTGATTCAGGGCTACACTGTAAACTAATCTAAACATTAACAGGTGGAATTAAAAATTTCATTTGAAATTACAGTACTTGCTTTGGCTACAAATCATATCTACGTATGAATCACTGTTTTTATTTATTAAGAAAATTTATATTCACTTTTCATTTTCACAGAGAATCCAAAATTGGTTCACAAAAATAACAAATACAATTATAATTTTATTTATATAAATTTATAATTTATTTATATAAATAAAATTAAAATTATAACAAGGGACAATAAAATCAAGACAATAAAAACAATGAATAAAATGAACAATAGCAATAATAAATAACAATCAGGGTAGCTAGGAAATGTCTAAGCAAAAACACATGTTTTAAGCTAAAAGCAAAAACAATCCACACTGTGAACCCTTGCATGCTTACACATTATCAAATTCTGAGAATAATAATGTATTTTATTCTTACAATAGGTGCTCATGGCAAATCTGACATTTGGATACAATTCGTTTACACTCTTCAGTTCTTCTATGGTCAGATCTCGAAATTTATACTGGAAACAAAACAAATATAATTCTATTATTTTAAACAACTTTATTTTGATGTATCCCTGCTTTTAACACTTAGTAATATACTTAAGCAATTAATCATTGCTTAAGTATATTACTTAAATACAAACTGAAATCCTAAATACATGGAGATGCAAGCCTCTGCCTCTTTTGAATTTCTAGTTTGTTGTGAGCCTCATTATTTTGTCAACACAAACAACATAATTTGGGTCTTACATTGCATATATATGTATAAGGATGGCCTTACCATTTATTACTGATATTTCACTAATAAAGGAAACCTTCTTTTCTCAATTAAAGTACTACTTTTGTCCTTTGAAAATATATATCATTGTTAAGCATGCATTTAAGCAACATCCATCATTTTAAAGCTTCATATATTTAGAATGTCAAAGTCTAATATTCTAGTGATTTATTGTTTCTTCTTGTTGTTGTGTGCCTTCAAGGCATTTCCAACTTATAGCAACTTTGCGATGGGGTTTTCTTGGCAAGATTCGTTCACAGAAGTTGCAATTGTCATCCCTGGAGGCAGAGAAAGTGTGACTTGCTCAGGGTCACCGAGTGGGTTTCCATGGCTGAATGGGAATTCGATCCTGCAATGCTGCACACAGTTTCATAAGGGAGTTTCATGGTACACAGATGGTCTCACTTCTGAACCATGTATAGAATTGAACTCAAAGTTCAAAAGGCTTTTTTAAAAACTTATTTCCCACTTTCATAATAAGAACTAATTTTTATGATATCCTTGTTCTTGCTATATACTGCATAAAACACTGGGAGGTCTACATTCAGTCCAAAGGTTGGCTTGTGGGAGGGAGGCAACTTGACTGTGGGAATAATGAACAAAAGAGAGAAAAGCTATACATTTTATGGTGACCAATGCAAAGTGTATAGAATTGTGAACTGTCTTCATTACTTTTGTACAAGGTGTTATGCAAAAGGGGAATGGGAGAGCTGATGTTAAATTCGCTGCTCTATCTACCATGGCTCAATGCTATGGAATTCTAGGGCTTCTAGTTTTGTGAGATATGTAACTTTCTATTGCAGAAACCTCTGGTACCACAACAAACTACAAATCCCAGGATTCCATAGGATGGAGTCATGACAGTCGAAGTGGTGTCAAACTGCATAAATTCTGCAGTGTGGATGCAGTCTAAGTCTATATAAAGAGAGTTTTAAGAAGAAATGGAGAAAGAGTAATAAATTTAAATGGATTAGATTCTACTAGACATCATGCCATTTTTACAGAAGGCCTAGGATTGTTGTGATAAAGAAAATTGTAATGCCCAATTCCTCCTCTGATCAAGACATTTCATTCCTTTTTTACATAAGATAAAAAACAGCTCTGCTCGTTGTTGGGAAGAAGACAAAAAGGCCCAATTCCACCAATGGAGGAGGATCTTCAACTATTGCTAAAGTTTAACAGCTACCAGAGTGTGCAAGCTCTATTTCTTCCCCTGTCCTTAACTGTCAGTACCTTCGCCTGATGAAGAACTTTAGAGATCTAGACAGCTTGGCTTGCACATATTTGAAGGATCTTACTATCTTATTATACTGTATCTGGGGTTTTATTTTATATTTATCTTAGGCTGAGCTTGTAGTCACTATCTGAAACATTTATAAGCATTACAGGTTGGGACTGAAGAGTCATAAATGGAAGAATAATTCCAGATTCCCACCACAGTGTTGACCCCCCTTTAACAAACTAATAAATAACATTGAGGGGTACTGGGATGGATCTGCCTTGGATCTTTGGAGAGGGAATGAAATGTTACCACTTTTGTGAGAGTCAGACAGGAAACAAATGATCCACAGAAAAACAGGAATCAAGTATGGGATTGCCAAAATGGAAACTGGACAGGGCTCCTGTACCTTTACTGGTTGTGTAGATGAGAACCAGTGTGGCATAACGGTTTGACCATTTGGCTCTAACTCTGGAGACCTGCTCAGCCATAAAATCCACTGGGTGACCTTGGCCAAGTCACACTCTCTCAGCCTCAGGGAAAGGCCATGCCAAACCCACGATAGGTTCACCTTAGAGGAGCCAAAAGTCAGAAATGACTTGAAGGCACACCACCAGAAGAAGAGGGAAATTTAGCAGATGTTGTTTGGGGCCATTCACACGATACCATTATAGTCCTATTATCCCACTTTAACTGCCATGATTCCACCCTATAGAATCTTGGGATCTGTAGTCTGTTGACCCCTATAGCTCTCTGCCTGGGAATGCTAAATCTCCCTCCCTAAACTTCAAATCCCAGGACCAACCCACAGCACTTTAAAAGCAGAACTATAGCACTATAACTGTATCATATAAATGGGACCTAAGTAACACGCAGCAATTCCTCCTTCTCTCAGTGACCATGTGTCCTCACTGCAAAGGAGGACAAGGAACTCCAGAATGTTTGACACTCAAGAAAAATGGAGGACCCACCCCAACAAAAGCTCAAAACACTCCTAGAAATGTCAAGGCATGCTTCCTAGTCCTGCTCCAAACAGAGGACATTTGGGAACTCCTCCTGGACAGAAGGCTGAAATGGAGGACAGGTCCAGGAAAAGGAGCTCTTAGTCCTGCTAAAAGGGAGGACATTTTGGGATTCCTCCTGGACAGAAGGCTGAAATGGAGGACAAGTCCTGGAAAAAGAGCTCTTAGTCCTGCTAAAAGGGAGGACATTTGGGGGATTCCTCCTGGACAGAAGGCTGAAACGGAGGACAAGTCCTGGAAAAAGAGCTCTTAGTCCTGCTAAAAGGGAGGACATTTTGGGATTCCTCCTGGACAGAAGGCTGAAACGGAGGACAGGTCCAGGAAAAGGAGCTCTTAGTCCTGCTAAAAGGGAGGACATTTTGGGAATCCCTCTGAAATGAAGGACAGGTCCTGGAGGGAAAAAAAGAGGACCCTGTCCCTTAATCTGCACAGACAGTCAAGGCAACAGGAGGCACCTCAGGAGCAAACTCTGCAATGGTTCCCAAACTTTGGTCTTCCAGACTTCACTTCCCAGAATCCCCCGACTCTGGGCCAATCTGGCTGGGGGTTTTATTATGGGAGTCGGGGTCCTCCTAAACTCTTGGAGGCCCAAAATTTGGGAAACACTGAAGTGAAAGGAAGAGGGGGGAACTAAGCTGAGTGAGGGCCCACCAGTCACCAAGACCACTCTTCCCCACATGCATCCCCCAAAATGGCGGCTGCACTAGTCTGGGGTCGACGACGGAGCGACCTCTGCTCTTGCCTTGGTCAGCCATTTCCTCAGTTTCTCCTCAGAGAACTCCATGGCGTCCTCCTCCTCCTCCTCCTCAGCCTCCTTAGTCTTTCCTGGCTGGGGCTGAAGGGGAGAAGCAACAAGGCGGCGGCGGCCAAGGCAAACCACCAGCCACACTTATACAGGCCAGGAAGGGAAGGGAAGAAGGAAGGAAGGAAGGAAGAAGAGGCGCCCCGGCCGGCCTTAAGTTTTTTCAGTTACTGCAACCTTTGCCCTGGTCTTCTTTCTCCTCCTCCTGCTGCTGCAGCCCGCCCTTCCTTTGAGGGAGCAGGAAAGACCAGGTTGCCTGCCTGCCTTGGCCTCAGTCATCATCATTATCATTATATTAACCCTAAGGGAGCCTCCATGTTGTGGTGGGCCTAGTTTTCGAGGCCTTACTTATGGTGGTGACCCAGTGCTGCCCATGGGGTTTTCTGAGGCTGAGGGAATGTGGTGGCTCACTCAAAAAGGTTTATCACACAAGGGGGGGGGGCAAACATGATTTAAACAAGAGTTAAACAGGAAATGCCTTATGTTTAACATAGGACATTTCCTGTTTAATTCCTGTTTAAATCCTGTTTGCCCCCTAGTGTGATAAACCTTAGCGTGGGATTTTTCCATGCAATTTAATTTAATTATAAACTAAGCTTGAGGGGCAATTGGTGGGAGGCCACTGAGAGGCTAGTCTGGGCTAAAGCTAATAGTAATAATAGTAATAATAAAAATAAAAACCACTCATATTAAATGTCAATGCAGGCTTAGTTGTCATGCTCAGAAGGGAAGGGAGGGTATTTTTTTTGGCATTTCTCCAGGACAGAAGGTTGAAAATGCTGAGGGCAGGTCCTGGAAAAAAAAAAGAGGATTTTCTGGTCACTCTGGTCCAAAACACACTGCAGAAATGATCCAGTTTGGCACCATAACTGCCCTGCATCTGAGGAAGGAGACTGAAGTCTGCGAAAGCTCATGCTGCCAACTTCTTTCTTTCAGTTAGTCTCAAAGGTGCTACAAGATCTCTCTACATACTGATTCTACTAACACGGCTGTATCTTTGAATTCTGTTATTATTATTATTAGTAGTAGTATGTTGTTGGATTGTTGTCATAATTATGTTATATTGTTGTTAGACTGCATCTCAGTATATCTGAGGAAGTAGACTCAGGTCCAAAACACACAGCAGAAATAATCCAGTTTGAGACTGCCTTAACTGCCCCCACTCAATGCTAGGGAATTCTGTGAACTGTAGTTTTGTGAGACAACCTACTCTTGTCAACAGAGTGCTGGTGCCACAATAAACTACAATTCCTAGGGTTCCCTAATAATGAACCAGGGTTGTTAAAGTAGTTTCAAACTGGATTATGTCTGCAGTGTTTTGGACCCCTGTTTCTGTGACCTAGTATGGATTCCAACCCTGGTCTCCAGAGTCCTAGGCCCATGCTCAAACCACTGCACCAGGCCAGCTCTCGCTTTTAAAACAGAGCCCAAATACTATAGGGATGGCATGGTACCCTCCACTAAGCCAAGTGTGGCTGCCAGGCTTTGTGGTGTATTTAGTGTGTGCATGGTTCCCACTGGGTGACCTTGGGCGAGTCACTGGCTCTCAGCCTCAGGGAAAGGCAACAGCAAACCTCTGAACCAATCTTGCCGAGGACCGTTAGGGTTGCCAAAAGTCGGGAACCACTTGAAGGCACTCAACAACAACAACAACAACAACAATGTCTTGAACTCACCTGTCAACTTATGATGACTCATGAAATTCATAGGGTTTTCTTAGGCAAGGGATACACAGAGGTAGTTTTGCCAGTTCCTTCCTTTGGAATATAAAGTAGCACACACAGCACCTAGTATTCATTGGCAGTCTCCCATCCAGTTGCTGTTGCTATTAACTGCCCTTGAGTTGGCCCTGACTCATGATCACTCCATGGATGAGAAATCTTCAAGGCCCCTTGTCCTCCATTACTCTGTTTAGGTCCTATAAATTCATACTCATGACCTCCCTAATTGAGTCTATCCATCTGGAAGGCGATCTTCCTCTCTTTCTACTACCCTCTACCTTGCGTGGCATTAATGTCTTTTCTAATGAGTCACGCCTTCTCGTTATGTGGCCAAAGTACGACAGTCTCAATTTTATAATCTTGGCTTCCAGGAAAAGTTCAGGCTTGATCTGTTCTAGAACCCATTGGTTTATCTTTGGCTATCCACAGTATCCTCAGCACTCTTCTCCAGCACCACAGTTCAAACCTTTATTTTCTTTTTATCCACTTTCTTCATTGTCCAGCTCTCACATCCTTACATATTGATGGAGAATACCATGCTTTGGATAATTCTAACTTTAGTCTGCAGTTGTATATGTGTAAACAAGTGCTAACCAGGGCCAACACAGAGAGAAAAGTGCTGGTGGTCGGGCAGTGCTTTCTATAAAGAAGTGTCCATAAAGAGACCTTCTGTATGTTTGAGGCAGACAAGCAAAGATCAAGAGCAGTTTCACATGCCCACAGGTTTGATGCCATGGGTGTGGGATCGAACAGTCTTGGTATTATGTGGTTTTGCCTAAAGTAACTGGATAAGCACCTTGGAATTTGACTGAAGAATTTTTATGTGTGGTAGACTTGCAGGCTATTTTAGTGGCCAATGAATTAACTTGGAACTCTAAAACTCCCATCACCCTTGACCAACAAGTTATGCTTGCAGGGTCCTGTGAGTGGAGAGCAGTCCATGGACAGCATTAATAAATCCTTCAGCTATTCCTTCATTCCAGGTGTGATGTCTCAGATCATGAGTCTGTTAAAATTACAAGGGGGCTTTTTAGATTGGCAGGAAAGTGTGACATGAAGTTGCCTTTTCCTTAATGCTTAGCAGCTAGACTGCAAGCCCCAGGTGTGCATTGAAACGGTACAGGGCTGCTAGACTGAGGGGTTTGGGAACGACTTAACTGAGGTCTTTTCTGTGGCTCAGCAGCTACATGGGAAGCTGTCAGGATGCTACAAACACAGGCGGAGCAGCTACATGGGCGGCAATGAATGCGGCTTTTACCCGCGCTTTAAAAATTTTTTTTCCTTGCCGGCTGCGAATTGCGCAATTGCGCAGGTACACAGTACAGCGACATTATCATTGCCTACTGGGAACTGCACAATTCCGCAATTCCGCAATTCGCAGCTGGCAAGGAAAAAAATTTAAAAGTTCAGCGGTTTATCACTGCGGTTCCTCTGCCTTTTTAAACTGTGCCGTTGCACTGGTGCATCATGAATGAACCCCCTTATTTTGTGAATGAATTGGCATGTTATCCACAGTAGAATAACAGTAATGGCATCCCAGAGTCCCTACTGCGCATGTCTAGGGTTTGGATTAGGGCTGGAGCTAGGGTTTGGGAGCTTTAAAAAACTGCGCGGTTAAACCCCAGCTTTTACACCTGCAGGGCATTGAGCGTTTTAATTAGAAGTGAAGTCCACACCACGCATGCTTCCAACCCACGATCCATTATAATCCTCACCTCTATCGCTGCCTTTAAATGGGAGCCTTAAAGAGACAGAGCCCCATTTAACTGCGCAACTACACCTTAGCCTTTAGATGCACTTGCGCTATAATGCACTTTTTAAAAAAAGAGTAGGGAAAACCAGCACCTTTTAAAAGGCGCTTCTTCTCCCTTAAAGCGCCAAAATAGCGTTTTCATGGCACACTTTCCCTTTTTCTCATCTAAAGGCTGGGCTTTCATGCAGCCTTCATCACACCTCTTTTTGCCAATCTAAAATGGGCCAAGGAGTCAAGGTACTCCTATTTAGAAAGGACTGATAGGTGACTTGCTTCCAGTAAATTATTTATAATAACCAATAGTATAATAAAAGCATGTACATATATATCAGTGAACTCAGCACTCTCTAAGCAGTTTACAGTCTATAAGCCCATTGCCCCCAACAAGCTGGGTACTCATTTTACCGAGCTACAAAAGGATGGATGGCTGAGTCCAACTTGGAGCCCTGGGATCAAACTCAACTTTGTGGCTGCAGTAAAGGTCATTTAATCACTGCACCACCAGGGCTCCCTACCAAACACAACCTATCTTTAGAATCTTCCTGGATGCTTACAATTTATATAAACATGTGAACCCGAATAGTTTTTTTCCTGATGCCCCATATGGTATAATTGGAACTTTTTGCTGTGTACACGTACAAATGGCACAAAGCGTTTTAAAATACCCATGTAGTGTCCGCTTGAGGCTGCAACCATGGGCGTTTATTTGAGGGAAACCCTGAACTCAGTTTAGTGCAGTTTGCTTTTACATGGGAACCAAATAACACAATGGTGTACCCACATGTGGAATACTGCAACCAAAATTAACAGCGGACTGGAGCTATTTATAAGAAAATATTGGCATTTTTTTAGCTTAGAAAAAAAAATACCAAAAGTGAAACATTACAGAGGTGCACACAATTATTTGTGGTGCAATGGATGGAAAACAGGGAAATATTTTTATCCTTCTCAAAATGAAAGAACTGAAGTCATCCACTGAAGTGGAATGGTGGGAGATAGTAATACTTCATATAGCATATACACTACATTATTTGCTATCATGGGCTGTAGTAATGATCACCACTGTTCATGGCTTTAAAGGGGGATTACACAAATTCAGAGAGGATAATGCTATCAATGATTGCTATTCACTTTTGTAACAATTTTGTCAATGTTATTTCTTCTTTTTATAAACTATGAAATCTCAAAACCAAAATGTTTCAAAGACAACTCTTAGATTCTCCTCTACTTTTGGAATTTTGAAATAACTTTTACTTCTGCATCTATCAGAGAAACCACTTTGTGATGTCATTCTGTTTGGAGTAATTGTTACATAGAAAATGATGTCACAATGAAGTTCATTGCACAGTCCAGTTCAACATAGATAGCCACCAATACAACCAAAGAACTGATCTGCTTAAAATCAGTTGAAAGGTGATTTTCTGTATCAATCTTTTGGTGAAAAACTAGTCATATCATACTTATTAAGTGAGACCCTTGTGAGAAACTGAATAATGATTGTTGTTACTTGGCTCATCTACCTTCTTGCTATAGAACTGATGCAGCGACTACCAAAAGCTAAGGTGAGTACTTTTTGAAACATAAGGTGAATTTGTCATAAAATTTCACCCTAGTTTGTAATTTGATGCAAAGTCAAAGAATTACTCCCACAAATCTGGGTTTTGTGTGATGTTTTGTACAAAGACTAAGAATATAACCAAGGACACACTTATTACACCTTTAAAACAGACACTTCTGCCAGATTCTTTCTTCTCACAGGCCCATATCAGTGAGACTTGCTCCACAACTGAAAATTTGGTGATGCGTACAACAAAATAAAAGTTAGGGTCATGAAAATGTATGGTACTGTATAGCATAAATAATTTCTCCAACTGGTACAATGATATTTTGGACCGCAATTCCCATAACATCCTACTATTGGACATGTCAGGAGTTGAAGGGATCTGAAGGCCAAATCATCTAGAGAGGCTATGTCAAAAAGGCTGCTGTAATACATGGTTAACAGCATTTATTAAATCAGAGGCATACAATTATGCTAAATATGATTACTTAGAAGCAAGTTACATTTGTAAGGAGATTAAAATGAGTGTGAAACTGTATGCCTTAATTCATAATAACTGCAACATTTCTGAATATGATTATCCCATCATTTTTCAAGTTTATGTTATTAGTGCAAGATACAGATGTATATGACACTTTGTCAGAATGATATACTCGCACAAAGCTCCATTTACAGTCAGTGTATGAAATCTGAGTCCTAAAAGGCTTTGGGTTAACATGCCTTTCTAGAAAAATCAGGGAAGGGACAGTGTGATGGCCACAGTGTACCTTACATTGTAATGAGGAAAATCAGCAGAAAACAATTGTTCCTTGAAGGGCCTAACAACTCAATTATTATGAAAGAGTAAAAAAGGCTGGCACCTGGAATAAACTGACTCACAAAATCCCTTCAAGCTTGCAAACCCATAAAACTCATAAGAAAATTTTTGCTTACAGTGAAATTGCTTTTCAACAATATGCCAATTTTCCCACAATGCTTTGCACTGCCCTTTTTAAAATAGAAAATGACATAGATTTGGAACATTGTAGAAAGGAACTTTGGCACTGTTTCCTCTCAGACTTCTCTAGAGCACCAGGAAAGCTTCCCAAACAGCATGGGATGGGACTTGGTAGGAAACGGACAATTTTGCTGAAACAAGTTAAGGGATCTTATACAGTATGAGCAGAGAAGATTTTGAAGGGTTGCAAGAAAGGGGGTTAACTGGCTCCTTGCATCTGATGAAGTGGACAGAATCGTGCTACAGTATTTTGATAAAGCAGTTGATACAGGAATTGTTATGGGAGCCAGTGTGGCATAGTGGTTTGACTGTTGGATTACAACTCTGGAGACCAAGATTTGATTTCCAGCTCAGCCCTGAAAACGGCTGCATGACCTTGGGTAAGTCGTATGCTCTTTGCCTCAGGGTAAGGCAATGGCAAACCTCCTCTGAACCAATCTTAGGGTCACCATAACTTGGAAGCAACTTGAAGGCACACAACAAGGACAACAACAACAGAGTTTTGGGGAACTATTCAGCTGTTAGGAACTTTTCAGAAATTCTATTCTGCATTTCTGAAATTATGTCATTTAATGAAATCATATAACAGATGTCCTGCAAGGACATTATTTACTGAAACTCCCCCCCCCCCTTTCTGCATTTTCAGAAATTTAGGACAAACATAAGGCAACCCTTCCCTTATTGTTAAGGTACAGTAGCAACACCACATTCCCTTGAAGTGCACCACTGTATTTTCCTCTAGCATACCCAAGCACTAATAGCTTCAAATAAGTTCACAATTCTCTGTTTGTAGCTGCCACTACTATCATACTTACACAGTACATACAAAGGCTTGCATCCCTTACTGGAAGAGTACTTTAGCACATGTTTGTCAATAACTATGAGAATCTGTATCAATTTTGGGGGGGGGGGGGGGATCTAGTAGAAGTGCCGCACAGTGCCAAGGTTGGATGGTTGATAACTGTTAAAATTTGGACATTTTCGAGTTTATCCAAGACTTCTAGAATATTGCTGTTATTTGCAATATTGATTTTGACTTATTCAGACAATGGGACACCTCCAAGGGAACAGCCATGTTCAGGTCTTGCAAGTTCAGGCCTGTTGCATTCTTCGTTGAATCAATCCATCTGTAATGTGATCTCCCGCTTTTCTTTCTGCCTTCCATTTTATGAAGCATTATCATCTTTTCCAGTGAGAGATGTCATTTTATGATGTGTCCAAAATATAATAGACTCAGTTTGGTCATTTTGGCTTCTAGTGACAGTTGATCATTGTTGTTAATGTCACCAAGTTAACTGACTTATGGTGACCCTATGAAAAAGACATCTGAAAGTTACCTTGTCATCAACAGCACTTCTCAGATCTTGCAGGTTCAGGAACATGGCTTTAAAAAATGGAATCTCTCCATCAGGAATAGGGTCTTTCTCTTTTCCTGCTGTCTGCTATCTTACCAAGCATTATTCTTTTCTAGTGAATCATGTCTTATGATATGGGAAAATATGACAGCCTCAGTTGAGCCACCTGTTTCCAGGGAGAGTTTAGGCTTGATTTACTCTAGGACTCATTTGTCTTTTTAGCCATCCATGGCATCAGCAGAACTCTTCTCCAGCACATTTCAAATGAGTTGATTTTCTTACCAGCTTTCTTCACTGTGCAGCTTTCACAATCATACATAAAAATTGGAAATAAAATGGGATGGACCATCCTAACTTTAGTATTAAATTAAATATCTTTACAGTTCAGGATCTTTTTTATTTCCTTCATTACTGCCCTTCCAAGTCCTAGTCATCTTCATATGTCTTGACTGTAGTCTCCAGTCTGATTATTGACTGAGCCAAGGTATGGAAAATAATAATCCTTCATTAATTTTACCTTGCTGTTTTGCATTCACCCACTGCCACTTCCTAGTTGTTAATTCCTTGTTAAGCATTTGGAGAATCTGTCTCTTGCTACCAGAGACATTTGAACACAAGGGTCCCTGGATATTTGCAAAGTTTTGCTCTCCTGCCCCACCCCTGGTTCTAAGATATTGTTCCCCACTCTCCTCGCTACTATTACCCCACAGAAGTGAAAAGGGTGAGGGAATTAAGTTTGAAAGCTTGCGACTCTCAAACATCTGCAATTGGGGCTATGTAGATGTTAACTGTGGAAATGAAGTATACAGAGGAAGATTGTTGGTAGCTAACTAGGATAAGATATTAGCCCCTGACAAGCTTACTACTACCTTCATTTTCATGCTGGCATTCACTACAGCTTACTTCACACTAGCAATATGAAGCAGAGATAGATTGAAAATATTGAATTATTTCACTGTCTTGTTTGCTTATTTCATAGAATCATAGAAACATAGAGTTGGAAGAGACCACAAGGGCCATCTAGTCCAACCCTCTGCCATGCAGGAACTCTCAGTCAAAGCATCCCCGACAGATGGCCATCCAGCCTCTGCTTAAAGACCTCTAAGGAAGGAGACTCCACCACACTCCGAGGGAGTGGGTTCCACTGTCGAACAGCCCTTACTGTCAGGAAGTTCCTCCTAATGTTGAGGTGGTCTCTTTTCCTGCAGCTTGCATCCATTGTTCCGCATTCCTGCAGCTTGCATCCATTGTTCAGTAATCAGAGTCTGTATTTTCTGCTAGTAGTATGGTGTTATCTGCATATCTTAAAATGTTGGTATTTCATGCCTTCTTCCTCTAAGTCTAATCCTGCTTTACATATATGTTCAGGGTACAAGTTAAAGATAGGGTGATAAAATGCAGCATTGCTTGATCTCCTTGCCAACTGGAAACAATTCTCCATATTCTGTCTTGATGGTAGGCTCTTGTCTTGAGTACAGGTTATGCATCACAGCAATCAAATATTGTGGCACATCTGTTTCTTTAATTGAGATCCATAGTTTTTCAGGAGCTAGACCATCAACGGCTTTGCTATAACCTTTAGAGCACAGTCTAATTTTCTTTTGAAATTATTTGGGGTACTCCGTTACCTAATGTATGCTTGCAATATGATCCCTAATGCCTTTTCTATTTTTTTGAATCTACAGTGGTCCCCCGGGATACGAAATCCCCGGGAGCCGAAAGAGCTGGGGCCGCAAAAACGGCCCCGGCTTATGAAGAAAACCCCGGGATCTGAAAGGAAAAAACCGCGCGGCCCCTTTAAATTGGCCGGTCGGTCCGTCAAAGAATGCATTTCCCCGGGAAACGAAAATATCCGGGTTACGAAAAGTAATCCGAAACGGATTACTTTCGTAACCCGGGGGACCACTGTAGTATGAATGTGGGCCATTTCTTGTTTGAATGTCTGCTAGGATATCTGTTATGAAAGTCTTTTGTCATAAAGTCTTAAGCACCATTTTGCCCATGGGAGTCTGATGCAGTGATGCAATGCTTACTAAAGTCCTTGGAGTCCCATTACCCCAAGTATTGCAATGTTTATATGCTTTTGTCTTTTGTCAGCTTTCCCTGATATTTCTCACATTCCACTCCCCATTACAGTGGGCCCACCAGATCAGTGGGTTACTAATCTGCAGATTTGACTGCCTGTGGATTGTCACGGCCCATATTCTTCAGTGCAGTGCTGATCCGGATGCATACACACTGTGGCCCATTTAATAATATGGTGTGCAGCTATCCATGTTTTTTCCCAACCTGATGGGGGGGGGGGAGGGGGCAGGAACCAACTCCTCTGGATGGTAAGAGTCCACAGTATATGTACTGTACAGCTTCTGATCTTCCTTTCACATCTACACATATGAGCAGCTAAACCTTCTTTCAGCTTGAGTAGTTGGATTATTAGTCCTGAGTGATTAACTGCTGAGACCCAAGGTAGTTTCCTTTTCTCTTGGGCCAAGCAAGCAGAAAAAGTCCTGAGTGACTAATTTATTTTAAATAAACGAACAGAGACCCTCTCCTGCCTGCTCTGGCCGGCTGTCGGGGGAAAAAAAAACCTAGCTTTAATTAGAGTCTCGCTGTACACACATATACGCACACTCAAGGAGCCTCCAGGTTTTACCCTCAACTTATCCATGGGTCATGGCAAAATGCACAGTTGTGGTCTAATGGTATAATACGGTATAACTCTTTTGACTCTTAATTTGTTCAATTGGTTTTTTAAAATGTATATTTATATATTTTAATATTGCTCTACTGTTTTTAAATTGTATTGCTTTATACTTGTGCTTCGCCGCCTTGAGTCCTATACTGAGAGAAAGGCAGGATATAAGAAAATAAAATAATAATCCTGTATGTTTGATTTACAGAGTGAACCAGCACGAAATGAAGGTGACAAGCATTGATTCGAATTGTACGTTAGATGGACACTGCAGCCCAGGGCAGAATTCCTAAATATCTGAAGAGCAACAAATATGTTCCTGTTCTGAAGTGCAGCTTAAACCACTGAGAAAGGAGATGTTAGGAGTGCTCAGGAGCTAATTAATGCAGTGCAGAAGGCAACAAAACATAGCTTAAAATGATGCAGGGCTCTCATAAATGATAGACACGTGGGGTCTTTGAAATTACCTTTAAGGCTTATCTATGATTTGTGTCAGTTAACTTACCACCTTGCTTAAGCACAGATAGGCAATAAACTCTTGCATCTGGACAGACATGAAATGAGCTGCCTTTCTTTTGCGCACAAGTCATGGAAAATATATACACACCTCCTCCAGCGCAGAACAGGCTCATGGAGATCCCAAGTGATCTGCTAGGGACAGCCAGCAAGCTTAGCCTACAGAGACTGAGAAAAGTTGTGAAGACTCCAGTTCTGCTAGGAAATAATCTGCAAACACCTCCCAAGGACACCTTGAAGTCTCTGCAGATGCATGTCCAGCTACAGGAAAATAACTGAATGTATTCCTCCATCTCCAACAACATGGAAATGGCCATAATGTGCCAGGGTGGAGAGGGGAGGGATGGGGTGCTGTGCTTTTCACAACGTATTTTTGCGTAGCATTGAGAGACCTAGCTACATGATACATGTACATCTCCTACTGCAGGATCTCGCCCTGTATTGGTGACATCTACCTACAAAATGCTTCATTTTCACTTGTTTACATCAGTGTGTTTCTTCCAAACACTATGCACTGTTCCCAGTCATATACTGTGTTGAAGCTGTCTCTTGCAGTGTAATATTTGCTACTATCTGGTAGAAGCCCTCAGTATTGCACACGATTGGGAAAGGCACATTCAACTATTTTCAAATATAGTTGTGAATATTCTAACTGTGGATGACCAAGCTATTAAATATGCAGACCATCATTTCTCCGCATACAAAGAAAGGGTGACTATCTGTGATGGTAGTGAGCAACTGTTTAGGGATTCCAATCCATGGACCAGAAAATGGCAGGGAGCATGGCGAAGTCCCTCAAGGCCCCGACTGGACCCAGCCTCACGAACATTTTGATGCATGCCTCTGTTTTTTGATACTAAAACACGATGAAGTAATTAACGAATTTATTGCAGTGTTTGGTTTTGTTGCTCCAATGGTATCTGAAGATTCATATGCTACATCTGCACTGCAGAATTAAGGCAGTTTGACACCACTTTACCTATGGAATGCTCTTCTAGTGCTAATGGAATCCTGGGATTTGCAGTTTGTTGTTACACCAGAGCTTTCTAACAGAGGGTTAATGTAAAGTCAAAGGCTTTCACAGATGGTGTCCACAATTTTCTGTGGGTTTTCTGATCTATGTGGCCGTGTTCTGGAAGAATTTCTTTCTGACGTTTCACCTGCATTTGTGGCTGGCATCTCCACACATACACACACCCCTCTGAAGATGCTAGCCACAGATGCAGGTAAAATGTCAGGAATAAATTCTTCCATAATGCAGCCACATAGCCTGGAAAACCTGCAGAACACTATAGAGAGGGTTAAATCTCTCACAAAATTACAAACCCCAGAATTCTATAGCATTGAAACATGGCAGTTAAAGTAGTATCAAATTGCATTATTTCTAGGGTGTAGATGCAGCCATAATCATGAACACCCTGCCCTAAAAATCTTCAAGCCACAATAGTACAGTGGTACCCCGGGTTACGAATCCCCCGGGGTATGAAAACCCCGGGGTACGAAAGAGCCGGGGCCGCAAAAATGGCCCCGGCTTATGAAAAAAACCCCGGGTTACGACAAAAAACCCCATGCGGCCCCTTTAAATTTGCCACGCGGTCTAGCAAACAAAGTGGTCCCCCAGGTTACGAAGACTTCCGGGTTACGAAAGGTAATCCGGAACGGATTACTTTCATAACCCGGGGGACCACTGTATTGCACTTCTCAACTGTTTCTATATCCTAATAAGGCTATGAGGAGCTGTACTGAAACTTTGCAAGGGAATGCCTTCAGTTTAAATTGCACATTAACATATTTTGTTGCTGATGAGTACTCAAAAAAGATCCCTCAAATGTGCTGCTCTTATTCCTTCACAGATTGATTGTATACCAATTTATAACATGCAAGAACCAAAACCAAAAGCCAAGATCCAAAGAACATCTTAGGGTTATATGGTATAGAGGCAATTTAGCAAGCTTGGAAAAATTTGTGCTGTTCAGACTAAACAGCTGATCTCTCGCATGCTATTATCATGAAGTTCTTTTGAAACTCCTCTCAGTTTCAAAAACAACCCGTACACACTATTGTATACACAGAAATTTATACACTATTGGTGTACAGAACTTTAGTCCACTAAGTAAAGCTTTTTGTATTAGACCTAATTTAGGATTTTCAATATTAGTATCATCTGTTTATAATAAACTATACTAAAGCACTACTGGTTCTGCATAGCTAAATAAGAGAACAAAAGTTCAAACATTTTTCCTTAGGGAACAATATTCTACAAGGATTCTCATATGAAGTAGTACTATGGCAGCATTTCCTTCAAATTAAAGCAAACCAATGAAAATTTAAATAAGATATTTAATGTCTGAAATTTAATATATACATAACTTGCTTCAGCCTTCAATGTGCATATGCAAGAGCATACAAAAGCCCCAAAAATAGGTTATGCTTAAAAGTTTTTACCTGATTTGTCACATTGTGTTAAACACAATGAGGTTAATGAAAACATAACATGGATTCTAGTAGCATCCTTTGTTATAGGCTAACACTCGATTGTTATACTCTGACTCAACAAAATAAATAAAAATCCAACATAGTCATCACAATTATTCACTATTCACTTAATTTTCTTTCCAATGTGTTTTGGTCTCCTGCTATATATGTAGAAATACAATTTAGTCACAGGGGTAATTAAGATTATAGAAAATAAAAGCTAAACAAAACTAATTATGCTAGCTCAGAAATGGAATCTTATATAAAAATACAGTTTTACAGACTTTGAAAGAGCTCTGTTATTAATATCAGAGTTCTTCACTGATAATGGACACATGCTGCCTTGGTTTCTGACAGACATTCCTGTAAAAAAAAGTTTAAGTACAGCCTTAATAAAATATATACTGTAGAAGACAAACTGTAAAATGAAGCTTTTAGTTAACTATTAAAAGTGCCCTTAATTTTTGTTTAGTAATATAAATAAATACTAGCTACAGTAATTGTGCAAAGACAGACCTGAAAGGGCTTTATGAAACACTACTTATTTCACATTATCAAGTTTCAATACAATACATTTGACAGCAGAATTACCCCTGTGCCTTTACTTCTACATTTATGAAAATATTTAATATGTTGTAAAAGGCACATCATCTAATCGCTGAACAGATCTGTAACCCAACCTAGTTTTTGTAATACAATCTATGAAGTTAATGATGTCTAGTACCCCAGCAAGGAATATATGCCAACTTCTCCTTTTGCTTTAATATTTCATATACCTCAGGAGAAACTTTAAATATTCTGTTTTAATAATAAAATCATTCAGTGGCCAATTTTTAATATATAAGACAAAGAAATGAAGATAAAGGGAAAATGTTTTTCTAAAGAAAGTAAATGTTAAAGAGCATATAATCTGAAAAGAGAATACAATTATGAGACTTTACCTTTGGAATGCAAGATTAGTCTGATGTTCATGGTACCATATGAAATGTAAATTTTAATAAGTGATAGGGTATTAATCGAGTGAAATGACAAATCTTGAAAATAGAATATTTTCTAATCATTGAAAAGATAAGCAACACTGATTTTTTTTAGAATACAGTCTTGAATCAAATTTGCAAGATATGGGTAAAACCTGCATGTGGATTACAGAGAGATTTTAGAATTCTGCCCTATACAGAATTTTATTATAAATTATTTACAAATTCCAAGGCATGTTTAAAAACAATATCTGGGCTGATGCTCTACTCTTTCTCATTAGATTTAAAAAACTTAGGTCATCATTTTGAATGAGTAAAATGATAAATGGTTGTATTTAACACTTGTTTGTTAAATGCTGTGCATTTATTTTAAAAAGTCCACAGTTGTGGAAAAACAGCACTAGGGAAAACAGTAAACCTTTAAAGCAGCCTATTAAGTAGCATGCTAATAGCAGCAACTGTCCAACTACTGCATTTCAGCATGTACAATTCTTTGATCTAATAAGGCTGGCTGTTCTCGTGTTGACATAGAATTAAAATACAGAATTTCAGCTTCCCAAGTCTTTGGTGCAAGAAATGCTACCTTTATAAGCAATTATTTAAACCTTAGCCAATCCCTTCCAAAATACTGGGTTACTTGGCTATTGTGCCCAAGTCCCCCTTCATTTTTAATTTTAAGAACCATATGAAGTTCTTCATGAAAAATTTACTTGATGAAATTCTGAAGAACTGAAATGGCATCTTCTGTAGTGACTGTGTGTCATAGGTACTTTAAGAATAAAACCATAAGACATGGGGCTGAAATTCCAGGGTAGAACTGAATATAGAACTGAATGAACTTGTACCTCTTGCTACATACCCTGTTTCTCTGAAAATAAGACACCCCTATAAAATAAGACCTAGTAGAAGTTTTGCTGAATTGCTAAATATAAGGCATCCCCCGAAGGTAAAACCTAGCAAAGTTTTTGTATATAAATATATATACAGTATATAATAAATGTTCTTTTTTTTGTTCAACAATAAATGTGAATTTTTCTTCATGGAAAAATAAGACATCCCCTGAAAATAAGACTTTGCACAATTTTGGGAGCAAATATTAATATAAGACACTGTCTTATTTTCGGGGAAACACGGGTACGAACATTTACTATGGACATATTTGATTTGCCAATGCAAATTAGTTTAACATCAGTGTGTGACAAAAGGTTCAGAAACAGATAAAAATGAACTCTTAACCAGCTATAAATATTTATTTCTCTTCTGGTAATCAATTCATCAGCTTTATCAAACAGTTATATAGATTATAAATATGCCCATATAAATTGAGGAATGTCAATCCAATCAGTATTTGACTGGAAAATCCTAGTATTAGTTGTAATATATAATGACAGGCATTGGAGTTGTTTTATAATAAGCACTTCAGCTGAACTAGAAACTAAAAATGAGGAAAATACATCAAAATATATCCGTAAAATGTAGTGAAGACAAAATAACAGAAATTATATATAAAACTTAAAAAGTTTGCATTTCTCTAGGCAGGTTTTTTTAAAATATATATATCCTTATTTGTGGCAATGAAATTTCAGCCTAAGGGGCAAGCTAGTCATTTGGTCCCATTTCTTAATGAAATAATTTCTGAATTATTTAAACATCCCAGTTTAATTATCTACGTGGCAACAGAGGAAAACACTGACCTCTCAAAGGGAGATGTCAACCCAGTGCACATGGGAATGAACAGATTTTCCAAATACCCCAAGAGAGCAGGTTCAACTAGACAGAAAAAAACTGTCCTTTATCTAGGGTCAACACATTGGCTTAGCATGGGGGCAAGAGAAGATTTATATTGGCAAATATGTTGTTGCTGCCTCTTTCCTCATGCTTGCTGCTGATGTTTATTTCACAACAGCTACTTTCAGGGAAATAGGATCCACCTACTAATTTGTGCAGTCAAAACTCTTGATTTTTCAATGTACTTTTACTTGTTCATATATTCTTCTCCAAACAGAAATCACAGTACAGGTTAATATTGCTTTCAAAATAACAGCAGCTACATGTTTTACATCTGTGCTTAAAAATGACTTTAAAATCTTAACCTGGAAGAAAATGGCCTTTTAAAAGAACAACAGAATATGGACCATCTTCAAATTTAAAATAAAATTACGAATGCAGGCTGGCATATTTTTTGTGGGCCCACTTGCTGCAAGTTAGTGCATAGTCCATCAGTAGTCTGTTGGCATCCTTGAACTACTTTAGACAGTAGTAACATTCATTTCCACTACTTCAACTAATATCCTCAATTAGTGCATTATTTATTTTGTAAAAAGTAGATGTTGGCAGGTAATAAAATAGGTATTTAGAGGCTGGGCAAAACCAAAGTCAGATCCTGACATCCTCCTCACAATGAAAAGGATTCTGCAATTCACTGAGAAAACTGGGATTCCATGGAGGCTTTTCTGATGGAGGAAGGGAGTAGAGGTACCAATTTCCCCTAATTTCTCTTTCTTCCTGCAGCCCTCAACACTACTTCTCTCCATCTCCCATTCCATAACTGGGTGAACAGTGGTGATGGGGAAAGGGAAGAGGACTGGAAATAACTACCAATCCAAGCCATGGGAGCTCCAGCCATGTTCTACACAATTTCTTTCTCTTTAATACGCAAAATAAAACTGTAGCTGAAATTTGGAACAAGTAGAAGAATGTGGGAGAAAAAAAGAACAACAAAAAGTCAGCTATGGCAAATTAGTTAACGTGTTCTTAGCTTCTTTGCCTGCTTCTTCCGTTTCAGTTCTTCTTCTTCACGTCTCATTTCTTCTAAATCTTCTTGCATTCCAAGTCTCAAGCTAAAGAATAAATATATATTCACACTAAAATTAAAAGAATATTGTAACTCAAACAGAAGTGCATGCACCATAAAATCAAACAGACTGATATCTAAGTTGAAATAATTCTTCCCCCAGTTATCAGTGTCAGGCTGCCTGAAGGAGGCTTTGGCCATTTTATGTAGGGATGCATGTTAGCAACACCCAGATATTTCAAGGAATGGGACAGTACTGGAACAGGCTATATTTATGCTGTTTCTAATCTGTGATAAAGAGAAGGTTTACATAACACAAATGAAGGCTTGTGGCAAATCACAAAACATCAACTAAAAATACAGCATGGTAATCAGAGAGCTGCTCAGACACATGTATGGAGTATGTTGTAGACCAGAAGAAATTTTTACATAATATATCACAAAGAGATTTTTAAAATCTTGTCTCCCAAAGCAAATTGCTATTAAGAACACTGGAGCTAAACAAGCCTAACATACTTTATTTCAACTGACCAAATACAGGCTAAAGCTCATTGGTCGATGCTGTGGTGATAGTGGCAGTGAAGAACCTATACTTCTCTGCCACCATTGCAACTGCACAGTTTCATCAAGCAGAGTTGTCTCAAGCAGCCAGGGGCCTTTTACACTCTGGCCCACAAGTACAAAACAAAGATCACTCAACAACTTGCTGTGATGAATTTGCAAAATATTTTGCAGACAAAATCATTTTGATTCTCTGTGACTTGAATGGTGTAGATGGGACAGATCCAGTGAATATAATCTTGGCACCTGCTTGTCCTCCCTGGATCCCACAATTCTGAATAATTATTGGTCAGCCTCTAACAATCCATTTTTGGGCAAGATTTTGGAGCATGTGGTAACATTCCAGTTTCAGGGATTTCTGGATGAGACAGATTATATAGATCCACTTCAATCTGACTTCACACCTGGTTATGAGATGGAGACATCTTTGGTCACCTTGGTGGATGACCTATGCATCCATCAAAGGGTAAGTATGTCCCTACTGGTTCTTGCTAGACCTCTAAACAGCTTTCAGTACCATCGACCATAGTATCCTTTTGGGCTCTCTCTGGGATGGAATTTGGGGGCAATGTTGTGTGGTGGTTCCTCTTTATTGGAGGACTGAACTCAGAAGGTAGTGCTGAAGGACTCCTGTTTGATGCCCTGGCCATTAGCCTGTGGAGTGCCTCAGGATTCTGTTTTGTCCTCAGAGTTGTTGAACATCTACATGAAACTGCTGGGAAAAGTCATCAGGAGATCTGGGGTGTGGTGTCACCAATATGTTGATGACACCCAACTCTACCTCTCCTTCCCACCTGATTCCAAGGAAGCTGTCTTGGTAATAAACTCATGTCTGTTGTCAGTAACAGATTGGAAGAGAGCAAACAAACTGAAACTTAACCCAGATAAGACAGAGGTGCTCCTGGTCAGCTGAAAGGCAGATCAGAGAACATGGACTCTACCTGTGGTGGATGGGGTTATATTCCCCATGAAATCTCAGGTCCACAGCTTGAGTCTCTTGGACTCAACTTTGAGCCTGGATGCCCAGGTTTCAGAGGTGGCCAGGAGTACATTTGCATGGTTAAAACTAGTGCACCAGCTGCATCCATCCCTTGAGATGTCTGATCTGCCTACAGTGACACATGCCTTAATTACATCCTGTTTGCACTATTACAGCATGCTCTGTGCAAGGCTGCCTTTGAAGACTGTTCAGAAACTTCGGCGGGACCAAAATGCTGTGGACAGAATGCTGACTGGAGCTAATTACAGGGAGCATATAACTCCCTTGTTAGAAAAACCTCACTGTTTACTGCTTCATTTCCAGGCAAAATTCAAAGTGCTGGCAATAACCTATAAAGCCTTATATGGCTTAGATCTATGTAAGGACTATGTAAAAGATAGCATCTCCCCATATGAACCTGCCAGTGTTCTAGGATCTACAGGGAAAGGCTTTTTCTCAGTCCTGCTACTATCTCATGAGAAAGAGAGAGTCTTCTCAGTGGCTGCTCCCACACCCTGGACCCTCCCTGCTTTACTTTCACCAGCAGGCAAATAACTTTTTGTTTCAGCAGGTTTTGAACGGGCAAGCAAGGGAGCTTCTGACTGGGATGTGAGTTTTATTTAATTTTTAAAGTTTTGTATGTTTTCAAATGATTGTATACTGTTTGTGTGAAGATTATGAATTGTTTGAAATTTTTTACTGTTAAATTTTAAAACTGATTTTCTTTGGGAGCCACCTTGGGACCTGCTCTGGTAGGAAAGTGACATACCAATTCAATAAACTAATAGAATTTGCACCATAATTTTTTTTGACTGAGGCCAGGGAATCTTATTCTGGGTATCAATTATTAAGTGGAACTCTCATTTCCATCTTAAACACCACTTCAAGGCAGACCTACTGTTTGACACAAAGCAAACATTCAATAAGTAGCTTAAGCCAACCCACACATATCCAAATGAGCAAATCTCTCCATGTAATTGTACCTATGTGTTCACAACTAATACAGTTTTTGAAGTATACTTAACACACCATATCTTATGAAAGCAGTTCCATACTTAAGTCTGCAGAAAGAACAGCCTGGCAACATTCTTGGGGATTATTTACATATGCCATATTTCTTAGTTTTATGTCCTCATACAAAGGCACCCATGCTTTGTATTTGAATGTAAAAACTGAGTCCACTGAAAATCACTGACTGTCATATTAAAGTTCTGTCCATGGTGTTTGATCTTCACTGGTTGTTCAACACAAACTATTTATCAATTAAATATGCATGCACAAGTCTGCCCTTATTTGAGCAGAGACAAAATAGAATGTTAGTTAATTCCAGAGGCCAATCATTTAAATTTAAAAAGTTAAATTGTGTAGTTTTGTGACAGAAGATTATATATCAAATTTATACTCATCCAGAACAGAAAACTAGATTAATGCCAAAGACTCAACCTTGTATACGGATACATATCACATCTGTTCTACATTTGCAATTTAACACTAATTTAGATTTTGCAGCAGATCATTCTGGTAGAGACTAAGGGTCTATACAGATGGGCAGCTAAAAGGTGCCCATCTTTGCCCCCGGTCGATGCCACAGCAGCTGTACGCTGTGGCACCGACCCGCTCCCTAAAAAGAAGCCACTCTAGGCAGCTTTGAAGGGTGCGCCATATGACGCCCCTTCCACGGAGCACCATTTGGGCACTCTGATGCCCGCGCGTCATCATGGGGCACCCTGTATGGACGGGTGTGCTCCACAATGGTGCATGGGTGGTGAAGTTAGGACTGGGCGCATGTGGATGCCCAGCCCTATCTAGCCCTACTTGCAGCCCCAGGCTGGCACAAAGTGCCAGTCTGTTTAGGACCTAAGTATATTAAATTTGTAGAATTTAATTTTCCTTATTTTCCATTTTTCATCTGATCCAAACTTAAGAAACATACTTTTGTTGAAATGACTAGGCATAGCTCATTAATCTGAAACTGGATTGGAAACTTGATACCAGAAAGTTCTTAATTCTTTGATAACAAATAGAGTATGCTACCGGTAACATAGGACTGATATACATGCTTCAGGCTGACATGACTAAGTACCATGGAATCAGACTGCATGCTACACTACCAGGTATTTATTAAAGGAATGTTATGCCCCATTCCAAGTATAGCAAATAAAATACACAAACCACAGCATTCTCTGTATCTGTGATAAGACCTTTTATGCAGAATATTTTGGCATTCTCCAAGAATGGAAGATTCAGTCTAATTCTAGCTCTGCCTTTGGACCTTTTACTATTCCTTTTTATAATTGAGAAAAAGTATCTCCAATAGTTACTGCTGACTGTTGTTAAGACATTACAGAATATTACTTAAAGAATGAAATAAATTTACAAAATCACAAGAGAAGTGGTAGCAGACTGCAATCTGATTACTACTTAGAATTAATGATGGGTTAGGAACCAGAGGACTATCAAAAAGTGGAACTGGTTGAAAAGAAGAACCCTCTTTTTTAGCTTATAAATGCAAGACTGAACACTAGATGGTGCCAAGTCAACTGGAAAAAAACCCCACAGCATCCCAGATAGCAAAAATGCCAAGCATGCTGTGTTGACTGGGGTATGGGGAAGCAGCAGCAGTGACTGAAAGAGCAGATCAGGGGTGGAAAGTGTGGTACAACAGAGGAACTTTCAAAAGTGAGCTGTTGAAAACAGGTGGATAGAATCATAGACTTAGTGGAAAAGTCACAAGGGCCATCCAGTCCAAACCCCTGCCACGTAGAAAGACACAATCAAATCACTCCCAACAGACTGCCAACCTACCAAGGGGAATAATGCATCAGACTCCGAGACAGTATATCCCACAATAGACTTACTGTCAGGAAGTTCCTCCTAATGATGAGCAGAATCTTTTTTTCCTGTAGGATGTCTTTACCCTTATATTCCTTTGGCTTCAGGACAAAAAACAAGTGCATGACTGAATTGGAAAAATATAATTCTAATACTTACCTCTTGGCTTCTTCTTTTTGCTGTTCTCTCCAGCTGCTTTCCATGTAACGTAAGGCATAATCACTTTCATCTTTATACCTGGAAGTGGTATGGAGTATACTCAGTCGCACAAGAATATAAATTCACACATTTCAAATCCTAGACTGCATACATACTTAAAATAGATTTCCCCCAGTAATTTACCAATTTAATTCACTAGGACCAAGGATTTTAACTTAATTAATCTCATGTTCTCACATATTTTATCAAATATACATGTTGTGTATGTATATACATACATGTACATCCTACAGGAAAAAAAGTCCTGCAAAATGTAGAGCAAACCTTGGAACATTCACATAACCAAGAACCTGACCTGTACTTTGTAAGTCATATACTCATTCTGTGTATTTTACTGTTAGTGAGATGGACAGAAGCCATAAAAAGCTTCTTCTCAAATTCTGTTCTCCTGAGCAACTCCTTCAAAGGTGATCATTTATGAAAAACATTATCAGGTTTAAAAAAAACAACCCTGCACTATTTTGTCATGATTTTAAAGATTTTCCATTCAAATTTATGTTACATTTTAATGCTACTTTAAATAAATGTTATACATTTTATCATATGTACATAGTTATATGTACACAATGGTAAACACAAAAAGGTTTCTTTGCTCACTTATTCCGATCATAGCCAAATATCTCCCTAATATGTTTAGAAATTTCTTCTTGGGGTTCTCCTTCATCATCAATGAAGTCCTCCATTTCGGAATCATCTTCATCTTCATCATCATAATGCCTTTTGTAAGTAATAGGTGGAAGAGAAGGCCTTGGAAAGCCTAGAGAGAGAGATTCAGAAGCATAAAATAGTACAAGTCAGATTTTCTGTGGCATTGATATTTTTTTTTTCTTGGACATAACTTTTATTTTCTTGAGGGTTTACATGGACTAAGCTGCAGTTACAGATATAGGTCATATAAAAGAACATATAATTTATTGATCAATGTAAAAGATCTTAAAAGAAATGCTTCAATCAAAGGCAGGACAAAAATGGGAGTATTTCAACAATACAACTACAGTTGCTCCCCCTTATCCACAGATTTTATCATCCACAGATTCAAGCAACCATGGCTGGAAAATATTTTTTAAAAGTATACATTCCAAATAGCAAACCTTGATTTTCCATTTTATATAAGGGACACCATTTTGCTATGCCACTGTATTGAATGGGTCTTGAGCATCCATGGATTCTGTTATCCATACAGGGTCCTAGAACCAAACCCTAACAGATAACAAGGACACACTGTAGGTACAAAGACAATGTAATCTTCTTCTCTTCTTCTACTTGACATGTATCTGAGGAAGTAGACTGAAGTCCATGAAAGCTCATGCTGCCAACTTCTTTCTTTCAAAGGTGCTACAAGATCTCTCTACATACTGATTCCACAGACTAACACAGCTATTTCTTTGAATAATAATATAATAATAATATATTTATATCCCGCCATTCTACAATATGCAATCAGGGGGGCTTACAAAGATTAAAAAACATACATTCAAAACCCTCAACCCCCACTTAAAATACAATTAAATGATGTAAGAATTAAAACATGCTTTAAAAACTAAAATAAATTTTAAACAACAGTAACAACAAGCTATAGACCATGACTAAATTGTGGTCAGAGTTCTAGAGTTCTTTTTATAGCCGGAGAGACTATTCAGGAATGGCCTGCCGGAAGAGATCCGTCTTTACAGCTTTTTAAAAGCTATTTAAGGTGGTAATATGATGGATCTCATCCGGCAGGCCATTCACAATCTGGGCGCGACAGCTGATCTTTTGGGAGGTCGTGGACAGGCTTGTTTTATAAGGTTGTAGCAAGTTCCTCCCTGAGGATCTGAGTGTGCGGGGAGGATTACATGGAAGGAGGCAGTCCCGAAGATAGGTTGGACCAAAGCCATTTAGGGCTTTGAAGGTGATAACCAACACCTTGTACTGGGCCCGGAAACTAATGGACAGCCAGTGGAGTGATCTTAAGATCGGTGTTATATGGTCTCTTCTGGATGTACCACAGACCACTCTGGCTGCCATGTCCTGAACTAATTGAAGTTTCTGGACCAAGCATGAGAGTAGCCCCATGTAGAGTGCATTACAGAACTCAAGGCGTGAGGTTACCAGTGCATGTACTACAGTCTCAAGGTCCCTGACTTCCAGGAAAGGGCGCAGCTGGTGTATCAGTCGAAGCTGATAACAGGCACTCTTGACCCTCACGTTCACCTGATTTGTCACGTTAAGCGACGGATCTAGGAGCACTGACAGACTGCGAACACAGTCCTTTGAGGGGAGTGTGACCCCTTCCAGGACTGGAGGTTGCATCCCAATACCTGGGTTCGGGACCGATACCGTAAGTACCTCTGTTTTTTCTGGATTCAGCTTCAATTTGTTTTCCCTCATTCAGTCCATTACTGTCTTAAGACAGTCATTGAGAGGAGAGACGCCATCTGAAGTCAGAGCTGATGACCGAGGCATGGAGAAATATATCTGGGTGTCATCGGCGTACTGATAACACCCCGCCCCATGCCTCCGGATAATCTCTCCCAGCGGCTTTATGTACATGTTGAAAAGCATCGGGGACAGGATGGCACCTTGTGGGACACCACAATTAAGCTCTTTTCTTGCAGAGCAACTGTCCCCGAGCACCACCCTCTGGAACCTGCCCGAGAGGAAGGAATGGAACCACAGCAATGCAGCGCCTCCAATCCCTAGCCCTCTCAGGAAATTCAAGAGGATGTCATGGTCTATTGTGTCAAAAGTTTGAATGAAACAATATACATGAAGGAAACAGGAAATACCTATCAGTCAATTTAAAATAATCAAACTTTTGAAATACCTTGTGGGGGGATCCCATGTCTTCGCTCGGGAAATGGTCTCATTCCATTTGTCTGGGCACTACTGTGCCTTGGGACCAGATTTTTAGAAGAGATTGTTTCTGATACAACAGTGCACTTTGGTTTTAGAGTTCCAACAGAAGTGCTGCTTGGCCGACCTGGCCCTGATCCCAAGGTGCTACTTTTTCCCAGTCCAGTGTTTAGACTGCTACTTGGCCGGCCAGGTCCTACATTTTGACTACTGGCAGAACGCACTGGTCCTGAACTGCTGCCTGGTCTGCCAGACCCCGTGCTTAATGTGCTGCCTGGCCGGCCAGACCCCATATTTGAGCTGCTGGTTCGCTGCCCTAATCCTGGGCTGTTTCCTGTTTGCCCAGGACCCATGCTTTGAGACCCACGTCCTGTAACCAAACTACTGTTTGGTCGCCCTGTACTTGAGCTTCCCTTTGATCTTGAAAGAGGGCCTCCTGTGGCCGAACTGCTGCTTACTTGTTTGGTGATGGAATTTTTAACATTTTCGTGCTGGGGAGCAGGCACACTAGCTGGTTTCATATGGCTAGCCAATTTTTTCAGACTGGGTTCTTTAGTAGAAGGTTGTTTGAGAGTTCCATTTGCAGTTCTTTTCAGGACCTGAGTATGGGAATTGGGTACCAATTTTCCTCCCTCACTGGATACAGGTTTACTGTGACTGTTGCTTGTTGGGGTTTTTAAAGGTCCCTTTGGTGCTGCAGATTTTGTTTTTTCAATGTGGTTAGGTTTGGAGGAGGATGACATCTTTGATTTTTCAATTAATGCTGGTCCTTTGGGTTTCTTATCAACACCACTGTGTGAGGAAAGACTTCCTTTAGAGAGGTTGTGTTTATCTGCTGAATGTTTGCTGTGTTTAGCATTTATTAATTCCTTTTGTAAAATTTCTCTTTTGGAAGAACTTGATGCAATTACATGTTTTATTTCTTTTTCTACTCTCTTCTCTTTCACTACTACCCCTTTTCGACTCTTCCGTTCTAAGTATTCCCGCTCTCTCAGTTCTTCTGCTGTCATAGGCCTTTCTTCTGTTTTTTTCACTACTTTTATTTCAACTGGTTCATACTGTTTTTTTTCAGCTAATTTCAGAAGATCACTAAAATTCATTACTGGAGGTGCACTTTTGAGAGGTGCCTTTGGTTTCACTGATGCTTTGGCTGGTTTTTCTTCCTGTTCTTCTAATTCATGCTCAGATTCTGTCTGACTATATTCATCCTGCTCCATTTCATCGCCCATCATGTGTTCAGCTCCTTCTGTGTTTCTGTCAGAGCTGCTTTCACGACCTTGCCTTTTTTTAGGCTTCTCTTCAACAGGAATTCCATTATAGCCACGGAAATTGTCCTTTGTACGTGAAGCCATAGCTCTTGCCTTTCGGTCATGTTTCAGTTCAACACGCTTAGCCAGAAGTTCTTCTTTTCTTCTTTTTTCCTCAAGAGCTGGAATGAAGGAAAGTTTCTCAATAAAATTTTTTTTATGCTTAAGAAAACTTGCATACTTTCAGTACATTAAGTTTTATAGTGACTAGTGAATGCCTTTAAGATAAAGCTCAGGATTTACATTCTGACTATACATTACCTCAATAATCAAAATGCAGATTAAATGTAAGCATTACACTTGGGAACAACAACACAGCAGAATTTTAATTAATAGCCTCTCTTTAAACACCCAGGCTAGGATCCAAGTAACTGCACAATTAATTCAGCATACCCAAGAGGCTTGGGCTTCAACAGCAGCCCTTCATTCCACATGGCAAACTGATCTAAGGCTGAGGGGACTTTCAAAGAACCATGCTGTGATATGGCAGCATATGGACTTGACATCCTTTCTATGCATGGAAACAAGTTTGTTTTATTTTTTAAAATAGATTTTCCTGCTTTTAAAAGAAATAAATATTGGAAGAACTCACCAATGTAAGTGTGAGAGTTTAAATAAATAAATAGAAATAAACTATTTTTGCATTAAAAAGAGAATTGGAACTGCAAAGAATTATCACCTTTTGGCATATTTGTCACTGCTTTCATGATTCTGGAAGCCACTGAACATCCAAAACAAAAGAGATCATGCTAATAATATAAAAATGCATAAAATGTTATCCCAAATGGAATGTACAAAAAAAAGTGAATGAATGACAGTGGCATTTGAGGTGGGTAAAAGTAATTTTAAACAATACCTTTTTTCTTCTGTTCCAGTTCTTGCCGCTTGAGGAAAGCTTGCACAGCTGCTGAGTGAACACCCTTAACTTTGGGATCCTTTTTTGGAGGGCCTACTGCCAAGCTGTATCTTTTCTGCAAAAAATAATAATAACAATGTAAATTCATAGCAAATCTTAAGTTTTTTTAAACACTTGCTTCCAGTGTTATTCAAGGTGCTTGACCACTGTAAGGGAGATTTTCTCATGTTAAGATCTACCATATTAAAAATACACCACAACCTGGTAGTCTCTTAGACCTCTCTGCAGGAAGATTGAGAAGTTTCAGTAAACCAATCCATCAGTGGGTAAACCAACCAACCCACTTCCCATGGTGGTGGGACTGCAAGCTAAGCTGATGATAGCAATGCTGCTGGTTGGCTTTCCCGTATCAGACAGGCTTCTGCTGAGGAGCCAGACTAAATGTACCAAACAGCTGCTGGGCAGCAGTAGCAGTGGAGGGTGACACTGGTAGAGGATCTCTCAGCAACAACAGCAGTGGCACCATAGCTAATGCTTGTAAGTACTGTGCAGAAGGAGGCACATCAAACCTCCTTTTGAAGATCTTTTACCAAGAACACCCTATAATCAAAGAATCCAAAATGAAACAAGTTATAGTGCCAAAAGATGAAACTCCCAGGTTGGATGGCACTCAGCAAGCTATCAGGATACAGCAAGAGGTCAACTACAAGTAGTGCTGTTGCCAATGATACAACTGGACTCAGTTACACCATACAGTCAAATTATCATTGCCGGCTGGGAACTGCGCAATTGCGCAGTTCGCAGCCGGCAAACCTGCGCAGTTGCGCAGGACAAATGTATACTTATGAGGATCCGTCAAATTATCATTGCGTTTCCTCTGCCTTTTAAAATTGTGCCGTTGCACTGGTGCATCATGAATGAACCCCTTTATTTTGTGAATGAATTGACATATTATCCACAGTAGAATAACAGTAACGGCATCCCAGAGTCCCTACTGCGCATGTCTAGGGTTCGGATTAGGAGTGGAGCTAGGATTTGGGAGCTTTAAAAAACTTTGCGGTTAAACCCCAGCTTTTACACCTGCAGGGCATTGAGAGTTTTAATTAGAAGTGAAGTCCACACTACGCATGCTCCCAATCCACGATCCATTATGATCCGCACCTGTATCGCTGCCTTTAAATGGGCGCTTTAAAAAGACAGAGCCCCATTTAACCGTACAACTACACCTTAGCCTTTAGATGCAATAGCAATGTTGCGCCCTTTTAAAAAAAGTAGTGGGGAAATCAAACTACTTTTTAAAGGCACTTCTTCTCCCTTAAAACTCCAAAATAGTGTTTTCATGGCACACTTTCCCTTTTTCTCATCTAAAGGCTGGGCTTTCATGCAGCCTTCAACACACCTCTTTTTGCCAATCTAAAATGGGCCACTATTGAATATTAAAGTTAGGATGGTCCATGTCGTTGTATTTCTAATTTCTATAGTGTGGCTGTGAAAGCTGGGCAGTGATAGGAAGAAAATCAAATCATTTGAAATGTGATGCTGGAAAAGAGTTCTACAGTTACTATGGACTGCTAAAAAAGATAAATTAATGATTCTTAGAGCAAATCAAGCCTGAACTCTCCCTAGGAGTCAAGATGACTAGATGATGCTGTCATACTTTGGCTATATCACGAGATGACATGGCTTACTATAAAAGACAGTAAAGGCTGGTTAGGCAGAAGGCAGTAGGAAAAGAGGAAGACCGTATTCTAGATGGGTGGACAGACTCAATCAAGGAAGCCACAGCCCTGAGTCTGCAAGACCTGAGCAAAAGGGTTGATGATAGTGACATGGAGGTCTCTCATTCATAGGGCCAACTTAATTTCAAGTCGACTTGATGGCAGTTAACAACAAAAGCAAAGTAAGCAAAACCAAAAAGAAATGTCACTACAAATTAGCAGTGATGTTCAGTTTTCCTCATCACAGAATAAACTCTAGGAGTCCACTTCCCTCTCCAATCTGCAGGGTTTTGTGGGGACTAAGCATGTATTTTGTAGCTTCTGAAAAGACCCAGAAGCATTAGGAGAAACAGAATCAGTCACTTGCATTTACTCTTTCACAGCTTCCTTTTAATGCCAGAATTAACACCGGAACATAAGGAAACAGACAATAACAGGAAGAAGATCCAAGCAATAAAAAGGTGTATTGTTAAGCCAGGGACCATTTTGCTGGTATAACCTTGCAAGTGAAACATTACAAGCTGTAAACCCCTCCATGCTTGCCCACACCCCCCCCCCCCCAAAATTGAATATTTCACTAACAGTGGACTCCTCCTTGTTCAGAAACACATCAGGTTAACAGTTCTGTTTCTAAATGTCAGAATACTAGGGCTTCTACATAATTTTAAAGGATGAAACTGTGACAATTTAAAATAATAATTTGAAGTATTAAAATAATTATTTTAAAGTAATTGATGACTTTATTGAGATATTTTTTTCCTTAAGTGACAGGCAACTTGTTTTAGGATGACATACCTTCCCCGGCTTCCCTGCGACCTCTTTTCCCAGCTCCCCCAGCCGCAGGGAGGCCGGGAATGGAGGAAGAAGGTCATAGAGCGGGGAAGCTTGGGAAGGAGGTTGCCGAGTGGGGAAGAGCCCACAGGGAAGCCAATGGAGGACACAGAAGGCCTAGGAGAAGCCAGTGGCCCAGATAAGGAGTGGCAAGGGAGACAGGGAGGCAGTTACAGGGGACATGGCAGGCCTTCCCACTAGCTTTGCACCACTCCTCTTGTTCCGGCGCAAACATAGTGGTAACCACACTCATTGCTGAAATGATTTCTGGATTCAGTCACAGAAACTGATTCAGCAATAAGTAGGAATGGGCCACATATGGTTATTTACTGTACTTACCTTGGCTTCAGACAACATCCTTCCTCCTGCCTTGCTCCCCAACAGCCATAACCATAATTAAAACTGAACTTGTGATCTCATCTCCACACCCACACAGCTTTGCATTTCTAAGGACACTCTCTCACACAGCCTGTTTATATTGATCTGACCCTGGGCTTCCCACTCCACTCCACGCATGTGAGGAAGTACACTGAAGTCTAAGAAAGTTCATGCTACAAACTTCCCTCTTTCAGTCTCAAAGGTACAAAATCTTTTGCATACTGACTTTCCAGATTAACACAGCTATGTCTTTGAATGTTGGGGATAGTAATGTAGAATACAATGCTATATTCTAACTGACAGATGGGTGTGAACTCAATATAGATAATATGTTCCTCAACAGCATCCATAACAGTGCTTATGCAAGTGGAAATTTCACACTAAACATATAATTTATTGGAAGAGGTTGTCATTCACGCAAAGTGAACTAAAATTACATTTCCAACAATATGAGAAATATGTATTTCATGTTGTGAATCACTGTTGGAGTTTGCTAATTTTCAATGCATAGCCTTACTCCACCAAATTACATTTATCTTTAATAAAACACAGCTTGTAAGAGGCATGAAACCCTTTTACAGTTACCTTGTTAAATGATGTGCCTTGATCACCAAGGGCTGAAACAAACAGCCCTGTAATGCCCGCTTCCAAGCGTCTTGGGAAGGAGTACAGTGTTTATACAACACATGTTCTGAAGACATCTGGAAGCTACCTGGCCTCCCAGACATGGGTGGTTTCAAGACATTACGGCAGTGCTGTGTTTGCACAATGCAGACTGCTAGACTGCCTTGAAGCCATGCTGGACCTGTGGTGGGGCCAAAAAAGGCGCCTCTTTCCCAGCCCAAAGAGGAGTGGAATGGGCCAGGTTCAAGGCAGATTGGGGCCATGGTATGTGTTTGCCACAGCCCCAATTCATCTTTGGCGGGATGGCTTCAAGCCGCCCCTTCGAGGTCATCTGTTCCAATCCTAAGTGAACAAGACAGACCAGTACTGATATTTCATTCTGTTTCATAAAACATCAGCATTACACAGATTTATCCCAAAGCTTGGCCGCCTCAGTGGGGAAAAGCACAGGCCAGGTTCTCCTGGTGTGGCATTTTTAAGGGCCAGCCAGCAACTGTAATGGCTTAATGTTGCAGTAATGTGAACACTCCATGTTGCTGCTTTTGCAAAACACAGGACCTTAAAGTGACAAGTCGAATGAAAATTACAAAACATCTTTAACACTAATCTTAAAAAAGGATTACCCATGTCTCATAACACTAGTAAAAATTACTCCTTCTAGCAATGTTAGTTTCAAACCTATTTATTCCCTCTTACAAATAGAGTAGATTTACCCCCCCCCCCCCCAAAAAAAAACCCAACAGTGAAAAAAGCACCTGCTTCTCACTTTGGAAACAGTTATTCAACTGTCAAAAATACAATGAAAAACATCTCTTCGCCTGACTGAACCCCTGCTTCATGCTCAAAATGTAGCACAAAGCAACAATGAAGCTGAAAATTTATTAAGTTTCAATTCTTGTATTTTATATATGGCTGGTTTCAATTCTTATGTTGTACAAGCCATATATTACTATTAGAGATGAACAAGATAATACAGCTAACAGAGGAATTTGTTCACAGGCCAAATCTTGCATCTCTGGGAATCGAACTATTCATGAACTACCACTGAACACATTACTAGTCACATCATTTTAAAAACAGCTACCAGTAATTATTTCTTAGTGTGGTTTTCCCAAAGGAGATGAACTGATGGGTCTATAATTTCAGTGAGACATGATGCAATACTATTGTTGTACTGCAATAAAGTGGATAAAATTTTGAGAATTGAAGCCATCTTTTGATATTTTATGAAGATAAGCATGCTTGATAATTTTTATCCACTTTATTACAATACAACAATAGTATTGCAATAAAGTGGATAAAAATTATCAAGCATGCTTGTCTTCATAAAATATCAAAACATGGCTTCAATTCTAAAATCCTTCTTAACAATAAGCAAAAATCTCCTTATTTCTTATTAATTACTCAAATGGACCTCAAAGTGAAAATTACCTTTAGCTAATATAATACATGCATTTTACTGCACACTTGTATTCATGTTTACTCACAGATAAACATCATGAAATAAGCAACTCTTATTTCAGAGTTAATGGGAGGGATCCAGTGGCGCTCTTGCAACAGAAGTACAAAGCAAAGGACTTCTTCCACTGGAAGCTGACTATTCTCATCAGAAGATGTGAACCACTTGATCCAGCCTTGGATCAAGTGGTTCACATATTGCTATATTGCTAAGGACTGCAATTTTTACCATGAGCACTCTGAAGTTTTAGAGAATCATGTTTCTGTACTGTTTCTCTCTTTAAATCTTGCCCTCTGAAGAGATTGTGCTGAACATACAATGGGAATGTTTGTTTTATAAAACACATACTGACAGCTGCTGCAAAAGACAGGAAAGCTTTCCTAAACTCATAGTAGCACACATTCTCTTTTGCACAGAGACACCTAATTCTTGCAGCTGTCCTTTATGCAACATATGCTGAAATCTATCTTATGCCCAGGAGGACTCAAAGGCAAGAGGATTAATAGGGTTCAGTTTAGTATATTCTGAACTTGCAGAATGGCCCAAACTCTCAATACTACCAACAAACAGAAGTTTACGATACAAAACTGCAAATTAACAATTCAAACAGCCAGAGCTTGAAAATTAAACTTTTTTTGCATTTCAGTTTCAAGAATTACCCCATCTACAATGGCCAATGGAAGATTTAAATCAAAAGACTTTAGTAAATATCTATGGGAACAATCCCCAAGTGTATAAAAAGGTTATGGGTTTAAAAAAAATGTCTCTTTGTACAACATACTATGAAAACTCATGATCCCATGGATCAAACTGAATGGATTTTGCTGTAGTGGCAATGCAGCAGTTAAAGGAGATCTTTCAAAACATGTAGCAGCTCTATCTATTGAATTGATCTTTGAGGCAAGATTGCCCAGGATATACATACTCATACATTCAGCTGTCTTTGAATATAGCATATACCTGGGACAACAAACCACTACATGAGGGTAAATTCTTCTAAATTAAGTGGCATTCACTTAAGAATACATTTAGGATTTGCCTTCAAGTATATGACTGAGGAATCGTTTTACTTCTTATATCCTCGCCTGGCTGCTGGGTTATCTACAGATTAAAGTAGTTGTGAAGTTGTGCCAAAAATGAAATACTGCCAGTGAATGCCTTATATCCACATGAAGAAAATGCTATAAATTCTACGAAGTCAGTATTATAAGCATTTTGCACTACCAGAATGCTTCCAATATTCACTTTGTAGAATTTGTATATTTTTCTTCTGCGAAGATAAGGCAATCATTCATTTTTGGCACAACTTAAAAACTATTTTAATTCAAATAAGCCTGCCCAGAAATACGGTTCTGGCTACGTAATTGCTCTACTACTGCCCTGAATTTACATCTCATTGTTTTTATCATGTTTTAAGAAATGTTTTATTTTGTAGACACCTTCTAAATTAAGGGTGCTTTATACATTTATTAAATTAAGATACAGTGCTAGCACATCACATTTACTATGTTGGTTTTAACACGACGGATGTCAGAAGTCACAGAGCCCTGCTGCCAAAATTAGTAAAGGTTTGAAAATTTAAGATGACGTTTCAGCTGAATGCCAACACATTTCTTCTCCAGACAGAGAAAAAAATTGTTATTTTTCTGTAGGATTACATCATGATTATGGTGCTTTAGAAGTATTTCAATCATATAGCTTTCTACTTATAGAAGGGGGGGTGGAATCACTACAGGATTTAACCTATTCCACTAATAGAGATCTATCATGCTCTCAGCAACCCCTGGGGTTAGAGGAATGGAGACAGAAGTGAGACTGACAGAGACACAAAGGAAAAATGTACTGGGAGAATGATGAAAGAGATGATCCATGTCATTCTGGTTCTGGCTCTGCCTATCCCTGGCTTTGGAATTCCATAGCCTTGAGTCACAGAAAGAGTTAAAGCGCTCCCAAACCGGGTTATACTCTCTCCCCAGTGTGGATGCCTCCAGAGAATGGGAGAGTCCCCTCACTTACAGGGACGGCGCTGAGCCCCTGCTGCTCCGAGGCCACCATGAGGATCTCGCGGAACTCCATGCTGGGGACACAGAGAGAGAGAGAGAGAGAGAGAGACGCTCAAAACACTCCTCTCTCGGCTCCAGTCTTCGCCCAACTGAACTGGCGCCGGAAGTAGAAGAAAATATAAAGTTCCTCCTCGCGCAGGCCCCGCCCCGCAGCGGACCCACTTCCGGTCCCGACGCTTTCTCCCTGTGTGTACGGTTCTTGTTTTTTTACACCGGAACGTCACTTCCGCTTCACGGAGGAGGAGGAGGAGGGAGCGTGCCGTGCGTGCGCACAAAGCTTTCTTCCGGCCGGGGAAAAAAAAGACGCGTCCCCTGATCACGTGGTGTGTGACTCGTCGTTTCGAACAGCCAGTGGCGGTTGCTCTCTGTGCTCTCGCTCTCTCGCGCAGGGGGCGTGGCTTGAGCGTGGCTTTCTCGTCATTCATTGGCTGCCCCCGCGATGAGAGGGGGAACAAACAATACTGTTGATTGGTTGGCACCGGTTTTTTTTTGACTGACGTCATCATCACCACGGTTCTGTCAGCGCTGTAGAATTGTGGGATTTGTAGTGTGTCGCCTCACCAAAGCAACATCAATAAATAAAAATAATAATATTTTTTTATTTATACCCCACTCTTCAGCCTTAAAGGCTATATAGTAACAACAATAACAACAACAACAACAATAATAATGATATATACCCTCCTCCCCACCATGACATCTTTACTAAAGGCTGAAACGACATCTGACTAACACTCCAAAACACACTGCAGAAATATAATCCAGTTTGAGGCCTCTTTAACTGCCCTGGCTCAATGCTAGGGAGTCCTGGGAACTGTAGTTTTGTGAGACATTGAGCCTTCTCTGTCAGAGAGAGCTCTGGTACCACAATAAACCACAACTCCCAGGATTCCCTAGCACTGAGCCAGGGCAGTTAAAGTGGTCTCAAACTGGATTATTTATTTCTGCAGTGTGTGTCCCCCCCCCCTGTTTGGTTTGTAACATCTTGCCTGATGAAGAAGCCTGTGGAGTGTCAAAAGCTTGCAATAAGAAGTCTATTGCGTGCCTTTCGGCTGGCCAATAAAAAGTATCACTGATGGATTATTAACAGCCAACAACACAGCTACTACCCCTGCATGCTAACAATCATAATGATTATGTTTATTTATAACACCCTTTCCACCAAAGGGCGGTACATCAAAACATATACGATAAAAAGCAAACAATAAAACACCACGCTATAAAATGCAGTACTAAAATTATGATTTTATTTATTATTACCAGCCAATCAGTGCTATGGATATTCTCAGATATCCATAGCACTGAGCCGTGGCAGTTTAAAGTGGTGTCAAACCGGATTGTTTCTGCAGTGCAGATGCAGCCTTGCTCGAGTAGTCTTTAGTTGGCAAGGTTGTGATCAAGATCGGTCCTTACTGTCAGGATAAGTTACTTCTTGGAGTCTTTTTAGGGTACACCTACACTACAGAAATAATAATGCAGTTTGATACTGCTTTAACGGCCAAGGCTTCATTATACAGAATCCAGGGATGTGTAGTTTTGTGAGGCACCTGCCTTCTTTGGCAGAGAAGGCAAAAGACCTTATAAAACTACAGATTCCAGTGTTCCATATGTGCTGCATCTGCACTGCAGAAAGAATCTAGTTCGACACCAGTTTAGCTGCCATGGCTCAATGCTACATAATACTGGGAATTGTAGTTTGTTGTCACATCTGACAGAGAAGGCTAAATGTCTCACAGAACTATAGTTCCCAGAATTCCATCGCACTGAGGCATGGCAGTTAAAGTAGTGTCAAACTGGATTATTTATGCAGTGCAAATGCAGCTGGGATGGGAGCTGTAGCACTTAAAAGTGGTGTCAAACCGGCTGTAGCTGCACTGCAGAAATAATCCTGATTGACACCACTTTAACTTAATGCTCTGGAATTCTGGGAACTGCTGTTTTGGGAGACATTTTCGCCTCTGGTGTCACAACAAACTACAGTTCTCAGAATTCCATAGCATTGAGCCATAGCATTTAAAGTTGTGTCCACCCGGATTAAATCTGAAATATGAATACTGCCTGCATTATTTCTAAAATGTAGATTCACCCAAAGACTTCTCTCTCTTCAAACCAGTTCTCTTGCCATTTTCCTGTATAACAGGGTTTTGTTCCACCTTAGAAGCAGCTGCATTTGTTTATTTTATACAACAGGAAGGGAAGGGGAGAGAAAGAAAAGGGGAGCATTGTGGATCATTATGTATAAATCATTAATTTTAGCATGAATTATTGTTGACTACAACCCACTTTCCTGAGATGCTTTGACAGTAGTATTCAAGCCTCAGAAATAATAGGCTGTTTTCATGTGTATGTAAAGACATTATCCTGTGATTCTCCTTTGATAACTTGCTTGATAACTCTGATTCCTGGCTTCTCTTAGCAGCAAACCTGCCAAGTTTGAAAGAGATAAAGATAAAGGATGAAAATGGGGGGACCATTCTTCTGATCCTCTGTCTCTGCAAACATGGGGAACAAACCCATTTTTCCGGGGGGGGGGGGGGGTGGGGGTTGAAACATGTAGAAAATTTTGAAAGTCATACTCCAACACTGAATTCACAAGGCTGGCTCTCTATGTTTGATATACTGAAACTATTCGGTTTATTCAAGATATAATTGCAAATAGAACTTTTGCAATAAAATAGTTTTTGCTGTAAAGGTCCTTATGATCTTGAACTGTAATGAACATCTGAACTACAATTAATCTTTTTGAGGAACAGACAAGAATCCCAATAGAAACAGAGGAAAACATCGGCATAAGTAAAAATTATTTTGTCTCCACTAGCTCTCCATAGCGTCAAGTATTCATAACATCCCTATTTCGATAAAGCAAACAAAAAAGAAAGCCAAGACTGTGAACTGTAATGGATTTTCCCCCTGACCTTCACATGTCCAATCACAGTGTATCTCAGGGCTCTTGCTTTTTAATGGGGAGTTTTGTAGAGAATGTATCTGGCTACAGTCTCTTTCTGTTCCTTGCTTATCAGGCTAATGCCTTGCTTATCTCTAGAAAATTGAGCAGCAAGGTTTCCTAGGTTCCTCTGGAATTTTTCTTCCCCATCCTCTGGCAGCAATAAACCCACTAATTCCTCCTTCCTGTTTGCACGGACAGAAAAGTTATAGCTCTCAATCTTATTGTTAGTCCTGACTAGAGTTGCATTTAGGGGCTGTGCAGACAGTCAAGAAAAGGCAGGAAGCTGGTCCCAAGGGCATGGTGAAGGCACATGGAGCAACTGCCCTGGTGGGGAGTGAATGTGGCTTGTGGAGCTGTATTCAAACCCCAGCAACCACACCACTGGCTCTGAGGACTCCATAAAGGTAGATGAAGCTGCTTTAATTTCTTTGTGTGTTCCGGCAGGTGCAGGCACATATGCGCTGGAACAAAGCACTGCCAAGTGAACAGCTAAGTTGGCACTGCAGTGCAACTGTGCACTATAAGAGGTACTGATATCATGGATGCCATGTCACCCGTGTGGCCTGCAGTGGCAGCCAGCCCGCAGTTCACAGCCACAGGAGCCTCTGTAATGATGGTCCCATTGACCACTTCAAAAGCCACATACATGGATGACAGTGGTGATGACCCAGACAACACAGCAGAGACAACTGCTAGAGTGAGTGCCTTAGTGATTCTGCAGTGTACTGCCAGTGCTGCCAAGGCTCAATGGAGGTGCCTTATTGCCCCACTTCTTGTGGCAGAAGAGAATGTCATGCCCATCATAACCTCATGTATCATCCTACACAACCTCTGTGAGATGAAGGGGAGGGTGTAGGATGAGGGACTGCACTACAGGCGCTGTTTCATGCTGCCTACCGTGGGAGCACCCATGGAGGACAATGGCATTGAAGATTTTCACATAGCGTTAGTATATTGGAATTGTCAATTATAATATAATAGTGATTTCAAAAACTTACTTTTCACACATGGAATGAAATAACGCTTCATTAATGATTCAAGAATGGAAAATAGTGCATTTGCTTTCCACACGTTTGACAGCCTTTAGCGTTTGCCAAACAACAGGTTTGTCATTTAAAAATGGCCTCTATTCTGAAAAAACAAAACAAAATGTTTACCTACATTTATTTTTTTGCTAGAATTCATAACTTTCAAAAGACATTTTGCTATAATTGAGAGGGGGTTACAAACTGCTTAATCTCTCGCCCTCCTGTGTGATACAGGAAGTATTTCTTCAGCCAAACTGCACTCTGGGGGAATGCCCAGATGGAGTGGTGAAATGTCTTTATATCATCATGGAATCGTACTTGCTTTTCAGATGTTCTGCAGATGCTCAAATGAATCACATTCGCCAAGCCATTTATGCTTTTAAAGCATCAATAGCTTATTCCACTAGCACAACGCTTCAACGATATTTCAATAATGATAGCACAATGTTGTGTGAAACTCTTTTCCCCAATTATGCAAGAATGACAATACAAATACAATTCCTTAATACTTTTTCCCTGTGTGAAAATCACCACTGTGAAGAGGAGAAAAGGGGATGCTGTAAGGGAAGCCCTGGCAGGTTTCTTTCTCACCAGGAGAATATGAAGTATGTCCCTTCCTCCATGTGTGATGCTAGAGTAGTAGTGTAGTGTGACAGGATAAGCAGCTGAATAAATATATCCTTTATCAACCACAGTCTGTGTATGGCTATCAGTCATGCTGTTATGTAGGCAGTCTTACCCATGTGCCTCAGGTACAGACACACACACACACTAGGGCTTTGTATTTGTTTCACTTTAACATATGAACCTTCCTGTGTACTTTTGCCTTGTTTGACTTCAGCCTTCCTTGGCTCCCTCTACACTCCTCATACCCAGCACTTGGGATATGAATATGAAGTAATTATTTTTTCTGGGACCATTGTGAGAATACAGCATGAAAAGCAAAAACCTACTGAGCTTTTGGATTTTTGTTTGAAGAACATGTCTCATGGATAAAGGTGAGAGAAGCATGGAGTTATTTCAGCATAGAAAGAGCAGACAAAGGGAAGACTCTTGTGTAATGAGTGCAAAATAAACATTTTTCTAAACTGGTTTTGATTGTGCCATGCAGGCATTTCTTGTTCCAGTAGCATCGAAGCTACAGAAAAATGGTCTATATGTGTATTAAAATTGGAAGTGTATTCCTTCCATGTCGAAACTGCAAATACTGAAAAAAGATTTTTTAAAATACTGACAGTAAAATTAATAATTTGATTTCTTTCAGAGAGATTGTGAAGAGGCTGGTAGCTTGCTCCCATTGTCACTGGCTCCTGTGTGGTGACTGCATGAGAAAATTATGGGCAGGAAGACATACAGCTCCAAACCAATAATCACCAGACACTGGTGTCTCCCAAGTAGTAATTTTCAAACTCACAGTATTACTGTAAAAGTGAGTTACTTTCCTTAAATGGGCATAATGCTGAAACAAAGAATTGTTGTGATTGTACAGAAATTGTAGTTACTGAAGAACTTAATGATCACAAAATATTAAGATTTTCAAATTGCTCAAGGACAATTTTATTACAATTCTGTCAAAATGTCTGTTAAATGTGAAGGGCTTCAAACCCTGTTGAACACAGCAGATAGAAACATGAGCTATATACCATATTTAGACCGTGAGCATGGTTGATGTGGGTATAGTTAAAAGTTAGGAGATTGGCATGGTCTTTAAATTTTTGTCCAGTCAGTGTGCAACTTCTTTGCATCATCTACTGGGGGAAGTGTACAAAGGGCTAGTGTTTAATGAGAGTGAGAAAACTGTCACGTTTAAGCAATAGAATGAGGTATTTGGGGTATTAGGTAGTTATTTGCATTTTGTATGTACTATTTGAGAGCCAGCATGGTGTAGTGGCTTGTGTGTTGGGCAGGAACTCTGGAGACCAAGGTTCAAACCCCTGCTTAGCAATGGAAGCCCACTGAGTGACCTCAGACAAGTCACACTCTTTCAGCCTCAGAGGAAGGAAAGGCAAATCACCTCTGAACAAATCTTGCCAAGAAAACGCAAAAATAGGGTTGCCTCACAGTCGCTGTAAACCAGAAATAATTTGAAGGCTTGCTACAACAATATACTATATATGTAGGTCTATCACAATACAGTATTTCCTATTCCCTGGTACAATTATGTATATTTTGATTCTTGTGTGTTCAATAAAACTGAGGACCTAGATTTCTCATAGTTGCTTATGTGGATGTAAAACATCTTATTCCAAATACAGAAGCCTTTGGCTCTTGTATTCACACTCAACCATCTTTATTTATTGTAATGGGGTTTCTTTACTTGGAATGGTGTGACAACAGTTTTGGTACACATTTGTGTGTGTGCAGGCCTCTCATACTTAACTCTCCTAGCATCTGGAGTTGTAAATAACCCGGAGAAATTGTCATAAAACCATGTGAAGCTGATCATTCTTTCAGCCCTTTACGAATAAATATTGGTTTATCTGATATTAAAATATAAAAATCATTCTCTCTGTATGTTTAAAATGGCATAATTCTTCTACAACACTATAAAATGCAGAAATAAAGCAGCAAAATTTGGCAATTAATATGGTGAAATTAAGCAAGGGTGTACTGAAATCAGTATTTTGAAATTTTGATTTGGGTTGGCCTGACCTTATTGACTGCCTGGTACTTTCAACTGCTTCGGTCACCACTTCTAGGCCAACATCTAAAGTACACACTATTCTGGGAAGCACCATTGAGATCCCACATAATTATACTTCTGTTTATTCTTGTCCTGTACCAGGTGGCTGTCTGTTGTTTCAAATGTACCTTTATGTTATAGCCAGTAACAATCTTATACTACTTTATTTATTTTATTTATTTCAACTTTTATCCCACTTTTCTTCCATAAGGGGCCCAAAGAATCTTACACCCTACATTTAGAGCCCATGCCCAGAACATTTTAAAAAATGTGTGTGATAAAGTTCTTAAACTATACAGCTAAAAACATTCTGAAATACAAACATTTAAAAAGCATTAAGTTCAAACTACAGTACTTAAAAACATTAGTTTAAAACAATTAAAAGCACATTAAAACTTACCTGTTGCACTATCCCAACAAGTTAAAAACTGGAAGTCTGTTTAAATAGACAGGTCTTGGCTTGCCAATGAAATGAGGGCAGGGAAGGGGCCAGCCAAATCTTTCTTCGCAGAGAGCTCCATAGTCATCAGTAAGAAGGCTTTCTCCCAGCTTCTGCCCAGCCATATCTGTGAAGGTGGTGGGACAAAGAGAAAGCCCTCTGCTGAAGATCTTAAAACTTGGGTAGACTTGGATAAAGAGATATGGTCTTTCAGATAGCCTGGACCTAAGCCATGTAGGTCTTTATGGGCCATAACCAGCACTTTTAATTCTGCCTAGAAACTCCCAATTATGTGTTGATATATAAAAATATTGCATCAAAATAGCAATCTAGGGAGTCATTTTGCAGTCTTTGGAATAAAGTGTTGTTGTTTTGACCATGCTACTTCAGATTCTAGATGGATAAAGGGAGGCATGTTTAAAACTACATACACTGTGAGCATGCTAAAGAAAAGTGTTCAACTGATATAGTACTTTAATATGAGGATTGACTACAGACTTTACGGATCCTTTCTGGCATTGCAACCTTTGTTCACCTAAATAGTTTATCACATAAAGCATTAGCACATACTACCTCCTCCTAGACATTCTCTCAGTCCAGTGGCATTCCTGCCCAGGGTGTCACCCGGTGCAGGGAAGTGGGGCTTATGGAAGCAGGGCCAAAAGTGCACTCCTCCCACCACACTGCCACTGCCTTTCCTCTGCCTGGAAGGCAGCCGCTCATCCCCCCCCCACACCTTCCGAGTCCCATGTGGCCACAGCCGTGTGTGACCCAGAACACAGGAGGGTGTGTCACCCACCCACCCTCCTGCACACATGCACACACACATATAGATCCCCCCTGACATATAATGTAAAATGGAAAAAGTATTACATTTAAAAAGGCCTTTTTCCCCTTGTGGAGGGTGACTTCCTGATTTTGGATAGACTTGATTAATTGCTGGCAGGTAAAAGGCAGTAGCTAAAGATGCAGTGAATCTGCCAGTGATTAATCAAGGCTTAGCATCAAAGACATTAGAAAAGGGTAACTAAGGAGCTTATTGCATGAACTTTAAAACTGTCTCAAGCCTCCCAGGATGCAGCCAGGATGCAGGATGGAGGCTGGGATTATTACATGCTAAATGGCTGCCTAATCGCCACCTGCCATCAGCCCAGGTCTAAGCCAGGCCCCAGCCACGCTCTGCTAGCTCTTTTTCAAAGTCAGAAGCTTTCTGGCTTCTAAAAAGTGCTGGTGGAGTGCAGCTGGGACCTGGACTGATTGCGGGCGGCAATTAGGCAGCCATTTAGCATGTGATAATCCCTTCCATCCTGTGTCCTGGCTGCAGCCTGAAAGGCTTGAGACAGTTTTAAAGTTCATGTGATAAGTTCTTAAAAAATGATTTAACTGTAGGAGCCTTTCCACTTACATTTCTAGGCCTATGTGAGGAGTGAGAGATTCTGGAACTGGCCTACTGGGGTGGGGTGCAGTGGGGGGGGGGGGGTTGGGGACAGTGAGCAAAATTTTCCCTTTTAGGCTTCTCTGACATGCCCCTGTTGGGGGGGAGGGAGTCATTTGCCATTGGAGAGAAAAAAAGTATAAAAGTTTCTCAGTTACTTTGCCAGCTGAAAGAAAATCAAATGGAAATGTCCACTCTTTCTCTTTTGATCACTGGTAAGCAAAAAGACACCTAAGTCACACCTAAAGCCCACACACTGATCATTCCATTTCCACTCAAAATCTGCATTAAAATAGAATTATTGCATTGCAAATGGTAGTATGACAGTGGTGGGAAAGGAGGTAATTAATAGAATTTCTATTAATGAAAAGTAATGTTTTCCAAATGTTGTCTCACCAGAAGAACTGAAGAAGAGGGCTGACATTATGTGATAAGCTCCAGCCAAAGAGCTTACTGTCTCATGTGATAAAGTCCTGCAACTCAAATGCAGTAGAACATGGTCAAGAATAAGGTCTGTGACAAAGGAAGCCTTTAAATCATGTTGCAGAATTTACTGGATATTCAAAACTCTTTTATTAATTAGTAAATAGGTTTGCCTTAGGGTCACAATAAGTTGGAAACTACTTGTAGGCATACAACAACAACAACTGGAGTCTGGGAGTAATGAAGTACAGGTCATGCAATTAATTGTAATGAGAATGTGGCTTTGGTGATGTAGAAATAGCCAAGATACGTTTCAAAAGCAACAGATCAAGTGTTATCTAACAAACTCCACATGTGTAACATTTTGTAGTTTTAAAGATTTTTGAAAACAAAAGAAAAACAAAAGGTAAACCTAATAACTGGTGAATCAGTAGGTGGCACCCTTTCCTCTGTCTAGGGGCTCAATGCATCAAAGGCAACAGCATGTGGATGACACATACATTAAAAAAGAGCAGTCATCACTTAATCATAGGATGCTTTAGCTTGATGTTCTGCCAAACTTCAGTTTGAGTAATTGCCATACCAAATTAATGCAGTGACTTTTTCGATTCAGCATCAGGTCTCATCCTGGGACAAGAATGGAATGACAGAATTCTAGACAAAAGATTTCAGGTGGGGACTGCACTTTCTGTTGTTCTGTCAAAGTTAAAAGAAACATCCTTATATACAACCAGAGATGTGAAGGAGATAAGAGAGTGCACTGTATCAGCTTATGTGCTACTTTCCTAGCTGTAGTGAGCTTTTTGTTTGGGCTGGGCCAGGGTAGAGCACTGAAAAATATGATAATGCCTCTCAGCACCATTTGCAGTACCTATATGGGCATTCAGAACTCTATATCACTTCATTTTTGTATAACATATAATATAACCCTTGGTGTAAGGACTAACAGTAAGGGTGGGGAGAGAAAAGATTTGGGAAAGAATCCTTTTTTCCCTCCAAAGCCTTGTTTTTCCAGAAAAATTGGGAAAAATAGATTACTTTAGAATGATGAATAAAATGCTTAAAAGGTGTTCATACAATAGGTCCTTATTATTTGCTGGAGTTTGGTTCCAGGATCCCCCATGGGTAACAAAATCCATGCATGTTCACGTCCCATTAAGAATACTGGTTTACCGAAATGCCTCTTATATAAATGGCAAAATCAAGGTTTGCTTTTGGGGATTTGTACATTTTTAAAAATATTTTTTCAAGTTGTGGATGCTTGAATCTGTGGGGGAAAAAAATCCGTAGATAAGGAGGATTAACTGTATATTTCCTTCACTTTATTCTAAAAAGACAGACTTTTTATGTAAGACTGTATACAGTAGTGCTATTCAAAGTGGTGGCCCATGGTGAATTTTCAGGAAAGAACGAAATAGTTGTGGTCAATAGGCACAAATGTGGTAATGGTCTCTGGCACATCGGGGGGAAATGTCAGCTCCTCCACATCTGCCTGCAAACACTGGTACACAGTATCAGGACACTGTCATTCCTGGTCCTGGTTTCCTTTTCTCAGTTCTTCTTATGAGAATGAGCACTTTATATTTGCTTAACATAGGGGCTAAACAGACAGGCAAAAAGAGGTTCTTCAGGCTGGCTTGAAGGCATGGCGTTTAGCTTATGGGATTTTTTTTTTTCAAGCTGTGGATGGTGGAATCCGTGGATGCACAATCCATGGACACAGGGGACCAACTGTAGTACAGAACAAGCATAGCAGTCAAGAAATGTTGTGTTTTTTTAAATTATGTTAAAAGATTTACGATTTTATCTTATTTTTTTGTTTTTATACAACAATAATGTAACTCCACTACTGAGTGGTGATAATGTTTATGTTGAGTAAATGTTACTTTTTAAATTTTAAGTTCACATTGTGCATCTCTGATAAGCTGTTGCACTTTCTTTCTCTCTACAGTACTTTCAAAGCTAAACAATCCAAAATCTTTCCGATTTCAAAAAATGGCTGGCTGAGCGAGGCTTCAACTGAGATGCATCCAGGCAGTGGCATGGCGGCTAGATCAGTGACAATTTAGGTCTGATAACATCTGGGGGCATCCCGGATCCTGAACTGAATGCGGAAGAGGTAAGCTGGTGTATTTGTACATGTGATAAGATCCAGTAAGTTCACATAGTGGCTGTAGTGTGTGAGTTTGTCACCATGGACAAGATACCAGGTGTTTGCCTCCAGGAAAGCACAAAAATGATTTCCACAAAATTGTGTAGTTTTTTTAAAAGGTTTTTTTTTTTTGTATTATTGTTGTATGTAAAAATATGTAGCTAATTTGACTATTGTACTGTCTGTGCTAGCTTATCTTTTTGAAAGACTGTTCATTTTCAAGAAATTTGGATTAAGGCTTTGCCAATAATGCTGAGGAGAATTTGAAAGTAAGATATATCTGATGAACATGGCAGTAGAGAACCTGGATTAACTACCATGGTAACAGATCTGCCTGCCAAAAATGCCATCTGTATTTTATCTCTTGATTTTAGGTTGGATTTTTGTTTTTTGTTTTTATTCCCGTTAAAACAGTTTTTGACTACATCATCTGACAACCGTGGGAAATAGAATCTATGACCACTATGTTACTAAGCCTGGACTCAAAAGGGGTGGAGTGGGGGGCTGTAATTCATTCTCTCCAACAACCCTAGATATGACTACATGAGCCTAGACAAAATTTATCCAATATACTGGAGAATTCTGTGTGGCTGTCAGGGTCATCTTAAAATATTATGACATTTACAGGATTAGATCATTAGGATAACACAGAGTGGGGAAAAACAGCAAATAGTATGTATTTTCCCACATGGGATTCAACAGTAGCTGTGGTTTGTTCGTTAGTTTCTGATGAGTACATGGTTGTTTCCATTTTGTGTTTCAAATGGCACACTAGCAAAAGAAGGCTTTTAAAAATCTCTTTATTTTTCCCAGGGCTAGGTTAACCATTAAGCTGAACCTGTACCCATGCCAGCACACTTGTCATATTTTGTACTTTTCTGATCTGAAAACCTGTTCTTTGAATGCATATGTGTTATTTTATTTAATGTTTTCTATATTTTCTCCTGAAATGGCGAGTGCTGTTTAAAAACAAATAGAAAAACAATTATGACAACAGAACAATGCACCTGAGGCCTAGTTCTCACAAACAGAAGGTATGGGGACAAACCTGCGTTCAGGCTGTGTCCTTCATAACACAACTGGGAAGTCACACGACTGAATGCTTTTCTGTACAAAGCAGAACAGCAGTATCTGCAATACAAAACAATGGCATGTCAACCAGAAAGATACTAGCTATTCGTGGGTGTCATGTTTTATTGGTTGGTGTAATGGAAAATTCAGAAGACATACCAATCTGAAATTTAGACAAGAACTTTATACAGTACTCTATTTTAAGAGGAAAAAGAACAGAAAAGATATCCCACCTAGTGTCATCTCTTGACTAAATGATATAATGACACAGTTCACATGAGTGGCCATTATTTTATATAGAGGAACAACTAATCACACAACACACACACACACACATTATTATTATTATTATTATTATTAATTATTATTAACTTTATATAGTGCTGTAAATTTACAGAGTGCTGTACATACAATCTGATCTCTTAAATGGCACAATCCAGATATAGCTGTACTCCAGCTAAGCCTGAGCTGATTCCATGTACCCTTACATAAAATTGTTCAAGTGCTATAAAAGAAAAGATGGTAAGTGAATCTTGGTTGGGATTGAGAGGTAGCAGCACTGAAGGCAATGAGCAGCCATGTTGATCTTATTGAAGAAATCAGTAAGATGCATAGGCTCTTTTAGATACAGTGGTTGAAGTGTGGTGTTAGAAATAAGATCAAAAAGGCCCAAGGGCTGTAATAATGAAAGAGAAAAAGTACTGTGCTCACAAAACAGGGCAGCATGATGCTGCTGCTACAGGGAAGTTACAGGAAGATTGTCTTTGCCTGGTTTTCATGGAAGAAGACTACACAGGGAGCTCTAAATCTTGTGAGTTTTGTTTGTGTTTTTTGTAAACTGCATTGAATTCCTTTTTTTTTTTTTTTTTTGCAGGGTGTGTGTGTGAAAGAGCAGGATATAAATAAAGCCTGTGTGATGTAGTGGTTTGGCTGTTGGCATACCTTCTTGGAAACACACTTAGTGGACTTAGGCAAGTCACACTATCTCAGCCTCACAGGAAGGCAAAGGCAATCCCCCTCCAAACAAATGTTGCCAAGAAAATCCTATGATATAGAGCTTTAAGATCACCATAAGTCAGAAACAACTTGAAGACACACAACAATAAATAAAGATAATGATGATAACGAGACTACAGGAGTCTGAGAGCTTGGAATGCAGAATGGAATCTGGACCTTTTACATTTCCCTCCCTGTTATTTTACTAGAGTGAAGTCCTGTTAGTTGGCATGCGGCTCTCAATAAGCTAAACATAGATTCCTAACCAAGTGGGGGCAGGAGGTCAATCTGTTTTAAGATTCTCAGATAAAATGTTCCTTTGAATAGCTATATTTTGTACAGTTCTTTCATAGCTGTGTGCCTCCAAGTCATTTCTGACTGACAGGGTGACCCTATCACAGGTTCTTCTGGAGATGAGAGTGTGTGACTGGCCCAAGATCACCCCATGGGTTTTCATGCCTGAGTGGGAAATCAAACCATGAACTACAGTCCAACACTCAGACCACGACACCACATTGTCTGTCACAACTTCCTATTACAAAATGTAAGCTGTAAACTTCCTTGTGGTTAACAAGGGATGATATTGTAGTAGTCTGGCTAGCCTATAGGACAAAAGGGTAGGACTGAACAGGTGCTGTGAAAGTCTGCTTTTGTGTGGTTTCTGTCTTAGTGTATGAGAGTTTCAAGATATGGATCTACATAGGACTTTCCCCTGTTGATGAATGTACCCTTAGTGACAGAGGTAACAATCTGTTTGGAGAAGGGAAAGATTTCAGTTGGGTAGGAGATTATATGAGCAGATAGTTGCTGTGAAAATGAGTTAATTAAACTGACAACCAGCTTCAGGCAAAACCCATTACGTGTATAGATAGAAGAAGTTCAGATGTCTAGTGTTTATGGGAATGGCAATTATATTACTGCTGCAGCAGGGAATGCACTGAAACGTTATAGATGTGGTGTCTGCTTCCAAATATTACTATAGATATCCAGAATGCCCTTTTCATCTCTCCCTGAGTCAGTCATATGCCGCTGAACTGGCTAGCTGACACTGCAGCTTTTGAATGCATCAGCAAGGTTGTTTCTTTGTCTCTGGCTGTTTCTAGTGACATGAAAGGGTGCCTGTGAAATGAGGGATTGGAAAGGAAAAAGCTTGTCTTCATCAGAGTAAGTGGAAGAAGGTCTCACACAGGGCTATGGAGTTGGAGTCATGGAGTTGTGGTTGGAGTTGATAGAAATATACTGGCTCTGATTCTGATTTCAAAATAAAAACATATAATAATATAACAATATATGTTAAATATATCATTTAATACTTACTGTTTATACTTAATTGAATAAATATAGTTTATGTTCTAGCTCTAGCAAAGGCCTAAATACCCTAAAAGCAGCAGACCTCATTTCTTCTTGAAAACTAAGCGGGGTCAGCTCTGGTTAGTACTTGGATGGGAAACTGCTAAGGAATACCAGGTGTTGTAGGCTATATTTCTGAGGAAGGAGCTGGCAAAAACACTTCTGGTATTCTTTTCCTAAGAAAACCCTATGAGATTCATGTGGTCACCATAAACTAGCAAATAACTTGAAGGGATTGATAGAATGTGTGTGTGCGCGCAATCTAAGTAGCCTGATGATTCACATGGTAGAGGTGCTTTGTGCTATCATTTTATTACAGGAAATTAGTTATAACTAATTAATATAGGTATGCCATTTATGAAGGAGTCAGAGTTGGACAGTAGAAGAATAGAGGAGTCAGAGCTGAAGATTTGGTGTACCACCTCCACAGCCCTGGTCTCATAAAAGATGCATTATACAAAACTTAAGAATTGTGTGACATCCTGAGACTCAGCCCCAACTAGCTCATGAGCATCCATGAATATAACAATTACACTGGAAATTTTAACACAGAGACAGATTCGCTCCCCCATCTTTATGCTGTCCTTAACCCAATCCGTGACTGTGATGGCACGAAAGGCTTTAAAATTGTAGCGCCAATTCCACCATCAGCCTGTCATTAAAGCAGCATTGCATTAACACGAACGTCCATTAATGCAAAATGCCAGCCATTGTTGCTTTAATGACAGACAGGTTAATGGTGGGATAATGACAGGATCTGTGTGATTTAATCTGAAAGACTTTCGTGTGATTGCCGACATTTATTCCCAGATAGGATAAGCATGAATCCCATCTGAAAGTCCTTCCCATGATTGCGTGGGAAGGATGGGAACTTGATGGGACAGGGATGGAACATCCCTTGTCTGATAATCCTCATTGTAAATTGTTGTGCAAGTCCCAGAGGTCTTTCTATTGTCTGTGGTCAGGTAGCCAACAAATCTATCTTCTGTAGATTAGTGTTAACTGTAAACACACTTAAATATATAATACTAGCTCCACTTTTTCATATTAAAATGGATAAGTAACCTTTGTACAAAAATTAACTTGCGAAGACTGAGATGGTATAAACCAGGGGATGGCAACATTTGGCTCACTAGATGCTTTGGATAACAACACCCAAAGTCTCTTACCATTGGCTATGCTGGTGGGGTTTCTGGGAACTGAAGTCCAAAATGTCTGAAGAGCCAAAGATTCACCACACGTGGAATCAAGTAGCATAATTTAATGGGGAATGATTCACATGCATTTTGATTTTTGTGATTAAACATATCAGGATACTGACTGGAAACAAATCTCTCTTGAAAATTGGACAGCATGTTCAAACAGCCAAGCTACCTATTAATATCCATGTTTTTATGCAATACCTTCTTTACATTCTTCATGGTGAGAGATTGGAAGCCTTAGTTCAGAAGGAAAGCACATGGTCAAAGGCTCTTGTTCCAGTTCATAATATCTCGATTTTTTAAAAGACATATTTTTCATTCACATAAAAAACAACAACCGACACCCATATCATAAAAAAAACCCCACCTACATATTATATCATCTATAACCTACCAACAAACATTGACATAATTTTTACTTTGTATATTTTCATTGTTGCTTATATTAACTTCCCCTTGCTTTGTCAGTGATTTCATTACTATTTTGTTCCTCCATAATTCCCATTTCTCTATGTTGTTCTATTGACATAAATAATTGTTCACTTAAAACCTTTTACATGTTTATTTAATTGTTTGTTTCTATTGTTTTCTATATTCTTTCTTAACATCTCTCATTCATTTCTATCTTTAGTGTTATCCCTTTGTTGGTCTATTAATCTATTCTCCTATCATACATATATTTCATATTACGTAACGTCTCCATTTTAAAAAATCTGAGGTCCCGTACTCAAGCCTAGGAAGGCTCAGGAGAAGAAATTAGCCAAGATCCTGCACTGGGAAAAATTATAAAGTTCCATTGTTTATTTATTGGTTTGTTTAGTTAGTTATGCAAAACATCTCATTCTCCCCTCTTACAGGACTATCCTTCCTCCTGTCCTCTGGCCATCTAGTGGATGGTGAAGATCTGGGGATGGCTGAAAAATGTCTACCTATGTGACTATAGGCAAGTGCATGATGAAAACAAAATCTTTCAGGACCTTTGGAAGATCTTTAGGAGTCACATAACCAGACGTTTCTCAGTTATCCTCCAGTCTCCACTAACCATGACAGTGAAGTGTACAGGAGGAAGATGGGTGCAAGGAAGGAATTCCAACCTCTGCAATGACCAGAAAGAGACAAAGGTGTACATGGGTGCACATTGGACTTATGACACTAGCTGGAAGCCAGCCATTATTCTGTTAGATGTACTAATGATGTAGCTAAGTATATGATATCATAAAATGTTGTGGTAGCAGGGACATAGCCAGATTTGGTGGGGGAATGATTCACATGGTGCTTCTCTGTGGTGATGGAGATGAAGCAGTAGCTGCTGCCACCATATCTGTTGCTGATACTTGATATATTAACCTTGCCAACACTAGCATAATCACCAAGACATATATATGGTATGTGCTAGGCAAATACACACACACGCACACACACATACACATTCGACTATCAGTTGACCTCACATATAAGCCAAGGGCAGGTTTGAGGGCCAAAATTGTGGATTTTGGTAGGATTTGTGGCTAAGTCAAGGGTAAACTTTTTTGTGGGCCATGTTCGGGCTATGTGGCCATGTTCTAGAAGAGTTTCTTCCTAGTTTCTTCCATGGTCACATAGCCCTAAAACCCCACAAAAAACTCAAGGGTAAAGCTTAGGTGCATGTAACAAAGGATGTAAAGAATGAAGCAAAGGAAAAGAAAGAGCCAGCCACACTTCCTGCTGCCTTTCCACCATCCCTCTCCTGCCTCCAGTTGGAAGATCCCATCCTGAGAAGGGGAGAAAGAAAGAGCCAGCCACATTCTCTGCTGCCTTTCCACCATCTCGCTCCTGCCTCCACTTGGAAGATTCCATCCTGAAAAGAGGACAAAGAGCGAGCCAGCCACACTTCCTGCTGCCTTTCCACCATCCTTGGAAGATCCCATTCTGAGAAGGGGAAGGGGACAAAGAAAGAGCCAGCCACATTCTCTGCTGCCTCTGCACCACCTCCTCCTGCCTCCAGTGGAACATCCCTCAGAAGCCACTTCTTCTTCCATCATCCTCAGCAACTGGGACATTGGGCAAAGGTTTCCAATGCCACCTCCTTCCTTATCTACTAGATCCTTCTTGTTTTGTGGTATTCAGGCAATGTTATCTAGCACTGTTGGATATTATTTTTCTGCTTTTCTCATTGTCACTTTTTCTCCTGTTGTTTATTGGGCACTGAATCCATCCCTTCCCATGGCTCCATGTCTCTCTCCCAATCTGATTCCTATCCAACCTCTCCCTATCTCCCAGCTTCCATTTTTCTGCTCACTCTAGAACTGTCACTCTGCCGCTCCAAAAGCAGCAGAAATTTATGATCTTTTTCTTTCTAGATCATTTAATCTTCTTGCTCTAACTGAAACTTGGCTCCCGGGCCATGATACTGCTACCTCCATTGCCCTCTCTTTTGGTGGTCTTTCTTTCACCCACACAAGCCGCCCAGAGGGTCGAAGAGGTGGGGTTGGGATCTTATTGTCTAACTCTTGCCAGTTTCAACCCCTTTCTCTTCCCTCTAGCTATAGTTTTTTCTTCATTCGAGTCTCATTCTATTAGACTCTTTTCTCCTTTGCAGCTTTGGATTGCTGTCATTTATCGCCCTCCTGGTTCTGCTAACCAATTCCTTTCAGACTTTGAGTCATGGCTCACATTTTTTCTTTCAGACTCAGTCCCCTCTCTAATTCTAGGTGACTTTAATATCCACCTTGATGATCCTAAGAATCCTTCAACGTCTCACTTTAGCTCCCTCTTAGCTTCTTTCAATCTTCAACCTCATTCCAACTCTTCAATCCATTCTTCTGGTCACTGTCGTGACCTAGTTTTCACAACTAAGTGTGTCATTTCTGACTACTTGGCATCTGACTATCCATTGTCAGATCATCATCTAATTTCTTTTACTCTTATTTATATCCCACCTCCTCGTCATGTTGTTCAACGCACTTTTCGTAATCTTCAGTCTGTTAATTCTGACAATCTCAGTTAGACCTTGGATTCTTCTCCCTCTTCTTTAAATCTTGGGGACTCTGCTGACTCAGCAATGTCTTTATTCAACTTCACTCTCTCTTCAACCCTTGGTTCAACCCTTGGCAGCTTTGCCCCTGTATCTGTTCGCAAGTACATCTAGGCCTCAGCCCTGGCTCTCTCCCACAGCTAAGTTTCTCCAGTCCTGCTCTCGAGCAGCCGAACGCCTTTGAAAAAAGTCCAGGGACTGGGCTGATTTCATTCACTACAAAGTTGTTCTTTTATCTTCACGCGCCTTGTCTATGGCAAAACAGAATTACTATAAATCATTGATCTGCGCCAATGAGAGGTGTCCACAGTGTTTGTTTTCCTGCTTCAACACACTTCTAAAACTTTCCTCTCCCCCTATCTTCTCATCATTTTCCCCAACTGACTTCGCCAACTACTTCCTCACAAAAGTCACTACTATTCGATCCAAAATTGTTCCTCCTGATTTGCCCCCTGCCACCAATCTCCTGGTACCTTCTACTAATAAACTATGTTTCCACCTGTTTGGATGAACTCTCTACACTGCTAAATTCTTCCAAACCTACAACTGGTTCTCTTGATCCTATCCCCTCCCATCTTCTAATCTTATAACCCCTCATTTTCTGCCCTCGCTCATCTATATCTTAATCTCTCTCTCTCTCTTCAGGCTCCTTCCCTTCGGATTTCAAACATGCTCTCGTTTCCCGAATTCTGAAGAAACCCAATCTCGATCCCTCTTCTTTGTCTAGCTACCGTCCAATCTCTCTTCTTCCTATTCTCTCAAAGGTTCTGGAACGGGTAGTTTATTCTCTGTCTTGAGTTTCTCGAAGCCAATTCCATCCTGGACCCATTTCAGTTTGGTTTCTGCCCACGGCACTTTACATAGACGGCCCTCACCAAAATCTGAAATGATCTCTTGGAGGCCAAGGCGAAAGGCCTCTATTCTATTCTCATTCTTCTAGATTTGTCTGCAGCCTTCGACACCATGGACCACTGTCTCTTGCTTGACTTACTTTCTGACCTTGGGTTCTCCGACTCTGTTCTCAACTGGTTTAAATCTTACTTGTTAGACTGATCTTTTGCCGTGGTCACTGGTGGTCAGACTTCCTCCTCTGTTCCCTTATCTGTAGAAGTTCCTCAGGGCTCTGCCCTGGGTCCCCTTCTGTTCTCTCTATACACACTGTCCCTTGGTAAACTCATCAGTTCTTTTGGTTTCTCCTATCATCTGTATGCCAATGACACCCAGATGTATCTTTCCACCCCTGACCTTTCGTTGGGGCTTGAACAGCAATTTTCATCTTGTCTGGCTGCCATCTCTCAGTGGATGTGGCATCGGCACTTGAAGCTCAACATGTCTAAGACAGAGCTTCTCATTCCCCCCCCCCCCCGCCTAGCCCACCCTTCAATACTCCATTTCTGTTTTTGTTGATGGCACTTCTATTCAACCTGTTCAGCAAGCCCGCAGTCTTCGTTTCATTTTTGATTCCTCTCTGTCGTTTGCTCCCTAGAGTCAGGCCAACATTGCTAAAATCCGTCCTTTCCTCTCACACTCCACTGCCAAGACTTTTGTCCATGCCCTGGTGGTCTCATGACTAGATTATTGTAACCTTCTTCTGACAGGGCTTCCTCTCTCTCACCTCCATCCTTTAATCTCTGTCCAGAACTCAGCTGCACGTATTGTCACATCTGCTCACCGCTTTGACCATGTTTCTCCTCTTTTATCCTCCCTTCATTGGCTCCCCTTCCCCTTCTGCATGCAGTACAAGCTTTTGTTGTTGATTTTCAAAGCCCTCCACGGACTGACCCCTCCTTACTTGTCTGAACTTCTTTCTCCTCACACGCCTTCTCGCACCCTCCGCTCTGATAGTCAAGGTCTCCTGTCCCAGCTGAGGATTTCCACTGCCCTGTCCCAGATTCGTCCCTTCCCACTTGCTGCCCCGCACTCCTGGAACCTTCTCCCCCCCCCCCCATGCACGCCTCAGAGGAGCGGATTATAAATAAACTATTATTATTGTTTCTCTAACCAGTTTCAAAACTGAGTTAAAGACTATATTGTTTAGGGAAGCATTCCCAGAATTGTGCCGTCTGGTCCAGGGTGCCTCCTTCTAATTATGTATTAAGAACCCTAGCCCTCCCTGCAGTCATTTGCCTTGGTCCAGGCCCCAGAGGGAGAGAACCACTGGACCTCATCCCGTTTTCCACCACCTTTCCCTTCTCTTTTTTGTTCTCTCTCTTAGATTGTAAGCCTGAGGGCAGGGAACCGTCTAATTTATAACATTATATGTACAGCACTGTGCAAATTTACAGTGCTATATAAATAAAGGTTAATAATAATAATAATAATAATAATATGCAAAAAATAAAATAAAATTCCAGCAGGCATAACTATTTGTGTTTTCCCTAAAAGCTGGATGGATGAGAGAGTTGAGATTATACCCTTGCCCTTCACCAAGAGATGGTTCCTTTTAAAATAAAAGTTAAAATAGAATACTTACATTGACCAGCGGGCACATTGACTCAAGTTTTAAATTTCTAGACTTATACAAGATTATATAAAGTAATTGTAGAGACACTAGAAGGGAGGCAAAAATTATTCTCCAATGATAAGAGGCATGGTGTGTTCAACATATTGGACTGCAACTCCCATCATTTCTCATCCTTAGCTGCTATGGCTAGGCTGATGGGAGTTACAATCAAACAATATGATCAAAGAGCATATAGTCCTCATCTCCAACCCAATCATCTCCCTGCTTCCTGATAGCTCTGATGCTGAAGCAAGCATCTGGGGAGGGAGGGTTGCCTGCATTGTAACTGCAGTGGTCTGGAATGTGAATTTGTTCTCAGCAACACACCCCAACCAGCAAAGAAGCAGAAATTATCAGTGTGAATCACATCCTTCTTTCCCCCTCTCTGCTGCAGGGCATAGTCATATCCAGGTTAAAAGTGTATGGCCTGAGTGGCCTATCCTTGGCATCAACTTGTAGATCTTTAGTTGGCTCTTACAGCAGATGTGTGTCAGTCCTAACCAACCCAAAGGTCAATAATAATTACTGTGGTGTTATTATTACATGTCTTTGGGTAGCCTATTAAAGGACTAGGAAGATTCTCCTATAAGCTTATTGTCTACAGGAACAGGAAACAGAAGGAAAGGAGAGGGACTAAAGGAAAGGATCTGCAGTAAACCTGCCCTGCGGATAAGTAAAATGAATGTGTCAGTAGTTATACCAGCTGTTGAGTAGGATTGTCACCAAGCCACAATTTTCTTAATAGAATGGGGCTTTTCCTCCATTTTTCTTCCACGGCTGCAGCTAAGAATGTTGATAATGGAGATGGTTTCTCAGACTCTGACAGATAAGCAAATGAAATGGAAATCACTCTATTCAGCCTACCTACACTTACCCACACAGGACACCAGAGGGAGGTGTGATAACAGGATAAACAGCCCAGGAAAACTCCTGCAACTATTGCTGTAGCACCATTAAGTGCACACATAATGCACATATTACTACCATGGTACTGTATAGGGTTGTGACTTGAAGACACATACACATGCGTTGTTAATACAGTACTATAGCTAAAACTCATACCCATTTTGCAATTTAAAAAAAAAAAACAGTTCTAGAAAAATTGCAAAATTATTTCTGCTTATAATATCTCTATTTACTGCTGACGTCTTGTGGGAATCTACATGATTTTAGTGTACACAAAAACTACCAGATCCCATTAGATTTTGGAAGCTAAGCAGGGTCAGTTCTGGTTAGTACTTGGATGGGAAATCACCAATGACTATTAGGAACTGTCAGCTGTATTTTAGGGGAAGCAACTGGAAAAACCACTTCTAAGAAAATCCTATGGGATTTATGGGGTCCTCTTAAGTTGACAGACAACTTGAAGGCATGCGCGCGTGCACACACGCACGCACACAGGGCTAAAGGTTGCTGCTTATGGGAACACAAAGATCTGAATGTGCTAGGCAAATTGGTGTAAATGAGAAATAATTGTAGATAATGTTATTAAATATACTGTATACAGAGACAAATCCTAATGGAACAGAATCAATGAGGCATCTATAATGGTAAATTTTAACCTTATGGCTGCAATCCTATGCTCATTGAAGCTTACTTCTGAGTAGACATATATTGTGATTGTATTGCTTGCTGTTCAAGAGTATCAATAACTTGTTACGACTACTGGAAGTCTTTCAGTTTTGTGATGTGGGTTCCCGTCTATGGCCTCTGATACACTCTGTCAGCCATAAGCTTAAAAGTGACAGAGCACGTACTAAGGTACAAGTTTCATAGATCAAACAGATAGTTTGGGAGCTGCAATCAAGGAAGAATTCACACATCTGAGACCAGAAAGCTAGATGATTTACAGCAGGATGTTTTGCACCCTAGCCAGAGAGAGACTATTTACAATCCCATTCCCACCTTGGATACCCCTATCTTGAGTGATCTTCCACATACAGATTTGACCCTTTGATATATCTTTGCCTCAGGCAATTTTTGCCTTATATAAGGACCCACATTTCCTGGGTTTCCTCAGGCTGCTAGAATTCATGGTGACTTCATGTCACTTTGGATTCTGACCAATTCCGACTCGCTGCTGTTCCCCTCAGCGCTTCCCAAAATGGCCAAGTGCAACACCATATTATCCAATTAGACCATCCGAAGTCACCACATTGATAGTAAGTATCACCATTAGCGGAACCTCTGATCTATTCCAACACTCATCATTTTATTCCTTAGCTCGTGTGTGTGTGTGTATGCGCTTGCATTGATATGTGTTTCCTCTAAATAAAATATAGGCAATAGAAAGACTTCTGCCTCTGTAAATTCCCTATTCTAGCATCTCAGTATACAGATGGGAACAATTCCAAAGGGCTGTATGTAGCTCAGCCCATTAACTGAGCTAATTAACATTCCCCTGGAGAAGTTCATAGCCACACACTTGACTTGGGGATGATTTGGTACACCTTGTTTACTTGGGCTATCAAGTGACTTCTAGCAGTCATAGATGAGGTCCTCTGGTTACCGATTAAAAAACAGGAAGCAGACAGAAATAAATGGACAGTTCTCACAGTAGAGGGATATAAACTGGTAGCAGAGAGGTAGCAATTTTCCAACCTCAGGCTGAACCATACCAGGCATAAAAATGTGGAGCAGCATATGCAGTTCAGCGTACAAGAGGGTGGAGTGGGGGTGAAAAATGTCTAACTTTCCAGGCAATTCACGATGATGAGATATGAGTAGTTGCCCAAAAAAGAGATCTTAGGTTTCTGGTGGATAGCTTGATAAAAATATAAATCAAATGTTCAGCTACTGTTGATGGGGGGCTGGGTGGTGGCAGAATGGTCTACTGAAGATGAATGGTAGAAGCTTCAGGAAGAATAAAAGGAAGTACAGCCGGCCCTCCACATTTGTGGCTTTGACTTGAGGATTTGATTATTCATGGATCTGATTAATATGTTCTCTCTAGAAATCTCTAGATCCTCTTCTAGTGTTACTCTACTGGAAGCTGACAATACAGTCATGCAGGAGAACATAGAGATTCCACATCTCTAGGCATTTATAGATTCTCCAGCATGATTCTGTGGTCAACTTCTGCCAGATGTTGACCATAGAGGTGAGTTGGAGGACCTAGAGATTCCTAGAGAGATGTTCTCTCAGGTTAAAAAAAATAGTGTTTTTTTTAATTTGTAGTTTATTCACTTTCACAGGGATCCTGTGCCCCTAACCCCAGCAAATGTACTTCTTCACACAGGACTAAGTTGTTGTAACATTTGTTCCTATAAAATGGAGTGATGGTCATCAGCTTGGGCTTGCTAAAGACATCTGTCTGGTCACTGTAGGAACAGAATACTGAACTAGAGAAGCTATTTAGGGTTCCTGTTCATTTGAACAAATCATACATGTCCACATGCATATAGACCTGATCTGTGCAGATGCCAAATACATAGCAGATGGTGGGCATAACTAACAGACACTTTGACATATGAGGTATAATTTTACTCATTTTCTTCATCAATGAATATATAGGCGTAGTTCCATTGATCAATATTCCTTACTGTTGGTTGTATTGCATAAGGCTGCTAAGACTTGCAGTTCTCTAACTTCTAGAGGGCCACTTGCTCAACAGCCCTACTGTACAGTGTCTCACACCAGAATGGCAAAGAAATAAACTGCAGAGGTTCATCTATTGTGTAGAAATAATGTAGTTTGATACCACTTTAACTGCTATGGCTCCATCCTACAGAATCCTGGGATTTCTAGTTTTGTGAGGCACCAGCACTCTTTGCTAGAGAAGGCTAAAGACCTTGTGAAACTAAAAATCTCAGGAGTCCATAGGGTGGAATCTCAGGAGTCCATAGGGTGGAGCTACAGCACTTGAAATGGTGTTGAATTACATCATTTCTACAATGTAGATGCACCTCATGAAAAGGTTTATGTGAACATCATGGATCTAGAGCAAGTTCAACACCAGTGCCAAACTTTTTTATTTTATAATAAGAGTATACCTGCCATTTAGTGTTGTGGAGAAGGATAAAATGTTGAAGATTATGGTGTGCTAGTGGGAAACTTGTCTACCATAACTCATAAAATCATAGCATCCTAGAGTTGGAAGAAACCACAAGGACCATCCAGTCCAACCTCCTGTCATGCAGGAACTCTCAGTCAAAGCATACCTGACAGATGGTCATCCAGCTTTTGTTTAAAGACCTCCAAGGAGTTAGACTAACTGTCACTGAATAGCTCAGCAGCCAAAATAGTGTCCCTCCTTCTCAAGACAGAACCAGGGCTATAGCGAATGGGGCTTCCTACTTGTCACAGAACATGTGGAGACTTTAACTTAGGCTATCTCTGGCTGCACTTAAGCTACTCCCAAAATCCCATGACACATCCCATACCCTTCAGGAGTCCCCTGCCCACCTACCAGCCTTTTGAATTGGTTATAAGAGTAGAAAAATGGTTGAAGAAGAAGTACTGATCTGCTTGAGTCTTCTTCTGGATACAACTCACTTTATGCCAGTAGGTGTGACATAATCAGGTGTGTCCAGTTTTTCAATATTTCTCTGAAAACAAATGGGATATATTTCTATAATTTATTTTGTTATTCATTAGTGGTGAATAGAGCCAGCATTGTGTAATGATTTGAGCATTGGACTACGAATCTAAAGACCAGGGTCTGAATCCCTGCTCTGCCATAGTAATCTCAGTTGGTAACCTTGAGCAAGGCACATTCTCTCAATCTCAGTGGAGGACAAAGACAAATTCCCTCTGAACACATTTTGTCAAGAATGCTTCACCTTAGGGTCAGTATAAGTCAGAAATAACTTGAAAGCATAGAACCACAAAGGAGTTAATGTATAGATTCATAAAATATCAAAATTTCATGATATATAGCCCAGTACTAAGTAAGCCCTTTAAAGAGGAGAAAAAATAATATTAATGTAGACAAAACAGAATTTGAAAAACTGATATGGTCAGATGACAAATATTTAATAGTAAAATTATATAAGATATTATGAAATTTGAAACTGAAGATTAACAAATAAAGGAGTGAATGGTAAAATGGGCTGGGAATATACTCCATACAATTCAGTTAGAGCAATGGGAGTGGATATGGTACAAAGGTTTAACGTTTATCAGTTGTTAGGATCTGAGAGAAAATTTATTCAAAATGATGTACAGATGGTGTGTGTCCCCTGATAAATGGGTTAAAGTATACAAGAACATAAGCACTGGAAATGTAAGAAATAGGTAGGTTCCTTCTATCATCTTTGGTGGACCTGCAGAAAAGTTAGGAAGTATTGTCTAACAACTGGTGGCATGATAACTAAAGATTTTAAAAACAAGTACTGTGTAGAACTTAGACCTGAACTATTTCCTTTGAATATGGTAGATTAGAAAACGAAATTGAAAGAGATAACAAAATTTTATTGGTATTTGGTTACAGCAGCAAGACTGATCTATATAGGCCAAATACTGGAAGCGGAAAATCCAGTCATTAAAGAATGGATAGATAAATTGTTGGATTTAATGGAAACAGATCAAAGGAAATTTCAAACAAATATATTTATGTATATGGCAGCCACTGTTAACATTTATGGAGAAAAAAGTTAGGGACTGTGTGTATATAGGAATTGAGATTTAAGTAAAAGTAACCTGCCAGTGGCTACCTTTCACAGGGGTAGAGGTCCTAAATACATTGGATCTTGGAAGGTAAGCAGGGTCATAGAATCATAGAATCATAGAATTCTATGATTCTATGATTCTCTTGTCAGCTCTTGTTAGGACTTGGATGAGAATCTGCCAATGAATACCAATTGCTAGAAGCTATATTTCAAGGAAGGACCTTGCAAAACCACCTCTGAGTATTCCTTGCCTATTTCTCTTGATCCAGGAATTCAAAGAGAAATTTAAACCAAAGGTGGGTGGCTATACAATCAGAAGGGAAACATAATACATGACCAAAATGAAATTTTAAAAAGATGGTAACAATATACAGAATAACTATTTTTAAAAATGTGAAAGGATAAATGATACATGGGATTGAGAAAACATATGAAGATGAACCTCAAATTTTGGAATGTGAATTCACTCAAAGCAATTGGGAACAATAAATCACCAGGAACAGATGACACTCCAATGGAACAAATGGATTCTAGAAATATCAAGTCCGAACTTTCCCTGGAAGCCAGGATGACTAAATTGAAGCTGTCATACTTTGGCCACATCATAAGAAGGCACGAATCATTAGAAAAGACAATAATGCTAGGGAAGGTAAAAGGTAGAAGAAAGAGAGGAAGACTGCATGCCAGATGGTTGGACTCAATCAGAGAAGCCCTGAGCCTGAATCTACAAGACCTATCCAGAGCAGTGGAGGACAGGGAGCCTTGGACAGGTCTCATCCACAGGGTTGCCATGAATCGAGGTCAACTCAAGGGCAGTTAACAACAACAATCTATATCTATATCTATATCTATATAGAATAGAATAGGTGGTAACTACAAAAGATTGTAATCCAAAGAGGAGAATTAACATGACAAAATTAATTTGTGTGTCCAATGAAGAGTGAGTGAGAAGTTCTGGGAGGAGAGGGAGAATGGATACTTTGTTATTTTATTGTTTGATGCTATTTGACTTATCTATTTTCTTACAAGTTGTTTTGTTTTACACTTGAGATAAAATATATATTATGACATAAGTAAACGCTTCTGAGTTCTGGGTTGCTTACAAGTTAGTGGGCACAGGAGTCTGGCGTTCTGCTGAAACATTTTATTCAGATGAGAATCGGTTCCACTGAACTCAGTGAAGCTAATTTCTGATTAACCATCTACATTGTATAGTTTCATTGCACATTTCTTCCCTCTGATTTTTTTAAAGGGAAGTATGTTACACTAAAAAAGATTTTTAACAACTTCTAAGCAAATAAAAGAAATAATGACCCCTATGCAAATTTTTTCAGGCCTCCAGCTATAGTGTAACATAATTACTGTATATCAAACAGTCCCCAATACAGGAGATTCCAAGGTCCAAAATGTTCTCCATTTGGCTAAATCGTTGGGAAAGTTCATTCACTGCTTACAATGAAGTATTTGTCTCTTGCAGTTGAACCAGTCACAGAAAGTTTATGGGAAGCATTTATAACAACATTAAAGCAAAGACAATCTGAAATGGGAACAAGAAACAATAATACATCAAAAGAACCCATACATACATACAAAGAGTCTCTAGATTTATGGACATCTGAGAACAAAATTGACAAAGGAGGATTCTGTACGATGAGGAGTTACATCACTTCCTCTTTTGAAAAGCAGTCTCCAGACTTGGGATGAATCTGCTTCAAGCTGGCCAAAAAACCTCTGAAGAAACGGTACATTATTAAGCTCCAAATCAGGAATAGAATCATAGATTGGGTGCATAGAAGTACATCAGAAACTGATACATGCAAATGAAAGAATGTATTTCTGATGCATTCAGGCCCTAGAGATATGACCATTCTCCTATAGTGGGAGAAAGTCAGGATATTAATTAATTAATTAATTAATAGCAAAATGCTTTGATGTTACTCATCTAAACAGTATCAACACATTTTTCTCAATGTATCCTGGAAAGGGACTAGCACAGGGAACTAGACAGCATTATTAAAGGGAGGAAAAAAAATTTCATCATTGAAGAGTGGAAGGAGGAAAGATCATAGGTAAGGGGATTAAAAAAACAACAACTCATCACCTCCCCCACCACCACCACACACACATATAAACTAGGGCAAAGAAGACTCTGGAGAAGTTTTTAAGACCCAGAACATGAAATTAGTGCTTTATATGGATCAGGATGGAGATCCATGCAATGAATCTGAGGAGGTACATAGTATGTTTTGTAGCAAATGACGACATTTATAATTTTAGCTAGAGGATGCCCATGTGGGTGTAGCCAGGCACCCTGTTTCTATATCAGATGAAGTGATGGGGCCTTCCCAGTAGTGGTGACAGTGGAGGAAGGTAAGGAGAGTGCAGCAGTAGTGGGTCCATGGCATGGTGGTGGATGGACATGTAAACAATTGCCTGTCTTTGCGTCAGCCCAGGGACCAACCCAGGTTAGGACCCGGGTCAGGATAGCATGAGCTTGGCTTGTGCTATGCTGGCCTATCTACTTAGCCTGAGAGAAGAGAAAGAAAACTTAGGTCCAAAACACACTGCAGAAATAATGCAGTTTGAGTCCACCTTAACTATCTTGACCCAGTACTAGGGAATCCTGGGAACTGTAGTTTATTGGGGTACCAGAGCTCTCTGATAGAGAAGACTAAATGTCTCACAAAAAAATACAGTTCCCAGAATTCCCTAACACTGAGCCAGGGCAGTTAAAGTGGTCTCATATGGGATTATTTCTGCACAGTGTGTTTTGGACCTGAGACACACGCACAAAATAATAATAATAATAATAATAATAGTATTTATTTATACCCCGCTCTTCAGCCCTAAAGGCTATCAGAGCGGCTTACAATTATTATTTCAATTAGATGGTTCCCTGCCCTCAGGCTTACAATCTAACAAGATTATCACACTAGGGTCCAGAACCATCCCACAATCACCCCTTATTTTCAATGAATATCCCATTATTGGCGATGGGATAATTGTGGGCTGGTTCTGGAATTGACCCTAGTGTGACATGGCACAAAAGGAGAAGGAAATGGTAGTGGGGAAGGGGATCAGGTCCAAAAGTTCTTCTCTCCCTCTGATGCCCGGACCAAGGCAGATAGCATGGAGGGAGGGCTCTGCTTCTTAAACTAGGAAAGGTCCGATGGAGTTTGGCCCATCCTTTCACTCCCTTCCTAGGCCAGATGGTGTTGCCATGGAGAGAGGGCACTTCAACTTGAGGCCAGTCCCAATGACCAAAGAGGAAACTTAACCATGACAGCCAAAACTTAATTGTCTAATAGGTGGGAGAACCAACCTGGAAAATAGTCACAGAAACCCTAAGCCATGGCAAGATTCAAGCAGGAAGGGAGGAACCGGTGAATTGTAACACAGCAGAGATGGATTTGGTTAACAGACATATTAGTGAATGGATTGAGGAATGAGGTAGTGCCTTGAAGATCCATTAGTGTGAGTAGTTTCGCCACCAATACCAGTTGCAACTGTATCCACAATATCACACACATTGTGCCCAACCTGAGAATGAGGCTCTCTGCTTCTCAATGTGCAGTCTGCCACTGGGGCCATATCTGAATCCCTACTGGCTTCATAGAACATGCCAGGGCTTGTTCGCCTTCAGATGCCCAGGATACATCCACACAGAAAGCCAGTATGGTGTAGTGGTTTAAGTATTGTACTATGACTCTGGAGATCAGGGTTTGATTCCCTGTTTGGCCATGGACACCAGCTGCATGACTTTGGGCAAGTCACACACTCTCAGTTTGTGAAAGCCCTGTGATAGGGTTGTCTTAGGGTCACCATAAGCTGAAAACAACTGGAAGGCACATGACAACAACAACCTCCACACAGTGATAGGACAGCAGAGTAGAAGGACTTTTGGGCCCAAAAGGGCCATCTGTATGGTGCGATTAGGGTTAGGGAGGGTGCAGCATTCACACCCACCCTAACACGTATGGATGCTGCCATTTTAAAATGGCGGTGTCCATACGGGTGTGCCATAAAAACGTCATGGCACATGCAGCGATTACATAACACTGTGCACACCTGACATAATGGTGCTGCGGGAGGGCTCCTAGGGCACCCTTTCTACGGTGTCAAAAGGAGCTCCGCAACGGAGCTCCTTTTTTGTGCCTGGTCCTTGGCGTGACCTTCAGACAGCCATGCCCCCCCTTCTTCCCTTGGCAGCGCCAGGGAGGACGGGTGCAGAAGGCACCCAGGGCACCTTCTGCACCCTGCTTTCAGACTGCTGAGAAGCGGCAGTTCACCCCTTCTCCGCGCCCTGCAGAAATGGCGGGATGGGGCCTCTGAGGCTACCGATGAGACAGCCTTGGCCCTATCTCGCTGCTTCTTTGGGCAAGTGCAGACCGCCCCTTTTGGGCTTTCTGTACTGCCCCTTGGAAAGAGATAATATGTGGGCGAGGATAGTAACTGGGAATCAAGACTTTTAGGATCCCAAATTTATTCATACATCTAATACAGGCCTCCTACCCATTCAGTCTGGTAATCCCATACGTATGTTGTGATGAGCCATGAAATAAAATTTCTATTTTAATTCTGAAAATGCATTTCTGAAATGACACCAGTTCATGACACACATTGGGTCTTTTCTACTACAGTCCCAATGGGTGCGATTTTAAAAAAATGTTTGATATTTGATTCCACCACCACCCCTTTAATTGAGCAGTGTGTTTGGAAATATATGACAGGTCAAACAATTCATTTACTGACTTATTTGTGCTAATTATTCTTAAAAAAGAAAAGAAAAAGAACCACCAAGTTTGCACATGATAGACAAAATAGCCAGTTGCTATTACCTTTTCTGCCCTGTAGTAAACGCCAGCAGTTTTAGCTCGGTGAAATTTTAGAGTTTCCAATATAGTAATTGGCAGTGTGTAAAACAATCTGTAGATATCAGAGAAAATCTGCATATATCACTGAAAATCATTAGCTTTGTTTTTATTGTATTTATAGGAAAAGGTAAAGGTAGACCTTTGACATGCATGTCTAGTCGGAACTGACTGTTGGGGGTGGTGTTCATCCCTGTTTCTAAGCTGAAGAGCCAGCATTGCCCAAAGATTGCTCTGTTGGTCATGTGGCCAGAATGACTTCAGTGAACGCTGTTACTTTTCCACTGAGAAGTGGTACCTTTGCATGCTCTTGAACTGCTAGGTTGGCAGAAGCTGGGACTAGTGACAGGAGCTCACCCCATCATGCAGCATCCGGGTCTCAAATTGCCAACCTGCTGATCTTGCAATCAACAGTCAGCGTCTTAACCACTTGAGCCACTACATCTCATTTAACTGAATATGTGAGCGAAGTTCATTTTCTTTTTGACAGCCCCCATGCAACCTTTCACAAGGAAAATATTGTTTAAAAAAGCTTTGCAAGATATCTGTGAAGCAGTCGCTTACTGGGTCACTATGTTGGGAGAAAGGTGGGATATAAGATTAATAATAATAATAATAATAATAATAATAATAATATTCCATTCTGCCAGCAGCATTGCCTTCCATTATCCCTAGGATCAATGTGCCTGAATATTATGATGCTTTGCTCCTCCCACCAGCTGTCAGATTGTTAGTTCATCTAATCCGGTGTTGTAGACAGTGTCAGCAGTTCATCGGAGTTTCAGGCGTACAGTAATTTTTCTTAACTCCCTTGATATACCAGGGATTGAATCTATGATCTTCTGTGTGGCAACCACATTCTGTACCATTTTGCTGCAGGTGAAAGCTGTATTAATAAGCATGGCCTCCCTCTGCATCTTGCCAGTCCAATTACTGTGGTTTTCTTCTGCATCCTTCAGCTCTTCCACACTGCAGAAACAAAGCAATTTGGCACCACTTTAACTGTCATGGCTCCATCCTGTGGAATTCTGGAATCTGTAGTTTGATGAAGTATTCAGCTGAGTCTGTCAGAGAGCTCAGGTGCCTCTCCAAACTACAAATCACTGGATTCTGTAGAATAGAATCATGGCAGTTAAAGTAGTGTCCAACCAAATATTTCTGCAGTGTGGGTTCACCTTTTGTTGCTTCTGCTTACCTTTTTCATTTTTTTCTGCTTCTTATTAGTCTTCATTTGCATAGAAGTACTGGCTGATTCCCTACCTGTGTACAGAGTATTGAAAGGTATCTCTTTGGACTACAACTTCAAGAAATCAGAAAGCTGGGGGATTCTTGGCATTGTAGTCCAAAAAACATAACCTCTCCAAGCTCTGCCAAGGTTGCTCCTCATGTTGCTGATAAAAATAAAAATCCAGTGGGACTTGTTTCTGAGCTATTATGTAAAGAATTGATATGCAAAAGGAGCAGCCCTCTCATCTTGTATGGATTTAAAAGAGAAAGACTATTTCCTTGTATAGCTCAGTGTTTTACACATAGGAGTTTATCAGACATCGGAAATTGGAAGTATAATCCAATGGCAATCCAAACGCAATCATGGGGTTTCACGTTATTACGAATTAAAGCATCTAACGCAATTTCAGGCAATGGGGGGGGGGTCATTTTCAGGTAATGGGAAGACAATCTTAACGCATTCCGAATGCAATGGGAATTCACATGAATTCACTAAACTAGCCAATTCATGTGAATTCAAATTGGCTCCTTTCGAAATAGAGAAAAATTCCTCCCCGTCTGATAAACTCCATAGACTCAGAAGCCAGTCTAAAGAGTTTATCACACAATGGGGTTTTGCATTATTATGTGAAAGCTGATCGCACACATTTTTGGGCAATGGGAAGCCTGTCCGAACACAATCATGGGGTTTCACGTTATAAATATCACACGCAGTTTTGGGCACTGGGATGCAATTTCAGGCAGTTCTGCTTGTGTGAGACTCCTGAAGTAAAGTTTCTGTTTTATTTTATCTGTGCAGTTCAAGAGCTGATATTGGAAGACAGCAACCTTTGAGCAAAGGTTCAGTGAGAACTTCATCCAAGACACATTAAAAATGGCTATGTTCTAGTTTTCTCCATCAGATCCTGATAATGAACTGCAATAGAAGCAGTCTGAAACCTGATTCCTTTCTGTGGTTTCCTTCCCTTGGTTATACTGGATATACTGAATAAAGGCCACAATTGTTTCTTTTGTTTATATCCTTTTATTATTCAAAACCCCTGCACACAGGCTTTCTGAAAGGACCAGCATAGAGTTTTGTGTTTATAAGGTTTTAATTAAAACTTGAGTATAATGTAGCCCACATTTTGCAAGGTTTTCTTGTAATTATTATATCAGCAAACATATTATCTGCTTGGTAATTTCCATGGTATAATAGGACCTTTCAGCAGTACAGGTGATGCATCATTTATTCACAGACATATGTAGGCTGGTCAATGTTTTCCATGCTCTGGTAATATTTATGATAGGGGCCAGACTCCATTGGCACCAAAAAAGTTCCTTCCTTTTAAAGGTATGCTTCCAGGACATGGGAAGCAAATTTAGATTTTCCTGCTCATGATGGGTATGATCCAGTCTGGGTCTCTATGGGCTGATCTAGACTGGCAAAAAGGGGTGTGTTCATGCCTGCATGAAAGTGTAGCGTTTAGATGAACCACACTGAAAGTTTGGCATGAACGCACTTCTTTTGCATTTTAGTGGGGAAAAAGCAGCTTTAAAAAGGAGTCGAAATGCTGTGTCGAAATGCTGCAGTGCAACTGTGCAGTTTTTTAAAGCTCCCAAATCCTAGCTTCAGCCCTAATCCAAACCCTAGACATGCACAGTAGGGACTCTGGGATGCTGTAACTGTTATTCAACTGCACATAAAATGTCAATTCATTCATAAAACAAAGAATTTTATTGATAAACTTAAATTGTAACGGATTTACGGATTTTTAAGGGGGGAGGGATGCAGTTTGTTTTATTGATGTAATAGTATTTTAATGTGTAAGCCGCCTCGATTGATCTCAAAGGGGTGGGTATTAATAATAATAATAATAATAATAATAATAAAAATAAAGGGGTTCATTCATGGTGCACCGATGCAACTGCGCACTTAAAAAAAGGAAGCAAAACCACAATGGTAATTTGACAGATCTTCATAACTGCACAGTTCATGTGTGATGTACCTGCGCAACTGCACAGTTCGCAGCTGGCAATACAATTGCCTGTATGATGTACCGGTGCAACTGCGCAGTTCGCAGCCGGCAACAACAACAACAAAATATTAAAGGTTCAGTGCAGCCAAAAGCCCCATTCATTGCCAGCTGCATTGCAAAGAAGGGACTCCTCTGTTGTGGCACTGATCATGTGGAATTATTCTCCATTGAGATTCAGCGTGCTCCCAGTGTAGGTGTTATGTTTAATTGTTATGTAAAGATTTGTTTGCCGAACCATTTTAGTGATTCTAATAGAATATTATATTGCTTTATCACTGGATTTGTTTGGACTTCAAGATTTTTAAATCCCACTTTGATTTTTTTTTTAAATGAAAACTTTATTCTATTATTTATTCTCTTAAAATAAAACCAAAATGTTCTAAATAAAATTGGCTTTCCATTTCCAAACTTAGGGCCACCACTGCAGATGGTATTACCCCCTAAAGCCCCCATGAAAGCTAGTCATCCCCCAGCCTTCCTATGGAAATGGAGTTTGCCTTTCTTTTGGAAATGGAGGAGGATACTTGTTGTGTGAGATGGTTTATAGCAGGTATACTCTGTGGGCAGTGGCATCACTAGGATTGGCTTCACCCAGTGCAGTAATTCATGGTGTCAGTTTAGCCAGTGTGGGAGAGTGCTGTCCGCATGAACTGCTATAGGTGAGGTGCTCTATGTGCATACATCAGTAGATGCGGAGAGCCCTTTCCTACACCATTTGAGTATGCAGATTGCAGGAAAGTGCTTCTTCTCAAGGCAATGGCGGTTGGACATGAGTCTAGTCCACATGACCTTATAACTCTCCTCCCCATGTTCTTTCAAAGTACTGCGGTGAGACTGGTGTGCACCTTCATTATTACATGTCCTCAAATGGAGTCATGTAATCCTAACCAAACCAGGATGCAGAGTATAAGTAGGAGGCAAACAATAAATCTGTAGCAATACAGTAATTTTGTAACGCAAGAAGCATGAAATTGGGTGGAGGGTTAAGCTTCTGTAATTGATGTTTTAGATTATACTGCTGAAATAATGTTATTAGCACAGAGCTTAAGTTCCATGTTCTTGATAAACAGTTCTGATGTTGATGTAAACTGCTCATTCAGCAGAATATCAGGATAAACTCAGCTGCCATCAGCATGCCTTACTGGAATGGTGTGCATGTGCTTATACAAACAAACAAGAAGGTACTCCAGTGACTCAATACTTCTACAGACAATCCCTGCGTAGAAAGCTAGAAAGTCTAGGGACTTTTTTTTTTTTGGTATGGAGGAGCATTAAGTCAAAAGATCCTTCATTGTCAATGAAAAGAGATACAGCCGTCAAACAGTTATACTGCCAAAGTGAGAACTAGAGTAGATCTTAAGAGTGCACATCAGATTTGGATGACACCCTAAGCCTAAAATGAACTGGACGTTTGACACTTGTTTTGGTGTTTCTCAAGGAGAAACATGATTTCCTCCAAAATGAGCACAACCAAAGTTGTATCCCATACAAAGCCTTGTTGGCACTTCATGCTCTGGAAGGGGAGCCACTTTATTCCAAAAATATTATCGTTTTAAGTTTTGTTTCTGTAAATACACTGAGGTTAGAAAAAGTAGGCAAATGTGGTTGTGACTGACAGGTCTACTTTCTAATCCTAGGGCATGTTTCCCAAATCTGTCCGATTTCTGTCGAATTTGGCAGGTTTAATTACATCCTGAAGGCACCAGGATGATCTTGTAAGTTAAGCAGGGCCAGGCCTGGTTGGTACTTGGATGGGGGATTACCAAGGAAAACCAGGTGCTAAAGGCTGTATTTTAGGGAAGCCAATGCCTAATCACCCCTGTGTATTCTTTGACTAAGGAAATCCTATACTGGAAAATACACTCACATAAAATATTAAAGAAGCTTACAGTTTATCTTCTTAAAACTTTTAATATGATCTTTATGATATTTTGAACCCAAGGCAGCTTAAAACATGATAAAGAGTTCAGTGAGCAATTTCAGGGGAATATATTTGTAAACCAATGAAGCCAATATATGGGGTGGGATGTTATCAGTATGCTGATGACACCCAAAAATATATCTCCATGTCTTGGTCTACAGCTTCGACTATAGATGGCATCTCTCCTCTTGACGAATGTCTTAAGGTGGTAATGGACTGGATGAGGAAAAACAGATTAAAACTGAATCCAGACAAAACAAAGGTACTCACAGTAGGGGTCCCTAATCCAAGTATTGTGATACAATCACTGGACCTAGACAGGGTCACACTCACCTTAAAAGACTGTGTTTGCAGTCTGGAGGTGCTCCAAGGCACATCGCTCCAGATGACAAATCAGATAAATGCAATGGTCAGCAGTACAAGTTATTGGTTATCACCTTTAAAGCCATATATGGCTTGGGTCCAACCTATCTTCGGGACCACCTCCTTCTATATAATGCACCCCGTGCGCTCAGGTCCTCTGAGAGGAACTTATTGCAGCCTGAAAAAAACATGCTGACTGCGACCACCCAGAGAAGTTTTTCTTCAACTGCTCCCAGATTACGGAACAGACTGCTGGAGGAGATCCGTCATATGACCAATTTAGATAGCTCTAAAAAGGCTGCCAAGACAGATCTCTTCTGGCAGGCCCTTCTGAATAGCAACCCAGCCACCAACTAAATTGCCCTCTCCTTCAATATACTGTTACCGCATCTGCTTGTTTTTTGTATATTTTAATGTGAGATTTTAATTGTTAATTGTTTAATTGATTTTTTAGGGGAGGATGGGAATTATTGGGACATGGGGTTTGAATGGCTGTTTTAACTGTAAGCCACCTCAATTGTCATTGACTGAGAGGCGGGGTATAAATAAAGATGATGATGATGATGGGATGGGGGGAGAGGGACTGCAAAATTTAAATGCAGAATTACAAATAAAAATAAAATCAATCTACTTTAGATGCCTACTGTTTTCTTGAAAGGACTCTGGGGTCTTGTACATTCACACATGCATCCTGAGAAGCCATGATGCCTACAAATGTCATTGTATTCTGGCAAATATATAGGTAAACAAATAAATCTATCAGAGTACTTTGATTGCCAGTAATAATCAGTAGGAGGTATGAACCTTTAATTTTTGAATCTCAGCTCAAATTCATGACCCAGATTGAATCAGACAGCTGCCAACTCAGTCTGAGCTGAATTAGGCTGTTTTCTAGGTCCTTAACTGAATCTTGTAGTCAGGTGCAAATTTACTAGATGTTGTTTCTTTATAAGCACATAAAACAGTTTTATTTCCTAGGCCATTAAAATTTACTGCAAAGTAAGATTTGGGCTTAGGGTTACACAAGCCTCCCAAAGCCAAATTAATGTTTGGCTGACCTTCAAATTAGATCTAGCTTGCAACTTTTTGCCAAATTAATTCAGTTGGTTTACAGTATATTATCTTAATTCAGGATGTTCTGATGTGGCATCTTACCTTTTGGTTTCAAATGATCACCACATAGGACCTCCATGCTATGTTCACAGGAGTGAGAAGCAGGGCAACAAAAGGAAATATCATTGTTGGGGCAAAGAACAATCGCCTTAGCCAGCAAAAACCTTAATTACAGATATATCATAGTTAATGAAGTAGATGTGTTCCTGGATATTACTTCTTCAATAGAACATTTGGTATTAGAGGCAGAAATAACTTGGAAAGAACATAGAGAGAGGTTCCTGCATCATTAAAAAGAAAAGCAGTTCTATATGTATCAGCAGACTTTTTATTCAAAACTAACAATAGGCATGTGTGAAATGAAACAAGTAGGTAAGGTTGTAAGTAAATGGAAAGATTTTTAATATTCTAGAGTCCACTTGAATTTTTCTCCCAAAATGTATTCAAGAATAAAGTTTTCTTTCTTTCATCAGTCTCAGTATTTTTAATAGTTTTCATTTTGGTGCCCATACTTATAGAGCTTTGCTCTTTCTGATCATGGTGTCTCCCCTGCCAGGTAAGTATAGAGCTTTGCTCTTTCAACATGTTGGTGAGATAGGCTTATCCATGTTCCTCTTTTTCCTCAGTTTTGCTGCTGACATATGTTCAATAAAGTATTCTGGAAGCAGCTGCTATTTACCTTGTCTGCTGTAGACAGGTCAACACAACTATAGTAGGACCAGCTACAGTAGAATCCCACTCTTTTTCAGCTTAAACTTTATGGTATGATTTACTGGAGACACACTGCTGCAACAAATACTGAAAGTCTGTGTTACTCCAGCCCTCCTTCACCCATCTCCCAGTGCAAATACTGCTAGAAAAACTTCCATGTAAATACAGGATAAGGAGAAAAAGGTTGGGGCTGGACAGGTGTAAAGAGACTTTCTAAAACATAGCTTCTTTGTCAGAGGCTTTATTAAATGAGGTGTGCCTGTACTATGTTCTCACTTTCCTAGAATAAATTTCTAAATAATTTTAGAATAAAATTAAAAAGTAAAAGGCCTGATTGATTGTCTTAGTAGCTTTATATTTGTGCAAATAACACACAGACAGAATTAATACAGCTTTGATCTGCAACCACTCAGCAGGCTGACTTGGCAAACCAGTCCATCCAACACTTTTAAGTGTTTGCCATTTCACTCGTGCACCCTTGGGCACACTATACCAACGAACAGTGCAACCTCCTGCATTGAAAAACATGTGTATTATGTGTCCTGGCATTTCCTCAGCAAATCCATCATGCATAAAGAATGTCCAAGATATAATCACAGATGTAATCCCATTGCCACTCCTAGATAATCACTGTGGCTCTTCTGGAGCAACATCAGAATTGTTTCTAAGCTTTGAACTACAACTAGGTTAGAACTTTTTTTATTTACTTCCTCAACAATACTTTAGAAGTCGCATATCATGACAGCTCTCCTCCCAGATCTGCAATCAAATTTGATATGAGAAAAGTTTATGTCCCTTAACCTAGCAGGACACACAACTGCATCAGGTTACACTACATACTAATCCTGCAACAAGAATCCTGCAACAAGACGAGCATCTGTTTTGGCCTGGTGACAATAAAAACCCAATCTGTGTTCTCATTTGTTTTTATAACAGAAATGACTTGACTTGAAGTGATAAAAGTAGAGATGTCTTCATTTGTTATGGTGTTGCAAAAACCTAGAATTGAGATTCTTTTTAAGTATAGACAGGACTTAGGTGTCTGAATTGGCTACGTCTGCTAAATGAATATGTAATGTGATTGGAGCCAGACTGTACTGAAGCTCTAGAATAGTGTCACAGTTCTCTGTTACTATGGAAACGAATCTGTGAGAAGACATTGATAAAAAATAAAACAAGTTTAAAAGGAGATCTACCGGTAAAGCACCATTCTCCCTTTCTTTTCTTTCTTTCTTTCTTTCTTTCTTTCTTTCTTTCTTTCTTTAGTGTTCCCATGGAGACAGTTGAAAGGCTTATGGCTAGAATCATGAAAAAACTCTTGAAGGGCTCCATTTTATATATATAGAAAAAAGTCTAGGATCTCAGTTACCCACAGCTGAACAATCTGCAGTATTCTTTGATGACAGTGAAGAAAAATGTGTCACAAAAGCCATTAAGTTAGCTGAGAAAGCTCTTCCATGCCAAAAACAATACTAATGCAGACAGTTGGGATACTAATAAACCTAGTTCTCCATAGCACAGAAGGAACATGGTGCAGTTTGTTCCTGCATCAATTATCTGACATAGCAGGAAATGGAAGTCCCAGTAGATTTATGGTTAGTTACTAGGATGTCCTGAAAAAAGTAAGTTTAAAGAAATGCAAGAGAAGTCATGCTGTCTGTACTAGTGATAGTGCTCACACTGTGTTACCATCTGTGAATGTTAAGTGACGGACTCAAAGTACTAAATGAATTACAATTAGTTAAAAGAAATTGTTGTTATTCAGATGCTGGTGTTGGTGGAGGCTGCTTTCTTAAGATTAGGTGGACTGCTGTTAAGGAGATCTGTATTTATGTACATGTGGTTTGTGTAGGTCATGAATTCAAATCCAGCCAACACTGAAGTATTCAAAAAAGTTATTTTCCTCTTGCCTGTGTGGCTGTAAAGGCAATCTGTTGAAAATGCCTTCTTTCTTTCTTTCTTTCTTTCTTTCTTCCCATCACCTCTATTCCTACACAGCTGGAAGAATTATGATCTGCATGGACCACAAATTTTGGCTAGAATCCAAGAGCTCAGCTAAAAGGCTCCATTTGCTATGATTCCCTTAATCACAAACTCTTGTTGCTGTTCTTGTTATGTTTTTCAAGTTGACTCAGACTTATGGTTTATGTAGGATTTTATTAGAAGGCATATTCAGAGAAGGTTTGCCATTGCCTTCCTCCAAGGCAGTAGTCCCCAAACGTTTTTGAGCTTTCTTCTTGGGTGACAATTCTAGTGCCCCCAAACACATTTCTTGATATTAGATCTACTCTTTGTGCATCAGCCAGCCAGCCAGCCAACAGTACCTCCATCAGCCATGCCTAACTCACCACTGCCTCCTCCTCCACTTGTCATGTGTGAATACAGTGGTGGCAGTGTCCCAAGCCTGCTCTTCTCTCTTGCACTGGCTTTACAGCAAAAGGAAGGCTGGCTGGCTGGCTGCCTGGTTGCTGCTCGCAGAATGATTGGGTGCATCATGAGCCTGGGCCTGCAGGACCTGAGCAGAGAGGCTGAGAACAGGAGGTCTTGGAGATGTCTTATCCACAGGTCATCATGGGTCAAAGTCAACTGAAGGGCAGTAAACAACAACAAACATGAGTAAATACAGCAAAGGGGCAAGAGACTGGTCAACTGGCTGCTCAGTCACTGCTCTATTTGCTCTGCATGGGCAGTGTATAAGAATCCTTCATACAATACCTGGATTGCTACCATGGAAAGAAAGCAGGCTGTTAAGAATCATAATCAGCATCATCAGGAACACCAGCTGTATATGTATCATCATCATCAGCATCATCATCATCATTGATTAAATGGATCAGCTCAACCCCCATGAGTTCCATTTCATTGATGATGATGACTATGATAATTACACTATATAATAATATAATAAACATATTAATATTATACTTTATATAGATACAGTTAAACAAATATATATAATAAATATAAGAGAATATATATATATATATATATAGTACACATTATTGGATTATATGCATCACAATTATTATTTAATTCATGCAGAAGATTCTGATTTCTGAGCCGCCTATTGGTGATGGGACTGATAGATAGGGCTAGATATACGCTGAAGTGTCACATCAGATGAAGTTAAGCATGAGCCTTTTCCAGAATATGGAACTTAACATCAGATGAAGAAACAAGGAAGGAAAATGAGGCAAGTGATGGAGATGAACAGGATGCCCAAAGTGTGGCTGAACTGAGATATCAATTGTACAGAAGCACCTGTAATCAGATTGCTGTTGTTATATGCCTTCAAGTTGTTCCTGGCTTATGGTATCCCTGAGGTGAACCTATCACAGGAGTTTTTGGGGATGAGAGTGTGTGACTCATCCAAGGTGTTTCCATGGCAAGTGGGGAATCAAACTGTGGTCTCCAGAGTTGTAGTCCAGTGCTCAGACCACTACTCGATGCTAGCTTCTGAGTACAGAATGTGAAACCAGTTTCAGTATTTGTCTTAAGGGGTTTTTTTTTTTGGTGTGGAATTTGGTGGAACAGGATTCAGTTGCAATAGTTTCTTGAGCTTTATGACTGAATATGAATCATTTGTCATTTAATATTCTTACTCAAAGTTTTCAGTTACATAACTAAGATGTTGACTAGGGATTTGGTAAAACTGAGTCAAGAACAGGAAGCTGTTGATGGTGTAGAATTTATCCAGAATGAGACAAATATAAGAAGCTGGAATGCTAAAGGTATCAAAGATCAGAACTTAGCAAGTCACTTTTTGAAAGCAGTTAGTTACAGGTATGATTCCACACACCATCCTACCATATTCATCAGTTTCCATTATAGTTATGGGTTTGAAAAAGCAAATCTTTACATTCCAGTTTTTCAGACCTAACTAAAATAGATATTTCTTGCAACTTAAAAAAAAACTGAATGTTACAAGCCATTGAACTATGATAACAAAATACACTATCTTCCCATTCTACACTGTCTCAACACAACAGAGTCCAAGGCAGTATAATCAATAATAATAATAATAATAATATGTTGAAGTTTTATTTATAGCCTGCCCCTCTGACCAGGCAATCGGGGCAGGGTACAACAAAGTTAAAAACAATCACAATTTAAAAACAGTTCCAATAACCCAGTTCCTAACCTCCCACCCCATAAAATTAAATTAAACTAGCATAGATTAAAACAAGATAATAAAAATAACAGCACAGTATGACATCATAAAACCAAAAGTTCTTTGGGCAGCGTAGACAGTGGCAACATGGGCTATATGCTGGGAACTAGCTGGGAGATCCTAGGACTTGACTTAAGGGCTGGGAACACTTAAGAAGTTTCAGGGAAGACCTGCTGGAAGAGATGTGTCTTTACAGCTTTTAAAAAGCAGTCAAGAGTCATAATAAGACAGATCTCATCCGGCAAGCCATTCCAAAGTTTGGGAGCGGCAGCGGAGAAAGTCCTCTGGGAGGTCTGCGACAGTCTGGTCTTCATGGGCTGTAGCAGATTCCTCCCAGAGGACCGAAGTGTGTGTGTGTGTGGGGGATCATACGGGGAGAGGCGGTCTCTGAGATAAGATGGACCCAAGCCATATAATACACCATGGACCAGTACTTGAATCATAAACCATGTAGGATTTCTCCTTTACCATTAACTAAGGCCACATCCCCATAAAGTAACTAAACACCCCAGAAAAAGAGTGAACTTGTCCCTTCTAAAGCACACTTGTATTCTAACTTAAGTTATACTTTTATTATTGGGAAAGAAGATTGTTTACAGGCAATTAGTTATTTTTAACTAGTTATTGCTTGTTATTTTAAGCTAGTTACTTCCAAGCTCTGCATATGTGTTTTCTTTTATTACATCTTTCTCATAGGCACTTTAACTAACCCACTATTTACCCTTTCAATCCCTCATTTGCTATTGGTGTCACTCCTTCGCATGCCATTACCATGATTGTCGTCATCATCATCATCATCATCAAGATTATCATCTTATCCTTCATTCATTTTTGTCTCATAAAATGTCTTGGCATTGAAGGCTTCCCTGAAGCCCAGATCAAATTGCACCTGATTATTTTTTGTTGCAGATATTTAATGAAACAAATGTAGAGGAGAGTTAGCCGCTGTATCTTGTCAAATTACACAATCTTTTTTCTTCCTTTTTTCAATGATTCATTTACTAGGAACTTTGATATTAACAATTACTGGCAATTTGTGAAACATAAACACTCACTTCTCTTTGATGTCACATACTAAGAAGGAATTGTCATTTTCCATCAAATGGCTGTGAAGCTATTCAGGTGATCTGCATCAAGATGGTGTCATTCAAAAGTACAGAACACACAAGCAATACTAGCTGTTGTTGTGTGCCTTCACATCATTTCCCACTTATGGCAACTGTAACTATCCTAACCCTAACCTTAACTATCACAGGTTTTTCTTGGCAAGATTTGTTCAGAGGAGGATTGCCTTTGCCTTCCTCTGAGGCAGAAACAGTGTGACTTGCCCAAAATCACCCAATGGATTTCCATTGCTGACTGGGGATTCAAACCCCAGTCTTCTAGAGTCTTAGTTCAATATTCAAACTACTACACCACACTGGCTCTCCAGGCAATACTAGGGATATTGCCAATTTAATATAATATGAAATTTAACTGTAGCATTGGGGATCCACTTGGTTAGGACCTGATGCAGGATGAGAGGGCCATACGGGAATCTGCTGAAGCATCAGTTTGACACCTCTGCAATTAGATGCTAGGTGCCTCTGCAAAGACTGCAGCCTCCATAGGGTGGATTGGACGGTTTCTGTCATCCCCATTGACTAATCCAGTGGAGACAGATTAGAAAGGTATGTCTTTGCCATTCAGGCCACAGGGTTGTGAACACTAGTGTACATTTAGGCATTGTTCTGGGTAATGAAAACTTCACTTCTCATTGAGTAAGGGTGGGAATCATTAAGTCCTCCAAACAGTAATGAAGTCCCAGCAGCTCTAGTCAGCACAGCCTCTGTTGCAGAATGCTAGGAGGTGCCTCCAATACCACCTAGAATGCCACATGATGCCCACCCCAATTTAGTGTCACCCCAAAATTCAGAATGAGGTTACCAGTAACTGCAATCTTCCGAATTCACCTGCCTCCCCTTTGTGACCAATTCAGTTTTGAGTATTAATTCTGAATTATACTTCTCTCTCTCTCTCTTCAGGGGCAGTCATGTTGGATGTGCAACAAAATAAAATGAAATACAAAATCCACAAGTACTGATCCCTTAATCTGGCCAACTCTAAAGCATAAAATACATTATGCAAGCTTCTGAAGCTTCACTGGCTTCTTTGTCAGGCAAAAATGTTAAAAATAATTCAGGAGAGTAATGGTGATGATGATTATGATTAACCTTTATTTATATATCGCTGTAAATTTACACAGTGCTGTACATACAACCTTTTAATTAGATAGTTCCCTGTCCTCAGGATTACAATCTAAAAAGACATGACACAAAAGGAGATGGGAATGGTGGTGGGAAAGGGGATGAGGTCCAGTGCTTCTTCTCTCCCTCTGGGGCCTGGACCGAGGCAGATGGACTGGAGGGAGGGCTTGGCTTCTTAATGCATAATTAAAATAAGGCATCCTGGGGCAGACGGCACAATCCTGGGAATGCTTCCCTAAACAATATAGTCTTCAACTAGTTTGAAACTGGTTAGAGAAGTGATGATGTTAAGAATTACAGAACTACATTCTGTTTGCTGTCAGCTAAGTGGGTTATTCAGGGATTTCAGTTTAGCCAGAGTCCACTCCCTTATTGATCATGTAAGGACTAGAAGCAAAAAAAAAAAAAAAAAAAAAAAAAAGAGAGAGTCCTCTCCACTTGTTGGTCATGTAAGGACTAGAAACAAAACAAAACAAACAAACAAAAAAGAAATAAATAAAAGAGATAATAAAATTCCAGCTCCATTAGCAACAGAAGATATCCAGATGTCCTTGTCCTGTGCAAAGTTAACTGATTCTTTCTTAAGCAGAGAACATTAATTTCTCAAGGAGTCTCTGTACTGTTACATCTGGAAAACTTTTAGTTTTTAGCTGTACAAGTAAAACATGCCAAATTGTAGTCCCAAATTATAGTCAAATGAAAGGGTTCTTTAATTCTTTTTGGAGTAAAAAAACCCCCAAAGAGCTAAATCCCAGTTCTTTGGTTCCCTCTTGTTTAGGATCCTCTATTCCTCACATAGCCAATAAGTGGCATGGCCTTTGCCTGCATTGAAATCCCTCACTACAATCTTGACTGACAACATCTCAGGCAGAATGTAGGCCTGAGATTTTAACATCATCACCATTTCTCTCCTGTCTGATTTTTAGCATCTTTGCTTGATGAAGAAGCCAGTGGAGCTTTGAAAGCTTGCATAATGTATTTTATGCTTTGGAGTTGGCTCAATAAAGGTAGAGCTGTTTTTAAGTATCAAAAAAGCTATAATTGGAAGGTCATGAGAATATTGCCATTTAACTTTTTTATTGGTTTGCTGACACAATTTATATCCCACATCTTCAACATAACATAAGTGTTCTGAGGAGAATAACAAACTAGAAAAGGCACTAATACTACAATTAAAAATGACAGAAAATAATATAATACATATAGACTAGTAAAGACTGACTAAAATAGCAAAAGTCAGGAGTTTCCCAAGCTCTCTCACTACCTGAGGCAGGAAACACAGTGTTCTCCCCATCACACAGGAGTAGAGGAGGGAAACAACAGTGATGTTCCCTTCCTGTACCAGAAAAAAAAGAGAGTGTGAGCTTCACTCATACCCTTGGTGTGCCCGAGAAAGAAGATGGTGATAGAGCAGTGCGCTTGTGCCCATGGCTCTTCCACCTGAAGAAGAAAGGGCAGTCTGTCACAGGTGGTAGTTTGAAAAGCTGGCCTTTGATACAACAGAGCTGTGGAGACATTGCCTGCATCTTCCCTCTTCCATGGGGCAGCACTGCCACTTTCTCTGGAGTGACACTGGCACATTCTCAGGGATGTAGCTATGGAGTGGGAGAGCAAAATGGTGGGCACAGTATTTTGACTTCATAGCAGAGATGAAGGGGTTATTCGGGTTCAGATGTCTTTTTTTTTTAGCACTACGATGTGGATTATCTCACTCATGCATTCTGGGTTTGCTATTCACACTGGAACTGCATCAATGCAAAGAAACATGAAATCGATGATACAAATGTATTTGGAACCCCTTTTTGGGTATGCAGCATTTTATTCCACGTCTATTCAAGTCTATTCGCATTGGTTATTCACACTATTGACAATGCAGATCTTTTTAAAAAAATTGGGGGGAAAGACCAGATTATTCTGGATTAAGTTAATTCAACTTAATCAGGTGCATTCAGGATTTGTGTAAACAATGGAGATTTAACCTGGAATCATCCTGGATTATTTTCACAGTGTGAATAAACCCTGAGGGTGAAAATAACCCCAGTAGAATGTGAGTTTAATCTTTGTTGTGCCCAGGCATTTCGAATCACCCAAGTAAGTTTCGGTTTGTGTGTGTGGGGCAAAACCCCCACTTAACCTGGAATGAACCTGGTTTTTTTCCTGAGTTTTCCTAAAAGATTTGTATTGTTGGCTGAGTGAATAACCAGTGCAAATAGACCTGGGATAAACCGGAATAAAACTGCATGCTTTGAATGTGTTTGGAATACATCCACACCATTGACTCCATCTTTATTCACAATTCTGAGACATGTGAGCAACAGAACTCACAGAGATGTGCACAGATGTGGTTCCAATATATATATAAAAATAATTAGTGTGACGAACATAACCAGAATGTGTGAAAGAGATTATTCAGATAGTTGCACTAAAAACAGCAATGTCTGAATAACCCCCCAAATCATTTGTACCTTGCAACTCTTTTCCTGCTTCTCCTTCTAACCTCCTCTCCCAGGTTCTGTCAAGTATGGCAAACCATAAATCGATTTCTTCCTTTTCCTAGTGCCAAAGATGGAAGCTTCTTGTGATGCAATCCGCTACTGTCAGTACAAAAGTATGTTGAGGGATGAGAACTGTTATTGCAGGGGCAGTGTTACATCAGAGTGTTTGTTATGTGTACATTATGGGTGCTGGTGCTGAATAATAACTTCTTCTAACCTTTTCCTATATAGCTGATATTTATTTTGAAGGTCTTCAAAGTGAGTTTCAGGGTAAAAACAAACAAAGACCAAACCATTGCAATATTTCAGTCAAAACATCACAAAATACGATTACTCAGAAGCAGCAGCTCTTCTTTTGAAAAAGGTCTTCCCCAGAAAGTGTGGCTGGGATTGCAGCTTTAATACATAAATAACTGTGTGACATAATTTTGTGACGTTTCTAAATATGTTTCCAGTTTTTAGGCAAAGTGAAAGTATAATGATCAACCCGATGCCTATGGGCAGTGTTAGGGCAGCATTTTTCAGGATGATGTGGGGAACCAGACATTATTTTTCCCTCTAATGTGCCAGAGGCTGGCACTATATTTGTGCCCATTGGCTACAACCATCTCTTTCTTTTCTGAAAACTTGCCAGGGAACAGCGCCAGTCATGGGGCCACCATTTTGAGTAGCACTGGATTAGGGGAGGAGGTAGGCCTAAATAACATCTGATCTTGGAAGCTAAGCAAGGTTATCCCAGTTAGTACTTGGATGGGAGATTGCCAACCAGGAGCTGTTGCTGTAGGCCATAGTTCAGAGGAAGGAACTGGCAAAACCACCTCTTGAGTATTCTGTGCCTAAGAAAATCCTATGAAATTCATGAGGCTGATATGAAGACACACATGTACATCTGTGCAGTGCTATTAAACATTTCTGTTACATTGAGAGTAAGGTTTGAGCTCAGTAAACATGAATACAAGGGGTAGTTGTCCTGTGGTCCTTCAGATGTAGCTGGATTGCAAATGCCAGCATTCCTTAGCACTGCGACTGTCCAGGGCTGCTGGGAATTACAGTCCAACAGTCTCTCTAGAGCTGCGTGATTCCCATCCTTGAATTAGGCTATTAAAATACTGGGCCAAAATATTATCCTCTCCTCTTTCCTTCTCCTGGCCAAATGTAAATAAAAGATTTACTTCTCTCAGAAACAGGAATGGAGATGGACCACCCAGCTCTAGGGAGAATGCGACCAGGTAGCTTTCGAAATGTCTGCGCTTCCCATATCTGCTGTTGTTGTTTGTTGTTGTTGTGTGTGCCTCCAAGGCATTTTTAAAAAACGTATGGTGATCCTCAGGTGAACCTATCATGGGTGTTTTTTTGGGGGGAGGGGGTTGCCCTTGCCATCCTCTGCAGCTGAAAGTGTGGCTGAGAGAGTGTAACTCTGATGGGGTTTTCTTGGCATGATTTTTTCAGGGAGAGTTGCAATTGCCATCCTCTCTGGCTGAGAGCATGTGACCGAGAGTTTGTCATTATCATAAACATTTCTTGGCAAGATTTGTTTGAGGGTGGGAGGGTGGGTGGGGGTGTAATTGCCATTGCCTTTCTCTATGGCTGAGAGAGCGTGACTGAAAGAGTATGATAACCACGAGGCTTTCTTAACATGATTTATTCAGAGGGGAGGTTTGCCATTACCATCCTCTGGGGCTGAGAGAGTGTGACTGAGAAAGTGTGATTATCATGGGGTTTTCTTGGCACGATTTGTTCAGAGGTGAGGCCATTGCCATCCTCTGGGGCTGAGAGAGTGTGACTCTGATGTTTTTTCTTAGCATGGTTTGTTCAGAGGGGAAGCTTGCCATCCTCTGGGGCTGAGAGAGTGTGACTCTGATGCTGTTTTCCTCTTGGCATGATTTATTCAGAGGGCAGGTTTGCCCTTGCCACCCTCTGTGACTGAGAGAGTGTGACTACCCTGAGGGGGGGATCTTCTTGGCCTACTTTGTTAAGAGGTGACATGATAGCCCTCTTTTAAGTATTTGAAGGGATGTCACATTGAGGAGGGAGCAAACTTGTTTTCTGCTGCTCCAGAGAACAGGACTCGGAACAATGGATGCAAACTGCAGGAAAAGAGATTCCACCTCAACATTAGGAAGAACTTCCTGATAGTAAGGGCTATTCAACAGTGGAACACACTCCCTCGGAGAGTGGTGGAGTCACCTTCCTTGGAGGTTTTTAAGCAGAGGCTGGATGGCCATCTGTCAGGGATGCTTTGATTTGGAGTTCCTGCATGGCAGGGGGTTGGACTGGATGGCCCTTGTGGCCTCTTCCAACTCTATGATTCTATGATTCTAGGAGAATGCTTTTGCTTGTCCCTGAGGCTGAGAGAGTGTGACCTGGGCTCCCTTCCTCTCTAGGCTCAGAGGCAGAGAGAGCAGCAAGCAGAGGAGGAGGAGGGGGAGAGGGGCGGGGGCCCGGCGCCTGGAAGGGCCGCCTCCCATTCGCTCCGGCTATTGTGACGTCAGGGCGTTCTAAAAAAGAACGGCGAAAACAATCGGCATTGAGCAATTTACACAGACAGAGAAGAAGAAGAAGAAGAAGGAGAAGAGCCACTCAGTCTGGAGGGGCTGCAGGCAGGAGGCAGGGCAGCACTGCAGCAGCACCAGCAGCAGCAGCCAGAGCAGCGCCATGGTGTCACCGGTGACAGTGGTGAGTCCAGAGATGGGGTTTCCTTTTGGGGCCACAGCAGCAGCAGCAGCAGCATCAGATGCAGCAGGAGGAGCAGAGGGTGGGTCCTCCCTGCAAAGGAGGACAGGGACCTACTTCCAGGGGGAAAAATAATATGGAGGACCCTTACATCGTATGGCCCAAATATATATATATATAAATACACTTACATTGCACAGTCAGGCTGCAAATGGAGGACCCTGGGGGATTCCTTCTGGACAGAAGGTTGCCATGGAGGGTGGGTCCTGGGGGGGGGGGACAAACAAACAAACAAACACAACAACAACAACAACAACAGGAGGAGGACCTCTGGTCCAGGGTGACCAGGAAGGCAAAGAATGTAGGACCTTTCCGGGGGGGGGGAATGGAGGACATGACCAAAGCAAATCTAGAAACAGTCCTATAAAAATGTGGATGTTGAGTCCTGCTCAGCAAGGAGGGCATTGGGGGACTCCTCCTGGAGAGAAAGCTGGGATGGAGGACGGGTCCGGGAAAAGGAGGACGTGCCTGCAGGGGGATCTGAAGTACAACCCACCCACCCTCCGGAGGCTTCCCTTCCTCTCCTCCTCCTTCCCCCTCCTGGCTTGCTGCTGCTGCTGTTTCCCCTTCCTCCCAGCTGGAAAAGGTGGCCTTGGAGGAGTGAGGAAGAGGAGGGGAGGAAGGCATCCCCCCCACACACCGAGGGGGACTGGGGAGGGTTGCACTATGTCTCCCTCCTTCCCACGCTTGGGCCGGAGAAGGGGAAACCCTGGGAGCACCCCCCTCCCCCCCCCATCCATGGGATGAAAACATTGGGGCATGTGACTGGGAAGCCTGGCTTTGTTGACTTCTCTCTCTCCTCCCATTGACAGATGGAGGCAGGAGGGAGGGAGGCAGGGAGGGGAAGAGGGAAAAGGGGCTGGGCTCTCAGCCCTTCCCCAACCTGGGGCCCTCCAGAGGTTTGGGAGGCTGCAACACTTTCCCCTTCAAATGGGAGCTGCTAGAGCTGGAGGGAGAGGGAAGGAGGCTGGATACCCCTCAGTCCAATGATGATGATGATGATGATCATCATCTTCCAAAGATACAGTCGTGTTAGTCTGTAGAATTGGGTGATCAGGGTAGATGATGGTGTAGAATCAGATCATCATCATCATCATTCAAAGATATAGTTGTGTTGGTCTGTAGAATCAGCACGTAGAGAGATCTTGCAGCATCTTTGAGACTAACTGAAGAAAGTTGGCAGCATGAGCCATCATCATCCTCATCCTCATCACTATCATCACCATCAACATCAAAGATATAGTCGTGTTAGTCTGTAGATTCAGAACAGTACAGAAATCTTGTAGCGCTGGTGAGACTAACTAAAGAAAGAAGTTGACAGCATGAGCCATCATCATCATCATCATCATCACTATCATTCGAAGATAGAGTCGTGTTAGTCTGTAGAATCAGCATGTAGAGAAATCTTGTAGCATCTTTGAGACTAACTAAAGAAAGAAGTTGGCAGCATGAGCTTTCATAGACTTTAGTCTACAGAAGCTCATACTGTCAACTTCTTTCTTTAGTTCAGCAGGATCCTTCTACTATATAATATCACTATCATTATTATCTTTATTTATATCCTGCCCTTTCCACAAAACTGAGGTCCAAAACAACCTGGATTATTCCTGCAGTGTGTTTTGGACCTGGGACTCAGAGTTGTTTACAAGATTAAAACAGTACTATTAAAAACATAGAAAAGTGTTACCTTGAGACAGAATTAAATTATTACAATATTAAAACAGATTATGTGTCAAAGAATAATATATAGTTAAAAGACAAGTGTTTAAAATACTTAATGCAGCCTTCCTCTCCCTTTCTTTTTTTCTTTGGGGCAGGGGCTCTTCATTCTTTACCTTTTTGAATCCGAAAGGGTGAAGCCTGCGGGACCCTTTCAGAGACTCCTGTTTATAAATGCATAAAATGCATAAAAATAAAAAATATGTATTAGTATTGCCAGGAGAGCTAATTATACTGAAATATAGTTGGGAAAAAAGAAAAGAAAAACAATGTTGTTTTAAAAAACTCAATTTATGATCAATAGTACATGCACATCTTTAGTAACTCATTAAACAAAGCATTAATACATGCAATATCTGCGATTTTGGTTGGCAACAAAGTCAAAGGTCCTGTTACATGGTGGACTGTATTTATAATTGAAGGTGTGCCAAATTGCAGTCAAAGAGGGTAGTGAAAATCAATATGTAATTCCCCCCCCCCCCCCATCCAAGTCCACTGTTGTTGTTAACCACCCTCAAGTTGATCTCAACCCATGGTTACCCTGCAGATGAGACATCTCTGAGATCCCTTGTCATCCACTGCTCTGCTTAGTCCTGCAAATTCATACCCGTGACCTCTTTTATAGAGTCCATCCATCTACTGTGCGGCAGTCCCTCTCTTTCTCCCAAGTCCATGGACCTCCTGAAATCTATCCACAAATCCCTTGGGAGACTGTGGATCCCAGGTTAACCTTCCCCGCCCCACTCTAACATCTCCCTCTCCCAAAATTTGCATTGCTTCAGGAAGGATTTCTCAGGAATGTTTTGGCAACACTGTGTGACAACACACATCTCCATGCACTGAGTGACCCAGAGATGTATAAAGAGTATGCCATCTCCATTTACAGATATCCCATTCTCAGGTAGGTGCCCTTTTGCTGCCATCAAGGGCAGAAAAAATCAGCAAGGTTGGTTTTTTGGCTCTCTTTGCTGCCTCCCTCCTCCCTCAGTCTTGCAGCTGATAAATATCTTCAAAGTCTCAAAATATATTTTTTTAAAAATAAGAGAAGATGGGAGGAAGACTCTCTTTGAAACAGTAGGTTCCAGGTGTAGCTAGCCTACCTGAATAGCTGTTTAAGACAATAAAGAAAAATAATTATAATAGAAAGACATAAATGAACGTAGTAGCTGTATTAGGCAAATGTGCCAGGGAATAATAACTGTTGACCAGTGTACCAGGGTAGGTAGAATAAAAGAGGGACAAAGGAGGCCCTGGGTTCAAAGCCATGGTCAGTTAGGGAGCTGGTTGGCTTCTGCCTGGCAGAACTCTAAGCTGCCTTGGGTCCCGTATTGGGAGAAAGCCAGGATATATACAAAATGAAATGAAATAAGGTATTGTGAGGCTGGGTTGATTTTGTGTCAGTCATTCTAAACTCCCTGGAACAAAGGAGCAATCAGACTTCACCCCTTCCATTAGATGTGTGTATTTAATTCAATAGTTTGTGTATCTTTACCATAAAAAGGTAGGAGGAGGAGTCCAGCTGAAGTTAAAATTATATAGTTATGGTAGTAACAGCAGTAATAGGGCAATTTGAGCAATTCATAGCTAATCCCCTTTCAAAGCTCCCTACCTCACCCCCTGATTTGGATACTTATTCTAGATGAGGAAAGTGGAGACGGACAGGGAAAGTCTGTCAGTCCATTAAAAGAAACTCTTTTTTTTTTTTGTAAAAAATATTGACGGCTCAAAAAATCAGGTTGAGGGGCTGAGATCTCATTAACCTGCTCCAAGTTATCTAGTAGGGGTGTTGATGTTATTTGGTAAGTCAGGGATGGAAATTGTGTAGGCTCCTCATTGAACTGCAGTTCCCAGTATTTTCACTTTGTTGATGGGAGTTGCAGTCCATCAATATTTGGAGCACTATGTGATTCCTACCCCTGGCGTAAATTCCGAATTGCACTACTGAATCTTCACTAGATCTTCTCCTCTTCCTTCCTCTGTGCAGACCTCCAAGCTTTCCATTTTCTAGCTTGCTGGAGCAGGTTTGGATGATGGATCCTAGTCCTGCTGATGGAAGCCATTCCACTAGTAGCATGAGAGTGTCCACCCATTATATTATTTTTCTTTCCCCAAAGAGATACAGTTATATTTCATTTTGCTTAGCAGCGGCCAGCAACAATGAAAGGAAACACTAGTTGCTTATTCATTTAATTAAACTCTGCATTTAATTTAAGATTCATTTGCATTGGTTTTACATAAGGAAGACAGAAGTTTGAAATTCAGGAGAAGTTTTGAAATTGAGGGAAATGATCTGATGAGCAGAACAGGTCAGGAGTGGGTGACTTGGGCCTCATGAGATCTTCCTGAACTCCAACTCCCATCAGCCCTAATCAGCACAGCCAATAGTAATGGAGGATGATAGCAACTGCAGTCCAGCAACATCTGGTGGGCCACATTTTGCCCATCCATGCACTGAGTGGACAAATCACTTTTCCAAATACAGTCTGGAATCTCCTTAGTAAGTGTAACAAGGGAAAGCTGAACAGTCATATTCTAGGCAGATAAGAGCAGGGTGGTTGGATGGTGATGGTGGTTCATAAAATTTACCACCATTGACTGTGAGAGATCTATTCCAGTACAGTAGTAGACCAACAATAATTCTTAAACCTCTAGTGTTCAAACCATATCACAAATGTTATCTCAATAATTATTAGGACATCCATGCATGATGCATGAACATCACAGCAGATTGGGCTTGAATATGAAGAGATATGGAAGTGTAGTATTGCACTATTGTATACATCATGGCTGAGCAAAATTAAGCCCTTCAGATGTTGCTGGACTGCAGATCCCATGAGGCCTAGCAGTACAACCTGTGGCAAGAAATATTGGGAGCTACAGTCCTCCAGTATCTGGAAGGCTACAATTTGCCTACACTTGATCTACGCAACCCTGTCTACTTTGACTTAAATCAACTTCCTTGAGTATCAGGCAGAGGGGCCTGTACTCTTCCTCAAAGCACCATTGCTCTGTTCTGTTCAGAGACCTAGCTCTCTATCTGTAGTTATCAGATGCCTGTCTAACAAGGTGGGAGCCAGTGTGGTGTACTGGTTTGAGCATTGCACTGTGACTCTAGAGACCATTGTTTGAATCCCAGCTCAGCCATGAAACCCATTGGGTGATTTTGGGTAAGTCACACTTTGAGTCTGAGAGGATGACAGTGACAAAACCCCTCTAAAGAAACTCGCCAAGAAAACTCTATGACAGGTTTGCCGTGAGGTCACAAAAAGTCAGAAACGACTTGAAGGCACACAACAACAACTAACAAAATATTTGCCTCTTATACTATTAACCATGTGTCAGTGCTATAAGCCTGTGATTCATGTATGTGATCTATCTCTTCTCAATCTGTTATAATGGAAGATAAAAATAAGTCAGTCTTAGCTTATTCAGCATAGCCTCTATTCAATATGTGAATTGAATAGGCACACACAGAACTTCAGTTAACAAAATAGATGTATTCCTAGATGTTACTTCTTTAACAGAAAATTTGATACCAGAGGCAGAAGAAACATGGGAAGAACAGAAATAGGTTTCTGCAACACAGAAAAGAAAAACCTTTCCAACATATTTCAGCCAGTGTGTAATTCAGAACTAGCAATATGCACATTGAAATGAAACAACCAGATCAGGTAAGGCTTTATAAGTAAAGGAAAAACATTTTGAGCTTTCTAGAGAACAAAATAAATAAATAAATAAATAAATAAATTTAAATAAAAAATTTGATGGCTTACTTTCACCAGCCTACATTTATTATTTCCAGTTCGGTGGCCAAATGTACAGATTTATGCTTTTTAAAAACATGGTAGGAGTAGTTGGTAAGGCAGGCTTATCTGCTTTCCCTTTCCCTTTTCTATTTTATCGTTCATCCATGGTCACTAAGGGATTTTGGAAGCAGTTGCTGCTTACCTTCCCTGTTTCTTGGCAGTGGCACAAGGCTACAATAGAAACATCTAAAGTACCACTCTTTCCCAGCTCAAGATTTGTCTGTTGCATTGTTTATTGTGGATGTGCTGCTGCTGAAACCTGACACTGAAAGTCTGTGTTTCTCTAGTCCTCCTTAACCACCTTTACCATCGCTACTAAAAACTTCCAGCTAGACAGAGGATGAGAAAGAAAAGGAGGGCTGGGTGCGTATTAAAAGACTTTTGTGCATCTACAGTGTAGAAATAATGCTGTTTGACACCACTTTAAGTGCTATAGCACCATCCTATGAAATCCTGAGACTTGTAGTTTTACAAGTTCTTCAGCCTTCTTTGCCAAAGAGTGCTGGTGCCTCACAAAAGTACGAATCCCAGGATTTGGTAGTATGGAACTATGGCAGTTAAAATTGTGTCAAACTGTATTATTTCTACACTATAGATGCCCTTTTAGTAAAAAGGAGCTCTGCTGGCAAAGGCTTTTGTTAATTGAGAGCTCTCTCTCTCTTTGTGTTTGTATGTATATATATGTATATGTGTGTAAATGAGAGAGAGACTGTATCAACATTACAAAAATAATTCAGTTTGACACTGTCAGAGAGCTCTGGTGTCACAAAAAACTACAGTTCCCAGCATTCCATAGCATTGAGCCCTGACAGTTAAAGTGATGTCAAACTGTATTATTACTGCAGTACGGATGTAACCATAATGCTAGAACTTGTGGAGACCCACTGAAGCTGAAGAGTGGGAGACTCAAGACAGATAAAAGGAAGTACTTTTTCACACAGCCACATTGTTAAAGTGTGGAACTCACATACAGAAGTGACAGGGCCATCAGTGGGTACTTCATTTTTAAAAAATCTGTCTAAACATCCGGAAGAACTATTGAACAGTTCTTATAGTGAAGAAATTCTGGTGCCATCCCAAACTACAATTCCCAGAATCCTATAGCATTGAGCCATGGCTGTTAAAGTGATGTCAAATCAGATTATTTCTGTAATGTGGATGTGGCCAAAGGGAGTAAAATCTATATAGATTTCTTTAGTGAAGTTCCATTTTTAACTAGCATGTTTGAGTTGAAATCTGAGAAATTAGGCCTGTGAACTCAGTGTTTACTTCTAAGCACTAGATCCAGCTACAAGGCTTCCATCTACACCAGTATCAATATATGCGATAACCCTTTGGTTTCTAGTCTGCTCACTCTTGCCACTTAACCTGCTGCCATTCTCTCTGTGTATTCAAATACAGGACCGAGTTTTAAAAATATGACAATAAAGGAGAACCTAACCTAATGAATGTTGAAAGCTCAGGGCTTGTGCAAAACTCGACCCATGTTAATCCTGCTTAGCCTTAGTCATTCAGGCATACCTATATATTGCCTGACAGGTTTTATTATCAATAGAAGATTGAACTAAGAAAATACTGCCTTGTTGCTTTTATCTCTTTATTCTCTCTTGTTAAAGGAAAGATACTGAGACGGATATCTCTGTTTTGAACTTTCACTTGCACACTTGCTGGAAGCAGACTGAAGTTTTTTTTTTCTTTGTCATTTGACACTAAATGTCAGATGATAAAACACTCTTTCCCCTGGACATATTTAGGTTGGAATCAGATGTTTTGCCTCATTGCTTTTATGGCTGTCTTCACTGTACTTTGCTTTTCATCCCTGCTGATTATTTTATCTGCTAATGGATCACTTGCTGTATACATTTTCCCTGTGTATGACCGAGTGCTTCCATCTAACATTTAAACTGCATTTCTGAACAAATGTAGTAGATAGTAGTCTCACTGAACAAAGTGCAACTTACTTTGGAGTAAACATACACAAGCCAAGCTCCTATACACTTTTAGCATCGTATAAATATATGGCAGTCTTGAGATGCCAGATATCACAGTGGTACAACTGATTGTGCAGTGGGCACTTCAGCTCTGCACAATGACTACTTAACTCCCTAACCATTAGGTCAATAGAGAAAGAGAAGGCCTGAGTGTGTGACTGCTTGTGAAATGATTGGTTGCACTAGGGATCGCATGGGCATAAAATCAGAATAGAACTTGCACAACTACTTTTACGCTATTGTAGTGCCCCCGCAGGATTCCAACTCTGTATGCTATGTTAAAATGGCAATGAGTCATATTTTCCATAAATCCAAGAAGAGAAACTGAAAAAAACATATGTGCAAATTAACAAGAAGTGTTGTGGCAATTTAAAGGCTATATTTTATTAGGTATAAGCTTGCATGAACAGCACCTTCGTTTATCAGATGCATGGTGTGATCCATGCCACTAACCAAATAGGCCGCTTTCTACAAATGCTCTGGCCAATAAAAACTTGTTAGTCTTTTTAAGATGCTACAACAGTTTTTGTTGGTTTAGCTACAATGAGCTCCTGGCTTCTGGAAGTATCTGAAACTGTGTTCAACATCTCAAACACCATATATACTTGACTATAAGTCAACCTCATGTATAAGGCAAGGGCAGATTTTGGGGCCAAAACTAAAGATTGTGATATGACCCATGGGTAGGTCAAGGGAAGACTTAAGGGCATGTAACAAAGGATCCAAAGGACGAAGCAAAGGAAAACAACACCAAAGTAAAATTCAAGCAGGCATAACTGTTTGTGCTCACACTAAAAGCTGGACGGATGAGAGAGTAGATGGGGTGGCCAGTGTTGGAGACAGATTACACTCTTGCTTTTCACCAGGGGGTGGTTTCTGTTTTCCTAAGAGCTGAAGTACAGAACTTAGATTGACCTGTGTGCAAGTTGATTCAGTTTTATTTATTTATTTATTTATTTAATTTATATACCGCCTTTCCAAAAAAGATCAAAGCGGTTTACAAAAGTGGATAAACAAGGGTTCTCTTGCCTCAGGCAAGCCCTGATGGAGCTGGGCCTGCCTCTTCTCTCCCTCCCTAGGCAGAGGATGGCAGTTGGTATGGAGGGAGAGTCCTCTTGCCTCAGGCAAGCCCTGATGGAGCTGGGCCTGCCTCTTCTCTCCCTCCCTAGGCAGAGGATGGCAGTTGGTATGGAGGGAGAGTCCTCTTGCCTCAGGCAAGCCCTGATGGTTTTTGCGTCAAATTTTTGAATAAAATTTCTATACGTAAATAGCATTAAAAAAAAACATAATAAGGATAATCTAGCCAAAGAAATAAAGTTAACATTAGAATCATAGAATCTGAGGACTCTTTCATACAAGGCTAAATTGGAAGTATAATTTAAGGTCAATTCGAATGCAATCATGGGTTTTACGTTATTGCAAATTAACTCTTCACATGCAAATTCGGGCAGGAGGGAAGCCAATTCGAATGCAATCATGGGTTTTACCTTATTCCGAATTAAAGCTTCGCATGCAAATTCAGGCAGGAGGGGGTTAATTTCGGGTAATGGGAAGTAATTCCGAACGGAGCAGGGGTTCATGTAAATTCGCTAAACAAGCGAATTTACATAAATCCGCATTGGCTCCATTCGGAGTTGGGAGAAATTCCTCCCCGTTTGAAAGAGTCCATAGAGTTGGAAGAGACCACAAGGGCCATCCAGTCCAACCCCCTGCCATGCAGGAACTCCCAATCATAGCATCCCCGACAGATGGCCATCCAGCCTCTGCTTAAAGACCTCCAAGGATGGAGACTCCACTACACTTTGAGGGAGTGTGTTCCACCGTCGAACAGCCCTTACTGTCAGGAAGTTCCTCCTAATGTTGAGGTGGAATCTCTTTTCCTGCAGCTTGCATTAGATCATGTTAAAATGATAACAGCAACAATGGCAGTTGTTGTCAGTGGTATTTGGGCAGTATTTGACATTATAGGAGGGTATATCTTCTACCATTCCATTAAAAAAAGGGATGCTTTCACTGTAAGATAATGACCTGACACATTTCTCTTCTGGCCACAGCTGGATAATGGAGTTAAAGGATGGTTTGCCATGGCATTTAATATGTTAGTTTATTTTTCTAGAACTCTGGCAATACCTACCCTCTTGGGCAAGATCTGGCCAAAGTAAGTTTCCTTACATTTTCTGTGACATTATCCGCTCCTTTTCCTTTTGGTTCTTATAATAAAAGAATATCTTGCTTCTGAAACTAATGCTTGTCAGTTTGCAATTTCATACTTGCAGTGATAGACACAGAATAAAATAAAATAATGACTTACTGCTCTGTCTGCAAAGAGTATAAATGGACAAATTAATAAGCCCTCTAGACGCATAAATACTCTAATGGCATCAGATCCCATCTGATCTTGGAAGCTAAACATTTCAGCCCTGATTGGTATTTGGATGGGAGGCCGTCAACAAATACCAGGTGCTGTAGGCTATGTTTCAGAGAAAGGAACTGACAAAACTACTTTTGAGCATTCCTTGCCTAAGAAAACAGGTGGCAGGAGACTTGAACACACGTTCACACACACACAGAGGGCTGACTCATTAAGGGACAATTGAGTAATGCCGTGTAGCACACAGGAATACACTAAATTGGGGGAATAGAAGCTGCTTTATGAGAAACAGATAAAGAGGAAGCTTCATATTAATGGAGCAGTAACCCCTCTCCACCCCAGCTTGACGGTGCAGTTGTGCTTGAAGACATACAGTTAGGTCTGCAAAAGAACAAGAATACAACATGGGAAACTTTGGAACACAGTAGTTTTTCATCAATGTCATTGCTATCTCTACACAAAACAGAGTGATGTTCATTGTGGAGTGGGGTGGTGAAGGTAATGCAGAAGTGATATTGCACTCTGTCAGGAGAAGGTAATGGAAAAGCGATATTGGACTCTGTTAGGGAAAGATAAGACGAAGATCATAGATGTGCTGTCTGAGTAGAAAATGGTTGGTATCAACCACTTCCCTCACCCACCACACACTTAATTGAAACCTTAGATCTACTGCAGGGATGTCAGACACTGTTTAACTGATCTCTGTTCCCTTAAGGATGTTTATGGAAACAAGAAATCTCCAAGGTCCTTTTAAATGCATTGTCCTTATTATCCTGAAAGAAAGACTTACACCAAGTTCTTCACATCACTTTTCCCGGATCTCTAGGAGAGACTTGTTGAAAGGTCAATCTGGGTAGAATATAAAGTGCATCGACTGAAGCATCATGCTTGACTTCTTATTTAATAGCCACTCCTGTCTGTGTGTGCTCGTGTGCATGCATGCATGTGTATTTGTGCATGTGTGGCAAACACACAGGGAGTGGAAGGTAAACCTTTTCTCTCCTAAAGTGGTTGTGATGATTCCCTTTGGGTGGTGGCCTGGAAGGCAGGACAACATTGCATTTTTCATTAGGACAGCCACAGTACTTCAAGTAATGCATTTTTGTGCAGTGTCCCATCAGGTTCAGCTCCTAAGATGCTGTTTTCAGAAGCCAGCCTAGAGAGTTTGGATCCCTTTTCATCCTATAGGTTTTTCCATTAATATCTCCCCACCCCCCTATTTTGAATCTGCAGACTTTAGTTACCCATATTATCTGATTTCACTGAATTGACAGTGTCTTCCTTGCTTCACCAGCAGGCACTAGTGAAGATTCTATGTACTCTAAATGCTGCAGTCATATCTCAGAAGGATTCTTGTGACGCAAAGTGTCTACTTACTTCAGATGCCAAAAAAGACAGCAGAACCAGTCAGTACTGCAGTGTTCCAAGCCACAGTTAAAGATCACTGCACCTTGGTACTTACGTATTTTTCATGACTGTTAATGTCACATTGAAAAACCATTTATCTATACAAATATCCAAGGTTGCAAAGTTTGTAAACTGTGCAGTTTAAAATGCATTCATTAATGTGAATTTTTTGCAAATTCCAAATGTTGCTGTTAGAAGAACCATATTCACCATGGAATCATTTGACAATGCACATTGCTGCCCTTTATTCCATTTGCAATATAATTGGAAAATTAAGCAATTTCAAGTCCCATTAATTTCAGCAGGGGAAGTTTGAGTATATGCATATTGGCTATGGTTGTTAGGAAGATATAGATCAGGGAGGACGTAACTGTATGGAATCTAATTAGTTAAAGTGTTGCACATTGTTAAAGATGCTTGTGTAATTAATTTGTGTGTTGATAGATCCTTTTTTGTAAAATTATCCAGAAAGGAATGGTAGAGCACTGCAGCAACAGAATGATATTCACTTGAAAAAAAGTAAACTATTTTGGGAGGATTTCTAATCCGAGCTGGCAACAAACATTCCTTTTAAGTCCAGCTCTAGAAAAAGATATTAGATCCCATCTGATCTTGAAAGCTTAAAAGAGACGGGGCTGGTTAGTACATGGATGGGGGGGGGGGGCACCAAGGAATTCCAGATACATGTTGTACTAGAGGAAGGTAATAACAAACCATCTATGAATATTCCTTGCCTAAGAAATTTCATGGGATTTCCATAAGCCAACAGCAACCTGAAGGCATAGCACATTAAAAATATTAGAATAAGAAACTTTCAATTTACTTTCTTAAAGATTTGTACATAACTTTTGTTATGCTACCTTGGACTCAAGGTATCATAAAACATGATGAAGAGTTCAGTGAGCAATTTTAGAGGTAAACCAATGAAGCCAAATGCCAAATTGTAATAAAATAAAATGTTATTTAGGAATGGGATAGGTTGGAAGAAAAGAGTGCAGAACTTACATACAGAATTGCAAATAAAAGTCAGTAAAAATATTGTTTGCTTGGGAGGATTCTTGGGTTTTGGAGCATATGAAGAGTTCCTTGAAAGAAAGATGGTATGAGAAGAACTTAGGGTTCTGGATTTGAATGGTCCCAGAAAGGCTGAATACTGGAATGATGCCTTAAGGCAGTTATCCAACATGCTGAGTCCAATAGGCTTAGCACATTGGACAGCTCCTATAAAGCTCGACTAAAAGCAGAGTGGATTCATCACTCGTTGACATGGGAGTGACCAGTCATCACTGCAGGTAGATCCAAGGGCACCAGCAGCACTTTTGAATTGGAGTCAGAAGTGAACTAGCTGCCTGTTCAATTTTATTCATCCTGTGTTGTCTGTGTCTGCCTGTCTCTCCTCACTCCTGATACAGACATAGATCTATAGATAGGTATTTTGTAAGTACCTCTGATGTCACCTTCCTAGAGTAACTCTTTCCTATAAGGTACATAGTGAAGGATTCAGTAATAGTATATAAGTACATAAGTAAATTAAATTAAATTATATATGTACTGTATTTATTTACTTATTTATTAAGTAAATAAATGTATAAATATATTTTTAAAAGGACAATAGGATGTCTGCAAGGATCATGCGGGAAAATACTAATGTTCTTACTGTGCATTTTGTGGTAGGGGAAAATCAGGCAAACTTTTAGGCTTCACCAAGTTTTTAACAGCCAGGGACAATAACTCTCTTCCAACTATGTAGAGCACTGTTTCCAATGCAAGCTAGTTATTGCTTCCAGTCTTAAAGTTACCATTGTCTTAAAAGTATGAGGTCATACAGAGATAAACATCCTCCACCTGCCATGGCAGTCACTGGGGCAATCCTCCATTTTGGTAAGTCCCCTTTTTCCTGCTCTAGAAACAATGCTTTTACAGGGAATTTAAAAGCAAGCTTCCAGCTTACATACAGGAAACATGCAAAGATTAGTTCTAGGGCAGTGTTTGGCAAACCAGATGGAATGTGACTGGAGCAGTGGTGTCAGCACACCCTGGAAATATCAACCATTGATTATTGCACAGTGATTTCAGAGATGTCAACAAGCTTTTATTGGTGCTGGCACGAAATCCATTTTTGCTTTTTTTTTTTTTTTTTTTTTTGCAGAGTCTGCTGTTTGCTCTTTAGATGATTATCCTTTTAATAACAAAAATGGAAGGAAAGTAGATTTCCTCAGAGAGCTTTAAAAATAGTTAAAAGTGGCAATGGAATAGGACAGCCTGAAGGCCACTCTGCTACTAAATAGAAAACAATGCACCTCCATACAAAGAAGGAGAGAGTTAGCATCTCTTTAGTAAAAGACTGATGCCTAATTCTGTCCTTCCTTGATAGCCTTTGCCTTGAGGTTTCATTCTAAGTGCCAACTGAATGGTATAGAAAAAGATTACCCAGCGTACCACACCATTGCTGAAAACCATTGTCCCTTCATACTGATATTTGGTGGAGGGCAAGGCTTTCATTCCTCATAATTAGGACAGGTCTTTTCATTAAAAGGCACAATTGCATGCAGAATATCAATATTGCAATTTGTACTTATCCTGCAATAGTTGGAGATCAAAAAGCCAGCATTTACACCAGTTATTCCCAATGTGGTGTACACATGGCTTTCCAGATTTTGTTAGACTGTGTCTCCTATCATCCTTGCCAGCATAGCCAAAGATGTGGTCTAACAACACCTGGAGGATCCCATGTGCCATATCCCTGTGTTATGTTTTGGTTAAAGTAACAGTTGATGCAACAAGTTATCAGCAGTGAGATTGGTTACATGTCTTTCAGAGAGATTGAATTCATGATCTCTAGCCCATGGTCAAGGTTCTAACACATCTAAAGAGCACCAAGTTGAGTAAAGCTGGGCTGAAGTGTTGGTTCCCAAGAGGAAATATGGATGCAATTACTATTACGTTATTATTCAAGTCGTTTGATGTTATCCTTCTATGATTCTTATTTTTAAAACCACAAGGAATGGGATGAAAAGTGAATGTGTAAGCGATGTCTTTAGCTTAGAGGAGCTGCATCACAACATTGGTTCACTTAACCCAGTCAGGTTTTTCACTCTGATAGTAGCTTTTCAGGGTGTCATGCAGTGGACTCTCCCTGAAACCTCTCCGCTGGACATCTCAAGGTTGGCTTTATTATGCAAAGATTGTACTATGCCATTTTGCCTGCTGAGGATACCATCTAAAGACCAAACAAGATGTGGCACAGGAGATCCGTGATGACAGATTTCATACTAATTAGAAACTCTGCCTAGCTGTTGTGATGCACTTGGGTTTAATCCATTCCTCCTTCAAGTTCCTGTGGTCTTCATGAATACAGGGTACGATAGGAACACATTCATTCATTTTCCTTCTAGAGGAAACAATGCAGCTTCAAGGATTAATTGAGAGCAGAGAGAATGAAGGGAAAGCCACAAGTAGAGCTTTTTAAAACTGTGCTGCTTTCTTGATTCTCACTTGGTGCTATTTAATAATTAAAAAAACACACACAATACTATAAAAACTCAAAACAACAGCAGACCAAGCCCATGGGACATACTTTCAGTATTAGCTGTATAGTTGAGCCAATTGCCAGAGTTGCAGTCTTCTTTCCCTCACCCTAGTGAACAGATGAAAGGAGAAGTGATCATGATTAACTGATACAAGTTGTATCCTTATAATGAGATTCAACCTCATTAGGAAAGTCAGTGACATTTTAAAGACCCTTGGCAACATTCAGGTGTCATGTGCTAACTATACATTGGGTAAGACCCTACATCTGTGAGCAACTCTGAAAGCTCAGGTCCCTGTCCTTCCACTGCCTAGCAGCTGTCAAGCATTGGAAAAGGGCCCTGTTGTCATCAGTTACCAGTGCTGGAATGGGGTGGGGGGAGATTATTTAAACCACAGAAGAACAGCTGGTACCATCTCAGTCAGGGGGAAAAGAAAGGAAGGTGCTCTCTCTGTTGGAGTGCACCTGCTTTTTCTTTTCTTTGGGAGCCTAGAGCAACTGGATTGTGAGGTTCTGAATAACTTTAGCTGTCCCCCATTCCTCAACAGTAAGCAACAGCAGTAGTGGCCCATCCTAGGTCTTGAAAGCTGCCAGATGGTGAGAGGTTTTGGGCAGAGTGGAAAGAAGAGAAAAGTCCTCTGCGTCCTTTCCCGAAAAAGACTTAAGTACACATAGGCTGCACTTATCTATGTGTAAGTCACTAACAGGATGCTGGCTATTATGTACCAATGTGACTTCCAGAGCTCCAAACACGTTCTTATTTAATTTAAAGAAAAGCAGGAAGCAGATTAAGAATTAAAATTAAAGACTGAAAATTGTGCAGCAGTAGAACACCTTTCAGTATGTTTTACATAATGAACTATCAATCTTAAATATTAAATTAAATGTGTGAGCAATTGCCCAGAGAGGAATGTAATGGCATAGCATCCATTTTCAGAAAGAATCCTCTCATTCCCTGTAGTCACTTCCCATCTGTCCAAGGGATCTGAGAGACCCTCTGAAACGGGGGTTGCAGGATATAAGGGGGGAAGGAAAATTCCAACTGTGTAAGTGGAGTCTACTTGTATAGTGTTGCATATTTCAACCCACCCTTACCTCATCTGGTTGCAATTAAAATCTTAATTAAAGTCTTGGAGGGCTAAAAACTGGAGAAATGGTAGACAGTAAACTCTTTCATAGAACTGCAGCACTTCAATACCAGATTAACTTCCAAGGAGGCATCCTATGGAATCTTGGGATTTGTGATTTGACAAGGTACTAGAGCTTTTGGGCACAGTGTTTTAAATACACCACAAAGCTACAGACCCCAGCATTCAATAGGACAGAGCCATGACAGTTGTAGTGCTATGAAAGTGCTATAATTGAGTAATGTGAAAGAGAACAGGGCAAAGAAAAGGACAAAGAAAAAGCCACCACTTTAAGGCCCTCTTGTAGGTAGAACTGAGTGACTGTTTACCAGTGCATATGGGAATGGTTGCTGTTGCAACTTCATGTTGGTTGTGTGTATGTGTGTTTATAAATCAGGTCTGAGAAAAGATAATAATTAGAGGACAACACAATAATTGCCCTCCAAATAATTGGAGTGGAACACAGAAAACACTGGGATGCAGTAGAATGTCAGTGATGTCATCTGGAATCTCCATGAGGAGAAAATAAATCCATCATTGTGCTGGTGGCTGGTCACAACGGAATGTCTTCCCCTCTTCTGTGGCCCACTAGTCTAAAACCCTGTTTTGGAGAATTTTCCAGCCAGTTTTGGAGGTACACAGAGGGAAGAGAAATAACATTTTCCAGTTCCACTGAACACCATTACACTAGTGGAAGTAGGCACTGGGTCATTTTCACCATGTCTTTTTCAAAAAAACAAAGGATAAGAAGAAGGATAAGAACTTTTGCTTTGATCATAATAGGTCTGAGTGGAATAATGTAGGAAAAGGTCATGGGAAAGCTGGCTTCCACTGAGTCCACTGTGACATCATATAATTGAGTCTTCTGGGTTGTTTAAACAATCTCTATCTTAAATGAGAAGTTTTCAGCTATAAATAGCAATATATCAGCAATTCCCACTCTTTAAATTACAGTGAAATCCTTTTAAATAATAACTTCCTGTTACATATTTCTCCTATGATGTAAAAATGGTATTGGGTTTTGGTGAAATGTAGCCTTTTAAAACATTTACCCTCCTTGCCCCATTTTAAACAGGTAAGTGAAAAATGATTCCCATGTTTTACCACTGCCACTTTCAGTTTCATGCAGTTACTGTACAATGTGGATTGCCGTCTCTACCACTGATGGTAATATTATTATTTTTCTTCCCAGTTGTCTGGGATCGATGGAGCTTTAAGGCTTCATGCTTTAAGTCCCAAGATACAATGAGCAATCTGTCCTGTTTTTCAGGAGATCACAATGATACAATTATTTCTTCCTTTAGCAAGACTACAAATATATGTATCCATTTCACTTTTAATCCTGAAGTTCAAGGAGGATGATAGAAATTCAGAAGGAAATGGTGGTTGTCAATGGATAAGTTAATTTGGCCAACAGAAGAGGAAAGAAAAAGTAATTGTAATATAGGAAACTATTGTAAAATTATATGTAATAATAAGATCCGGGCTTCCAAAAGACAAAAGCATTTTTAGTTGTTTGGCCATCTGCTTTTTAGAAGATGAATTGTGCTCACTTGTTAGAACAACTCTGTTGGTTACCAATTGTTTCTGACAAAATTCAAAGTGCTGCACAGCTTGGGCCAGGTTATGTGAAGGACTGTATTCTGTTTTTGTCCTTGAGATCACATACTCAGAAAAGAGAGATGTAGTAGTGATGGGTGACTTCAACTATCCTGATATTTGCTGGAAGTCAAACTCAGCCAAATCCTCAAAGTCTAGCAAATTCCTCACTTGCCTGGAAGACAATTTCATTGTCCAAAAGGTGGAAGAGGCAACAAGGGGATCAGCCATTTTAGATCTGATCTTAACCAACAGGGAAGACCTAGTTGATGGGGCGCAAGTGGTTGGATCCTTAGGTGGAAGTGACCATGTTCTCCTGGAGTTTGTAATACAGTGGAAGGGAGAAGCAAGGCATAGTCAGACACGCACTCTAGACTTTAGGAGAGCTAATTTCAATAAACTTAGAGAAATACTGGGAGTGATCCCATGGTCAGGAATACTAAAAGAAAAGGGAGTTCAAGACGGATGGGAGTTTCTCAAAAGGGAGATATTGAAGGCACAATTTCAAACAGTTCCAATGAGGAAGAAAAATGGAAGATGTCTCAAGAAGCCAGGATGGATGACTAAGGAACTTTCAACTGAGCTAAGTTTTAAACAGAACATGTATAAGAAATGGAAAAATGGAGAAATCACGAAAGAGGAATTCAAACAAATAGCCAGCACATGTAGGGGTAAAGTCAGAAAAGCTAAAGCGCAGAATGAACTCAGGCTTGCTAGAGAGGTTAAGAACAATAAAAAGGGCTTTTTTGGATATGTCCGCAGCAAAAGGAAGAAGAAGGAAACAGTGGGGCCACTGCGTGCAGAAGATGGCAAAATGCTAACAGGAGACAGAGAAAAGGCAGAATTACTCAACACCTTCTTTGCTTCAGTCTTCTCAGAAAAGGCAAAGGGTGCTCAACCTAAGGATAATGGAACAGGAGACAGAATAGAGGAAATTCAGCACAGAATAAGTAAAGAGGTAGTACAGGAATACCTGGTTAACCTAAATGAATATAAATCTCCAGGACCAGATGAACTACATCCTAGAGTATTAAAAGAACTGGCAAATGTAATATCAGAGCCATTGGCAATAATCTTTGAGAACTCCTGGAGAACAGGAGAAGTCCCAGCAGACTGGAGGAGGGCAAACGTTGTCCCCATCTTCAAAAAGGGAAAAAAAGAGGATCCCAACAATTATCGTCCAGTTAGTCTGACATCAATTCCAGGAAAGATTCTAGAGCAGATCATTAAGCAGAGAGTCTGTGAACATTTAGAAGCCAATGCCATAATCACAAAAAGCCAACATGGGTTTCAGAAAAAGAAGTCATGCCAAACGAACCTGATCTCTTTTTTTGATAAAATTACCAGCTTGGTAGATGAAGGGAATGCTGTGGATATAGTATACCTCGATTTCAGTAAGGCCTTTGACAAGGTTCCCCATGACATTCTTGCAAACAAGCTTGCAAAATGTGGGATAGACAAGTTAACTGTTACATGGATTTGTAATTGGTTGACTGGCCGAACTCAAAGGGTGCTCAACAATGGCTCCTTTTCATCCTGGAGAGAAGTGACCAGTGGGGTCCCACAGGGTTCTGTCCTGGGCCCAGTGCTATTCAACATCTTTATTAACGATTTGGATGACAGAATTGGGGGCATACTTATCAAATTTGCAGATGACACTAAACTGGGAGGAGTAGCTAATACCCCAGAGGACAGGATCAAAATTCAAAATGACCTGAATAGACTAGAAAGCTGGGCCAGCGCTAACAAAATGAAATTTAACACAGAGAAATGTAAGGTTCTGCACCTAGGGCGGAAAAATGAAATGCACAGATATAGGATGGGGGACACCTGGCTGAATGAGACCACATGTGAAAGGGATCTAGGAGTCCAAGTAGACCATAAGCTGAACATGAGTCAACAGTGTGATGCGGCAGCTAAAAAAGCCAATGCAATTTTAGGCTGCATCAATAGAAGTATAGTTTCTAGATCAAGGGAAGTTATAGTGCCACTCTATTCTGCTTTGGTCAGGCCCCACCTGGAATACTGTGTCCAGTTCTGGGCACCACATTTCAAAAAAGATGTGGAGAAACTGGAGCATGTCCAAAGGAGGGCAACTAAGATGGTGAAGGGTCTGGAAACCTTGCCCTATGAAGAACGCCTTAGGGAGCTGGGGATGTTTAGTCTGGAGAAGAGAAGGTTAAGAGGTGATATGATCGCCCTGTTTAAATATTTGAAGGGATGTCATATTGAGGAGGGAGCAAGCTTGTTTTCTGCTGCTGCAGAGACTAGAACGCGGAACAATGGATGCAAACTGCAGGAAAAGAGATTCCACCTCAACATTAGGAGGAACTTCCTGACAGTAAGGGCTGTTCGACAGTGGAACACACTCCCTCGGAGTGTAGTGGAGTCTCCTTCCTTAGGGGTCTTTAAGCAGAGGCTGGATGGCCATCTGTCAGGGATGCTTTGACTTGGAGTTCCTGCATGGCAGGGGGTTGGACTGGATGGCCCTTGTGGTCTCTTCCAACTCTATGATTCTATGATTCTATGATTCTATGAGATCTTCAAGGGAGGCTATTCTGTCTCTCCCAACACAGGTACCTTTGATGGGAACATGGGAAAAGGTCTTTGTGGTGGCTGCTCCACGGCTGTGGAGCTCCTTTTGTAGAAAGGCTAGAACGGCACTGTTCATGTTGGGGCTCTATAGGAAGGTGAAGATGATTGGTTTTTTTGTTTTTTGTTTTAAAAGACTTTAAAAAGGTAAGGGCTTTCCCTTTGACATGATTATTTGGTTGTGTCCAAATATAGGGGGTGGTGCTTTGTGCATTGTCAAAGACGACTCTGATCATGTGGCCAGCGTGACTGCACAGAATGTTGTTATCGTCCCACTAAAGTAGTACCTATTTATCTACTTGCACTTTTTAAAAATTATAGTCTTTATTGGTTTTTCATAAAAGTGAAATAAAATAAAAACATAACAATATTTCATATAGTCATCAATTCATACGCTATCTTTCTTTCTGATACATATATTTGATTTTAAATTTATCCCCCTGTTATAAATCATAGCATACAGAAAAATAAAATCAGTTGAAGTGGTCTTGTATCTATATTTTACATACCTTTTACAAGTAGGTATGTAAAATATCTACTTGCACTTTTACATGTTTTCGAAGTGCTATGTTGGCAGAAGCTGGGACTAGTGAGGGGAGCTCACTTCGTCACATGGCACTTGGGTCTCGAACTGCCAATCTGCTGATCTTGCAATCACTAGAGTCGGCATTTTAACTGCTGAGCTACTGCGTCCCATTATTAGACTTTCAGGAACTAAAAAAAGGCTTTAAAATAATATGCAGTATTTTCTGTATTTTTGTTGCTTTTAAATTGGGTATATTTTAAATTGCTTTCACTTTCTCTTATAGTTTGATTATATCTTAACTTTGGTATGTTTCCATGGTGCAGACTTTTATTTGCACTTGTTTTAACCTTGTAAGCCTCCTTGAGTTTCAGGACTGGGGAAAAAGACAGGAAATAATAATAATAAAAAAATAATGACCTTGAATCTTTTGTGTATTATCAAAAGCTCAGTAAGTACTTCTTAAAGAATGTAAAGCAACTTAAACATCTATTAGCATTCAGGTGGAAGAGTTACAGTTATCATTTTGAATACTAAATTTAATTAAGGTGATTTATTTAGTATTTAAAATTTATTTTTTATTTCCTATTTTCAATACCAAATACAAAACCTTATTTGAAAATAGTTTACTATGTTTTTGGAATACTTAAATTATTTAAAAATTGTTCTAAATTATTTTATACTATAGCATAGTTTTATAGTAAGCTATCCAGAGATCTTATGGTACAGGGTACCATATTTTGATAAACATTTAAATATCCTAACCAAAGCAGCATATTAGTCAACCATGGAGTCAGCTAGGGCCCTTTCAGACTGCACAGTTATATCACTATGATTGCACTTTAACTGCCATGGCTATGTTCTGTGTATTCCTAGGGTTTGTAGTTTGCTCCAAGGAGGAGCTCTTGGCTTAGAATTGTAAATGCCTCTCCCTAAATTGCAAATCCCAGTATTCCATATAATGGCAGTTAAAATGGATATGCAAAGTGATGTTGTCACACCTTTGAGATTAACTGAAAGGAAGAAGCTGGTAGCATCAGCTTTTGTAGATTGGTGTCTACTTCCTCAGATGCTCAGAAACAGATTCAAGTCTACGAAAGCTCATGCTACCAGCTTCTTTCTTTCTTTTAGTCTCAAAGGTGTTATAAGATTCCTTTGCATATTCATTTCCTGATTTACATAGCTATCTCTTTGAGTTAAAATAGAATAATAGTTCTATAATTATGTACTCTGAATCGGCCTAAAGATTGAACATAAATTTTTTGGGTTTGCATTTCTATAGGAAAGCCTAGGTTCTGGATTCACTCAAGACCCTGCTTGGGCTCTGCAGAGTAGCATGGGAGAGAGGCAAGCTTACTGCTATCTTCTGGCCACGTGTAGAGGATGGCACACTTGCGTTGGTTATCAGGAGCATCGCACCATGAGAGCCATTTGGGTATCCTAACAGCTTGTGCTGGGAGAGGGACTGCAATAAATGGACTTGAATAGACATATTGTTTCTCTGGCGTGTTCTTGGATATTTAAGCAGGCTTGATCCACCCTCATTGCCAGACTGGGCAATTTTGTATCTCCCAGAACTGCTAACACAATCAAGAGTAACTTTCCTTGGGAATCTGTAAATGTCTGAGGGTTGTAATATATTTTAGAGGTAAGAAGAAATGTCACATTAGAAAAGGTAGTGATACGAGGAAAAGTGAAAGGCAATAGAAAGAGAGGAAGACTGTGTGCCAGATGGCTATATTCAGTCAGGAAGGCCATGGGCCTGAGCCTGCAGGACCTGAGCAGAACAGTAGAAGATAGGGGCTCTTGGAGCCTGCAGTTTTGGTCCTTTGCGGATGACAAGCGAGAAGGGACAAAATGGCATGTGTGCCCATTGCATGTGGACATGGCGTGCCCAGGAGCGCACCACCATTATAACCAATGGGGTTTGAATATCCATGATATTTTTGATTCAGGAGGGATGACTGTAGAGTCCCAGAAAAGATTGCACTGCATATTGAGCTATAATTTCTGGTACAAAAATTTCCATCATGCAACTATAGAGACTAATGTTTTCTTAAAATAAAAGTGGGAGCCTTGGATAAGGAACATATATTTATAACACCACTCTCTGAACACCTGATGTTACATCACTTTATACTAGCATTCAGGCTTTTAACTAAATTTCTCAAATTCCATTGGACCAATAAAACACCTTGTGTAGAAGTTACGACTGCATTGGCCATTAGATGCAATAACTTTAATTTTAACAATAAACATTATCTTCAAAAGAAAGGCATGGCAATGGGCACACACATTGCTCCATCATTCTTATTTATTTATTTATGGGTAAATGAGCAAACCACCTCCAAGGAATCCAAATACAAGCCACTTGTATGGTGGAGATCCAACAACATATTCTCAATATGGACCAGTGGCAGATAAAGTTTGGAAGTCTTTATAAGCTACATCAGTTCTGTTCATCCTACTGTTAAATTCACCTATAACACCACTGTTAAAGATGTACAAATCTCTTTCCTGGATATTCTTCTAACCATTAGGCACAACAAGATTGTTACAGATCTGTTCTGTAAACCAACTGCTACTCATTTGTATTTGCACTGGAATTCCTGCCATCTCAAATTTAAAAAAAAACCAACCCAAGGTCCTATTTAGTCTGTCACTCAGGATTGACTACATATGCAACAATGATATTATCTACCAACAAAGAATCATGGAACTAAAACACTACCTGTTTTAAAGAGGATATCAAGCTAAGATCCTGTATCTTTAGGCATAATGACAATGGAGCTCTATCATTGTAGTTATCTCTGATGATGCCACCTCCAAAGCACTAACCGTTTCAAGCTCGGTATTCATTTTAGCGACCTCGGAAGGATGCAAGGCTGAGTTGATCCTGAGCACCTGGTTGGGATTATAATAAATGATAATAAATAAATGAAGCTGTTATTGCTATTTCTATTTCATCATTGGACTATGACTCTGGAGAACAGGGTTTGAATTCCTGCTGAGACATGGAAACCCACTGGGTGACCATGGGTAAGTCACATTCTCTCAGCCTCAGGGAAGGGCAAAAGCTTTGAACAAAACTTACTAAAAAATCCCCTGTGATGGGTTTCACTTCAGGGTTGCCATAATACGTCCAAGGACAGTCATGTGTCTTTTGCTGTTGGTTTTCACTCATCATCTTCTGAGTACCACTTTGCAGACAAAGAGAGCAATCCCTTGATGGCTAATTCCCTTGGTGAAGCTATTAATGAGCCTCCTATCATTGCTTTCCATCAACTACCTCTCTAAAAGAAGCTGCTGGTGAGAGCTGCAATAAAAATCAAAAATACTAGATCACTTCACAGTGCATCCTAGTATTGCATAATTTGTGCATATCTGTGTGGAACAACATTAAAATGCAAACGCACAGCCAAAATGTCGCACATGAAACACAACACAGAATAATAGAATCTAAGAGTTGGAAGAGACCTTTAAGGGCCATCTAGTCCAAACTCCTGCCATGCAGGAATACACAGTCAAAGCACCTCCAACAAATGGCCATCCAGCTTCTGCTTAAAAACCTCCAAAGAAGGAGACTGCCACTCTCTGAGGCAACATATTCCACTGTCAAATATCTCTGACAGGAAGTGTTTTTCTTACTGTTGATATGGAATCTCTTTTCCTGTAGTTTGAATCTATTGCTCTGGGTCCTATTATCTGGAGTTGCAGAATATGTTTGCTTCATCTTCAGCATGACATTCCTTCAAATATTTCACCAATGTCCTATTTGCAAACCCTCTAGATGCAACATGCAGTCTGTAGGAAAAATCAACATTGGTCTGCACACAAGACTCACAAACCATAAATCAGCAGTTACTATCAGAAATGCTAAATGTTTTAATTCTGTGATGCAGCGCCATTTTCACATGGCTATACTGTATTTCCAACAGAGCAACCTCTTGAACCAACAATGATTGAGAAGAGCAAAAATGACTGGCTCTACAGACTTGATGCCTTGACACTGTATGGCCTTAATTTTGATACCACTCTTGTCTCCAACATTGTTCTTTGATTCCCATGCCATGACACTGGGAATTCTGTGACTGCAATGGGATGTTTACCTCTCCCACTTCAACAGCATCATGACAAGGCAGAAGGAGAAATGTTTTATGCTTTTGATAAACACTCATTTAAAATAATTTTATCTAACTTTGTTAAATCAATTTCAGATTTTATAATTTTCTTTTGGGATCAAGGTTTTATCTGAAGACATTGCTATTACATACTTTTTCATAGTGTGCATTTATGTCATCATAAGCATTTTCTCAACTATAAAAAGAAGAGCTTTTAAGCAACTGATTTTGAGTCAGCATCAACAGCTGTTCAGTTTCCTGCTCCTGAGTCTTGAGCTTCCCTTGCCTTGAGGCAGTCAAGCAATCATGAAGTATCCTTGGAAAGTGCCTTGTAAATCTTTAATGGAGACGTCATTGCTGGATTGTAGTGAGAGATGTAGCCTTCCAGCTGAATCATTCTGTTTATTTTTGTTGCACTTTTGTTATCATGGTGGGTGGAAAACTTGGGGGGGGGGAGAAAAGAATACAGTACAAGGCAGGGAGAGGGTGACCACGATCCTCCAGCTTGGATTGAATTTTTTAAAAATTCTGTTAGATACCAGACCCTATAGTGTTTTCATTCATCTCTCCATATTAAACTGACATTTTCAGGGAATAATTTATCAGAGAGCCTAATGGAACCCTCCTGTTTGCTCCTGTACTGCTGGAAAAAAGGGGGGTATCTCCCCTATTTAGCATGTTAAAAAACTGTTCCAGTTTCTTCTCAGCTGGGTTTGGCTGCTTAAGGATCATACATGAAAGCTGTTAATTCCTTGGTCATGTAAGCAGCCTTTACCATGTCCTTTCAAACAAAATTCCACCAAAGAATGATAGCTTTATTGGCCAACCGAAATGCACATTATACTTATTGCAAACTTTTGAAGCTCCTTGGCTTCTTCTTCAGGCAAAGTGTTACAAACAAAATAAAAGAAAAGCAATTGGAGATGTTAGTCAGATGCCTGCATTATTTTGTTTCTGTCCTTAGTTAAGATGGTATGGGAAGGGTATCTTTTGCAGGCTGGCCCTTCCCCTTCTGGCCATGTGACAATTGGGAGATTTTCAAAGTCCAGGAAATTTAAAATCCATTTGCATCTCAACAGGGACTCTTCTCTTGCAATCCAGCATGTCTCCATTTTTGTGAGGCCCCAGGCCTCTTTGTAGGTAGAGGACAATGGATTTCATAAGAAGTCTCCATGTTTTTTCATCATGTTGAATTGCAAGAATTTTCAGCTTTCTTCACTGTGTAATTTTCACAGTCCTACAAAGAAATTAGAAATGCTATGGCATGAACAATTTTGACTTTATTTAATGACATATGTAGGATTAGAAATGGGCACTTATAAAATTCCATAGATGAGACAGAATTAAAACCTTCATCTTGGAATATTATAGAGATAATCCAAGAATGCCCCTGAGATTGGGGTAGCATATTTTTCCTTGCGACTGAGAGTGTAACTAAATGATACAAGAAAACAGCTGGTATATTGAAACATTCCTCTTCCTGCCTCATAATGTCCAGGACAGAACTTGGGGAAGTTACTTTTCTGGACTCTTAATCATAGAAACCACCAGTTAGCTCCAAAAAACAATTTCCCTAAGATGTAGTCAGAATCTCCTCCTTGTCCAGAAGGTAAAAAACGACTTCTGGGAGAATGTGAAAAAATCTGAGGCAAGAACAAATGCAGCAGTAGCATTTATTCTATTAAGAAGAATGGTGGTCCCAAAGACAGAGATGCAATGCATGTTGTGTCTATAATTGAAAAATTAGTTCTTTTTTCTTGAGGGAGCGGGATGCTAGAACAAGAACTTGCTCTAAATTGTATTTTATGTTTATTTGTAGGATATGTTTCTCTCTTGGCAGTCATTTGTAATTGCCCTCATGTGAACCTCTTCAGAGGTTCTTGGAAAAATAAAGGCAGTTCTAAGCATAATAATAAACAAACAAAAACAAATAAATATGCTTGTGTGCTGACATCATTACAATATGTGTTTCCCCACTTTTGTTCTACCACAGTGACTGCTGCTGGTGGGATCAGAGGAACATAGTTCTCTACTTTGTGAAGAATTTTTTTTAAAGACTGCAATCTTAAACACACTTATGGGGATATGTGCCTTCAGTTTGCACACTTAGAATGGAATAAAATGACAGTTGAGAGAATTGCACTCTTTCATTTCATCTTTATTGAGAATTGCAATATATAACATTATCATGTCTTCTGTAACATACTCCAGGTCTTTGATCTTTTTGGTTGCATTTTTCTGCAGCCTTTCCAGGCAGTATTACGGTATACCATTTTTGAAGTTCAGCAACCAGAATGATACATAGGTTCATTACTATCCTGGAATGTTTACCTTCTTTCCTATTCCTAATCATTTTTGGCATGGAATTTACCTTTTGGGGAGCTACTGTACACTGAATTGATGCTTTGACCAAGTTATCTATCACAGGAGCTTTACAGACTGCCCCAAAAAGCAGTCTGACACCACCTCTTTTTCATCCATACCGTCGCTACAGCAACCAAATAGAGGGGTGAAGGTGCGGACAAAAAAAGGAGCCCGAAAAACCTAAGCGCCATAGGGCGCATCTATGACGTTGCAGGTGCGCAGCGCCATTTGGTTGCTGCACACCTGCAACTTCATTGCTCCATGCACCGTCTGTACGGCACTGCGTAGCAATGGCGTCCTGGCCACATGCTAGGGTTGCGGAGCTTCTATTCACTCTGCTCTCGAGCAATCCTAGCATGTTGCCAGGGCACCCAAAAGGGCTGTCTGTATTGGGCCACAATCTCAAGATCTTTTTCCTATTTTGTCCGTGCTAGAGCAGATCCTACCAATGGCCAGGATAGTGTGGCCTTACACAATTTAAGCCAGAGATTTGCAGGTAAAAATAAACGCAGAAATACTTTGGATCTAAGTAAATTTACCAGTAAGTATAATAATGTGTACATACCTTGGGTCCCAATTGCTGTGAGAGCAGATAAGTAAACCACAGAGCTTCACTCCTTGGTTTTATTTACTGTGTTATTCAAGGAATAACAGAAAGAAAAGGGCCAGGAACAGCTGTACTCTGGGCCTTTTCTCTTCCAACACCCCCCCCCCCCAAAAGATCTACTGTACATGCAAACAGGGGCAGTAAGCCAGGGTTCCCACAGATCCTTGTCTTATTGTGTCATGCAACTGTGTCCAGTGTTTGTCATATGCCAAAAATCACAACCAGTTCCAGCTAATGACCAGTGGCTTGTAAAATTATGGATAATAACAAAACTGATGGTGTTAGCTTCTTGTAAGACTTTGGCGAAAGCAAGGGGAGTGCATTGAAGCGAAGAAGATACATAGGTGCAGGAGTGTATATGTTTACCATGGATTGATTGTCATGTTTTAAATCTAGTTGCAGTGTCTGGTTATAAGCATGAGAACAGTGAAGAAGAAATGTAGTTTTGTACCTCACGTGTACTAGAATTTGCATGGAGAGACAGAGAAGGGCAGTTATTTATGCTAAATTAATGTGGATTAATGGCAGGGTATCCCAGAACAAACAGTGTGACATGTAGCAGGATGCGGTGCTAACACATGCTTATTTAACAATCAGGAGCTTCACTTGCCTGTAGAATTATTTTTAAAATGCAGTAAAATGACCATTGGTCAAACAAAAGAGACTTCCCCCCTCTGCTGTTTCCCATGGAAATACTGTGAGAATGTTGTCATTATTTAGATGCTTACCACACTTCTACAGTGTGTTGCAAAGTGTTTTTAGTCACTCAGAACTGAATAGATAGAGTGTAATCTTAACACTCTTTCATTCATTCTTACCTTGTGGAAGCAATAAGGGAGGGGGGCAATGTAACAAACAAAGATGCCTCACCAAGTGTTTCCTGGAAAATTACACTAGGTTTTGTTTGGTGAAGAGGCTAATTGTATGCAATTAAATTACATGTAATTGAACTAAAAACAAAAGGCTGGCGGGGGGAGGGGCAGGACTTCCATGTTGGGCGGAACTTCCAGCACTGGACTTTTGATGGGGTTTCCAGAAGTCCGGGGCTAGAAGAAAATCTGTGAGGGCTCCAGGCATGCTTCTGTGGACCCAGGGGGAGTCAGCGCTACCGGGAGGGAGCTGGTGTAGGCCCAGGGAGAGCCTGCCTGGGCCCGGGGAGAACTAGTGTAGCTTAGGGAGTGCTGGCGCAAGCCCAAGCAACTCCTGTGGGGCGGAAGAGCCCCTGCGTTGGCCAAAATAATGCCTGTGGGGGGGGGGGGAAGGAGGCAACCAGGTGTCACCCCCCCATCCTAGGGTGTCACTCCCCTTCTTGGGTGTCACCTTCTGTGGCCTGCGCACCCCCCCCCCCACGCCCTAGTGCTGCACTAAAGCAAGGACAGAAATCAGACAGTTCTTCAGATCACGCAGGATTGCAATGCCCATAATACCTTAATACTGGCTAGGCCATCTAAGGGTGGTGGGAACTGTAGTCTAATAATCAGAGTGCTCCCATGCTTCCAATTCTATTCTAAAATTAAAAAATATATATACCTTGAATTAACAATTACAGAGGTGTCTGTGTTTGTTTTCATCCGACTTGGCTTTCTTCCTTCCTTTCCCCAGCTTCATTATATCAGCACCTGACCAGACTGAATGGGTATCTTTCATGGGCAAGTATGCAGGTGGGGAGACGTAAGACAGAAGGGAGCTTTTCTTAGCAAAAGCAGTAACATATACACAGTCGGCTGGCTGATGGATTTTCCATGTACAGATCAACTCCATCTTCAGATTTAAAAGCATTCCAGAAACAATTCAGATAGGTACCTCCTAAATACAGTATACATAGGTTTAAAACTTTAAAATCTTTTAAATCTCTTTTTAACTTATTACTGAAGTTTAATATGTTTTAGTTAAAATTTAATTATTTTACTGATTTAAATTGTATAACTTGTTTTAATGTTTTCTGAAGGCTGCCCTGACATCTCTGCTATTCGGTGGGGGTAAAAATATTTTACTACGGTAAATAAATAACTTTTTGCTTAGATAAATGGCCACAACTGCCCCCAGTGTAAGCCAATGGACAGGGTCTATTCCTTTCAAATCTATTGGTATACTGTCTGGAATTAAGCACTCATGTATATAATTCTCTTCCAAATAATGTTGCAAAACAGGTGAACTTCATAGCTAAAAGACTGACTGGTTTACTATGTCGTTAGTGTCAACGAAAAGTGGTACAGGAGCAGAGGAAGCTGCCTCCTACTGACTGTCAACTCTGACTGGCAGCAGCTCTGTCAGAGTTTTAGGCAAGATTCTTTTGTAGCCCTGCCTGGAGATACTATTTCCAGTTTAGTTCCAGCATTTAAGTATTAAGCAAGCAAGCCTGATCCTACTTAGCATCTGAAATCAGATAAAAATGGGTTTGTTTGTTGTCCAGGGTGATATAGTGATACAAAGCAGTGCATGCACAGCTTCCTTGTACTGATCTACAGTAGAGCTTGATAAATTACTATTTTGGACTATAACTCCTAAAATGCTGAACCAGGTCATTTAGATGTCTTTTTTTTTTTAGCGGAGCAATGCAAATAACCACACTCATGAAGTCCAAGTTTGTTATTCACACTACAACCATATCTGTTCACATCTCTGGGAGTTGCTTACAGGTGCAGGCCCGCAAATAAATATGGAGTCGACAATGCAAATGTATTTGAAATGCATTCCAGGCACGCAGCGTATAATCCCAGATCTATTCACATCAATTATTCCCATTGTGGACAATGCCAATCTTTTTTTAAAAAATTGGAAGCCCCCCACCTGGTATCGATTATCCCAGTTTAAGTGGGTGTTTTAGCAGCCTACCCCCAACTGAATTAGTGCATTTGGGATGCATGTGAACAATGGCTATTCAACCTGGATTCATCCTACATTATTTTTACTATCTGAATAATGGGCAGTATTCAAATGTTGGCTGCGTGATTCCAGGAGCTGTAGTTTCAAACAGTTTCTTTTCCACATTCTGTTCTAAATAACAGTCATGGTTTGGGACCCAAAGTAACTTTCTCATGTGTACTCCAAATCATGCCCATGGTTTGTTGGTTTTTGACTAAACTCTTCTGCTGCAGCAGTAGATTATATACTAACAAGTTAATTTTATAAAAGATTTCGCTACTTGGAATTAAGCTCCCATCCCACTTCCTTGGCTCCCTGAAGCCTGCGACAATTCCTCCCTGCTAGTGAGATATGAATTTGGCTCTTCCTAATAACATTTTGATAGCTTCCAGTTCTGAGTGTCATGTGAAGAAAGGAATGTTCAGAACTTTGAAATAATTTGTTAAAATTAGTTCAAAATCTACCCACTCCAATTTGAGCAATGATTTTTAACAGTTGCTAATTTAATCACTAAATTCCAAAACTCTAGTTTTTCAGTAATGAGAAACACTTCTCATTAATTTAATTGTCTGCTGGTCATTTCTAGTACTTTTAAATGCTATTTTCAGATCTACTTATTTAATGGATTAAACAAAAAAAATCAATTCTATATTATTTTTTTAACACGGTCATCTGGATACAGTAAATTATCCCCCCCCCCCCCCCAGCAATACAACTGCAATGTGTCCATGCCAAGCATAATGTTTCCAGAATCTGGAACTTGACACAAACAAACAAAACAAACAGCTTCATTTATATACCGCTTCATACCACCTAAGGAGTGTCTAAGCGGTTTACAACTGTAAGCTACTTGCCCCCAACAATCTGGGTACTAATTTTAGCGACCTTGGAAGGATGCAAGCCTGAGTTGAACTTGAGCCCTTTTGCTGGTCTTGAACTCGCAGCCTTATGGTTTTGAGTGAGTGTTGAGATTGCTGTTGTGACTGGTGGTGTGATTGTAGAAGCCACCTGTTGTGTGTCTTCTGTGAAACACAGTTATCAGCCTCTAGATCATGTTGTATGTAATTTTGTCTCCGAAAATGGCATCATAGGGGCTTTCTAGATTAGCAGGAAAGTGTGACATGAAGTTGCCTTTTCCTTAATGCTTAGCAGCTGCACCACAGCCTTTAGATGGAGCTGCGCTGTTTCGCCGTTTTTAAAAAAGAAGCTGGGAAAAGCAGCACCTTTTTAAAGGCGCTTCTTCTCCCCTAAAACGCAAAAAAAGCGTTTTCATGGCACACTTTCCCTTTTTCTCATCTAAAGGCTAGAGTTTCATGCAGCCATGAACACACTTCTTTTTGCCATTCTAGAAAGCCCCTATAGCTTCCCTATTTTACACAAATGATGAGGACTTGTTTTTTGTTTTTGCTTTTTACAAAAGGAAACAAATGCCATTTAAAAATGTTTGGATTATTAAACTTTAGAACTTGAATGTATCATCCGCGCACAGATTAATGGTTTGATGACTTTGAATAAACTTTGATGACATTTAACAAATATACAAATTTTTATCTACTCAGTGAATAGAAGCTATTAAAGACATTAAAATATTTATGACTGTTCTTTTCCTTCTATCTTCTACCTTTTATTTTTGCGGATACTCTTAGATTTTTGAAGTTCTTTTTCTCACTAAATGTCAGCTTTGTGGTTTTAAAGGCTTTCCTATATCTTGTGCCACAGGATCATGAAATGTTGTTAGATATTTTGTTCTAGCTTTCTTTCTAATAATAGTTTATAGTTTAGAAGTTGTTTTTTCTTCACTTTCTTCTAATATTTTGTCCAGTTCATTTTGTTGTATTGTGAAGCATTCTTCCTTTGAGTCTTTTTAAAATCTATCTTGCTGTTGATTTAACAAGAACCAATGGTGTTTGATATCCAGACTTTTTATTTCTTGTATTGCTTTTAGTTCCCATTGATTCTGAGGGGTTTTTGTGATGATATCTTTGTATCTCAGCCAACCATTACCTTTGTTGCTTCTTCCGAAGAAGGCTTCTTGCAGGGAAACCCATCCTGGTATTTTTCTATAAAATAAATGTTTGGTCTCCTCCCATGTTTTCAACAACGCATTACAAACAGAATGGTAGATGAAATTTTATGTACATTTGATTTTCCATACATAAGCATGCCAGCCAAGATTAAATCTTTCTAAATTCAGCATATGAAAGAACATTTGCCTGGTAATATGTCTCTAAATCAGGAAGGTCACATCCCCCATTGTCTCTAGTATCTGTCAACGTCTTCCACCTCACATGAGCTTTTTTCCTCTCCCAAAGAAATTTTTTCATTTCTGTGTTCCACATATTAAAAGGCTTTTTGTTCATGATGATTGGTGAACAAGAAATTAAATTTAGAAAATATGGACATTTTAATGGTGCGACTCTTCCTGAAAATGATAGTTTTAATTATGTCCATTTTTTCCATTTCTTTTTTAATGTGCTTCCATGTTTTGTACTGATATAAAATAAATTTGAATTCTTTTTTTGATATCCATATTCCTAAATATTTGACTTTCCTTTCAAGTTTGAATTCTTTAATTTCTTGTAGTTTATCTTCTTCTTTTATAATGTTTCTTGTCAAAATCACAGTTTTTTTCTTGTTGATTTTAATACCAGAGATAGTGCCAAATTGATGCAGTGTTTGTAACATAGAGTTTATGCTATCATTTTTCTGAAGGATTTTCTAAGAATATGGCTAGGTCATCTGCATATGCTTTTATAGTGTATTTCTAATTTTTTTTATTCTAGGTCCTCTGATTTTTGAGGTTATCCCTTATGTTATTGATCAAAATTTATATTGCAGCTATAAAAAGCAGTGTTCCCTTTTGGATGTTTATAGAATTACTTTTCTCTACATTTATAATTAAGTGACCTGATTGTTCCTTGTGGATGCATTTGATCCAACCTAAAAATTTTGAACCTGAATTTATTTTTTTCAATTATTCCTAGCATGTAGTCCTACCTAAGACTATCAAAAGCCTTTTTGGCATCGATGAACAACATTGCCATTTTCTTATCATTATTCTTTTCATAGTATTCTATTAAATTAAGAGCAGTCTTATGTTATTTTTCAAATGTCTAGCAGGATCAAATCTTTAATAAAGTTATTAAGTCTCTTAGGGGCTGTGCAGACCACCCCTTTTACAGCCAGATTAGGGCTGTGGCATCCGCACTCTGTGGCCCCAGTCTGACTTTTGCTGGGCACAAAAAGGAGCCACAAAAAATGGCATCCGCCAAATTTACCTCACAAAGTGCTGCGCCACTGCATTTTTCTTTTTAATAAACGTTTATTTCTTTGGCAATCATAAGAAAGAAATCAAACAACTGTTAATCACCCACTAAACTAATGATCTTCCAGAATTTGGGGACTGCTGTCAATTTAAATAATTAGGTCAAGAGCCCTTTAAAAATAGTTATAAGAGAGAATGACAGAAATTTGAGATCTTCAGAGGAGATCCCTAGTGCATGTCTCAAAACATGCTTTTTCTGTAACATCACCTCAACTGTGGAACTCCCTACTCAGAGAAATTAGGCTAGCCCCCATCTCTTTTAAGCTTGCAGTGGGCAGCCAAAACAGTGTTGTTTTGCATGGCATTTAGCATTTTAAATTATTGTTTTAACTGTTTTAGAACTGGATTCTAGGATTGTTTTTAGACTACTTTCAGAAGTTTTTAAAGCATATTTTACAGTGTTTTTATCTTTGTGTTGTTTTAATTGATTTTTATTTGTTCATTGCCTTTGTGGGCTAGGAGCTGATACAGAAATAGAATTACTAACTAGTTAACTAAGTCAAGAGTTTTGTACATCATAGGTCAAAAACAGGGATAGATCCATGAGATATGTCAGTAGAATTCTGCTTTAAACAGTTTACAAAATAATCTCTGCTAATCTTCCTCCATCTGCGCATGATATATCAGATTTTGCAGTGTTCAGTTTGTGAAATGCCAAGGATTATTTTTCATTACAGATGACTGTTCTATTCATTCACTTTAGAAATATGAAACCATGAGTAGGGTAGTGAATCTGGCTTTTAGTACAAAAATGAGAGGAACTAATGCTGGGCCAATTTTGGGAATAGTGTCAGCACCTTAGCTAGCAGTTTAGCCTAAAATCTGAAGTGGATTCACTCCCCTGATGGCATGGAAGCCACAATTTCCCACTGACTGGCATGTTTATAGAGAGATTTCCTCTTCTATCTATGTATCACATTGTCTAGAACTTGTGAGATTTAGTGGCTCCAGTCAGAAGCAATGTTAGAGCTCTTGGTCTGGTCCTAGCCTAATGACTCTCTTCTTCAGAATGGAAAGATTGCATGTGAGCAGTTAAACCAATGTGAGACTGAGAAACAGGTTTGATTTCCTATGTTTGATAGGATCTGTCAAATAGCACTATAAGGCCCAGAGTTCCTTGTGCATAGCCAAGAACAAGGAATAACAAACAGGAAATGAAGAGCAAATTACCATAAAACAGTGGGAGTAGACACTCCTAATTTTTCTGGTGGGATTGAGCAAGTGTCTAATTCACTCACACAGTGTCAGTTGTGTGTTCTAGTACAGATTCAAAACTACCAGTAATAAATACTTTACATTCCATCACATCCTGAAATGGATAATACTAGAGCTTGCTTAACTAAAAGGAACTTCTTATATGTCTAATTCACAAGTATTCCACAGATTTTTGGGAATTTTCCTTCTGAACTGTTGCACCTGGGGAAAAAAATGTTTCTTCTAGTAAAGAATGTCAACTGTCCACACATACATTATTTAATGAGATCTGGATGAAACTACTGCAACTAATTTTGAGTGAAATGTATTTAACCCTGTGGATTTTTAAAACACTGCTAGTGATTGAGGAAGAAGTTGACAAAAGGCTAGCACTCATCCCAAACTGCAGGCATTCAGCAGCAGGGCAAGAACAGTTAAACCATCTTATCTCTTCAATATGAAATTGACCCTGGGGTGAATTCATGATTTTGCAGTTTAAAATGCCATAAGAATGAAGCTTTAAGTTAGTAGCTATTAGAAGAAGAAGAAGAAAACCCAATCAAGATTTGGATGGGAAGAGGATCATCCTTAATTAGTTACCATATAGTTACAAAATAGTTGGCACCCAGTCAAGCTGGGTGTTATCAACAAAAGGAGCAAAGGCAGAAAAATGGAAAACATACATGGTCAGACTAGTTGTCTGAATTAAAACAAACATGTCCCATAATTTATAAGGTTGTATGTATAAGTGAATGTGAATAAATTTGTGAAGGGGGGCATTTATATGTCTATACCAGAACCCCCTCCCCCCAAGTGATGCTTGGTTACTGGGTGAAACACATATGATCCTTCTTCTTCCCTCTCTCATTGCTCAGAGCGAGTCAGCACCCCCTCCCTGTAAAGAGTAACAGGCAGAAAACTCATTCCTTTCACACTGAAAAGTAGTTAGGTCAAGAGGCCTTTAAAAATAGTTATAAGAGAGAATGACAGAAATTTGTGATCTTCAGAGGGGCCCCTACTGCATGTCCCAACACTTTGTGAGGTTAGTTTGGTGGATACATATCAGCTATGGTTGATAAACAGCCACAACTGAAATAACTCATTAGAAATAACTCATTCCTGGTTCTGGTTTGGAGAGGAGAAGGGCATGTCTCCTACATCAGTCTCACTCTCCCTTCATGTTGAACAAACTGGTAGTAAAGGAATGGACCTAGCTGTACAGGGGCTGGAGGATACCCTCTTTTCTTGACAGAATATAACCTTCTGGTATCCTCTAAGGACAATTCATGATGAAAGATGAGGAGGCTGTGTTGCAAGAAACCACAACATAGGCAGTTGAAACCATAATACTGTATAGGCCTTTGAGTGACTGCTGCTTCATTAGTAGCTATAAATAAGACAGCGAGAGTGGGATATATTTTGGATGTCATTGTTTTAGCCTTAGGACTACAACCACCTTTCCTTTTGATTTTGCTCATTTGTGTACTAGGTACATTTGTAACTCCCAGTTAAATTGCAACAGCAGGTCAATATCAGCCTTCATAACATTATTTAAGCAGGGACACAGTTCTTTTTCTCTTGTACATGACTATGTTGCAGGCATTTAATGTGAGTTATATGAAAGGCAGCCAAAGTTTCATCTTTAAGTCTTCTCTAAGAGCAAAGCGTTTGCAAAACAGTGGGAATGGTTTGGAAATGCCTACACTGCATTAAATAGTTGATAGAGACATGTACATTTCTCTTCAAACTCAGGCTGGGCGGGATGGGGGGGGGGGAGTTCTGCAAGTTCATCGCAAAAACTGTGGATAGTACCAATTGGCTGGCACCAGTGATTTCTCATTCCACAGACCAATTTTGCCACTGTTCATCAAATGTTTCAGTTGTTTTAAATAAGACAAAGGATGACTGTGTAATGACCTTGTGGTGTGACAGTTAAGAGATTGTATAGAATGGTGATTTGCCTTCTGTGTTTGGAAAAGTTACTTTTTGAGCTACGCTGGCTAGAGAAACTCTGAACATCATAGTCTTAAAAATAACATTTCCAAAAATCTGCTTTCCTTATACATGGGCAGAGCGGTATGGCTGAAAAGCAGGCTAACATTCAGTTGAATAGAATCCCTGTCTGTCATGGAAATTAAATCTAAGTGGAAGTGCATCCCACTCATTTAGGAACTGAAATTTTGAACAATACTGTTTGGATGGCACATGTTTCTACAGCAACGTGCAGACTTCACAGATCCATCAAATACTGTCAACACCTACAATTTATTATGTCAATCTGACACAGCTCTTATAGTCTTTTTTATGGATGCTTTTGAGACCAATGCTTCTCTCATTAAGTGGTCTAGTGGACACATGATGTGAGAATTCAGTCTAGTGTGGCTGTAAAACAGACTCTTAAGCAGATTTGTCACACCTCTGAAGGCAAGTCACAGGGATCAGAAAGGTGGGTCTTCACCCAGGAGAAAGAATCTTGTTGGAATTTTAAAATGGAGCCACAATTTCCTCCTAGCAAGACAGCACAGCTGCTATTTTTAGTTTTCATAGTCTTATACAATATTCAAATGCAAAGCATTAGGAGCAAAAGAAATTAGTAAGATGTAGGACTGCCTTACACCTTGGGAAGTCCCTGTTGATTCCTATATTAAACTTTTAGTCCTATGGTGAATATAGAAAAACTGTGGCTGCAACATCAGCTGTATTCTGACAGAGGCAGCATAAATGCTCTTTGCCACTCATTCTTACTGTATATACTCATGTATAAATCTAGAAATTTTAGTTAAAAAATTGACCCCAAAGCCTGGGTTGACTCATCCATCAGTCAATTTAAGTACTGTACGCTAATTCATATCAAAAAAAGGAACCATCCCCTTCTCTGAGTGTCAAAAGGCAAGAGCTTAGTCCATCTTGGAAGAAACTAAAAGAAGCACCATCCTTCTGTAGTTTTTCCACTGTGGTGCCACTTCTGGCCTTTCTGAATGTCTGGGTGGGAAAATAGCAGTGTGCTTTGGTATAATTTTTCTTTCCTTCATTCTTTGCCTCCTTTGTGACATGCTTTTAAGTTTTACCCTCAACTTATACATCAGTTATATAAAAATCCATAACTTTGCCCCTAAAACCTGCTCTTGACTTATACATGAGATCAACTTATAGTCGAGTATATATGGTAATTACAGTCCCAAATTGGCCACAACCTATGCTGATTTGGTGTATTTGGTGGATCTGCTGAGGGAATTGGGGATCGGTGGCACCGCGCTTCGGTGGTTCCGGTCCTTTCTCTCCGGCAGATCCCAAAGGGTGAGGCTCGGGGACAGTTGCTCCTCAAAGATTGAGCTTAATTGTGGTGTCCCTCAGGGCACCATCCTGTCCCCGATGCTATTTAATATCTATATGAAGCTGCTGGGTGAGATCATTCAGAGGCATGGAGCTCAGTGTCTTCAGTACACTGATGACACTCAGATATACCTCTCCTTGACCAGATCGTTGGATCAGACTTCAGATGGCATCTCTCCTCTTAATGACTGTCTTGCAGCAGTAATGGATTGGATGAGGGAAAACAGATTGAAGCTAAATCCAGACAAAACGGAGGTACTAACAGTTACAGGACTGAAGCCAGGTCTGGGAATACAACATCCAGTCCTGGATGGAGCCACACTCTCCTCAAAGGATTCTGTTTGCAGCCTGGGGGTACTCCTAGACTCATTGCTCCACATGACTAGTCAGGTCAGGAACGCCTCTTATCAGCTTTGGCTGATATGCCAGCTGCGCCCTTTCCTGGAGTTGAAGGACTTGGAATCTGTGGTACATGCTTTGGTAACCTCATGCTTGGACTTCTGTAATGCGCTCTACATGGGGCTACCCTTGTGCTTAACCCGCCAACTTCAATTAGTTCAAAACATGGCAGCCAGGCTTGCCAGTGGAGAGAGCACATAACACCAGTGCTTAAGTCTCTCCACTGGCTGCCGATCTGTTTCCGGGCACAGTACAAGGTGTTGGTTTTAACCTTTAATCCCTTCATGGCTTGGGTCCATTTTATCTTAAGGACCGCCTCTCCCCCTACGATCCCCCCCCGGGAAGAATTTGCTACAGCCTATGAAAACTAGGCTGGCGCAGAACTCCCGGAGGACCTTCTCTGCCGATGCTCCCAGGCGATGGAATGGCCTGCCGGACGAGATGCATCTTATTACATCTCTTGATTGCTTTAAAAAAGTTTTAAAGACGCATATCTTCCAGCAGGCTTTCCCAGAATCCTCTTAACTCCCGGCTCTGGAATTGGGTTATGCTTTTCCCTACCATACCATCATCTATGAGGCCACAAATCATACTGCCCGTGGAATGTTAGTTGTGTTTTGATTGTTTATGTTTTAATTGTTCTTGGTTATAAATTGTTATTAGTTTAATCTAATTTTAAGGGATGGGAGGTTGGGTAGAGGGATATTGATATTGTTTTATTCTGTTTTTATTTGTTGTAACCCGCTCCGATTGTCCTGACAGTGGAGCGGGCTATAAATAATAATAATAATAATAATAATAATAATGAACACCTTGTCCTTGCCTCTCTCTCTCCCATCTAAAATTAGGGAGCGGTTGGACCTGAGTTAAGGTTAACTTTTTGTAACCTGACTAAGTCTGTAATATGATGAGATGGAATTACTTTAATAAATCCATAAGCAACTAATTAGCTATTTAGCTAACTGAGAACTGGAATCTGAAGGGCGCTGCTATAACCATTATGCCACTGCTATAACCATCATGCCACTGAAAAAGTAGCCACTCATGATGTTCAGGCAATACTGTGGATTGGGGACAAATATATATGCACACCATTATGAGCCTGAGCTCTAGATCTCTCTATCAGGAGAGATGTTAAAAAATCAGATTGGAGTAAAGGAAGAGAGGAGAAAGCCATTACAGTGCTGATGCTATGAGGTCTGCATGGTCAGAGTCTATTGTTGCCAAGTCAGGATTATCTCAGGCCCTGAGATTTCAGGACTTGAACCTAAGCATAAACCTTGATGATCTCGCAGGCAGTGTCACAGTTGGTGACCACTGGTGATGCTACAATGGCTGGCCCTGGCAATCCCATTAAGCATGGTACATTAGACATCAACCATACAGGCACAGAGTATGTCCTTCATTTTTTGTTTAAAAAACAAATCTAAAAAAGGAGACCGTATGTGCACATACCTTTTCCAAGGCAGAGCTGTTGATCTGAGATTCCTCTCCCTTCCTTGGAGAAGCACCAGGCTGTGAGATCTGGGAACCCTATTAGAGTCTTCAGATGGTGCAGGCTTCAATGTTATGCAGGGTTTTGGATACATCTAAATATGCTAAAGGCACCAGATCCTGTTTGATTTTGAAAGCTAAGCAGGATGCGCCCTGGTTAGTACTTTGATGGGAGACTGCCCATGAGACTGCCTATATTTCAGAGGAAGGAACTGGCAAAAACACATCTGAGTATTCCTTGGATAAGAAAAACCTATGAAATGCATGGGGCTGGCATTAGTTGACAGGCAACTTGAAGGCTCATATGCACAGATGACTGCTGAGGCAGACAAACATGCCATGTCTGATTCATCCATTCTTAAAAACACAAAAGTTGTTTTACCATGTATCACATTTGGCTTTGGTCTGAAGAACAATCAGCACACAAAATATAAATGACCTTGGTTTTATTATGGGATAAACACAGCCCTTTATTTGTCAAGGATGCAGGTCTCATCACTGTCCTTCATTTCATTACACAGACACCCTGCAAAGTTCAATATCAGACTAATGGAAGCTGTGACCTAGAATCTCTGTATCTCATTACCCAGTCTTTCAGCCTGCTAGTCCCTGTGAGGCAGAATTTAGAATGTCATGAAACCCGAGAAAACAGTGCCTTTTTCTTTTCCTTTGGTAATGTACAATCTGTGTTCTTTTCACAGATGATTGTGATATAAATAATGAAGTGTCTCTGGAGAATGTGTGCTTTGAAGCTTGAAAATCTTCATTAAGATCAGTCACAGAGCCTTTCTTTCAGCTATAGAAGATGCTGTGTGTGTGTGTGCCAGTTTGGATCATTAAGCTAAAAACAGGGCCTGGAGAAGTTACTTCTTGGACTCTCAAACTGTCCCCCACCCCCATCAGAAAGGATGAGTGGCTGGGAGTAAGAGTACTAGAGATGGTTCCAGATAATTTTTTTTGTTTGCCTGCGGCAGAAAACCTGAAACTGATTTTAAAAATAAAGTTGTCAATTAAACCATTGCTGATTTATGTGTGTCATGTGCCTTCAAGTCGTTTCCAACTTATGGCGATTCAAAGGTGGTTTTCTTGGCAAGATTTGTTCAGTGGGGGTTTGCCTTTGCCTTCCCCAGAGGCTGAAAGAGTGAGACTTGCCTAAGGTTACTCTTTTAAAGTCAATCCTGTGTCCAAGATGGACTGCCTGCCTTCTGCCTTTCCCAGGTTTGGAAGAACAGATTTTTCACATGCAGAACAGAATGATAAGCCAGCATGGTGTAGTGGTTTGAGTGTTGGATTTGGGCGCTGGGAGACTAGAGTTCAAATCCCCCTGTCAGCCATGGAAACCCACTGGTTGAACTTGGATAAATCACACTCTGTCCCTCTATGAGGAAAGCAATGGCAAGCTTCCTCTGAATAAATCTTGGCCAAATATGATAGGATCACCATAAGTCAAAGTCAGCTTGAAGGCACACAACAAGAACAGAATAGGGGACCGCATTCTTTGACGGACCACGCGGCAAATTTAAAGGGGCCGCACGGTTTTTCTTCTTCGGATCCCGGGGTTTTCTTCGGATCCCGGGGGCTTTTTTTCGCCCCCGGAGGTTTCGGGTCCCGGGGATTTTGTTCCCTGGGGGATTCGGATCCCGGGGGACCACTGTATAGGACATTGCATTAGTACCTTTCTCTGTCTCTCTGTCACACACACACTCCACACACCTCAGTTAACAAAGGAGTTTATCACATGGAAGGAATTTCTCTCAATTGTGAATAGAGCCAGTTCGCAATTACGTGAATTCGCTAGTTTAGCGAATTTACGTGAAATCTGATTGCGTTCGGAATGCATTCAGAATGACTTCCTATTTCCCGAAAATGACTCCCCATTGCCCGAAATACGCAATTACGTGAAACCCCATGATTGTATTTGGAATGACTTCCCATTGCCTGAAATTGCGTGAGATACACTCATTCGCAATAACATGAAACCCCATGATTGTGTTCGGATTACCATTGCATTATACCCCCAAATTCCATCGTATGATAAACTCCAAAGTACATGTGTTCCTGCACATTATTTCATAAACACAAAATCTGGTACCGGAGGCAAAAATATCTTAGAAGAAAAAGGGATAGATTCTTGCACCAGAAAAAAAGAAGAGCAGTTTAACATATTTTAGCAAACTTTTTATCCAGAGCTAACATGCATATGAGAAATGAAGCAACCAGGTTAGGTGATCCTTACAGAAGTAAATAAAAACATTTTAAAACATCTTCTAGAGACCATTTAAAGGCTTCTTCCAAAACACACCCTGGGTTGACTTTCTCCAGCCTCCATTTTTCTTACGTTTTCCCTTTTGGTGGCCACATTTATAGGGCTATGATATTTTTTAACATGCTGAGGGGAGCTGGTGAGGCAGTCTTATCTTCTCCTGTTTTCTCTCCATTTTGCTATTCATGTTTGCTCAGTAACAGATTCTGGAGGGAGCTACTTTTTACTTTGCCTTCTGTAGGAAAGCACCCAGAGCTGCAATAAGACTAGCTACAACAGAATCTGGCTCTGTCCAGCTCAAGCTTTACTGCATTGCTTACTGAATCCTGTGCTGTGAGAAAGGTGGAATATAAATACATACATACATACTGCAGACACTCTGCTACAAGCCAACACCAAAAACTCTGGGTTTCTCCAACCCTACTTCACTATCCTCCCAATATGAATGCCACTAAAAAGTCCAGCCAGAGAGAAAACAAGGAGGAAAATGGAGAAGGGATGTCTGGACAGTCTTAAAGTGACTTGGTAAAAAAGGCTTCTTTGTGAGAGGCTTTGAGGCTTTCTAGATTGGCAAAAAGAAGTGTGTTCATGGCTGCATGAAACTCTAGCCTTTAGATGAGAAAAAGGGAAAGTGTGCCATGAAAACACTTTTTTTGCGTTTTAGGGGAGAAGAAGCACCTTTAAAAAGGTGCTGGTTTTCCCAGCTTCTTTTTTAAAAACTGCGGAACAGCGCAGCTCCATCTAAAGGCTGCGGTGCAGCTGCTAAGCATTAAGGAAAAGGCAACTTCATGTCCTGCCAATCTAGAAAGCCCCTTTGTTAACAGAGGTACATACGATACGCACACACATGCAAACACATACAGGATATGATTTTAAAATAAACAAACAGCACTTCTGACAAGTTTGTTCTGGATTCCAAGAATGTAGTTAATCACTATATGCACACACATGTACATATGTGTGTGTGTGTGTGTCTATTAAAATGATTATTAACATTAAATAAATTAGCAAAATATTTCAGCTTCTGTCTTCTTCAGCTGGAGGCATCTTACTTTTGTTTTTACCAATGGGAGAAGGCAGAAGTCAAAACATTTTTCCAATTTATTTACATTCTGTTTGTTATTAATCTTCAAAACTAAATGAGTTTGTATGCCTCCTGCAGAGCTATCTGTTTTATCCTATTATTTTTGTACAGTGCCATGTACATTTGATGGAGCTATATAAATAAACAATAATATCTGTAGGAACTACAAATACTAGGAAAACAGTAAAGCCATTAAAGAAAACTAGTTCACCCATATTTATCATTGACCTTAAAGTGCTGGCACAGTATCTCAGTACAGTACTATGTAGTGTGCTCAGTAACTAATAATTCATTTCAAGCACTGCCAGAGTGATTTTTAATATAATTGAATAATTTTAAAAGGCACTGCTAAATTAGCCAGTTGTGTTTGCATCATTAAATGTTCTATTCTGATGATGGCCAAAGAATAGTAGGGATCTGAAGCCAAGGCCTTTAACCCTTATTCCATCGATATCTCAGTGGCATGTGAAACATCCTGTGTGAAATCCCTTTAATGTCCTAATGGGAAATGGGATCTTAGAAAAAGATGATAAGTATGTTTGTCTCCTATAATAAAGGTAAAGGTATTCCCTGTTGACAAGGTTGTTGCGTCCAAACATAGGGGGTGGTGCTCATCTCCCTTTCTAAGCTGGAGAGCCAGTGATGTGAGAGACTGCTCTGTGATCATGTGGCCAGCATGATTGCACAGAACACTGTTTACCTTCCCAATGGAGTGGTACCTATTTATCTACCTGCATTTGCACACTTTTGAACTCGGCTAGGTTGGCAGAAGCTGGGACTAGTGATGGGAGCTACCTGGGCCTCGAACTGCCAACCTGCCAATCTTACAATCAACAGAGTCAGCATCTTAACCACTTGAGCTACTGCATCCCAGAGCTCAGCAGCATGTATGAAATTAAGGGGTTATTCATGCTTTGTTTTTGTTTTTTAATATGACTATCCCATTAATCTCACTCACACATTCTGGTTTTGTTGTTCACATTTGTTTTTTAATCGGAACCGCATCTTTGGGCATCTCTGCAAGTTTGGTTGCTCATGTGTCTTAGCACATGAATGAAGATGGAATCAGTGATGCAGATTATTCAAAACATGTTCAAGGCATTCAGAGTTTTATCCTGGTTTATCCCAGTTCTATTTGCATCAGCTATTCAGACAGCCAACAATGAGAATCTTTTAGGAAAATTCAGAAACCCTTTTGAGATTGATTATCCCAAGTTAAGTGGGTTTTTTTTGGCCACCTCCACCCTCAACTTAATCAGATGCATATGAAATACATGTGAACAACAAAGATTCAACCCACATTATACCAGGATTATTTTCACTGCCTGAACAACTCCTAAATCTTCAAATGTGACTCATGCTGGAATACAGTTGCTAGCTACCAGTAGAATTTGTGCATTATTGTTGTTGTTATGTGACAGTAAGTAATTTTGAACTTATGGTAGCCCTAAGGTAAACCTATTATATCAGTTTTCTTATTTGTTTTTTTTTGGGGGGGGGGGAGTTGCTTTTGCTTTCCTCTGAAGCTGAGAGAGTATGACGTGACTAAGGTCACCCAGTGGATTTCCATAGTCTATTGGGGATTTGGACCTGTGCTCCAGAGTTGTAGGACAATGTCCAGATGACTATAGCACACTGGTTCCCAATCTGGGCATGTCTATTCTGAATTCAGTCATTTAGTTCAATGGGACCTACTCCCAGGTAAATGTCTTCAGGATTGCAGTTTAACTCAATGGCAGAGCATGAAAAAAATCATTTGCAATTATATCTGGATTGCATAATTAACTGCAACCTTTTTATTATTGCATAAGATTCCACCAGTCAGGGTTATGAGGTTTACTCTGTTTTTAAGCTGTTATCATATTGTCTTGAACTCCTGAGAATCATTTTTTAGAAGTGGAATAGATACAAGTGTATACAGTAGCCCCTTCCTATATGTGGGTGATCTGTTCCGGATCTCCTCTACCCCACATATGGAAAAAAAAACACATAAGGTTAAATCCCTTTATTTGCTATGGCGGTGTGTTTCCTCCTGTGGCGCCTATACCATTTTGTCTTCCACAGGTTGCCACATGTATAAGCGCAAATCCTCATATGGCAAGCTTGCATATGGCATGGGCACCCTGTATTAAGACTTTTCCTCTGTGTTCTACATAGTAGTATCAGAATCTTTAGATAAGATTTAAAAGTCTCTGTCTCAAGTATGTCACACACACATATGCACTGATGGCACTTTCTCTCGCTTATCTTTGTGTTCAAGAACAGATCTTGAGAAAGAATAAGGTCTCTTAAGTGATAAGTTGCAGTGCTAGACATTTTCTCTTCCTCCTTAGGACAAGAAATGGCTTGTTTTAGGATAAGAAAATGCTGATGCTTTTGAACAGTCACACTTGTAGTATATTGGTGTCTGGATCTTGAGCTTGCAAAACTTTCTCATTCCCTGTAATCTAAACTCCTACAGTGGAAACTGAGGCCCTTATCAGATGTTGGAAATAATCTAATGGCAATGCGAACGCAATCATGGGGTTTCACGTTATTGCAAATTAAAGTATCTCATGCAATTTTGGACAAAAGGGAAGTCATTGCGAATGCAATTATGGGTTCTATGTTATTGTGAATTAAAGCATCTTACGCAATTTTGGGCAATGGGGGGGGGGTCATTTTTCGGGTAATGGGAAGTCATTCTGAATGCATTCCAAATGCAATTGGATTTCACGTAAATTAGCTAAACTAGCAAATTCATGTGAATTCAAATTGGCTCCAATTGGCTCCATTCGCAATAAAGAGAAATTCCTCCCATCTGATAAGGTCCTAAGTCTCTTTGAGCTCACTTCCAGGTAGATCTGTAGAGGACTGAACTTTTTTAGGCAATGCCTAGAACCCTACTTTTCCTAAGGGGCATAGTAATATTAGAACAGTTGTAACTGTTTCTTGTGCCCTTGAATGAGAAAATAACTTTTTCCCACATTGAGAGGGAGTCTGATATTAAAGATTACATGCCTTCCAATTCTTTCGTAATGGAGGGAATTGGTTGGCAGGGAATACAGTCTCGGGACAAGAACAGGGAAATTGATTTCTTGTTTCCTGCTTGAAGTTAGATGTACTATGGTATAGTGGTTTGACTGTTGAACTAGGAGACAGGGAGACCAGGGTTCAAATCTCTGATTAGCCATGGAAACCCACAGTCACATTCTCTCAGAGGGAGGCAATGGCAAACCTCTTCTGAGTAAATCTGGCCAAGAAAAGCCTGTGATAGGAGGCAGATAACCACAATAGAGCTTTAAGTTAGGGTAGAAATCAGTGGCCTAGTGCCTAGATCTTCTTCACTGTTCCCACGGTAAGATAAGCCAATTCATTTGTTTGTGGAAACTGTTGTATCACATTGTATTTACTACACTTACATGCAATAGGAAAAAATCTTTTGGGGAATGCACCTTCCTAAATTATTCAGCCATCATGGCTCCCAAAAGTTATAGTACAAGAAACCAACTTTTCCAGGCTTTGAACAGTCCATCAGCTTTGCAATGGGACCTCACCCAGGTTGGACTTGCACCTAGCTTTGGCAAGGTTGCAGTAGTCCCTATGGAGGAACTAAGAGAAATAAAATATTTTTACCCTTTGCCAACTATACTCTTCTTTAAAATAAATAAATAAAAATCCAGAATCCCCCAAGAATTCAACCCAGCTATTTAAATAATACCTTACTTTCTAATTCCCCAAATAGGCTTATCTTTTAAGTATTTGGCTATAACAACTTATTCCAGTGTGCAGCTATGAAGGAATTTGCTCTCCCCCTTGATAGGCCCTGTTTTGATGCCAGGCCCTTTTTAATTCTGCTTTGATTAATTCTCTTTTATTCTTTTGTGCTCTCTCTCTTTCTGCACCTTCACTATTAGGCCAAGTTTCTTTTTGGATGCCAAATAAAGTAAAATAGGAATGTGTTGCCAAGAGTTTAATTATATTCTTCTGGCAAATGGTCATGGTTTGGTCTTCAAAATGTCAAGCGATACTGGCTGCCAATTCTACACAGCCATGGAGGGAGACCTTGGAGTCTTGCAAAAGGCACTTATTTGTGCTGAGCTGGGAAATAGTAATGCCACAGAGCCAGTTGTAGGTTGAGGACATGCCCAAATCCCAGATGAAGGGACAGTTGCCTTGTGGCCTAATCAGCTGGAAAATTTCAAATGATAGAAAATTTCCTCACAGTCCAGTACTCTCACAGGCACTGCTGATACAGGGAAACAATGACCTCTGTTTTTCAAATCTTTCACATATTTTACTGTGCCTACAGTTCTTACTGCCAGCCATGTACAGCACCAACTAATCTTTGGAAAGAAAGGTCTGGTGGCATTCAGGTGGCTGGTGCCAGCAGGACTGAATTGAAAACAGGCTTCTGAGAAATGAGACAAAAGAATCTGCTTATTTGGGGGAAATTCAAGGTGGATGGTGGTGGTGGTGAGGATGACGATAATGTAGCAATAATAATTATTTCTTACCTGCCTCTCCTCATGGTGGGGAACAACAACAAATCAACATGTTTTCCTGGCTTTTGTTTACCACAAGGAACAACAAAATATTAATTGTAAAAAAAAGTTTAAAAACAAATAAATTACCATTAGTGTTTTAATTTACTGTATTTAATTAAAATAAATTTAAAATAATTTAAAAATATTTAAAGCATAACAATGATAAATGTACAGCATTTTGCAGTTCAACCTCCTCCCCCCCCCCCCCGCTTAAACCTTCCACAGAAACCAGTTAATGGTTAGAAGCCTGTACTGTGTGTAAATTAAAATGGTTTTTTCCTGCTGGGGAGACAGAAGAGAGGAGTCCAGTGTGGGCTTCCTAGGAAGGCAGTTCAAGAGACTTGGGGCAAGCACTGAGAAGGCCTTGCCACATATTCATACCGCACATGTCTACTATGGTGGTGGGACTGAAAGAAACCTCTTAGCATATCTGTCATCTTGGAAACCTTACTTTTTGGATTGAAACTATATGCTCAAAGAGATCCCCCCATCTCTGTTTTTTTTAAAACAACAACAACAAAAACCAGAAATTACATACAGGCACTCTGTAATTGTTCACAGGAATCCCAAACTAAATACACAGCACAAAAAGCATGACTGTGTGCAGTCTTCAGAAATTAAACTGGACAGATGCACAACTGAGTCTTTCTTCCTACACTCATATTAGGGAGAGGGAGAAATCCCATGTGTGAAACAGCAGCTAAGTACTGTGACTCCTTTAATTCTGCATAATGAATGAGATTGATTTCCAAGGCTTTTGTACTTTAGAGGGAATAAACCCAAATCTCTTAAACCCTTATTTTTGGCATGGAAAAGTCCAGCAAGGCTTGTGCAGCTGATGACAAGGGTGGTAGGGGAGGCTGGAAGTATGAGAAAGTTTGAGAAGACTCTGGCCCGATCTAGACGGGCACTAAGAGGCACCATTGCAGCGCCATTATGGTTCGGGAGCACACATCATATACACACTCCTGAACCCTAGTACATAATGGTGCTAGCGCCATTACGTAACGCCGTTTAGACGGCATATGTAATGGTGCCACCACAACTGTGCAGCTTCCGCATGGGGCTGTGCAGTTGCAGTGGCGCAAAGGTGCCAGATGGCGCCTTTCAAAAAAATCATGCTGCAACTGCGCACCTAAAAATTAGCGCAGTTTCCCCGCTTCTTTTTAGGTGCGCAGCTGCTTCGCAGCATCTAGCTGCTGTGGAGCAGTTACAATGCTAAAAGGGGTAGCGCCAGACCACCCTTTTTGGGTGGTCCGTACCACTCCTCTTGTTTACCATTGCCTCTGATCAGAGAGATTCTTGAACAAAGGGTAAAATACACTTTAAAACTGAGGCTGTATTCACACTACAGAAATAATCCAGGTTGACATCACTTTAACTGTTATGGCTCAATTCTGTGGAATTCAGGAACTGTAGTTTGTTGGGGCACCAAAACTCTCTGACACAGAAGGCTAAATATTTTACAAAACCACAGTTCCCAGAATTCCATAGTGGTATCAAGGTGGATTATTTCTGCAGTGCGGATGGAGCCCAAGAGGAAGGCTTTAGTCCTATTTTGCTTTCTCCATGGCATCTATGTACATATGTTGATGTATGTGAGGAGGGTGAGAGGAACTTACAAACCACCTTCTTATTTCCTCCAGGTGAAGAGCGAAGGTCCTAAACTGGTGCCGTTCTTCAAAGCCACCTGTGTCTACTTTGTCCTATGGCTGCCGACCTCCAGCCCTTCATGGTTCAGTGCCCTTATCAAGTGTCTGCCTATCTTCTGCTTATGGGTTTTCTTGCTGGCTCATGGAATCAATTTCCTGGTAGCTCACCAGAGTGCCTGCAGAATCTTTGCTGGCTTGATATTCTCAGCCATAGGAGATGCTTTCCTCATCTGGCAAGAGCAAGGCTACTTTGTTCACGGTCAGTATGGTCTTCTGGTTTTGAAATGCAACTAAGCCTTTGGGGCACATACTGGGTACTGTCAATGATTAAGCACACACCACTGATGTTTGCAGAGAAACCCAATCTTAAGTTGAAGCAAACATTGGGAAAGTTCTGCTTTGAACTACAGATCTCAGAATCCCAAAGCCGGCATAGGCACTGGTCAAAGTGGGGGATTTGGGGATCTGTGGCCAGAAAAAGTAACTCTCCCAAGCTCTCGGCTGGATAAAGGCCATATTTTAACAGGAACTGAAGGTACTGTGACAGTGGCCCCACCACACACGTGATACAAACACAACACTAATTTCTTTACTGTTTCTACAGTCTACAAATCCTTTGAACAAATGACCCCAACTGCAGAAGATATAGGGCAGTTGCTGAAAATTAGATGAAATTACAAATATGAATGAATATTTTGCTAGGATTTGTGGGCTAGTACACAAGCAAAACTATCCCATTTAGGTAGCAAGCATTCATTTTCCTTTAATATTAATTCTGGACTCTTTCATACAAGGCTAAATTGGAAGTATAATTTAAGGTCAATTCGAATGCAATCATGGGTTTTATGTTATTGCAAATTAACTCTTCGCACGCAAATTCGGGCAAGAGGGAAGCCAATTCGAATGCAATCATGGGTTTTACCTTATTGCGAATTAAAGCTTCGCATGCAAATTCGGGCAGGAGGGGGTTATTTTCGGGTAATGGGAAGTAATTCCGAACGGAGCAGGGGTTCATGTAAATTCGCTAAACAAGCGAATTTACATAAATCCGCATTGGCTCCATTCAGAGTTGGGAGAAATTCCTCCCCGTTTGAAAGAGTCCTCTGTCCAGAAACAAGAGTGAAATGAATATATAAAGCAGATACTTTAAAGCTATCAGAACCAGGGGACTGGCAGGTTCTGTTTGTTTTTGAACCCAGCTTGCCATTTCTGACACATGGATTGGCACCATATTTGTGCTTTTTGGCTATCAGTTTCTTTCCTAGAGAATTATCATGGAACAGAAGCTGACAGTTTGTGGTGCAGTACCAATACATGGACCACCACTTTTGGTTTTCATCAGTGCAATGTTGGAAGGAATGTTATTCCCTGCCTCTAACCTGAGTGAATGCTCAACTTTTGTTGGTTATTGTGTGCCTTCCAAGCCATTTTTGACTTATGGGGACCCTATCATGGGGTTTTTACTTGATTTGTTTAGAGGAGGTTTGCCATTGCCTTCTCCTGAGGCTGAAAGCATGTGATTTGCCCAAGGTCATTCAATGGGTTCCATGGCTGAGCAGCAGAGAACTGAACTCTGGTCTCCAGATTAGGCCTCCAAAATTAGCATCTTGCTCCCCTGTGTGTGTCTGTGTGTGTTTAACAGTGTGGATGTGTGCCTGGGGGATGAGAAACCTCCTTATGCCTTGCTGCCTTCTCTTTGGTTAGAGCCGGTGAGGTTTTCTCCAGCAAATAAGCAAGCAAGCAAACCTCCTTTGCAAGGAGATGGACTGTGACATGTTGCCCAAGGCAGAGCATGAGTCAGAGAACAAGGGAAAGAAATCCTTTCTGTACTCTGACAGAAACACACTGCTTCACCTTGTAAGCAAAAGAAGAGTGAGTAGCTGCTGTGATCAGCAGGAGGCCTTGGATCCTGTGACTGTTGTACATATTTTGCTAACCCAGCACTTCTTGGCTGCCTTGCCAGACCAATCTGGTTTGGCAAACTGTGCTCAATCTGGAGAGTAAGAGCTAAATCCCAAGAAGACAGGTGTTGTTTTGCAGGTGTGAGAAACCATTTTACTGGTGGGACTTTCTAAAGGCTCTGCAAGAAGTTTAAAATAATTCCAGTTTGACACACCTTCTTTTAGCTTCAGGGCACTTTTCAAAACCTAGCCATTTATTCCACCCCCCCCATCCCCAAACCCTGACACCAATTTACACTGATTGGATGATCTTCAAATGCTTTGGTGGTTACTGCAGTAGCAGCAGCATCATCAGCAGCAAAAAAAGTGCTGGAAGTTATAGTTTTTTCACCCTCACTGTGGATGCCCCTCCAAGCTGCAGTAGAATAAGAGATGGCCTAAACATTGACATAGAGGCCCTCTGGCTCTCTCCCAGAGTCCCTTACACAGTGAAGGCAAGAAAGATGTGGAGTGAATAAGACAGCCAGCATGGTGTAGTGGTCAGAGTGTTGCATTAGGACCCCAGGAAACCTCAGTTTGAGTCCCTACTCATCCATGGGAATGCACTAGGTGACCATCAGCCTTAGAGGAAGGCAGTGGCAAATGTCCTTTGAAAAAAATCTTGCCACGAAAACCCTAGGAGAGAGTCTCTAAAAATTGTAGTTGACCTGAAGGCTTAAAACAGCAGCAACAGAGTATACATGGTGGCCCTGCCCATTTTGTTTCTTGTCCTGGTTGTCACTTGCTTTAGTGATACCCCAGCCAAGAAATTGCTTCTGATATTATTATATCCAAGGGAATTTTTTTGTGATATTAAAAAGTTCCCCATTCATGGCCTTAGAATGTCCTCTAGTGACAGCCTATTGTCTCTCTGTATGTCAGGTGCCAAAGGTGATGGATCAGAGGCATCATTTTAAAGTTCAGCTTAGGAGGATGCAAAAAGAGATTCCAATGGGCAACAGTGGGCAAAAAGAAAACAACCCATGGTGCCAGTGATCATAGGCTGTCTGGGAGCTATCCCACATGGATTGACCAAACATTATAATGACATCACAGTAGATAGCATTACTACAGTAGAAATTACCAAAAAAAATGATACTGTGTGGAACATGCCACATTAACTGAGGACACTTACCTGCTTCCTACATTCTTGGATGAAATCTGAATCAATGATGGCCCAGAACTCCTGTCAGTAACATCTGACAGACTGTGCAACCAAGATCATACTAATAATAATAATTATAGCAATGTGATCAGCACAGATTGAAAGTCACAGTTGTTTTTGAAGGAGAGGGGTTGATGACTCTGATATCCATAGCTGGGCCATGCAGTTATGTATAACAATAGTGAGTCATCATATAAAATCTGTGAGCTAATGGAAGATAAGGGTAATCTTTGCGTATAAACATGTGCATGAAATGGTGGCAGTAGTGGGTGGACTGTGCCACTTTACTTCCTCAGGTGCCTTTGAATTATTCCTCTTGTATCAGCTTGATCTTAAATCAACAGAATGTTTATTTTCACTGAGTTGTTCATATAATATTGCAATCTGGAAGCACTTAAATATATTGTAGAAGTTGCCATAGCTAAAATCCTGTTTTTGGTCCTTCTTTTACAGAACTCCCATGAATACCCTTTCTCATGAGTAATGAATGTGACTGAGCTGCAAAGATTTTTGGAACATGATGAGATGAAGGGGCAGAAAGGGATTAAGTATCCTGTCCCTTCGCTGATATCTTTCCTGCACAAATTACCCCCCAAAGATGTTTCCTGCCAGGGATTTAATATACACGCATGTATAGTCATGATAGCAGTAATAGTACTATTAGCAGCAATAATACCCCCATACTACTTTAGGAGAGCCAGTGTAGTGTAGTGGTTGGACTAGGACACTAGAGACCAGGGTTTGAATCCCCACTTAGCCATGGAAACCCTCTGGGTGATATTAGGCAAATCACATCCTCTCAGCCTCAGGGGATGAACATATCTTTCTCTGAAGAAATTTTTCCAAGAAACCCTCATTATAGGTTTGCCTTAGACTTAGGCACTGTAAGTCAAAAATGACTTGAAGGCACACAATAAAAATACATGTATTTACAAATTGAGTGGAGAACCCTGTGGCCTTTCAGATGGTTTGGACTGTAACTCCCATGATGCCTCAACACTGACCATGCTGGGCGAGGTTGATGGAAATTGTAGTTCAAAACATCAAAAGGACCCAAGGTTCTGTACACCTGATTTAATCAGCATCACCAATCTGCTTGGCACTTGATGAAGTGCACAGTATAGTTAGGCCCTGAAAGATGTGAAGAGTTATCAGTCTTATGGATGACAAGCAGTGCTTTTTATCACAATGTGTTCAGAATGAAATGGAGTGAAAAAAACAATGTAGGACAATCTACGTTAATAGTGTATACTTCAATTTGTTTTAAACTGATCATGTGCAAAAGCTGGCCTTGCTAAACAGTGCTTGTAATTTCACTAAAAGAATTTATAGTAGACCAGACTGAGAGCATTAGATGGACTTTGTATTTTCACAGTGACTTTGTATTTGACTTTCTATTTTCTTTTCAAAAGCTTCAAAGCTTCGCAGCTGTTCTTTCCCTATGTTAATTGTGTCTTAAAATGGAAATGGCAGCTACAAAGTTTATTAGAATCCTCCAGGGACCTTGATAGCCTATCGGTCATGTTCTGAAGCAAGCATTGAAATGAAGCCTTAGATGTCTTGCCAGTTCTGGGGTATCTAAACTGGATTTCTTCATCTCTGAAATCCACAAGCAGTAATTCACACATTAGGATCCAAATATCCTAATGGCCCTAGAACCCACCTGATCGTTGAAGCTAACCAGGGTCTGCCCTGGTTAGTACTTGGATAGATGGGAGAGAAGGAAATAAACTAGACTAAAAGTATATTAATCACTTAAAACAAGACAAAATCAACTAAAGCTATTCAAAACAATTTATAACCATAGTGCATATGCAAATTTGGATTAAATCAAATTGGCCCCAAAGCTTATAATTAGAAAGCCATGTTTTGGCTCAGTGCCACAGGAACACCAGGATCAGTTTTCTAAGGAGAGGTTATTCCACAGTGGGTGCCACAGTGAAGAAAGTTCTTTCCCTCATCATCCCATAATGTATCACCCATGCTAGTGGGACACAAACGAGGGCTTCTCCCACAGACCTCAGACAGGCTTCAGCTTTTTCATTTTTGTTCTTTCGCAAAATTCAGGGCTACTCTCAGTCTACTTATACTTGCCTGTTATACACAGGCAGTGTCATATTTGGTACAGCACTCAGAGAATTAAACTAGACATGGAATACAAAATTCTCCGACTATTTTGCTTTGTATTGTAAAATTATCACTGTGATGTCAATTAGTCTGTATTCATTCAATCTTTATTTGATTTCCCTTTTCCCCAGGTTTACTGATGTTTGCCATTACCCACATCCTGTATTCTTCAGCATTTGGAATAAAGCCGTTAGACCTGAAAGCTGGCCTAGTGATGGCCCTCATGTCCAGTTTCTGCTACACTTTCTTGTATAGCTACCTCTCAGGCCCATTCACCTATCTAGTGGCTGTCTATGTTGCCTTGATTGGCTTCATGGGCTGGCGGGCCATGGCTGGTGTGCAGCTGTGCAACGATCTGTGGACTTGGACCAAGCTTTCAGCTTGCATTGGCTCAGTGCTCTTCATGGTGTCAGATCTGACCATTGCAGTCAATAAGTTCTGCTTTCCCGTGCCCTACTCACGGGTCATCATCATGGCCACTTACTATGCAGCTCAAATGCTCATTGCACTTTCTGCCGTGGAGAGCCGGGATGAGGAGGTGTTCAAGAAGCAGAAGTAGATGATGACGTCCATCCCAAACTCAGCTGAGGGGCACTGTAGCTGCATTCATCCATCCCTGAGGACAGTTCTGATTCTTTAGGTGAAACGGTGATTCCTTTGCTTCCTCAAAGTGTTTTCTTTAGCATTTAGCTAGCTTTCCTCCAGGCTGGTTTGCTGGAGTGTGGATCCCACACTGGAAATTTAGATTGTTCCTGCAGAACTTCTCTGACCTTTCCCCCTGCCCCTACCTTGGAAGCTGTGGGAATCTTCTCAAATAATTCATGGTATTTATATAATACTGAAGCTGGTGCTGAACATTCCAGAAGGAGATGGCTAATTTCAGAATGTTGTTTTTAAAAGAAGGAAGGAAGGAAGTTGGAAGGGGGAGAATAGACAGCATATTGGGGATTAAGAGCCTTACCTTCAACAGTGAATGTGCAAAATCATGTGAAAAGGAGCCTTGGTGCTGTTTCACCGAGCCCCTGTTTTTGTGTACATTGCAGTACAACTGTGAAATTATTGTGTTTCTACACAAGGAACCCCCAGGGCCTGAACAGCATGGGAGGATGCAGGAGCATTGAATGGGAGTTTATATGAGTAGTACAGCTTGTGCTGTCCCTGGGAGAAATCAGTCTGAATTCCAGATTCATACAACCATTTATTTATAGGCCATTGAAAGCCTTTCTTCTGAATGTGAATTCTGTCGAGCCTTTGGCATTCTTCAGACTTAAAAGCAACAACAAAATGCAACAATGTTCTCAGGCGTGGGGTGGGGTGGGAAGATGAGAAATGGGTTCTTGTTAGCCCTTCTTTAAAAAGCAGGTCATGATGCACCATTAATTGGCTTTTTCTAGCAGAAACCTTTTGCTATGTGTAATCTCTGCTGAAAGCACCCAAACTTGGAACTGAAGAACAATTCAAGTATTCTCAAAAGTCTCTGTTGCCAGATGCGTTTCAATTGAATGGACTGGCTGATGAAGCCACCTGCTTTTCAGATCTGCTGTCATCACAAGTGGAGGGCCTGGGAAGAAGTGGGAGCCAACTTCTCTGCCCTGCCATACACATCTCCAAAATCCCAAATAAAGCCAGTGGATGGAAAGAGGGCACAACAGCAATGATGCAGACATGATTGCTTAGTGGTACTCAGAACACTGTGAATGAAGGCTGTGTTATGGATCACTAACAAGTATTATCAAGTTGTCGTTTCTACAATGAGCTTGGACTGTCAGGGAACAATATTCATTCAGTGAAGCCAATGGGCTTCCATGTGTTTGTGCATGTGGATTTTTTATATACCATTTCCTATGGACACATGCACTTCAATGTTGAGTTGACTTTCTCATCCCCTTCAACTAATATTCTAGAGTCTGCAGGTGCCTTCATGCATACAGCTGCAATGCAGGTCATGTCAGCAGGTACAGCAGCCCTGTCGCCAAAGTGCTGAGAGAGTTTGTCAATGCACCACTTTTCTAAGCCATTCATCCATCTTCACAGGGCAGCACTGAGGTGCTATAGATCAGTCTGGGAGAGTTTTCAGTTGACCTGCCCTGCAGCAGAATGAATGAAGACCCCTCTGTGCATGTTCTCATTGTTACTCATGGAACCTTTCGGGAAAGAGGGAGAATGCATTTTCCTTACACATTGTATTTGACTTGGTTCACTGCTCTTTACAGTCTAGTAAGTGGAGGATGCTGAAGCCTTTCTTTGTTTCTTTCTTTCTTTCTTTCTTTCTTTCTTTCTTCTGAACAGTCATGAGATGCCACTTAGAGTTAGATTCCTCCTCTCTTGTGTTCTGTCATTAGAATTCTGTCTTTGCTTGCACTGTGCAGACAAGCAAGTTTTAAATTATTATTTTGGTTATCTGTCAAACCAGAGAGCATGTACCTTGTAAAAGGACCCCACACACACCCTTTTTTCTTTTCTTTTTTTAAAAAAGGTTAATTCTTAGGGGCATCTCTAAAGCAGTGCTCAATATATTCCAGATCATTTCTTCTCCCTCCCCTCAGTAAATATCATTTGATAAAATTTGCACATGGCTGCATCCCAGTATTAGTAACATGCAACATATTCTAGTCCTCAGCATATGAACCATTGCTCCCTAGAGTCTGGAAGAACTTACATTTGCAAAGGGTGTGTCCAATACCATAAAGGAATCTCTACCTGTTCAGTTATGAACATGGAAAGTGCTTCAGTGATTTTCATTACAGCTCCAGCAGGCACTGGAAATCAGTTGTGGAAACATGCTAGAGATCCTACTTGTGCTACAAATGTACATTGTCTTAAGCCACTTCAATTGCCACAGCTTTTCCCAAGGGAATTTTTGAATATTTAAATTTGTGTATGTGCTAATAATTCTCTACAGTATATCTTTAGCATGTCTCCTTGCCACAGTGCCAGGGCTCCCAGTATATCTTGAGTGACTAATACATTTAATCTCTGGTATAGAGTAATGCTAAATCAAACCATTTTGAAAGCACAGATTGAAAGCAGACTAGAGCAATATAACCCTGCACTTCAGGTAAATGCTGAAAGCTGCTGTTGAATGCAGTTTTCTATTGCAAAGGGTAGGATTTACGCTGCTTACAAAATATTCATAGAATTGTAGAACTAGAAGAGTCCAAAAGGCCCATCCAGTTCAACGCCTGCCATACAGGAAGATACGATCAAAGCACTCCCAACAGATGGCCATCCAGTCTCTGTTTCAACCTCCACCACACTCTGAGCCAATGTGTGCTTACTGTCAAGAAGTTCTTCCTAACATTTTGGTGGAATCTCTGCAAGTCCCATTAGCTTCAGCCAGCATAGCCAATGGTGAGGAATGTTGGGAGCTGCAGATGAACTACATTCCCATTCTTGCTCCCTGGGTTCAAGAGTGCTGGCATCTAGTTTATACTGAAATTCAGACAAAAAACTAATTCAGTTTGGGCTAGGAGTGCCAATAACGATTGCAATGGCATTTCAATCTAGATCTCTCTCTCTTTCTCTCATTCTGACTCTGAAAGTACTGAGCCCATATTGCACAAATAACTGTGCTGCAAAACTAGGAATGGAAATATAGTTGAAGGGAGCTTGTGCCTATTTGGTCTATCAGACTGTAATTGATGCTTTGGAATAACAACAACAGTAACAACAACATTTGTTTATGATACCCTTTCCACAAAAAGGTGGAACATCAAACATATATAATCAGGGTTACTTTCTAATCCAGTACCCCATCGGAAGCAGCAGCAGTAACAGCTCAGCATTCCTACTGTGGAATATTTGGCAGGGAATAAGGCAACCTTTTTAGAATTACTCAAAGAGGCAGCCATGTTTTAATAAAAGGAACACAAATGAATCTAGTAGCACCTTTGAGGCTAAATAGGAAGAAGAAATTTCTAGTATAACAAGCATTTCTAGCTATAATCCACTTTATCAGATGCAACACTCTTTTAGAGTGCTAGAATCCTGGACTCAATTGGTTACACTTTGTGCTGTGTGTCACAGGGATGCAATTTAACTTGTAGAAGATCTTGTTTTAGCATGGTATGTTGGTCAGAGTCTGGATGGCAGTATGGTTTCTTTGTCTGGAGTTCTCACATGGTGAGTCATAAACCTTATACTGAAATGTTTAATGAAAAGACTTTTTTTTTAAAAATTGTTATCAAGGGAAGATTTCTTGACTGACTAATTGTGTTCTGTTCTAAACTGTCTGGGCCTGGTTAAGCATATCATCTGGACTGAACATTTTTATGTGTAAATTTCAATTATCTTTGGAAGTCTTTCATTGGGTGAAAAGCTGATTGTTGTTGAATGCAAAAGAGAACAGGGAGGAGAGGTATTTTAAATGCAATTGAACATTTTGGCCAAATTTAGGTTTTGCTTTCTCCACAGGCTCAAGAAGCAAGTCACACGTTATGTGTGAGTAAAACACCTGAACAGCCTTTGTGCAACTTGCCTGTTCACAAGACCTTCTAGGTCTGAGCTGCATGGATTGTTTTCAATAAAATCCAAGGAGGCAAGTATCCTGTTGGTTATTTGCTTAGAACCACTGGATCAATTATTGACTGGTGAGTCAACTCATAAGTAAATCACAACAATACAGTGAGTCTGCTCTAGTTGGGACTAGTGATATGCCTTAGGCTGTTGTCTTCATACTAACTCCTGTCTCTGTTCTTCTGGAATCCCCTGCTGTGACTCTACAGTTTGTGAGAGAGAAAAAAACCTTATCGCAATGTACAATCTAGATATAACCACTAAGGGACATCAAGTTGGAAGAAATCATAGAGTTGGTCTTAAAAGCAAAAAGGGAGCAGTGGTGAGTCACTGTTACAGCTATGTTTTAAAAATAAAACTCATTGTTTTAACATTTCTCAAAAGTAAAACAATTCATTACTTTTGTTTCCTTTTGGGGAAAGAATACATCCATCTGAATACTACTTGTGGATGGCTGGAGAAACAAAATATATTCGCCTCCCATCTACCTCATTGTCACCTCAGCACCACAATTTACTGTACGTCACCTTTTCTGCCCTATACCAGCAGAAAAGTGAGATGTAAGTTAAACAAACAGAGAATGAGGTAGTAGCGCAAGCCAGTACTTGAATCTTGCCATATGTTTCCTCCACCATTTAGTGATGACATGCCCCATATAACTAGAAAAATAACAGAAAGGTTACTTGTACCACAGAAGTAGTAAATTTAGCCCTTATTAAACCATAACTGTAATGCAGTTACACCTTCATTGTTGGGAAAAAGAACTATTTAGAAGTAACTAGTTACATCTGCAAGCTTTCAACAACCCACTTCTTTGGTGTTCTTGATAGGTGGATATCCATCTTCAGCTGAAAAACATTGCAAGAAAGGAGACACTGACACTCTTCTTGGCAGCCAGTTTTACTGTTGCTCACAGTGCCATAAAATCCTTGCTAATATTTAGCTGTAATCCACTTTCAAGTAATTTAATACCATTAGTTTGGGTTTGTGCTCTGAAGCAACAGAAAACAAATTTGCTCCGTCAGCTTTGGACAGTCTTTCCAATCATGAAGGTCATGCTCATATAACTTCCTAATTGCCTGTTGTCCAGGAAAAACATATCCAACTTAGGAGAAGGACCATAGCTCAGAGGAAGAGCATATGTTTTGCAGATTATGTGTAGAATGTTCAAAGTTCAACCCTGGCTTTCTCAGGTAGGGATAGAAAATACCCCTGCCTGGAGCTCTGGGGAGCTGCTTCCAGACAGTGCCAACAGTACAAAGCTAAATAGATTAATGGTTTGATTTGGTCTGAAGTAGCTCACACCAGAGGCTCACTGTTTTGCACGCAGATGGTCCCAGGTCTAATCCCTGGGATTTTGAGGTAAAAATGCAGGCACAATTCCTGCTGAAAACTGCCAGTCAATCTGTAGCCTAGGATTAGGCAACATGTGACCCCCTAGAAGATGCTGGACTGCAATGCACATCCTTCCTCTCCAGCACAGCTGATGGTAAAAGATGTTACCAGTTGCAGTGTCCAACAACATCAGGAGGGCCACAAATTGCCCACCTGAGTGTAAATGTTGCTGGGTCATGATCCAATTCACTATGGCACAGCTTCCTCTGTAACATAACTTTCCAACTTTTCCAACATTTTCATTCAATTTGGTTTTCAGCACCTTCACCATCTTCTATGAAAATGGTCCAGTTTGCATCCGATCTTAATTTTGTTCAAGGCAATCACAAAACAAAGAAAGAGCATTTCTGCTTGAGTCAAATGGTTCTCTGGGTTAGGGCTTGCTGGGGGGGGGGGGGGATATTAACCCCTAACTTTAGTCTTGGTTCCTTTTTGAGATCTTTTCAGCTTGCCCACTCACTCCAGTCATGTAATATATCACAAATGGGCATAAAGGCACCACAAGCTGCTCCTTAATTGTCTGCTAGCTAACAGCACTCATTTCTTCATCCAGATGCTAAGCAGATTTCATACCCATGTCTTCTCTTGCAGTCATTGCTGAGGCGGCATTTCCTCTTTTAGAAGAGTTGCCAGGGGCCCTTTCCTTTAATGTCTACCTTTTCTTTGTGTGAATACTAGCTCCACATAAGAGAACGGTTGACCTCTTTTCTCCCAGTTAAGGCCACCACAATTACACAGGTCTCTGAAATTGTCTGGAGGATAATTCCATTTCATCCGCTGTGCTTCAGGGGGTGCATCTGCATTTCAGAAATAATCCAGTTTTACTCTGCTTTTAACTGCCTATCATTGGGTTTTCTTGGCATGATTTTTTTCAGAGGAGGTTTACCATTCCCTTCCCTTGAGTCTGAGAGAGTGTGACTTCTGTAAAGTCAGCCTCTGGTTTCCCATGGCTGAGCGGGGACTCAAACCCTGATTTCTTAGAGACTTAGTTCAACACTCAAACCACTACAGAATGGGGGCTCTCTTACTGTAGATTATTAACATACATTGTGCAGCTATTCCATCTCCCCACCCCACCCCACCCCACCCCACCCCACCCCACTGATTTTTTTCTGGTAAGAGGGAAAAAATGGAAGTAACGGTGGGAAAATGAATTACAGCTGCCAATTGAAAATGCCATCATTTCCCTCCTTTCAATTTATATGAATGAGACAACATCATTGTATAGTAAAGATGTAATCTGGAAGCTCCCTCCACCAACTGTGGCTGGTAGCTTCCATGTCAGTGGGTGTGGAACCTGTTTCACATTTTATTTATACTGTAACTTGAAAGGAGTTAGCCAAGGTGTTATATCTGTTTTAGGTAATTCCTTTAGAGTCTGGACTAAAGTTCAGAGTGGATTCCCATGCCCACTGACATGAAAGCACTGCCAATGCCCTACTTAAAAATGCAATCCAGACTAGTGTGATCAGAAGAGTAAAATGCCTCATTACAAAAAGCAACTCCCTTTGAAATCACCTCCTATTAATTCCAAACAGGCATTTGTTCTATTCCATTTCAAGATACATACTTTTAAAAAACAGCTCTGACAGAGAACCAATTGTGCCCATAGCTCCACATATAATTCTGCATCCTCCCATTGCCTGGCATGGAGAGAAAGGGGGAGGAGGTGGAGAGAGACCATGGAGCAGCAGTTCCTAAACATTGGTCCTCCAGGTGTTTTGGATTTCAACTCCCAGGAGCCCCAGCTAAGTTGGCCAACCATCAGGAATTCTGGGATCTGAAGTCCAAAACATCTGGAGGATCAAAGTTTGGAAATCCCTGCCATAGAGAAACAACTAATCTCAGTTTGGCTGTGGGGGGAAGAAATGAGGGTGACGGGTGTGCTCTCAAATAGAGGGCACTCACCTTTTCCTTCCCCCAAGAGCTCAGAGCAGTCAGACCTTTATGGACTGAATTGCCTTGCCCCTGCTTCCTTTACTCATGGGTAAGTGAAAGCAGCAGGGTCCCACCTGGGGCTTGAGATCTGTCAGGCAGTGGGAGATTTTTGGATGAAGCACAAGAGCAAGAGGATAGCCCTCTGTGCCCTGTCCAAAAAGGAACTTAGGTGCATGGATGTCACCAAGAGAATGCTGGCCTATCTTTGCAAGAACTATGTTGTTGTTGTATGCCTTCAAGTCGCTTTTGACTTATGGAGACTCTAAAGTAATCTTATCAGAGGGATTTTTAGCAAGATTTGTTCAGAGGAGGTTTGCCATTGCCTTCCCCTGAGACTGAGAGAGTCTGACTTGCTTAAGGTCATCCAGTAGGTTTCATGGCTGAGCTGGGAATTGTACCCTGGTCTCCAGAGCCGTAGTCCAACACTCAAACCACTACACCATGTTGGCTCTTACACCAATAAATAATAGAATGGATTTGAGAAGAAAAGAAATTATGGTTGTTAGAAATGTATGTCCTTGTCATGGCTCCAATTGTTTAACTACTGTCCTTGTATGTTTGCCTGTAGTGTTGATGTTTTGGCATCTCGAGGTCAGATGAGCAGCAGTTGGCAGCAAGGCTAGGAACATTCTCAAAAATAGGAAGAAACTTTCACAGTACTATGAGAAGGCCTGATGGGCTTGAATGAAAGATCTTGTTTAAAATAATATAAAATTGTATAATCTCTTGGGCTTTAATGCTGTTGCATAATATGGTCAACATTTCATTCATGTGAGAAATTGTGTCTGGTTTGGGTGAGCTGCTCATAAGGAGATTTAGCAATTTGGCATCTTCATTCATCCAGCCTGTTTATCTGTTGGCCGCACCATGACCTCTGCCCCTTGTAGAATTGTAGGGTGTACCAGCTTGTCCTGTGCCTAGCTTTTGCAGATTGGTACCTCTTCTGGAAAAAATTAGTGCAGAAGTAATATTGTAATAGTGTGCTTTCTTGGGTGGATAGGTGGGTACCAAGAGAAAAATGAGTGTGAAGATCACTACAAAGTTCTGTTAAAATATTCTTCAGAAGGGCATCCTTTGCTCTGAACAAGGCTTAAAACTCAATTTGCCAGTAGCAGATGGTGAGTTGAAATGTGCTGTCAGTCCGTGAGTAATGAGTAAAATGGCATTTTCTTTTTAAAGCAAATGAAGTGTGTGTGTGTGTACTTGTGTGTGGAGACATTTCCTAGATTATTTCCCACACTTGTTGCTTTGTTTGCACCATATGAGGTTATTTGTAAGAAACTCAACAACATATTTTTTACTCCAGACATTGGAGAAGAATAAGGATAATTAAAAACGAAATACATTTTCAACTTGGGGAAGTTTAAGTTGCTTTGGCTGAAGTAACAATGCAATCCTAGCTCTCTTAAAGCATATGTAGTTTTGATGGGTTAAAGTTTCAATTACTATTTACATTTGTTTGTTTGTTTGTTTTTTCGGGGGGATCCTGGGTTTTTTTCCCCCTCTTTCTTTCTTTTTCTTTTTTGCTTTTGGAAAAAAATTCTAGTTGTTAGTTTTTGCATCTTACTCCATTTCTCTGCATGGTGTCCACTCTCCTTATTCCATGAGTTTAACTTCCTGCACCTCCAGATCTGTCTCATATAACTCACTACAGTAAGGTAATTTTTTTTTTTTTTGCTTTAGTTATTTGAAATAAATATAGCAATTTTAATATTAGTACTCTCAAGCCAGTAGTTTAATACTGAGTGGGCAATTATTTCTGAGCTGCATACTACTACTCTTGTAATTTCTTGCAGGTCTAAAAGAAATGTGTTTGTCAGGATTCACAGACAAATGTTTCCCTCGCTCAATTTAGTTAGCTGGATTTAACACTCCACCCCAATGTTACAAATTATGGATCATCTTAGATTGGGGATTTATGGAAGAACAGGTTAAAGTATTCCACATATTGACTGGAGGAAGGGGAATACATCTCAAATCTTGTTTCTATGTGCAGACCACAATTGTGGTATTGTTCCTGTAAGAGGCAAAGGGATGCTGTGAGGGTGTAGGGCAAGAAACCAACATCCTGCATATGAGATATGGGGCTTGGTAGTCCACATCACTCAGTAGACTGCAGTGCTTCAGCCTGCTTGGCATTTTGAAATACTGGAACTTGAGTCCAAGACATTTCCTCACTGAAAGTCTGGGACTTCAGGAAATCTGGGTAAGTGATGGCAGCTTTCCCCCTCCTATCTGCCATTGCTGGGTGCTGCCTAGGACGGAGCCTCCCACCTACTCCACACCATAACTGGTGGGGGAAGCACATTTCAGTGCTTCAAAGCCCCACCTTCTGTGGTGGTAATGGTGGTAGAAATTGTGGAAAGAGATGCTAAATGTATCCTTCTGCAATTTCCAACCATATATTCACTCTTGGTGATGCGAGTGTGTTGCCAGCAAGACTCTGGTCAATCACAGAATCATAGAATTGGAAGAGACCACAAGGGCCATCCAGTCCAACCTCCTGCCATGCGGGAATACACAATCAAAGCACCCCCAACAGATGGCCACCCAGCCTCTGTTGAAAGACCTCCAAAGAAGAAGACTCACCACTCTCAGAGAGAGTGTGTTCCACTGTCGAGCAACTCTTACTGTCAGGGAATTCCTGCTAGTGTTTAAATGGAATCTCTTTTCCTGTAATTTGAATTCATTCCTTCTTGTCCTAGTTCCTGGAGCAGCAGAAAAAAGCTTGCTCCTTCTTCCATATGACACCCTTTCAAATATTTGAACATGGCCATCGTGTCATTTCTTAAACTTCTCCAGGCTAAACATACCTAGCTCCCTGTAGGGCATGATTTCCAGACCTTTCACCATTTTAATTGCCCTTCTCTGGACACTTTCCAGCTTGTCAGCATCGTTCTTGAATTGTCATTTGTTTTGGCTCTGAAGGAAAACCAATTCGAGGCATTTATATCCTTTTCTTTCTCTATCATTGGGTGACAGCACTGGCAGAACAATTTGTGCAATGGCCAAAGAGTTTTTACCTCAGAAGTGTTTCGTGATCTACTTTGGCACGCATGGATATCTGCACTGAGGACTGCTTTTGTTTTTAATAATGATGGTAATTTATGAAAACTGCTGGGATCTGGATCTCATATGTAGAGATCCATTAGGTTGCTAAATCTTGCTTTGGCATTTGTGTTGTTTCCTTGTGTAGGTTATAAAGCAGCATGGTCTCTGTTTATAGACAAAGAGTTGAGCATTTCCCTCATGAGTGGCTCTGTATAGGGAAATGCACCCCCAGCCACATCAAATGACACAGCCAGTTAGTTGAATGGGGCTTTATTGAAACGGGAAAGGAGATATGCATACAGATTTATACCTTCATTTGCAATTGCTCTTGTGTGTGGAAGGCTGTGGAGAGTAGGTGTTATTATAATATAGTATACAATTATGTTAAAAGTCACTTTTAAAATTTTGCCTAATTGTCGGGGTAAAAATATCACTTTTGTAAGGGTTTTTTAAAATGCAATGGCCAGTATTTGCAAGTACTATTCTTCTATAGTGAAGAGTAGTTTCAAGCAAAATCTTGGAACAAAGCACAAATTGATAACAAAGAGGAAAAAGTGGTCAGCATCTTGTTTTTAAAATTGTGGATAATATTGATTAACTTCTTTAACATTTTGCCCTAATGTGCAGATACTGTATTCAGAGACTAAGGTTGCAACTTAAGCCTTTTGCTGCAATGAGGGCTTTTCTATATTGCAGCATTTGTGTTGCCTTTAATGTAGGCTCCTGCCAAACTATGTGCTTACCCTCCATGTATCCACAGCAGTAATACTATGCTCAATTAATACTACATTTTTCACTTCCTTCTCCTTGGTAGTTTGCAGTTTGTTCCTCTGGTTTTGCTTCTTTGTCCATAGATTATCTTTTTTTTTAATTTAAAAATTCAGTGCACAGTTTTGAAGACTATTTGAGGAGTTAAACATATGTCTAACTTGGGATTATTGGATTTCAAAGTACTTAAAGCTCTGGCTGAACTGGGACCCTGTTTTCATCTTGTCCCCACACTGATATAGCATGACCAAAAGATGGCATCTTGCACTTGTGCTAGAACACTTTGTTTGCAAGGAGTAATAACAAACCAACAACATCCTTATGGTTTGTACCAGAGCTTTACGCAAAAGATAATACGCAAAAGAGTTTTATGGTGAAAGACTTGGCTTTTAAAAGCAGAATAAAAACATTTCTAAGACATAAACCGGTATCAACTTAATTTTTGGGGTTTTTTCACAGATTATGCAGTGCCAGATTCAGATTTGCCAGTGTAGATTGTTTACCTCTCTCAGAATCTCCTAACACAGTTGGGGATTCTGGGAAATGTCTCCAAATGTAACGTTTCCAAGCTCTGGGCCACTCCCAACCTGCTGAGGAGCATACCCTTTGTGAAGCATATGTCTGCACTGAGCATTTTGGAGAACCTTTAAAACAGGAATAGGCAAAATGCAACCCTTGGGATCCCTAAGTGTGGTCCCTCAAACTCCCAAAGCCCCAGACTGTCCCCAAAAGTTTTTTTTTTTAAAACCAGGCAGATTTTCTGGTGTTTTTTCTCTGAAACTACTCCAAAGCTGCCAAAACCCAGTGAAAAATGTGGTAGTTTGCTTCCCCCAATCACCCAGATAAAAGGGGGTTAAAAACCCAGCCGAAATGGTGGGAGACATGATCTTTTATTTAGGGAAGGGCATTCAGAATTCGCAGCCTGAATTCTCTAGTGCCTCATTGAGCCCAAAATTCCATAGGATGCAACCATGGCAGGTAAAGTGGAATTATAGTGATATAATTGTCTAGTGTGAATGGGCCTCTTTTTTTTAAGAACTGAAGAAGCAACAGATTGTACAGTACTTCTTTGTAACATTTATTAAGATAAATTATGTTCATGATCAAAATTCGCCAACTGTGGGATAGCCCTCTCTCCTGTCTCTGTCCAGGCTGAAAGACGCCAGAACAGCATTGCACATATCCAGGGAGGACATAGATCTTAAGAAAGCCAAATCAAAGGCACCTTCACACAGCACTGGAAGTTTAAGGTTGCGGCCACCAGGTTTTCAAATGCTGCCAGGTTTTCAAAACAGCAATAAGGGCAGTCAAAATTTCTGACGTGCAGAGTTGTTGATCAGGAAGTAGCTATTAAGAAGTTTGTCTTGCACCTATATACCAAATGAAGGTATTGATTTCAATTAACTTAGCCATGTATTTCACTGCAAAATTAACATATTGTCCACATGCATAAATTACATGACACACACATTTCTATCTTTATGAAGGGACCACAACCTGAAATACAGCATTTTTTTTTTGGCCGGGGGGGGGGGGGGCATCTACTGTAGTTCAAATCTATATGAAAAAGAAAATTTTCCAATTCTCAAATAGGGGACATTCCTTATAATAACACCTGCCAGTCCTATAAGCGACAGACTTTCTGGCCCTCAGAGTTAATCTAGTGAGTTGCAAATTCTTTCCTCTTCCCACTAACCAACAACATTTTCAGCACTGTACAAACATGGAGCAAGTCTCTGGTCCCAGTTCCCAACAATTGTACTGGTCCCATAAAAACTAAACATAAACATTGGTACGTGGGCCATAGCTAGCATAGACCTGTAATGAAAACTGTAATTGGTTTGAACTCAGATTCAAATACATTGTGAATGTTACCATCTTTCATGCTGGATTTCTTTTCCTTTTATTTTCAGTTTAGTGAATGTTCTATTGTTGCATTTTTCTTTTATATGTAAAATACCTTACATACATATAGATACACTAGAAAATAAAAATCTCTGGCCAAAATGCCAAATGTGTTTGATAGATTTTTTTTCCTCATTGTTGTTGCTCAATTGTTCTAAAACCAGAGAGGGGGGGGGGGGTGGTGAGATCCTGCCTTAATGTGAAAATTACGATTTAGGAGTATTGTTTGAAACGAGCTGCAGATGTTCTCTCTGGACAAGAGGTTAATAAGGGAAGACATGATAGTCTAAATACCTAAAAGGATGTCATGCAAAGGATGCAGTGGACCTGGGGACCATTCACACCATGCTGTTATAGCACTATGATTCCACTTTAACTGCCTTGACTACATCCTATGTAATCCTAGCATTTGGGGGCAGCACTAAAATACTCTGGCAGTTAATTCTAAGTAGCTCTCCCTAAACTGCAAATCCCAGGATTCCATGGCAATTAAATTGGAATTACAGTGCTCTAACTGCATAGAATGAAATGCCCCCGCTGTCTGTTGTGGCAGAGGGCAATGGTAGAACTGTCTTAAGAGTAAGAACTATTTTGGCTAAGAAACAAACTCCTTCCGGTAGTCGTTTTACTGGAGGTATTTAAACATAGGTTGGACAGCTCTATGTGTGGAAATCTGTCAGCAGTTTTACACTGCAGTACCTGAATTCATGATTGGATTACAGCAGTGATTCCCAAACTTCAGCTCCCAGAAGCCACAGCCATTTTGGCCAATGGTCTAGGATTTTGAGAGCTGAAGTCCATAACACCTGGAAGATCAGAGTTTGGGAATCACTGCATTATAGACTTGATGACCTCTAACATCCCTCCTATCATTCTGTGCAATATAGCTCACAGTATGATGATGCTTCTAAGTCTTTTCAGATAGCTGAGGGAAATTTCAGGTGTAAGAGCGTGGTGTATAAATTCCTTTAGAAGTGAAACAGACGTAGCTGCAAGAAAGCTATTGTCCTTCGGAATCCTTTTCCGGGACTCTATCAAAAGCTAATCTCACCCATTGCTAAAGACTGGAGATTAGCAGGCATGGCCGGGTACCCAATCAGACTCCACTAGAAAGCAAAAGCATAATGACTAGCAATGGGTCCTGTGGGACATCTCCAAACTATATATCCCAGGATTCCATAGGATGCAGCCATGACCGTTAAGGTGGAATCATAATGCTGTAATTGTGTAATGTGAAAGAACCCCAGATAAATGGGACAATTTGGTACTGGTATGAAGTTGTTCCAATTGCTCTACTTTTAATTTGTTTGCAATTCAGACTGATAACGTAATAATGTTTCTCCTTGAGGTAAGGCCTGGAAAGTTCATCTGAAGCCAAAGTTTGGGGACAAGGGCAACACTAACATTCCGATCAATAAACTATAAACACAACAACATCTAAGTAATTGTTTCATTGATTCAGGATGAAAAAGACCCCTTATATATATAAACAAATCTAAAATCTTTGTCAGGGGAGCTAGTGGAAGGAAGGATTAAGAACAAGATCATGAATGACCCTGGTAGTCTGGGGACTGAATTAGTTTAGCTGGAATTGCTGCCTGTTTAGAACAAAATCATAGCAGTGGTGGGAATGAGTTCACCCAGACCCACTGGCCCAACTTTTAACATCATCAGTAGCTCTGATGGGGTGCCCCACCTTCTGAAGTGGCTACTAGGGATAGGATTTTATCATGGTGGTGGCTTGTTTGTGGAATTCTGTTCTCTTATCCCTGATGAAGTTTAGATGCCGTGTAAAAATTATTATGAGATGCATGGACACTCAGTGATGCTTACTGAGCATTCACTAATTGAATTTTGCTGCTGTTGGGTGATCTGAATATGATTTTTATGGCAATGTTCTTACTGTATTCTGTCAGACTCTGATAAAGACTATTGTTTTACAATGAGGGATTAAGTTACTGTTGTAAATTACCTTGAAGAGTAAGGTTAGATGTATTGCAATACAAACATTCAATTCAGCATAACAAATGAAAGTATTATTAAAATATGGATGACCCTTAATCTGGAAGTACTCTAGATGAGTGTCCACAGGAAGCAGATGCTCTGATAACAATTTCATTAAAGACCGGTTCAGATACAGGCATCCTGCAATCCACTGCTTTTTGCTCTTAAAATTTGACACTTTATTTGGTTTTGGAAAGTTACTAAATCTGGGCAAGTCACATGTTTTCAACCTGGGGGGAAGGCAATGTCAAACTGCCTCTGAACAAACCTTGCCAAGAAAACCCATGATAGGTTCACCTCAAGATTGCCATAAATCAGAAATGAATTGAAGGCACACAACAACAATGACAAATACTCTCAATGAAGTGCAGCTTAAATGGTTAGTCTTCCATGACTCCAGGGGTGGTGTGTGTACTTAAGAGAATTTAATTTGCTCTTTAGCAAAACAATAACTTTACTATGTACTTAATGTGGCTGTGGTACATGATGCTCTACAGTAAAATACTACTAGTGGTTGCTGCTAATAAAAATGAAAGAATGGACACTAGAAACCATTTCTTGTTCACTAACTTTAACACCAGTGAATGATCAGAGACAGGATTTAGGTGGAACAAAAAGAAAAAGAAAAGTAAAAGATGATGAAAAGTCTATACAGGGTTCTTTTAAATTTCCAGAATAAGGTTTCATTAAGTATTGGCAATATTGTTATTTATTATCACTTTTAACATCTGATAACTTTGGAAACAAAGCAACTGCCCCCATGAAAGACTCAGAGTGAAGAGACTATTCACCAGTATTTCAGTTAACAAGCTACAAGCGGTAATACAGTCATATGCTGCTTAAGCCATGCACAGCCAAAACAAAAACATCTGAATTATTCCAAATGCTGAGGTGAATTCAAAATGTGTTTTCTGTCCACCATTCACATGAGATGTTTTGACTTCTGCAGGCTGTCGGTTACTGAATCCAGAAGGCTTTTATCATCTTTATCTAAAAAGGGAAAGTGATAAAATATTAACACATGGCACATGGTTTGTTATTCACCTCATGGAAAATTATATTGAAGCTTGCCTGGTCAGGCCAGGCATGCAGTTCCTAACACTCTGGTTTTAGGTATATTATGTCCTGGTGACCCACCCACAATTTTCTAAAAATAGAAGCTCAGAAAAGACAAGGGGACCAGACCAGGCTCCCTCTTTCTCCTCTGTCATCTAAAGCCCTATTAAGATATGCATAGATGCCACAGATCCAGCCCTCTGGCTATTCCTGTGTTAAGCAGTGCACCAGTTTAAGAGGCAGCATCTGATAGGGGCATCTCTCCAACCAAATAATCCTGAGTAACCTATGCAATTAAATCATTGATTCTTTGTCACTCTTCTCCTTCAATCATGTTTTTTGGGGGGATAGGACAGATGCGGCAGAGACAAACTATTCCCATGACAACAAATTTGCTGGGTCAGTTTGGATTATTGCAGCACAAAGATGTGAAGCAGCTATAATGCACGTTCCAAACCTGCAGATACATCTAAAGCAGAGGTGGGCAACTGTGGAGGGGGTGAGGCTCATTCTCCCCCAGTGATCAGCGCCATTCCATTTAATTGCACTAAAAGAACTGTCACATCACTTCTGGCTGCCTTTTCGGCCATCTTTAGCCTTTTACCTTTTGGGGGGGGGGGGAGGAAGCAAATTGGTGCGTTTTCTGGCTAGTTATGGATGCATTTAGGTAATTTTGGACAAAAATTGTCTGAAAATTGGTGTTATTGTATTAAAACTATAGCTGCTGCAGGAGCCACACCTTGGGAAACCAAGGGCCATGCAACTCATGGACTGTACCTAAGTTACTGTTACTTAACTGTTTCTGTTACTTAAGTTACTGTTGTATATTGCCTTGAAGAGTGAAGCTGTACTGTAAATACAAACATTCAATTCAGCATAACAAACCAAAGTACTATTGTGCAGTAAGTTGAAGGACTCAACTTACCATACACCGTCAATGTGCAGCTACATTTTTCATGTCCAAGCTCATTCTCAATTAATATGGAGTACTCTCCACTGTCCTTGGCAGTGCAAGTGGGGATCATCAGTGTGCAGACTCCACTGGTCGAATTGTACCAGAATTTAGAATTGGCTGTGATGTTGACATTCCCCTTGTACAACGTAACCACAGGGCGAGGATTGCCCAAGAATGCACAGCTCATGGTGCAGTCATGACCCCGGCACACTGCATGGTTTTTCAATGGGGTGATGAAATGGGGAGCATGGCGCCAATCTCGTTCATTATATTCCTTCATCTTGGCATGGAAAAGTTCTGTTAACAAAACACAGTGATTAATTCTAATTTCAAAAGACGTTTACTCCAAATTGATATTCAGAGACAGTGTTCAGCAAAGGATAGACATTGGACTGGGACTTGGGAGGTCCCAGTTTTAGTCCCTATTCAGCTATCCCACCCATTGGGTTGGTCACTTTCTCAAACTGACATAATTCACAAGCTTGTCATGAGAGGTACATGGGAGCAGCAGAGTTGCTTTGAACTTACTGAAGGGAAAGCAAGGTATAATAGAATACAATCAATCAATCAATTTCAACCCATCTGTGCTAGAGTAAGCATCAATTTCATCCCTGAGTCCCTGACACTAGTTTCATTATCTGGGATTATAAAGTAAATTTGCAAATATTCTCACTGTCATTGAGGAAGAGAGTTTTGATACATTAAGAAACCTGTATTTGAATAAAAAGCCACCTGCTGCAAGATTTTTTGCCCCTGTAGAATTGGGGTGGAAGGAGAGCTTGGAAACATTCTCTTTTTTTTGGGGGGGGGAGGGGGATGATCTGGGGAGTACTGGAAGTTGTAGCCCCCAAAGTCATGAAGCAAAGAAGTACTCTGTTCACTTGCTCAGATGGTTTTAAAAAGGAATGAGACAAATCCATGGAGGAGAAACCATAAAGATTGTAGAGAATCTTCAAACAGGATGACTAGGACCATTCATGGGTGGGATAGATGTGGACTCCCAAGCCACTGCAGAAGGCTACAGGAGGAACGGACAAAAATTTCCATCATTACAGAAGCTACAGTGCTGTGTTCAGCCCTATGTTTCCAAACCATTCCCTCCTCTTCAGGAACTTCAGGTCAAATAAGGAAACAAAATTTCATGCGGGATGAATATTATTTCCTCTTTTTACTAGTACATCACTGAAGCCCACTCAGGAGTTATAACATTGGGTTTATCCCATGCAGAAATGGGATTTAAAATGGGAAAATCCCACAAAAGCGGGATCGTTTTCACACGACATTGCGCATTAATGTGCACAGAAAATGGACAAATCCTGCAAAAGTGGGATCATTTTCACATGATGTTGGGGGCATTGAGCATTAATCTGGCATTAATCTGCACAGAAAGTGGACAAAATCAGTCACTTTCTACTTTCAGGATTCTCCTGAAAGAAAAAAGCGGCTGATTTTGCCCCTTTTCTGTGCAGGCTATTTTAATGTTAATGCACATTCCCCCAGATGAGTCTGAAAATGATCCCACTTTTGCAGGATTTTTCTGGGCTTTAAATGCCATTTCTGCACAGGATCTAGGCGCTTAGCCTGCTGTGTGATAAATTCCTGAGCACAGTTACAAAAGGGCATGAAGTCTGAAGACAACTGAACTTTGTTTGTTTCTCAGATAGCTTATGGTGGGCTGAAGGTGAAATTACTGCTGACAATTGTCCCTAAACTGTTTTGTGAAGCAGCTTCTTCCTCTTAATCTACTGATTCTTCTCTGTTCCAAAACCAGAGCAAGAACTGCTGGAAGAAAACAAGCACAAGGAGTTCTATCAAGTGAAATAAATTAAAAGAACCCTAGTGCATGTGCTTATAAAACAATTGGCTTGGCATTCCCTGTAATTTTAGTGATCAGTGGAATTTCCTAGTAGTTTTTCTGAGTGTAAGGGGCTACAAGTTACAACAAACAAACAAAACAAAACAGGTCTGTTTGAATGTTTAATTGTGTCTGTGTAGAATCTTGTTTTACTTTTTGAGGTTGTTTCTTGGCAAAATGAGCTAAGCACAAGAAGATGAATACTTTCTTATTCCAAATTTGAAGTAATTATGAGTTTCAGATTTTTTTTTCTGCTTTCAGCTATCTTAAAAGTTGACTGTCCATCTCAAATGTAACCAACCCATTGCAAAGTTCTAAACTGAACCAATACCAGCTTAGAGCCATGACAATTCTGTCTCGCTACATGTAGGCATTCAGACATGTATCCTTACCTTTGTCTTTGTTGATATGCCAGGAATCCTTTGAATCTAAAGGATCGCTGTCACCAATATCATTCCGGGCAATGACCCGAAAGAAATATTTCCTGCCAGGAAGCAAACCTGTGACGGTGTACTTGTTGCTGTAGACTTTCTCTGCTGCTGTGAACCAAGTGGCAGTGCTAGTGTCACGTTTCAGGATGACATAATGGGCACCACTATCCTCCTTCACATCTGGAGAGTGATCCCATTTTAATGTTACAGTATTTGGCACCTCCTCAAGTAGGTTTAGGTTGGTAGGTGGTCTTGGGAAGTCTAAGGCAGAAATATGGAATGTGAGACAAGCTTTCCTCTCTCTCTCTCTCTCTCTCTCTTTATTTTGAAAGCAGTCTGTCTCTCCAGATGCACAGACAGGTCCCTACTGCCCATGTATTATTTTCCCCCAGCAAGAGTAGAAACACAGCATACATTATATGACCCTACAACCTATTTTCTGCATTGTAATATCTTATGAAAACATTGGATTGACCAGTTCTACTCATTATCATTCATAACTCCTCTACAGCAATCTCCTTGGCTCATTAATAGAAATGTTGCCCCTAATATTTGCTACTTATTGTCATTAAAATGACAAGAGCACAGAGCAATAGCTAGAGGCAGAGAATACTCATTAAAGCAAACACCCAGCTCACCAAACAACTATTGGATTATTTCCTTTCATTAGCACATAACAATGATTGGCCAGGAACATTTTGATTTCCTAAGACCTAAAATATGATGCACTGACTGACTCCATCTCCTCTTCTACACTGGTATTCCTTCTATCATTCGTGATGTATACCAATCATTTAAAGAAGTGTTTTCCTTCACAATTACAGTGGGCCCTTTTGAATTTGCTGGGGTTTGGTCCCAGGACCTCACTTCCCGTAGATACCAAAATCTGTGGATGTTCAAGTTCCATAATATACAATGGCATAATAAAATGCTGTCCCTTATATAAAAAGGCAAAATCAAGGTTAGCTCTCTCTCTCTCTCTCTCTTCAAGTCATGGATGGGTGAATCCAAGTGTGCAGAATCCATGGATATGGAGGGCTGATTGTATTCCTTTTAGACAGACTTTATTTAGATACATGGTATTTTTTGAGACTTCCACAGATTTAGTCAATTCAATTTAAAACAATAATTAGTTGATTAAAGCAGTTTTCAATAGGGTAATAAATTAATTACTGATTAAACCAATGGATCAAATCATTGATTAAGTTAAGATTTTATTGATCAAGCCACTGTTTGAATATTGGAGATAAACAGTGTTTAAAGCTTGGAAAGATTTTGCATAAAATAGGAACTCTGCTTTGTAGCATGGGAAATTTTGCATGCAAGAGGAGCTCTGGTGTACAGTATAGGTTAAAAGGAATACGGCACTCTCCTTTGCATCCTGGAGTAAGAGCATTTCTGCATGTGCTATTCCCAGTCTGAGGTTTTGTTGCCAACTCAGAAATTCAATGGGAATTCTCCCACATATGCAGAGTTATTTTGGCATGGGTAGAGACATCCTAATGCAATCATTTAGGTTTATCTATGTTGTGTTTAGATGATGCAAATAGATATTATAATAGGAGTGCCATCTCAGAAGAGAAGCAGCATTTGATGCATCATGTTTAATGGCAACATCTGATTGTTGTCTGCTATCTGATAGACCCTATCTCTCTATATGAGACTACCCAGGCCCTAAGATCTATAGGAGAGGCCCTTCTTTCAGTTCCATCACCTTCACAGATACAGTTGGCAGGGTCACAAAATAGGGCTTTCTCAGTTGGTGCCCAAGCACTGGAATCCCCTTGCAAGGAAGGTTAGAATGTCCTCTACTTGCTATCCTTCTGTTGGCAGGAAAAGTCTGTTGCCACCCTGCAGAAATAAAGCAGTTTGGTGTAGTTTTGTAGTTTGGTGGGGAACCAGAACTCTTTGACAGGGAAATCTACATAGCTCACAAAACTACAGATCCAAGAATTCTATAGCATTGAGCCATGGAAGTTAAAGTGGTGTCAAATTACTTTATTTCTGCAGTGTGGCAGCAGCAAAGACTTGCTTTTTATCATCTTAAGAGTATGTTTTAAATTGGTTTAACACTGTTAATAGTTTAATTCTATGTTAATGCTGACCTTTTTATATGTTTTTAACTATATTATAATCATTTTAATATGTAAGCGACCTTGAGTCCTGGTTTTTGGGGAAAGGCTGGGTATAAATAGTGATGATAAAAACAACATTTAGGAAACCTAAATATTGTTGATCAAATCACTGTTACGGTATATGCTAACAGAGGGAAAGAATCTGACAGCTGAATGGTGAAGTGAGTGCTTGCTTTAATGAGCATTTTCTACCTCTAGCTACTGCTCTGTGCTCATGCAGTTTTTATGACACTCTATAACAAATACAGCGGGAAGGATTTCTACTAATGAGCTGTGAAGATTGCTATAGAGGAGAAATGTATGCCAAAGCCTGAGAGTGGAACTGGTCAATGTTCCATTCTACTGAACAGACAGATGCCATGGAGGACAGTATCCCTTTCACCTGTTTTCCCCACAGCCTCAAGACACACTCTTGTACCTGTCACTCGCACATGGATGTCATAGTGGGCTTCCCCATAGTCATTGCTGAGCACAATACGGTAGAGTCCAGAATCCATGCGTCTGGTGCTGTGGATGAGGAACTGAGAGTGGTTCTTGCCTTTAGTGATGCTCTCTCTCCCCCTTGTGGGAACTCCATCCTTTTGCCAGACCACATTTGGTGGAGGGGAACCCTGCCGGAATAAAAATGAGGCAGGTGATGTAAGTTCTCCCTCCTGTTTTTCACTCAGTCCTTCTCATCTAACTCATCTTCATCTGCTACGTGATGTATTCAGTAATAGCACACAACACAACAGGTAGCAGAGTGAGCAGATAAAGGGACACAGGAAGAAACACACACGGCTGCTGCTGCCACTACTTCCACTTCAGGCCAGAATGACAATATTGTGGCCCTCCAGATGTTGTTGCTGCTGCAGCCCCCAGTGTTGAAGAATGTTGGGATTTGCAGTTTAACAGGTTCTGGAATTCCTACCCCTAACTAACTAACTGGAATTCCTACCCCTGATGAAAGATGCATCTGAATTTCTCAGTTAAACTGATTTAATCTTCACCTCTTCTCTTTTCAGGACAGCTTGGTACTTTCTAAGTATTTAACTCAATTAAAATTTTTAGGATTCAACAGGAGGCAGCCATGACAATTAAATTGATAGGCTATAAGAGTGGATAGAAAATTTAAAGTAAGGATGGGGAATTATTCATCAGTTAAGAAGAACAATCCTTTGAAAGTAGGTCTACCAGGGGCTGCATGCCAGTCAAGAGCAAGGCCAATAGCAATGGCAGGCAGGGCCAAAACCAAACTACGCTCTCCACTACTTCTTTCTCTCTTTCCCTTTCTCACCATTCCCACTTCACACTGGTGTAGCTGTTGGGTGACAACCTGAGGGAATTTCCCCCTTAAATAAGAATTCTGTCCCCCTTATTGAATTTTTCTTCAGTCCCCAAATAGAGACTGAGATATTGAAAATTCTTTGCTCCTAGGATTCTTACATTGCTGTGTTACATTCCCTCAGTAACTTTGTCTGCACTGTTCATTTTCTGCCTAAAATGTATTTCTAAATGATCAACTGAAGCTTTAAGTTATTGCAATGCCAGAAATTTGGGGACTGAAGGAAAATTTCACAGAGAAAGAACTGCTATCATTTGAACTCCTACTGGTAGATACGCCCTGGTTCAACCACTCCATCTCCTCTTTACATGTACAGTAGCATCATAGAATCATAGAGTTGGAAGAGACCACAAGGTCCATGCAGTCCAACCCCCTGCCATGCAGGAACTCTCAATCAAAGCATCCACTTCAGATGGCCATCAAGCCTCTGTTTAAAGACCTCCAAGGAAGGAGACTCCACCACACTCCAAGGGAGTGTGTTCCACTGTTGAACTGTTCTGTCAGGAAATTCCTCCTAATGTTGAGGTGGAATCTCTTTTCCTGTAGCTTGCATCCATTGTTCCAGGTCCTAGTTTCTAGAGCAGCAGAAAACAAGCTCGCTCTCTCCTCAATAGGACATCCCTTCAAATATTTAAACAGGGCTATCATATCACGTCTTAACTTTCTCTTCTCCGGGCTAAACATACTCAGCTCCCTAAGGAGTTCCTCATAGGGCATGGTTTCCAGATCCTTCACCATTTTAGTTGCCCTCCTCTGGACACACTCCAGTTTCTCAACATCTTTTTTGAATTGTGGTGCCCAGAAGTGAAGGTAATATTCTGGGTGGGGCCTGACCAAAGCAGAATAGAGTGGCACTACAGTATTACTTCCCTTGATCTAGACACTATGTTTTTATTGATGCAGCCTAAAATTGCATTGGCCTTTTTAGTTGCTGCATCGCACTGTTGACTCATGTTCAACGTATGGTCTTCTTGGACTCCCATCTTTTCACACTACACAACCCATGTGCTAAGATTCCACTTTAACTTCTTACACAGTCTTGGGAATTGCACCTCTGGGAGGGGTATTTAGGATTTTCTGCCAAAGAGCTCTAGTGCTTCCCCAGTCCAGTGTGAAAAGGCCCACTACCTTCTATCTTCCAACCACTTCATCCCACCATTTCTCTTTCCCTCTCTCCTGACCACCTTCTCTCTTGCTTTCCCTCTTCTTCCCTCTGATAAACCCTGTTCTCTCCCTTTGCGCAATCCTCATCTATAAGGCTGCCTGGGAAGAACAGGTTGTTCTTGCGAGCAGTCTAAACTGATTGTTTGCACAGGGTTTTTGAAATAAGTCCAAGAAGCATAGGTTCTCTTAAAGGAACAGGGAGACTCTCCCTTGGGGACTCTGCCATCCCAAAAAAGCTGTCAGAAGGAAGACTTCTGGTACTCTTGCAGTTAAATCATCAGGGGAAGCAAAGCATTTGTGTTAAGTTATCTTTTCCAGTCCTACAGGCTTGCAGACACTAAGGACAACAGAATCACACAGAGAGATAACATGAATCCTGCCTAACATCACAGTCATCCAAACCACCCTGGGTAAAGCTTAACAAACTTTAAGAATCCCCTGCAAGTAAACCATGAGGAATAACACTGTGAGATCGTCTTTGACAAAGCTTTGTAGCATAGATTTGTGTGGAGAGGAGGGGATTACAGGGTTCCTAAAGCCCTGATTAGTTTGGCATCCCAAACCAGTATTCTTTTGTATTACTGTGATTACTTTAACATTAGATCATCCATGTTCAAAATGCTTCCCTCTGCTTTGGTAATTATTTCTAGTCTGGGTGGGTCACATGTATGATTTCTTAAAGTCAGACTAGACATTGTATTGATTTTCTTTGTATTTCATGCATCTAACCTTTACTCCCTCCAACTGCTTGATTTCAATAAACAGACATGTTAAATGAGCAGATGTGTTAAACATGACATTGGGACTTCATGCCTTCATACTCAATACATAACACCAGAAGGTACAACTTGTTCACATAATGGTGAAGCCTTGCTTCCATGAATACTCATGGACTACCAGTCTGAGAACCACCCTTCTTCCATTTTGGATGATTATGGAAATTATAATCCAAAAAGTTCTATGTTTCACTTCTTTTCCCAGCACAACCATCATTTTCCATAGTCAGGGTCATAATTTCTACATAACATTCTATGCTTCCATAGCTATGGGTTTCAATATCTCTTAAGGCAGACTAACGACATTACTGGGAGTAGTGAGAAATGGGAAGATCAACAGAAAGTAGTCTGTCATCAGCTTTATTGTACTAAATCACTGGATTTAAATTAAATTAAAAATTAAATTAAATTAAAAAGAACAATATATCCATTATGAAATTTACTGTGTAGTAACTTTCTATTTCTACAATTCTCCCTAGAAATGTTCTTGTACACAACATAATAAAATCCCAGCTTGGGTGGGAGACAAAATCTACTGTCTTTTACATTAAAGAGTCACCTACATCAACTGCCTTAATTCTTTCTGTTTCCTTTACCCAATGTTTTCTTGCAAAGCAGTTCTATAATCTGCAAAAAGACAAATCTCCCTGTATGTTTTTTTAAAAAAACCTCCTGATCAGAACAAGTAGTTAATTTATGAAATAATCTTTTGGGAGGGCATCTGAGGGGTTTAGGATATATTACACATATGCCACCATACCACCCTGATCAAACCAGAGTTTGCTTGATTTTGGAAGGTAAACCCGATTACTTACTGGGGCATCCAGGAGTGATCATATTATATGAATATTAACATCACTTCACAGGGTGCCAATTAGTTTCCAGGCAAGGTACAAAGAGTTGGTTATTACCTTTAAAGTCCTACATGGTTTGGGTCTAGGCTAGCTACAGGATTTCCTCCTCCAATATAGTCCACCATGTGCGCTTGGGTCCTCTGGCAGATGTTTACTCCAGCCAGCCAACACTAGGTTGGTAACTGTCAGCCAGAGGACTTTTTCTTCGCCACCCCTAGACTGTGGATTGACCTGGCCAAAAAAATTTGACAGCTGAATATACTGTCTGGATTTAAAAGAGCATTAAAAACCAGTCTCTCCCATCAATGTTTATCCAGATGACTTTTAAATGATGAATTTTAAATGTGGATTGTTTTAATATGTGTACATCTTGTTTGTCCTTTAAACTGATGTATGTTTTAAGTGATGTCTTCTTAACTGATGTTGTTTGCTCTTCTCTTCCTTAATCTGTAGGGAGAGGCAGGTAAGAAACAAACAAACAAACAACAACAACAACACAAAGGCAGGCCTGGTTAGCATTTGGAGAGAGAATACCAGGAAACTTCAGATAGTACCTATTACCAAGCCTTACTTACAAAGTGAAATCATCAGGCACAATTTGCCTGATGAAGAAGGAGCTAACCATAAAGTGCAAAGGTATGACTTACAGTAAAGCTGGCATGGATACAGAGGGCTGTCCCAGCCCGAACAACCATGTGATTCTGCAGCCTGACAGTCAAGTCAAACTTCGGAGCAGCTACAGGACATGACCAGGATGCCACAATAAAGAGAGATGGAAATAAATAATTAGACCCATTTATCAGAAAGCTGTCATTTGCTCTTCAGTTACAGTGTCTTTAAAAAGGCAGGATGGTTCAATTCATTTTGGAAATGCTGACACAATAGCCTGTAGTAGCACCTAGAAGTGATTCAGAAAGCAGATGAAACTCCCAGCAGCTTCTCCATTTTAATTTTAATTCCAGCCATGGCAGACTCTGGATTCAAACAGCATACATTTGATCAGGAGAAGGAATACAAACCTTTCTGTAGGTGCTATTTTTCCAAGAAAAATTATGCTTTTGTTCCAGTTACTTTTCCACCTCCATAGAAATAAATACCTGGTTGATGTATCTTTTCCCTTGTGGATGAAAAACAAAAAACAAAAACAACAGCTGGGGAGGGCATAAAGGAATTTTTAGAGAACAAATGGCACATAGGGAAAGGGTGACTCCCTGCACCTTTCCCTCCAGGGTTTGGAATAGTTATTTTATTGCACTACAATTCCTAGGAATAAACCCAGCCACCTTTTTCAAGCTCTGCTTCTTTCTTACGTCATTGTTCCAACCAAATTCACAATTCCACACAGAATATGGTGAGCATTATCCATGGATCCATTGAAATAAGGATAATCTACATGAGATTCCTAGGTGGTCCCCTTTCTTGCCATGGAATGGTGCAAACCTGGACTTGTTTAGTGTCAGCAAGAACGATATGTTTTCATACTAGGAATCCTTTGGCCTTTCAGATCCTTTTGGACTGCACACTCCCAGCAGCCCTAGGCAACATTCCCAGTGGTAGGACACAGATATAGTTTTAGAGACATTTGTATCTGAATGCTGAACCCTAAAGAGTTACCTGGAGGAGGCATGGCCAGGACACCTTCCTTTAACTCAATTGGTTCTCCGACTCCCGCTTCATTCACAGCACGAATCCGGAAGAAATATTTCTGCCTCTCCTGCAGTCCTCCCACTGTGTAGTTGGTACCAGTTATTGGGATCTTGGTGCACTTGGACCATTCCTTGGTGTCCTCAGCTCGCATCTCCAGTATGTACCCTGAAGGTGGATCACCTTCATCTGGCTGCTGCCATGCCAAGGAAATGCTGGAGTTGGAAGAATCAGCTACGTGCAAACTCTTCACCAGTCCAGGAGGCTCTGGAACAACGGCAAAACACTCAAAATATTCCTTCCTTCCTTTTTACATCCTGTCCTTTATCCAAAGATGACAGCTTACAATAAAGTGAATTTAAAACAATAATAAATAATGACAAAAGTTTTAAAAGATCAAAAATATATTAAATAATTTCTCAATTAAAACTGACAGTTTAAAACCAGGTAAAACAATCTTGAACAATATAACCATAAAACATGTGCAGCCTGGATAAAATTAGTTTGGCCCAAATAAAAATTAAAAACCTATACAATGTGGGCATATATAATTGGGAACATATTTGTACAGAACTGATGAACTGAACTGATTTAACTCAATGCTTTCAAATATGACCAGCAATGCTATCAGTGCTAATGTCCATTTAAACCCCCACTTTCCCCCAAACCCCCCCCCCATGTGATAAAGTCCTAAGTAAAAATGTTGTTTTTCCCCAGAGACCACGCTACTGGTGTAAGCTCCTGGGATTTGTACCTTTGTAAAGTACATTGTCAATAAAAGATTATGGACTTAGTATATGATGTGTACTAGGAATCAGTTAAGCAGAGAGACATACTGATGGGATCTCTTGCCACAACAGAGTTGGAAGCGCTGCTGGGAAGTCCAGGGCCTGCTCGGTTCACTGCTATGACACGGAACTCATATTCTGTATCTTCCAATAAGCCGTCTACTTTGCATTTAGTATCTAGACATAGAAAGAAGACTTAAAAATCACACAAGGTTCAAAATGAGCAAGCAAGGCTGTTTCTCCAATAGAAGCATTTTGGAAGCAATCAAGGAGATTGGAATGAGGAGGTTTTTAAACAAAACAAAGCACAATGAAACTGTGATAGAGTGTGGCTTTTTGCTTCCCCCTTGTGGCCACAATTGCAGCTTCATGGTGACAGAGATCTGTAATACTTTCTCTTAGGCTGCATTCCCACTATGATTTAAAGCAAATTGCTGATTGGGTTATATGACCGTCGTTCCCATTTGAAACCGGTTCCGATCCTACTGTGATCAGTTTCAATTGTGATGAAGTGAGGCAAATGCAAAAAAACAAAAAACAAAACACTCTTTCTTGACATTAGTTCTTTGGCGGTTCTTTTCAAAAGTATAGATTCTGAAGCCTGTTCAACAAGTGTGAACAACGGATCTGAATCGAATCATTCTGGAGGGGGGGACTAATGGCGGAGGGGTGTTTACCATCCCTCCTCAGTCTTTGGTAGATACACACACACACACACACCAGTGCGGCCTTTGTGCTTGTGGTGTGACCTATGGGCGCATGATTTTTCTTTTTTAAAAAAAAAATAAAATTGATAGAAGATTTTATTCATTGGTTTTGCGACTACTTGCAATTACCCAAGCAATCCGATGGCAGATGATAGTGAGGCAAGTAGCTGCAAAACCAGTGTGTATGTATATCCCAAGCTGGGTTGCCCAGGCTACTGCTTATGTCGCTGATGATGCATAGATGATTGACAGGCATTTTGAAGTGGTGCAAACTAGAAGGGTTGACAATCATGCCAAAAAAGAAGTGATTAGAAGGAGATAATAATAATTAAAAAATCCACTTTCATAGTGGGAACAACAGACCTTTTGGAATCGATTTACCAACACAGAGCGAAGGCGAATAGCAAACCGGTTTAAACGTAAGTGGAAATGAGCTCTTAGCCTCACCACTTTCAGAGGCACATTTGGTGAAGATGCAAGACAAAGTCTTCTAGGCAGCTGCTCTCAGGCTCTGGAAGTCCCTTTCAAGGAGTTCTAAGCAGCATCTGCTGCCTGAGACATTATGTTGTGGTGGTGATAGTAGAATTTAGAGCAAACTGCTGACCTTGTATTAATTCTTTGGATACTGGGACCCAAAGGTTGCTGCCTTTTTTCCTTCTTTCTACAATATACCCCATTACTGGGGAGCCGCCATCTTTAGCCGGAGGATTCCAGGTAATGGTAATAGCTTCTTTGCTAACATCAGTAACTTGAGGTTGAGAAGCCTGTCCTGGGGGATCTGTAAAGAGTTGTAGCACAGGCCAATTAGAGGAGGCACAGAAGTAGTTTTCTTTCTTTCTTAGTTGCTTGTTTATAAGTATATACATAGTATGGATGGAAAGACTATTCCTAATTTATTATTCATTCACAAGTTGAAAAGTGGTTTTCTTGACAGTTGGGAAACATTATCATGAAGAAGAGAGAGAACTTTGCCCAATTTTCTCCTGGTATTCAAACTTTCCACAGTGCTGTGGAAGGATTCGTATTTTTTTTTGGGGGGGGGGGGGGAAACGACACATAGTTTTTTGTGTATAAAAATATCTTTTTTCTACTGTGCACCTCTTCTGATCACCATATGTATTTTTTTCTGTTCAGGATATATCCTCTACAACACTAGAGGATATTTCAATATAGGGAGAATACTACAGGGGAATATTCTGTTTTCTGTTGCTCTAGGGAGAAAACTGTAGTAACTATGCATGTAGGAATGAGATAGTTGAGGATATATACTGCTAATTACACAAAAAAATAAAGCAATGCAAATATTCAGATACAAGAGACAAAAACTTTACAACCTTCAAAACTTGAACCATGAAAAACACCATCTGGAATGTTAGCATATGCCAGCAGTCCTGGCAACATAAAACAAAACAGCAAACATAAAACAAAACCCTTTATACGTATTTTACTAGTGAAACTGCAGTACAAGAGTAATTTGGATGATTTTGTCACCTGACTATACATATGACTTCTTCACATTCAGTGCTTTCCCATCTTATGGTTGGACTGTGGAACTATTTGCTGTTGGTGTTTTTCATGGCTAGTTCATGTTTTGAAAGTTGCTTAGTACTGATAACACCTGTAGTGGCTCCTTTTCTTTGTTATCATTTTGATAACAGAGCACAATACAGTTTTCTTGTTATAAGTATTTGTGTATATCAGTTTAATAAAAAGAGATGTGTGTGTGTGTGTGTGTGTGTGTGTGTGTATCTGTGAGCCCTAACTCAACATCTGTTAGTGAACAGCAGAGTGGATACTAGTGTTTTCTCTTTTTATTCCATTTTCATAGAATCATATACTGTAATTGATTCTAATTGATTTTAATTGACTATATTATAAGGAAATCTGGAATTTGTCATTGGGTGATGCACTAGAGCTCTCTGATGAAGAATTCTAAGGGCCCCTCCCTAAACTGCAAATCCCTGGATTACATAGGATGGAGCCATGTTAGTTAAAGAGAAAAAATTACAGTATGGTACAAAATGGCTTCAAGTGTCTCATAAGCTAGCTGTTACTTCAAATAATAAATATGACTACCATCACCATGAGTCAGAGCAGCATTGAATACGGCAAGAGAGAAAGGAAGCAGAAGCAACCTACTCTTTCAGTTCCTGTCCTTCTCCCAGGAGATCCAAAGTAGAACATTTACCATTTTTTTGTGAAAAACACATTTTTGTACCAAAGTTCTGGCACAAAACTTTAAGTCCCCAAATGTGAAAAATCATCAAATCCTGTGCAAAAAGCATTACTGTCTCAACCAGTATGAAGAATTTTTAGAATGTTTCATTTGTGTGTGAGAGAATGGAATAAATGAAGATTTACATCCTAGATATGAAGTCTTAGTGATTCCTGCTTCTTAGAATTTTGGCTTTCTTTGAAGCACATGACTAATATATTTAAGTAGGAGAACAAAATACGTATGTAAATATGGAACTAAATACAAAATAGGTGTTGGTCATAAACTGACTACTGCTGTCATGATTTTTTAAACATATATGCACCTTCATATATCCAAAAACCTAACAATTACAATTTGGGTTTCTATATCACAGGAAAGTCTAGAAATCTTAGTAGACTGTAACCAGCCAGGTCTATTCCCTATTTAAGAAATTTCAATAAATTAATCTTTCTCTGTGTGCAGTTTTCAGATGTTATGATCTAATTAACTCAAGGGGAACTGTGATTAAAGTTAAATTAGCTCAGCAGGGCCAATGCCAAACATGATATTGGACAGCATGCTACAAATGTTTATCCTGCCCCTCCTTCAGTCAATACACCCCAGGTAAATAGGTTTTTCTCAAAGGTATGGTGATCAGACTGTTTTTCTCAAAAGTATGGTGATCCGACTATCACACCAAAATCTCTGAACATCCCTCAAAGCGCATTTAAGTAATCTTCCTTTCATGCTATCTCATCTCAAGACAAAGACTAATGGATTTGTCCAGTTCATACAGATTTAAGCCATGTGGCAATGTGATCTAGCATGCTCAGGTGCTTACCAATAGGATCTCCAGCAAATATTTCTTCTGTCTCTAGTGGCTCACTTGCACCCTCAGAGTTCACAGCCAGGATTCGGAACTGGTAGGCTTTTCCTTCTTCCACCTTATCTGTGGCAAATGTGGTCTGTTTGCTGTCAACTTCACCAACTTTGATCCAGGACTTCTTTCCAACTATCCTCCGCTCAATAATGAAGTGGGTCACCTGCTTGCCTCCATTGTCTTTTGGTGCTTTCCATTTCATTTTGACACACTTTCCTGTCTTCTCCAGGAATTCTACTTTCCCTTGTGGTGGCTTTGGTTTGTCTGAAAGAGAAGAGGAGGAATGAGAATAGTGGCAATGGTCACAACCATTTGAACTCTAAACAAGATCTTCAGCTCTCCATTTGCATCACAATTTGGTCTTAGACCAAGCTTCTAAGCTCATGCCCTCCAGATGCTTTGGAGTACAACTCTCAACATCCCTGACCAAAAGCATGTTGTCTGGACTTGCATGTCATTCAAGGTGGCTTACAACCACTGTATACCAGGTTGAAAAAGACTGCTGTCTTGACACTAAGTAGGGATATATATCCAATTGCTAGGCTACAGGATCCAAAACAGGCTAATAGTATGGGATATTACTATTGAGAAGAATCAGTTTAATGACATGTTGATGTTGCCATAACTGGACAGTGGTAAGCACACAACAACAGAACATTATTTTACTATTACTCAGTTGCGAATGGCTTAAACATGTGATTATATTCATTCTTAAAATCAAGTTTCCAGACTTTGGAATGGAACCAGTTTCTCATGCTTTTGCCTCTATTTGGACAGCATTTCTAGGGTAAGAGAATGTGGGAAAGTGTGTGGAGGAATGAGATGGCAGTGGCAGCTCTTCCCTCACATCTCCCCCCCCCCCCCCAATTCTGTGGACTGCAATCAGGTGTACACACCTTACATGTATCAATTGTATGATACTTTCTGCATTAACTGAGAAACCTGCAAAAAAGAAGATGGGCCTCATGGTCAAGTCATCTCATGAGTAACGCTGTATGTGGACAACATGAGTAGACTTGGCAAGCATAGAGACAGTGGAATCAATATGAATAGGCCAAGAGGCCTGCTTGTTGTTGTTGTTGTTGTTGTTGTCATGTGCTTTTGATTCATTTCTGACATATGGTAACCTTAAAGTGAACCTCTTGTGAAGTTTTCCTGGCACAATTTGTTCACAGGGGTTTGCCCTTGTCTTCATCTGAGAGTGGGAAAGTGGGACTTGCCTAAGGTCAGTGAATGAGTTTCCATGGCTGAACAGGGATTCAGCCCCTTGTATCCCAGTGTCCTAGTCCAACACTCAAACTACTACACCATGCTAACTCTGGTCTATTGGTACAATTGGAATCCTAAATCTGATTCCAATCTGAATCCAACTGGAATCCTGAGTCCAATCTGTCTGCGCTACTGTCATGATACACTGAATCTGCAGTGCTGTAGACATGCATATCTGAGTAAACTCCCTCAGACCCAGTAGGAATTTTTTCCCAAATCATCATATTTGAAGTATGCATTGTGCCTCAAAGACTAATCCAGATCCTACCAATAACATTGAGGTGCAGATGAGCAATGGCTGTTCCACAGTCACTCTTCAGCTTCAGCATGATAGCCCCACTGTCTTCTCTCACACAGTTCTTGATGGTGAGCAATGCCTGGTCATTGGTTCTTTCCATCACTACCCTGTCTTCTTCAGTCACTTCAATGCCATCCTTGAACCAAGTAACTTTGGGCAAGGGCTTGGCCTTGAAGGGTACCTTGATGTAAGCTGTCTGCCCTGCTTTCACAGTCACTGGATGAGCAGCTAATGCTTCCAGCACAGATGGGTCAATATAAGGTGGATCTGATGGAGGGAGAGGAAAGAAATGGAGAAAATATGTCTGAAAACTTCAGATAAAAATACATTTTGGGAAGATTCATACATTCATATGTTTCATTGTCCGGTCTTGACAGTGGCAGTTTACGTAATATACTTAATTAAATATATGCTTTCATTCATGTATTCCATTAGCAGTTGAATTGTATTGATAACATGCTCCTGAATATTTCAGCAGCTTTTCTCATAGGGAAACAAATAAATTGGAATGTGGTGCAGCCTATGAGGCAAGGAAGCAGCTGACAATACTTTGTTCACTACCAAGGACTGTTTATATATAATATTCAGACAGACTAAATATAGAAACTGACACTGGACATTGAGGTTTCAGTTTCTGTTGTTTATTCTAAAGCATGATTCTAGCCCTTAAGATACAGGAATTATAAACCAGAGAGGACTGGCCAAGATCGTACATCAGGAGATGCACTTGTCTCATGTTGTTATGTCTCCCAATGTAGCAGTGTTTCCCACAAATATTTCCCATGTTGCCACTGATTCTTTTGCTCTCTGATAACCAAGAAATGGCCATACTGGGGAAGGAGGTTGCCACTGCTTACATGGTGGGTTTTGTGTGTGTGTGTGTGATGGTGGGGAAATTACTTTTGGTCATTGTGTGTTTGGAGGAGAACACTGACCTATTCAATGACCAGGAGTTATTGTGTTGTAAGGCAGACCTACAACATTGCAACTTATGAACAAGATGCCCCCAAAATGTGTTGAGGATTTCCAATGGCCATTGAATGCTGCTTTGTTTTTCAACATACCATCTTATCCCATTGGAGCTATACAGCTAAGAGAAGGAGAATGCACTAACAACAATAAATATAAACTATTTTATGGCATTTTCATAAACCATTTCAGTTAGAATTCTGATTGGGCTTTTTTTTGGGGGGGGGGGTTCTAGAATTTTGCTGTTTTACTGCGGAATATATGCAAGTTTGTTTTTGCTTCAGTAGATGTGGTTAATGGGGAGGTGGAGAGGGCAAGACACAAAGAAGGGTGAAATAACAGATTCCAGGCTGATTCCTTTTTGATTCCAGGCTGATTGCTGGGGCTGAATTTTTGTTAAGTTTACCTGCCAGAAGTCCTAGAAATTAAATGTAGTGGGGCAAATATTGCATCTTCCAGAACGAAAAATTGTGTACCAAGAAAAACAGCAATTTCTAGAAATTATAGGAAATCAAGAGATTGTGTTCTCTTTATCAATTTTGAACTGTTTATAATTAATAATTAATATTTAATTATTTGCATAATTAATTCTGATTTTGCTAGATAGGAAAATAGTGCTGATGTCCTAACCTGCCCTTTCTTGGTTTCCTTTAGTGACCCACTGAGCTGCTGCTGATATACCACAATTGCCCACTCACTCTTAAGCTCATCTTTGCCATCATAAGGGCTAGAAACCTGCTTTTTTAAAAAATGACTTGACTTTCTCAACAGGCTGATTCATAATATGGCCAAGTATGATGTGTAGTGTTTTTCTGCATTCCTGATGAATTCTTATAAACTCTGGTTAAGTCACCAGATTAATGCCTGGCTTGCCCAGTATGCTTTTGAAATGGAGACCTGGATAAGAGAGAGAGAAACTAGGAGTCAAGGGAAAGAGCTGTACCTGCAATGCTCACTGTGGCCTCACTTTCTGCCCCTTTTGCTCTGAAAGTGTACTTCCCTTCAAAGTCCTCTCCCATCTTGTCAATGATGAGTTTGTGGACAGCCCCTTGCTTGATGATCTGGATTCCTCTCATATCTGTAATCTAAAAAGAAAATAATTGGTCCTATGGGAGAAGTGGTGTAAAAGACCAAGTATAAAAAACTATAAGTGGTTACCAATAGAATATTTAAATAAGAGTAAGAATGAATTTTTTGGGATGATATTTAAAAAAATTAAAGACTGTGGAATTTAAAATAATTGGAGTTTTATATGATTCAGCAGGGGCATGAATAGAGGAAGAAGAATTAATTATATTAATTGGAAATCAGTATTGGATGCGGATAAAGGGATAATTAAATTATTAGATGAAATAAAATTGAATATTTAGATCAGAATGAATTGCTAGAAATTGTTTAAAACAATTTTTTAAAAAATTAGAAGGTGTGAAAGGATTAATACTGAAAATTTATAAGATGATGGCCCTAAACAGAACGGCACTTTGTACTGGTCTGGGGCTAAAAGGGGGGCTTGGTAGGGCTGGGCATCCACATGCGCCCAGCCCTACTTTGGCTGCCCGAGCACCATGGCGGCTTCTTTTTAGGAAGTGGGTCGGTGCCACTCAGGCACCAACCAGGGGCAAAGACAGGCAGCTTTTAGCCGCCCGTCTGCTGAGCCCCTAAGTTAACAACCCAATTTCGAATGGTAGAGGGACTGACAATGAACTGGGAAAATGATATATTGATTGATACAGACAAAATTAAAATTTGGCTATAAGAAATTATTAAAATTAAAAATACAATTGTAAAAGAACAAGTGAAAATGATTGGAAAATGGTACAGGATGCTACATCAATTAGCATTTATAAATGATAAATTTCAATGAAAATATTGGCATGGATGTGGAGCGAAGGGGATTTATATACAGATGTGGTGAGATGGCGCAGCTGTTCAAGAATTTTGGACAGAAGTTAAGGAACAGATAAATATAACAATAGGGATAGAGATACAATTAAGCAAAGAAAATTGTTTAACTATTTAGGGGAATTAGAATTGGATAGTAATCAAAGATGTGTAACAAAACAAATTTTAAAAGCTGCCCATGTAGTGATAGCTTTTGGATGGAAAAAGAAATCTAATTGGAATATGTCTTATTTGTTTAAATATATAAAATAATATATATTATTTGATTTTCTTAGGGAAAGAAGACTTAACTATACTGAATCATGGAGAGATAAAAGGGGAATTGTGATTAAGAAAGTGGAAGGTAAAATGGGGTATGAAGAAGTAATATATATATATAATTAATGATAATAATAATAATAAGATTTATTTCTATACCGCCCTTCCATAGATCAGGGCGGTGTACAGCATGCTATTGAAAATGCGCTGGGCAGGGCACATTTCTAGGATGGAGGACCACCGCCTCCCCAAAATAGTACTCTACGGTGAACTTGCCACGGGTCAATGTAAGAGGGGCACCCCAAAGAAGAGATACATGGACTCCCTGAAACAACATCTCAAGCTTGGCCAAATTGATCACCAACAATGGTCTGCCCTGGCCTCAAATCAGGAGGCATGGAGACACACTATCCACAATGAGGCAGCCTCTTTTGAGAACACACGCTGAATGAGTCTCGAGGAGAAACGACAACGCAGAAAGAACCACAACTTGGAATCATCACCCAAGGAGACTTTCTGCTGTGCTTTCTGTAACCGAACTTGTTTATCTCGGATCGGCCTTTTTAGTCATCAACACGCTTGTAGAAAGCATGGGATGAGTCCTTCCTGAATCTTCGTTAGCGAAGAAAAGCCAGAGAGAAGCCCTTTCACGCTACACAGTTATAGCACCTTGATTCCACTTGAACTACCATGGCTCCATTACAATCTATACTAGGATTGGCTGTTGAAGGAAGGGAATTCTCAGTTAGAGAGCTCCTCTAGTGCCTCTGACCAAACTACAAGCCCCAGGATGGAACCACAGCAGTTAAAGCTGCCTTAAATCCCATTTTGGGAGAATGGCAAGCTATACATTCAACAAATGAATAAATAAATTGGAACCAGTGCTGCCACCTTGGATCTTGTGCTGGGAGAAAGAGGGGATATACATAAAATAAATAAAAATGGTGCTCTGACTGTGTACTTTGAAAGGCCCCTGAGGTGGTTTCACCACACCACTGATATGAAAGCAGTTGTGCAAATTTCTCTGTTCATATCAAGAAGGGATAGCTGCAGATCTTCAGCTGCTTTTGGATGGCAACTCTCATAATCCCTTGTTAGGATGGGTAAAGATAATAGAAATTGGAGGTCAATAAATAAAGAGACAATAAAAACATCTGGATGTCCACTATTGCCCAGATTTATACCTACCTCTTTGCCATCCTTCAGCCAAACACCTTCAACTTTCTCATCATTCAGGACAACACAGAGCTCTGCTTGGTCCCCTGTTGCCGCTTGGACATCTGACAAACCACTCTTGACTGTGGCAAATCTCTCTGTGTGAAAAGGAGAGGAATACCCTCAGTTAGATCCAGTGTCAAAGGAGGTTGAATTCAGCATTAATTGATACAAAACCTGTATATCACATTTTAAAAGTTGAGAATGGATGTGTGTGTATGTGTGTGTGTGTGTGTTAGAGAGAGAGAACAAATACATTTTGGTGTCTTTTCCTAGGATTGGGCTACAGCCCTCTGGATCCAGGAATAGGTCCCAAAGACCATTGGATAAAGCAGATTTCTGGCTCTGATATTCGAAGGACTTTAAACAGAGGTTGGATAGGACTTTCAGGATTGTTTTAATGATTTATTCCTACATGCTTGAGGGTTGGAGTAGATGGCCCTTACAGTCCCTTCTAACTTTATGATGCTATGATAAGTGCAGAGCCCTCCCACCTTCAGCAGAGGTTTTGCCTCCCAGGGTGAACTCCAGCTTTAAAGAGTGGGAAAAGGGGTCTTTGGTGAAGTAGGAGATGACTTACATCTACTGGATTATGGGCCCCCTCTGTCCCTGACTATGAACAAATGCAAAATCACATTAGTGTCCTTGTGTGCTCCCACTGTATGCAAGAAAGTTGTGCTTCCACAGAGTCTTTTCCACAGGCATCTCAGTAAAACTACAATAAAAGCTGTTTCATTCCTATCACTTTCTCAGCCAAATGGAGACTGTCAGTCAGGTATATAACTGCTCTCAGGTATACTGCCACATCCTCCCTAATTCATGTAAGTCTGTGTGCTCCACTGTAGAAAAAACAAAGTACACAACTGACTGATGTAGCAGTTTGCAGAACGTCAGTGTGGTATAGTGGTTAGAAAACTGGACTGTACCTGGGAAGAGTCAAATTCAAATCCTAGTTTGGACATTGGGTGAAGCTGGGCTAACCAGCTCTCAGTTAGATCAATTTCGCAGGATTATTGAGAAGGGAGTAGGGAGTGGGAAGTAAAATATTGCTCTAGGTGATGGTACATAACAATGTTGTAGACACAAAGAAAATATGTGTGTGTTTTTCTTTCAACCTTCTTTGTTGTTCCAAGTGACTTTTTTTGTATATGTGGGCAGGTAGGCTCAGAATTATTTCAGGACATTTGCCAGTTTCTGTGAATTGTGGTAATAATAATAATAATAATAATTTATTTATAGCCTGCTCCTCGGAGCAGGTTTTGACCACAATCTTAACCTGCTGTGTACCTTTTCTAAGAAAATGCAAGTTCAAATCTCATGGTTTGTGTGAGAAAAGAGAACATGTTAAATTTATTCATGTTATCTCTGTCTTGTCCCTTAGCAATTAATAGATACATTTTAAATTTAGCTCTGCCAATAGACAAAAGGTGTATGTTTGCAAGTATACACTTTTGATCAGATGGAGGCCATTTATGACTTGAGAATAAAACGTCATATGATGCTATGCCCTCCTTCTCCTCCAAACATACATGCCTATACATGGACATACAACTCATAAACACAGAATTTGTGTCAATGCCATGGGATTGAAAGGGAATCAAACACTTAGTTTCACTTCATATTTCAAAATGTTCTCCTGCTGGCCTAATAGGTCTTACCTTCTACAGTCACATTACAATTGCTGTAGTACTCCGTGGGGTCATTGTCTTGCATGGCAATTACCATATATTCCCCTGTGTCACTCAGATCAGCATCATCTATGATCAGCTCTGCTGTCTTCCCTTCATGGATCATGGTAAATTTTTTAGACCTTTCAATCACCTTCCCATTCTTCATCCATTTCAAGGTAACATCTTTAGTTGTCAGCTCACATTCCAGGCAAGCTTTGCCCTTCTCTTTGACTCGGACATTCTTCAGATTTCTGATGAACTTAATTGGTGTTCCTTGAAAGAGAAGAGGAGAGAAACATGGTGTGTGTGTGTACACAAAACCACTGGTTTCATCTTGCTGCTTCATTTAATGTAGTTATTTCCACCTCAGTTTTATATGTAAGTGTGTGTTGTTGTTTTTATAAAATAAAGACATACACATAATGCATAGAAGTTCTGCAGCTGGAACTCTGCTGTGACTCCTCACTCCCCACCATGAAGATTCAAAGGTCTGCTGAAATAATCTCCCTAAATGGCCATTTTGTGGCTGGTGGACAGTGTGAATCATTGGAGAAATGTCTGGTTGTGCCTCATAGCCAGATGCAAACTGATAACACCTTCTCCAAGATCCACTGGGGTCTTGGCAAATGAAATCATTGGACTGTATCTGGCCATGGTGCATAGCCAATCCTCACACTCTCCACAAGCCACAGAATGGCTGTTCAGTGAGGCTATCACAGCAAAACTGTGAGTCCTAGGTGGCAGTGGGGTGGTGGTCATTGTAGGGTGTGGAAGAGAATACCAACCTCTACAATGAAATTAAAAAGATGTACATGAGGTGGACTCATTAATAGGATGCTGGCCGTAATGTGTGTATATGTGTCTGTGTGGTACGCACTTCTCAGAAACAAATTGGTCAACATTCTTCACTATCTGTACTGGGCCAAATTCATCAAGTACAGTTATTCCCAACATGGAGAGGAGCATTCCTGCAACCCAACTGTCAAAAGTGAGGAAGTGATTAAAAACAAAACAAAAGAAGAGGTGGCAACTGTAACTCAGTAGCACAACTAGGTTGCCTGAATACATAGAGATTCATAAGCAGATTTTTAAAACCCAAGAATTCAAAGACCTGGCTTGGATGGACAAATAGTTTCATTTCAGTTTTTCTTACATAATATTTTCATTTGTAAAAAAATATCATTATGTCCATTGCATTTATGAAGAATGTAGATTTTGGAAAGATGTCATGAAAAAAGAACTGATTGCAATTTTCCTTTATCCTTAACAGACGAAGGCTCCACAGATTTCAACAGTGATCAAAGGAGCAGTGAACATTAAGGCCAGTGATAAGGCTGACAGCTTAAGAACAGTGTGTAGATGTGGTGCTCTGTATGTAAGTGTGTGTGTGTGTGTGTGTGTGTGAAGAGCTAGATGTAGTCTATGAGAGTAACATTCTCAGTATAAAGGAAGGTGACAACACAAACTGAATTTCCATTTAAAAAAATACCCATGTTTCTTTCTTGTGATCCACAAAGACATTGCTAAAATTTCTCCATAATTTCAAGGGTACCCCATTTTTCTTGTTTTTGATTATATAGTGTTTTAGGGTAGCTTCACATGCTACACAAAATACATGTATGTGTACAGATGGCACTATATTATTAACAGAAAATAGGAAAGACTTTGAACAACTGATGAGAATTAAGGAAGCTAGTACAAAAGCAAGGTCACCATGAATATAAGAATAAGAATGAAATAAATTAAAAGAAGATGATGAAGGTATAAAAATAATTTAAAATCTTCTATACTTTGGCTCAGTCATTAATCAAAATGGAGACTGTAGTCAAGGAATCAGGAAAAAGCCTAAGACATGGAAGAACAGCTCAAAATTATACGAGATGCTTCAGTGTAAAGACATAGCACCGAATAACACAGTGATGATCAGTCATGCCACAGTATTTCTGATTCTATGTGTGGGTATCAAATATGGACAGAAAAGAAGTGTGGCAGGTGGTCTTTTAAAATGTGGTACTGGAGAAGAGTTTAGTGGATCACCAAAAAGACAGATAAATGTATTCTGGGAGGCAGGGGGTGGGCGGGGGGGGGGGGGGGAATCAACCCTGAATTATCATTAGAAGCCAAAATGAGGCCATTGTAGTTTGGGCACATCATGAGACAACATAAAAGATTGGTCATATCTGCTATGTATAAATTATTTTGCCTCTGCACTCCATTTCTCCACCAACAGCACCTTGATTTCTGTTGAACGACCAGGCAATTCTGTTAAGCGAGCATTTAAACAAAATTTTACACAACAAACTGCCTTAATGTTATGTTCTTATTTTACAATTAGTTCTAATCAATAAGTAAGATCATATCAGGAGAGAACAGTAATTTTCCACATTTTCTTCCAGCCATCAAACAGGTTGTATAAAAATTCTTTGTTTTAAAGATTGAGTTACTCTTACTCTGAATGCTAAGTTCAGCCTTAGTTACTAGATCTCCAGTTTCAAAACTGACTTCACCCACATCACTTGGGCGAACATCTTTAATTTTCAGTGTGTGAGTTAGGCCATCTTCTGATGTGATGATTTCATACTTGTCATCTCGCTTTAGTTCTCTCCCATTGAATTTCCAGGCAAAGTTGGGCACCTTTTTGGAGAGACGTATCTCAAAGACAGCAGTCTGTCTTTCTGTTATTTTCAGAGGTTTCAGGTCTGCCAAAAACGTCAGAGGCTCATCTGTTAAAAAACCAAATCAAGAGAAAACATATAGTAACCTTCACTTTTGGCTATAAGACTGGAGATGTTTCTGAAATATGAGCCACCATCTCAGCTTGTATACATCAGAGCTGCTCTACAGAAATAAACATAGCTATGACTTTTACAAGCTGATGATGTGACTCATCTTTCTTTCTCATATGCATTATAAATCCGTTTTACCTATTACATGCAATCTTGCAGAGAGCTGCTTATCGCCTACTGTTAGAGAGTATACACCCATGTCCTTTTCAGTCACATTGCTGACGTAGAGCATATACTTAGTGCCCATCTGTTTTGCTTCATATTTTCCCAAAGAATACTGGAGGCGCAAAGGCTCACTGTCCTGTAAAAGAAAATGTTGATATTTTGAAAGTAACTCGATGTGCATGGTATGCAAACTAGAAGGAGAGGATATTAGAGATAGTTGACACACAGCCATGTGTAAGATTTTGGCCTCTTCCAGATTGGTCTAAAGAAAGATGAGCTTTTGTAATATAGCTCCTTGGGTTTGCCTGGTTGTTGTTGCTTTCATGTTTGTTTGTTCCATTATTTGGGGGGTCTGTTTCCTGTGATTTCCTGAATCTGCAGAAGAGCTCCTCCAAGGGTTTTTAAAACTTGGGGCATGGTTAGCTAAGGTGATCTAATAGTCTGTGTTCTGTAATATACAAAACACACATTTTAAAAAAAACAAACAAACCCTCCTCTCCTTCTCTTCTTCATTCTTTCTTTTCTTCTATAGTGCTATATAGAGTGTCAGTAAAATGGCAATTTTGCACTATAGTACTACAACTCTAGGGGTTGCTGTGTGGGTTTTATATCTCTTGTGGTTTGTTTTACTTTAAGTAAAATAATTTATTATTTTGTAAAAAAAACAATGTTTTGGAATGAAAAAGAAACCCACTTAAGAGTGGGAATAAAATGTTGCACCTGGTAACAGGAATTGTTGGAAAATAGTCTAGGAAAACAAAAACATCAATTGGATTTAAAAAAAACACTTGAGAATGACAAGAATACTGAAACCTCCTGACCATTAGCCCTTAATTTACCATGTGATGACTGGCAACCAAATGCATGAACTAAATTTTGTCTCCAATCTCATGTAAATCAACATGAATATTCCCTCATGTTAGATCCATCATGGTTCATTTGGATATGCCAGTTATCAAGTGACACTTATGAACTGGTCAAATGCAACTTTGTAAATATTGGAGCATCAAGTGGTGAACATTCACCAGAAAATGAATTTAGAAACTCAGCTGGATAGCTTAACCATGTGAAAAAACTCATTGGAAGTATGCCAATGCTGATATATTCTGTGAGGCAGGTAAATGAGGTACAGAAAAGCAGGGCAAATACCTAAGAAATAGCCAAAGAAATAATTTCCAATCTGCATTGCATTTCAGTGCCACTCTCCCATATTTCCTCTCACTGAATATTAGATTTCTTGGCCTGAATTCAAGTGGTTTCAGATATAGTTAGCCAGTGAAGTGCCTTTACAGGAAGCACTATGACAGAAATTCCTCTGCTCTTTTTTCTAAAGTCTCCCAGGTTAGCATCCTTAATTTAAATCAAATAAAGAAAGGTGGCTACCTTTATCCATATCATCTTTGTATTAGCATCCCTGAGTTCTAAAATGCAGTCAAATATTGCTGTTGAGTCCACTTTAGCAGAAACATCCTCCAAGGGTTTCAGAATCTTTATTGCCTGTAATATAAATAGAGAATAAATCAAAATGCTGGACCATTTCCTAAATTTTAACTATGTTTTTCTCTTCATTTCAATTCTGTTTTTGATTTCTAATTTGATTACTGATATTATTTACTTACGGTTTTACAAAATTCCCTTCTTCCCAGACTTTATTGCCATTTGTTATGATGCTATATTGTTATGCAATCTAGGTTTTATTATTGTTATATTGTGTTACTATCATGTCAGCCAAAAGGAATAATGGTTTTTAGGAGGTGTATGTGCATGAAAGAGGGAGAAAATATGCAGTGTTTAGTTTTGTGGCATATTACAGCAAAGCACATGTTCACAAGAACTTTAGTTTCAATGGTTTATGTCGTAAACCTTTTTGTATTCCATTCTATGTAATGGTTCTACACTACTGAGAGAGGCTTTTCACTCAAAACATGAGGGATTCTTAAATCTCAGCTCCCCACTTCATCTCTGTGAGCTTTGTTAAGTCTGTTTGGAAGAACAGGCCTTTCTGAAACTGTGCTGGAGTTAGCGTGGGAAGAAACAAGAGGAAGGGGAATTGTTTGGAAGCATCTCCTGTACACCATCTCCTCCATTAGCAGAACCCTTCACTACATCTGAAGCCTTTTTGCTCATTGAAACACATTTTTGCATCCAAACCTTTTCCTAAAGCTGACAATAAATTCTTTATATTAAATTCCAGCACAATACATTTTTAAAACAATATAATAATTATTATTATTTTCAAGAAAGCTCTTACTGTTTTTAATTTCTAAAGACTGAACTATAAATCAAGCCTCTATAGTTGACATATTTTACTCTAGCTTCTGAACTAGTCCTTTTCTCTTGAAGAACAAGATAAGATAAAAGACACCTGAAGAAAATATCTCCACCACCATTGACATATATGCAAGTTTGTGGTATATACAGAAGGAGAAATATGCAGTGGACTCTTGCTATCTGCTTGGGTTTTGTTCCAGGACCCCTCCCCCCACCCCCATGAATACCAAAATCCATGTATGTTCAAGTCTCATTTTATAAAATGGGAATAGTAAAACAGTATCCCTTATATAAAACACCAAAATCAAAGTTTGCTTTTTGGAATTTATGTGTTGAATCTGTGGATGAAGAATCCATGGAAATGGAGGGCTGACTGCATGTCATATTAGTACTCTAAAGGTTGAAAATTTCACTAACCTCAACTTCTACTTTTTTCTTCATTTCCTTCAGCTTTTTAAGAAGCCCTCGAAAATCTGTGAAGCCATATTCCATGCAGACTTTCTCAAAGTCCTTCTTGGGTACCTTAGAGAGAATCTCCAGCATTTCTTTTTCATCAACCACCTTCTTTTCTTTTTTCTTTGTAACTGGGGGCCCTCTATATGCAGGTAGACAAGTTCACACAGGTTTATCATTCTGCATGTTTTAGTTGAAGAAGAACAGGGACTTTTCAGCTTCCTCACAAAATTACAATTCCTAGGATTCTGTGTCCCACAGGGTTGTCAGGAGTTGGGATTGACTCAAAGGATGTTAACAACAATAACAACAACAAACAATTCTTGGAAGCAGGATAAGCCCAAGCCATTTTGTTTTCTGGAGCAAAGCAGCAAATGGTTCAGACCATAACCACAAAGCAAAGTGCATTACGCCTAAGGCTGGTGAAGTTACTGTGGTTCCTAAGACAGAACTCCCTCATATCTCCTGTTCTTGGTAATACAAATTCAATAATAATAAATGAAATAATTTATAAATCACTGCCTTTTATTGATAACCAGAGCTGGACACATCATATCTGCTTAAAGGTAGAGTCAGCCCTGCTTGGAAAGAAACCGTGACAGTTAAACAGGTTTGTGAGTCTTTATGCCAAACCTTGCCCAAGCCATTCTGCTTTAGCCTATTAGCCATGAATGTGCTTTTCCACTGCTCCCTGACAGGGTGGCCAGACTTAAAACAGCAGACAGCTGCTGTACCTTTAATGATTGTGAAGAATAAGGAGTTTCAGCAGGTTCTCCTTGTCATGCAACTGGGAAACAAGCAAAACCTACAGAAATTCTCTCTCCTGCACAATCATAAAAACTACAGGACCCCTCTCTAGTTTTCACTGAGGCAACCCAATTCCCTGATAATGTTCTGATCTATATCTTTAAGGCTGTGTCCCTATTTCCACTCAGGTGGGCTTTGAACTTCCTGATGCAATGCTAATATTCTTGGCTCAGATACCACTAAGAGCTGTCACAGTGCAGAATTAATGCAGATTGACACCACTTTAACTGCCACAGATGCATCCTATAGAATCCTGAGATTTGTAGTTTGGTGGGGCACCAGAGCTTTCTGAGAGAGAAGGCCAAATATTTCACAAAACTACAGATCCCAGAATTCCATAGCATTGAACCATGGCACTTAAAGCACTGTCAAATTGCATTAATTTTGCAGTGCAAAGGCAGCCTTGGTCTCACTCTTTCTGAGATGGCCCTGGTTCTCCATCCCATTCACTCATTTACTGTCTCTCCTTCTATCCAGCCAAATAAAATTGTCAGGGAGGTTTCTTCTCATCATTCTGTGGAATGGCAGACTACTATGATAACCCCAAAGACTATGGAATCATCTCCATGATTAGATTTTCCCTTTTCGTAAGCAGAGATTTGCCAGTTGAAACAGAAAAGGCAGAGGAAGCCATAATTTGTTCTGCAGTTTTCTCTCTGCATGATATCTTTTTTTTAGTTAGATTGTGAAACACTGAAACATTTTTCAGTGAATATGTTGAGTTTTATTGTGAGTTTAATACTATTCTGTCAGCTGCCTCAAAAGTTTGGAAAGGTATTTTAATTTGATAAACAGAAAAGTTGATCCTTACAGATTTTGATAGTGGAATTGGTTGTGTTTCTTTACACTAAAGACCATTTTGGTGTTGGAACACAAGTCATGGTGGCACTATGGAGTGCCACCACTACTAAGGAAGTTTTGACTGGTGCCAATATTATGGTATTTTTGCTGTCAGCTCAACACATATGCATTTATTTGTACCTAGGCATTTAAAATTAGTTTTATTTCCTTCCTGACTGAAATTCTTTGGAATCTAGGAAACAGTTGTATAGAATCTGAAGTACTACAGTTGCATTGCTTCTTGAACTTGTGTTACATGAAGGGAGTGATACACTGTTATATTTTTGTTTATTATTATGCTCAGTTCTATCACTGTGAACCACCCTAGAATCTCTGAGTAAAAAAGAGGCAGTCTAAATAAATATATTTGACTAATTTCTCCCTCCCTGTCTCCATCTGAACAGCCAGCTTTGGCCTCCTCACTGTTACAATCTCTTTTGTGCATTGGAGAGTCTCCTGCAAGAACAGTACTCACTGCCTATCAGACTGTCACTATGTTCTACAAACTTCTTTTGGGCAAAGGGCTGGAAAATGTGCACAACCTTCCTGAGAAAGTATGTTAATGTTGCATGTACTTTGTTGTGGTAATAGTAAGGTGTGTGGGGAGTATCTCACCTTTTTTTCAACATTTTTTTGAAATCCAGCTTTTCTTCACCTTAAAAAACACACACATAAACATACAAAATGAAATTAGAGAACAAACAGAGATGATCAATATTCTAAGGCAGGGATTGGAATGTCTGACCCTCCTGATGTTTCCAGACTGTGTTTTCTATCATCCCTAACCAATCTAGCCAGTGGTGTGAAATGATGGTAACTGAAGTCAAGTAACATTTGAAGGGCCTCATGTTTCCTATGTTAGGCTTTCCAGGCCATCAACATCTGATTCCCTGAGTTTTCACCCCAAGCCCAGGGGGTGGGGTGTGTGTGTCATGTGACAGCAGTGAACCTTAATGTCACAGAGGCAAGAGTGCTTCTGAGATAGTTGGCTGCAGATGTGGGGCTGAGGGCAGCCTGGCTAAGGAGGCACTGAATTTGCCTAAAACTTGGCTAACCAGTTACTATGGCAAACAAGGGCCAGGAAGAAACATCATCACCAAAGCATTTTAACTCTGCTTCTATTCTCACTAGGCCTTGCATCTTTTGTAGCCTTACATGACACATAGAGAGTCCTTTCAGGCCCTATGTGACTTTTGGACAACATCTCCAACAGCTGGCCCCTGAGTTTTTATTTCAAGTTCTGTGACATTGCTGGTGGGGCTTCTACAACAAGACTACTCACAAGTCACCACACTGGGCCTCCACACCCTGCCTTGCTCCAAATGGCACAATGGGCCTAAAGGCATAAAACTTGCCATCTCTCCCTTCATTCCTGGCTTTTTGGTTAAGCTATGTTGCGCAAGCACAACACAGACAAAAATTCCTAACTGCAGATTTAGAACCCCAGTGCTGGTTTAAGACAAGTGGAAATGGGCACCCGGGGTTTAAAGTACAACCCCCCCTGCCTTCCCCCTTTTCTAATGCCTCTTGTCCTGAGATTTGCCTCCCCACTTGGAAACCCAAAGAAACATAGCAATTCCCTCAGACTTCAGCTGGTGCCTTGATATCTGGCAAGCAACCCTGTCTAATGAGTAAGAAAGAGCTATAGCTTCAGGGAATACCTTGTGGCTTATGAAACAGAGAACTATGGTCCTTACTGCACTTCCTTTAGTCTAAAGAAAAGCTTTAGGTTAACATTCCAGACACCTTTCAGTTTACCTAATGGAGTCTTTCCTCTGCAAAACTTTTGTTTAGTTACATTGTTTAGATACTTACTTTCAGTCACACTCAAGGACACAATGTAAATAATGTCAGCATGCTCATTGGAAACTATACACTTGTAATTGTCTGCATCATCTGACGCCAAGTTTTCCAACTGCAAAGAAGAAACCACAGACAAGAAAAGGCAAAAGGTGTCATGAGGCGCCACAGTTGCAAAAGTGATCATAGAATCATAGAATCATAGAGTTGGAAGAGACCACAAGGGCCATCTAGTCCAACCCCTTGCCATGCAGGAACTCCCAATCAAAGCATCCCTGACAGATGGCCATCCAGCCTCTGCTTAAAGACCTCCAAGGAAGGAGACTCCACTACGCTCCGAGGGAGTGTGTTCCACTGTCGAACAGCCCTTACTGTCAGGAAGTTCCTCCTAATGTTGAGGTGGAATCTCTTTTCCTGCAATTTATATCCATTGTTCCGCGTCCTAGTCTCTGCAGCAGCAGAAAACAAGCTTGCTCCCTCCTCAATATGACATCCCTTCAAATATTTAAACAGGCCTATCATATCACCTCTTAACCTTCTCTTACAACCTCCTACAAGTGATACAACTTGTAACTGTACCATTAAATGCTGAGCCAACTTGTGTCAAATTTAAGTTCATTAAAAACATTTACTTCTGGGTAAGTACAGATTTCATCAGCTTACACAGCTGATCTTTCCAATTTCCAGTGCTGAAATAGAAAGTATTTGGGATTTACCATTTTTGGAAAAGAAAATAGATAACATAAATTCAACCCAAATCAGCTCTCTGTGTTGTTCAAAACTAGTAGAGCAAAGGATGCAAATAATCAAGAGGGGTACAAAACCTTTTAGACCTGAAGGGCCACATGTGATGCTTGCTGAGATGGGGTAGGAGTTGAGGGAACATATATGAATGTGCACATACATCTACACAGAGGTCTGTGCACACTTATATGTAGCTTTCTTCTGAGGTATAGATAAGGAATGGGTAGTGATAATGGACTTTGAAATAATTTTTGAAAGAGAAGAAAAAGAAATTGAGAAAATACTGGGGCTTTCTAGATTGGCAAAAAGAAGTGTGTTCACGGCTGCATGAAACTCTAGCCTTTAGATGAGAAAAAGGGAAAGTGTGCCATGAAAACGCTTTTTTTTTTTTTTTGCATTTTAGGGGAGAAGAAGCGCCTTTAAAAAGGTGCTGGTTTTCCCAGCTTCTTTTTTAAAAACTGCGGAACAGCGCAGCTCCATCTAAAGGCTGTGGTGCAGCTGCTAAGCATTAAGGAAAAGGCAACTTCATGTCACACTTTCCTGCCAATCTAGAAAGCCCTATAGTTTAGTAAAGACAGACATAAAATGGCAAAGTGTTACAAATATCTACTGGAGCAAGAACAGAAAGAAGAACTAGTCAAGGAGACCATGATAAAATGGGCCCAATAAATAGGATGAGATTTAAACTGGGAAAATAAAGTGAAGTCATGGCAAAGAACAAATACATTTACAGAAAAACTTGAAGGAAATTTACAAATTTACAAAACTTGAAGGAAAATTACTTTAAGATATTCTATCACTGGTACTTAACACCTGACAAATTAGATAAGATATACAAAACAGGGAAATGTTGGATGTGCAGAAAAAAATTGGGACATTCTATCACATGTGGTGGACATGCCCCAAAGCCAAAAGACATTGGAAAGAAATTTACACTCATATAACAAAGATTCTTGGAAACGTTTTTTCTTTGCGTCCAGAACTCTTTCTGTTAAATACAACTTTGGTATTAGAGAAAGACTTTGAAAGGAAAAATTGGAGAATAATCCTATACATGGTGACAGCAGCAAGAATGCAATATGCTCAAAAATAGAAAAATGAGGCATTACCAATGAGCAAAGAATGGCTGTTGAATAATTAGCTGACATGATGCAAATTAAAAAAAATCCAAAAAGTAGAAGAAGAATGGACTCAAGTCAGAAACTATTGGAAAAGTATGTGACCAAATTTATGTAACATTAATTTTTTTTTACCAGAAGTTGACAAAACAAATACTAACACTAGTGAAATTGTAAGAAGAAAAAGACCCCCCCCCCCAATGGAAAATATTATTTTGTTTATGTATACCAAATTAAATTCTAAGGAATTGAATAAGATGGGATGAGAAGTAGATAGCTTAGTTTTAGTGAACTAGATGGACTTGATAATATAAAGTATAATTGGTATAACTGCAATATGAAACACCATAAAATAAGCTAAATGTCTCTTCCATTAATTGACACTTGTAGCTTCTAGATATGTTCTCTCTCTCTCTCTTGTTTAATAAAAATTTTTAAAAAGGAAAGAAAGAAAGTATTAAGAAAGATCCAAAAAATATTGGAATGCAGAAAGCATAATATTAGATGGTAAATTCTCAAAAAATGGACAGAAAATAAATATTCCCCACTTGCAACCCCCAAATGGTGCATGGAGAGAACCATACTGTATGTGCAGACCACATGGGTGTCCAAAATAAGAACAAAACCTGGCAGCAACTCTAATTCAGCACTGACATTTTTGAATATACAGGAATTTAAGCTCAGGCTTAAGTATTTGAAACTATTGATCTGAATGATCAAATCTTTCTTTTTTGGTTTCTTCTACATTATTTTTTTAAAAAGTTCCATCTACCCTGGATATGAATAAATTTAGCTAATTTTTTTTAAATTTGAAATTAAATTTTCATCAATCCCTACTTCAAATATGTCTTTATACAAGAACAGCTAATAAATGTGGTCCTTACTGTATCTGCTGCTGGCATGAATGTTGAAGCTTATTTTTAAAATGTTACCACATTGTACTGGAAAGCAGATAAATAAAATGTACTGGGGATTTTAAAAGCAGTGCACATTACCTTAAGGATGTATTCCTTATTGATGCTGTCAAAAAACATCTTTGACCCTTCCTTGATTGGTATTCCACTTTCTCTTTTCCATGTTACAGAAGGTTTGGGGTTTCCTTTCACTTTGGCTCGAAAGACAGCTTTGTCTCCTACCAGTAAACATAAAGTAACACTGAGAGAAATGCTGGTTGTTGTGTCCAAGAATTAATTTTTACATCTTCTGAGCCAAACTTTGGGAAATGAATGCTAAAGAGTAGCTACATGTATTGACCAGCACGCTGCTGTTTTGCCAAAACAGATGTTCCATGTGCAGCCACTGAAAAACCACAAAAACTGTTTTGGAGGTTTGAGAAACCCACTAGAGCAGTAGTGTTTTTGCACCACAGAGGGCTGCAGCTAAGGAAGAGGAGAAGAGAGGTCCAATTCTGCTAAAAATTCTGCTAGAAGTTGCCAAAATATACTGTTGGTTCTTATCTTTCATTTAGCTTACTTTGGTATTTTTGTTTGACTCTTAAGATACTGTTATGCCACCTGGAAGATGAGGTGATTTATGTTGGGATGCATAAATGGAACTTGGAACAAAATGAGTACTCTTGCTCAGAATAGTCTATTCCATTGGCCATCCTTTCCCATCTCTGTCCTCCTCCCCCAACGGTTAACATTCTGTGCTGATTGAAAATGTTCAGTTTTCTGTTTAGGGGATTTTTTTCTCTCTCCCGAAGTATTTTTTCTCTCAAGTTTTTTTTTTTTTTTGAGGGGATGTACTTCCTCAGATCTTGAGGATGAATGGATTTATTAGATGATCTCTATCCCCCGCCCAACAAAAGATTCAATGTGGCTCACAAATAAAACAAAATTAAAACAGCTAAAGCATATAAAAATTCAAAATAAATGGATTAAGAATGCAGTCTAAAAGACATCAATAAAAGAAATTACAGCAGCCACCTGGTAAAATGATTGTCCAGTAGTAGTGGAGGTCAGTTGCCAATGAGTTATTGTGCAGTTTTGGTTACATGAGGTCTGGCCCTTGGAGAACTCAGTTTGCCATTTGTATAAGGACCACCACTGCTTACCTTCAGTGACTGTTAGTGGATGGGGCTTCTCCAAGAATTCTGGGATGCTCTCTCCTGCAGGTATCTCAACAGAGCGAGAGATCATGCTGAAGGACTCCACAACAGAAGAGGATTTCTGGGAAACCACCTCATCTGTCAAGCAAAAGCATGTTTGTCATATGAAATGGATGTCCAAATTTCAGGGAAGTTTTCAGGAGGACATCAGGCACAGCAGAATATTTCATTAGAATCATAGAATCATAGAAATTTAGAGTTGGAAGAGACCCCAAGGGCCATCCAGTCCAACCCCCTGCCATGCAGGAACTCCCCATCAAAGCATACCCGACAGATGGCCATCCAGCCTCTGCTTAAAAACCTCCAAGGAAGGAGAATCCACCACCCTCCGAGGGAGTGTGTTCCACTATCGAACAGCCCTTACTTTGAGAATTACATTCCTGAATGTCTTCCCCTCCTCCCATGAGTGCCTAATATATAATAGTGACCGGGTGGTATCGCCATAGGGATCTTATCATCCCCTTCGGGGTGGGAGCTCCTCTGTGAAGATATGGTGGTTACTGTCAGATTGTGACCTATATGCTACATACAAAACAGCCACATATGCTAAGGCTACAAAAACTATTTGTGCAACCACTCTTAATGGAATTGTAGTGGAATGTGTGAGGATTCACAAAGCTAATTTTGATTTGCATTTTCAATCAATCAACTTTACTATAATCATAGATCAGTTATAAAAAGATAAAAGCAGAACATTAAAGAAAACTATGATTGAAAACCTTTTCCAAGTACAAGAGTTCCTGTAAGTATAAATAAATGGCATTTAACAGCTTTTAAATCAGTACTAAATAGCATTCACTGAAGTTAGGGTGAACATGATGGGATATGATCAACTTGCTCCTAGTGGAACATGCTAGTATGCAAAACTTTGTGGACCTTCAATGTAGGTTCTTTAGAGAAATCTGAAAGAAGAAGAGATCAATAAAAGCTATCAGATCTGGAAAATTTTCCAAAATCAGATCTATAAACCAGGAAAGAATATCCTTAAAACACAGTCAGTATAGCAGAACATGATCAACTGTTTCAACCATGTTGAGCTGTCTGTCTGTATTATATTATTATAAAATGTTTTATGGGGTTTACATTGGCATTCAGTCAAAGATTTATTTATTTATTTGATCTATATATGGCCTTTCTCTCAATATGGGTCTCAAAGTGCCTATAGTCAAATACAATACAAAGTTTCTAATTGACTAATAATACTGTAATTGGAAATAGTAATTCATAGCTTTTCAGTGGCTTTTTCTAACATTGTAGTTCTCAGATTTGGGTCAGCCTTCTCAGAGCTCTGGTACCACAACAAACTACAGATCCTAGGATTCCATGGGATAGAGCCATAACAGTTAAAACTGTGTCAGGCCGCCTTAATTCTGCAGTGTGGCAGCAGCCTAAGATTCATTGCTATAACAACATATTTATGACACATGTATCTTCTGATATGCTATGTGTCCAGGCCTAGGACTGCATGCATATCACATTTTAACAGTCCTACAAACTTCAGTTAATATAAAGAAGGGGGGATATAAAACTTATATTATAGGCATTTTAATGGCATCTAATCCAATAGGCTATTCAAACTGTGGATTATTGCACTACACTCTTAAATTGTTGCTAGTCCACTTTAACTGCTCTGGCTGCCTCCTGTTGCATTCTAGGATTTGCAGTTTAGGAAGGGGCATTTAGAATATTCAGTCAGAGAGCTTCTAGGCCTCACTGAACTATAAACTCTAGAATGCAACAGGAGGCTGCCAGAGCAGTTAAAGTGGAATAGAAATGCTTAAGAGTGTAGTGTAATATGTCTTTCTCAGTGTTGGTCTGTAGAGCAAAGACATTTCTTTTTCCCAAGCAGATTACAATGTAAATAAAACCAGAGTGAAGACAAAGGGATTCACAGTAGCAGTGACAATCAGAATTTCATATGGAGATGATAGACATGGAACTTGGATCTAAAAGAAGAGAGTCAGGTGGAACCCAACAGTGGTTCATTTGCAGTTTTTAACATGTAATATTAGAAACAGCTTTGGGATTTGGAGAATTAAAAGTGGTATAGAATGTCTTGATAAATAAAATAAAATATAAAGAAGGAATCATAACACAGGATCTTAATAATTGTTGGTATTTTACAGTTTAATATTTAAGACATCAAAGAACCTGTCTGAGAATCTTACTGCTACTACCACCCCTAAAGAGATTGCACCTCTGTATGAAAACATGAATGGAAAACATCATAAGGCCAGTCCTACCTGTAGGCAGAGCGAGGCAGCCACCTCAAAATCAGAAGACTGATTTGAGTGTTATGAAAGGACAGAACAATATTTAACTTATTAAAACCATAGCTTTTAAAGCCAGTTACTTCAGGCTAGTGTGGGAATTATTATACATGATGAGGGTGGGCATACATTGCTGCTTTCTCAGGCCCTGGGACAGTCTCAGAAGGTCACCACAACTCAGAGTTTATGACACTTTCACCCATGTGGGTGGCAGGGTGGGAGTAAATGCAAATCAGGCTGGATCTATAGAAGGGCATGCTGTTTTGTTTGAACATATGGAATCTGGTTATTTGACACCATACACCAAGCGAAGATCATTCAAATCCTGCAGAAATGTAAGCAAATGTAAATGAATACATGTAACAAAATGTCAGCATCAATACACAGGCCACAAACCAGCTAAAGTTGGTTATGACTCATGTTAAGTCTCACATGCTAACCTTTAGCTAAATAGAAATTTAGTTGATGATCATGGAGATGGCAGAGGGCAACAATAATGAAGAAGTTCTGTTTCTTTCAATAGGATGCTGTCACAACTAGCTTTATCTGGAGTAAGACCAGTGGATCCTCTGGCCTTCTGGTGGTTCAATGTTATACTTGCCTCCCACAATTTTGGTAGTCTGAGACATGTGATGCACCGAGCTAGAACTGGAGCTGGAGACCTCTATGGAGCGATGTGTCTGTGTTTCCATACGCATGACTGAAGTTGCCATCCTAAGGACCTTTGGAGCTTTCTACAGATTACAGTGATTTTCTGAGCTGTGAAATTAAAAGCAAATATTAAACTTCACATACTGTACATGATATTTTCCTTTAGTCCCCAAATTTCTAATTTTGCAGTAATTTAAAACTTCACTTGAGCATTTAGAAGTACAGTTTAGTCACCCCAAGAAACTGGGTGGGCCAAAGTTTCCAAAGGAATGTGAACATAGCAAATGGAAGAGTTTTAGGTGTGAACAATGTTCAATGTCTTATTCTCTGCAGTGCTGGAAATTTGGGGACTGAAGGAAAATTTTCCTGGGGGCAGATATCTTATTTGGCAGGCAATACCCTCATTTTGCTCCTCTGTAGCTACAGCCCCATGAAAGACTTGTATGATTACTTCAGTGATGGGGCATAGTATTGAGAAGAAAGCTGAGACCCTGAGTTGGAATCTGCCTGGGGTTGGAAGGGGGCTGCAATGACTCCCTGTGTAATCTTCGAGGCTGCACTCCCCTGAGTGGGGTGTAGGGGGCTTTTATAAAGAAAAGTAAATATTTTTTTTAAAATCAAATTTGGAAGGCTGGTGAGCTCTTGGGGCTTCAAAATTGGCTGTAACCATAGATCCCTCTCTCTCTGGCCCATAGAAGTAGAGATCAACAGATTACTGGATTGGAGGGGTGGCTGGGAAATAATGTTTTCTGGATTCCAAGACTGATGGTTTCTTGCCACTAGCAGCAATAGGAAAATCAGGGGCTCAATGGGTATCACTGTAGGGTGGGTGAGGTGTTTTCACCTCTACCTCCTAGGAGTTTATCAGACGATGGAAATTGGAAGTATAATCTAATGGCAATCTGAATGCAATTATGGGGTTTCACGTTACTGCGTATTAAAGTATCTCACACAATTTTGGGCAAAAGGGAACTCATTCTGAATGCAATCATGGGTTTTATGTTATTTCATATTAGAGCATCTCACGCAATTTTGGGCAACGGGCAGTCATTTTCAGGTAATGGGAAGTCATTCTGAATGCATTCCAAATGCAACTGGATTTCACGTAAATTCACTAAACTAGAAAATTCATGTGAATTTGAATTGGTTCCAATTCGCTCCATTCGAAATAAAGAGAAATTCCTCCCGTCTGATAAACTCCCTAATCTGTGAAGCCTAGATCTCAATGGACAGGAAAGAGATGTTTGAACCTCATGTCCATTGGGGCTAAGATAAGCAAGAGACAGGCAGGGTATATGTGTGCACATTTGTTGTATGTACGTATCTACACTCTACAGGGCCCTCAGCCAACACCAGATGAGGCATTTGGGGGCAAAGAATTGTGTGCATTTGACATAAAAGCTTTATGTGTCAACATTAGCACTTTGAACAGAGCTCAGAAACAGATCTGGGAAGAAGGAAATTGTTTTAATGCTGCTGAGATCTGATCGCACCAACCAATCTCCCTAGTATAAGGAGGACATCTGACAGACTGGTCCACTCTGATAGGACTCCTGAGTGGAGGTCAAGGTGGGTGGAACAAACAGCAACCATGAAACCTAATGTCATGCGCTGTACTGATCACAGGTGTGCAAGCATATTTATTTCACTTGAAATGTCCAAAATCACACTTCTACTGAAAGCCACCCACCAAGTATATCTGTCACGAAGATCATGGAGAGAGTTTCCATGACAACACTGCTGTGCACAGCACTGGAGGAGGGGACTACCACTGGCATGTGAATGCTGCCTATGTGGCAGGACATTTGACATAAGTGATGCCTGTATGTTGAGGCTTCAGCCTAAAACCCATCCTTCAGCCCCTGAATGTTTTTTCCACTGGATCCTATGTAAGAACCAGCCTAGATTCATTCAGATTTTATCCCTGTCCTAGCATGTCCTTATTATCTCCTCACTTCATTGGTATCCCATCCCATCTGTGTTACTTTAATAATAAACTCTATTAATTACTATGTAATTTATACACTACTGACTCTTGCCTAAAACAGTGATCCATGTTTAAAAAACAAAACAAAAATGTTGATCTCTCAGCATACAGACAATCTACTTAACTCTTCCTTACTGATGGCTCAAAACATTATAGGAATTTCATTTATTCAGAATGCCAGTTTTCTAACTATTAAGGATGTGTGACCTAGTAATTACAATAAATGAAGTTGAGCTCCATATTTGAAGAAACCCCCTCACCCTTCCCACTTCTTCCCCTTCATAAAATGCAACAATCTGAAGGCGTATACATTCCCAAAAATATAATAGGCACACTAAACAATTTGTAAATGGTACCTTTTCTTTTTCTAGCAGTGAAGGCTGTTGGTATTCTGTATTATGAAAGAGATGTTACTGGAGCATCAGTGAGTTCTTCAGAGTCCTGTAGAGATGTGAAGTAGCTAGAGTCTTGGCAGATTCTGGAAGACAGCTGGGTCCCACAGCATATTTCAAATATGGTTCTGTGTACTTCAGACTTTAAATACACACTGGTCCCTTGTGGGCTATGTAGTTACATCCATTTCTGCAGATTCAACAGTTTCACATACTTGGAGTATTAAAAAGATGAATCCTCCAGGGCAAAACCATGCTGTATTTTACAAGAAGTTAAATGCAGCATGTTACCCAAAACAGTGGCTTAATATGTCATGTAAAGAACAGTATCTCCAAGCCTAATGAGCATCATGTCACTAATACCAGAAAATGTCATCTGGTATTGTCAATGCAGCAGAGTTTGAATTCCTTCCTGTAGAAGTTACAGTGGTAGATATGGAGGTGCCACATTCTTCCCTTTGTTCCTACTGTAATGTTCAAGGGGTATCATGTGTTGGGTGTTGGAAAGATTCATAAGCTAGACATTCAGAACTTTTCCAAATCTTCTTGTATGTGTTTCTATTTGGACATTATAGTAGCAGGTCAACAAGTAGATGTGCAAAGCTCCTGTGTATAACATCATCTGAGAGTCCCCCAAGAGAGTTTACTAAGCTTCCTGTAAGGTCTCAGGTTTGATACTGAGAGCTCTTCCATACTAAGGCACAACATCAAGGCACTATATGCCACTTCCGACTGCCATGATAATATCCTAGAGACTTCTGGGATTTGCACTTTTAGGACAGGTATTCAAAATTCTCAGTACAAAACAAAAAACCACCTTATCCCTGCTGTCTTAGATAGTACTGAACAAAAATGAGTATACTAAATTATGATACTAGATAAGCAAAGCGCAAGATGCTATTTTGAAGAACAAAATGAGTTATCTGCAGTTCGAACCAACACGATTCATATAAAAAAGGAAACTTACAAACACTTAGTAGGAAATGTCCCACGGTAAATTCCTATTGTGAAGCTGTCCTGGGGAGCTGAAGATATCACAGATGAAACAGGGTTTAAAAATTCCTGGGATCTCCCATCCTACTACTCTCTCTCCTTGAATCATATACATTAATCATCTTCAGGGTGGGAAGTCCAGCATGCAGGAATTCGAAAGCTCCACTACAAATGGGAATTAGTATCTTCTTAAGAATACATGGACTCCCCAATGCAGCTTCACAATTGGAATTTACTGCTGGACATTTTCTACTAGGGTAAGTGTTTGCTAGTTTGCTTGTTTATATGATTCATGTTAGTTCAAACTATATACAACTTATTTTGTTCTCCAATACAGTCTTGCTTTGCTTATCTGGTATCATAATTTAGTATACCTGTTTTTGCTTGTTACTATTCAGAATTCTCAGCCATGTAGCTTCTCTAGTCCCTCCCTTAACTACAAATCTTTGCATTCCATTTAGATGCAGCCATGGCAGTTAAAGTAGAATCATAGTGCTATCAATGTGTAGTGTAAAAGGACCCTGGAACATATATCTTACAGTGAATTTTGTTCAGGACACTGTCTCCACCACTCTTATTTTTACTACTGGAATAATTGAAAACTTCAGCTGAAAAGCTCTAGCTCTGACACACATAATTACTCATCCAATTAAAACATGTAACTTACTAACTAATAGTTTAAATTCTATTGGTAGTACTAAAAATAATAGACTCACTGAACCTATGGAATTTATATAAATGTTGAGCAATTGATTCAATGGGTCTACTCTGGTTGGGGGTATCAATACGATTCAGGCCAATATGTCTATAATTTAAAAATCAGATTCTGATAGAAGGTAAACAACATGTTTCTTCATACCAGAAAAATCTTATATATAAAGGGCTTAAAAAATGGCCATCTTAAGGTTGAACTAATAATGTGACAAAACTGCTGAAAAGGGAATCGCTCAGCCAAGTTTCTCTTTTAATGTACAATTTCATCCACAATGTATCGCTTATTCTGCCTCTTTCCCTCCCCCTGTATTACAAGCTTCACTTACCCCATTGTCTTGGTATCATGACATTGTACATTTCCCCAAATTCACAGAAGTGTGAAGGCAGAAAAATAGATGTTGTCACAACACAATGTGGGGCAAGTTGATTCATGTTATTGGGAATGGTGGTGACAACCTGAGATGGGAATGTAGTTTTTGGTGGACCCCTTTGTTATACTGTGCAGCTCTGCTCTTTCAGAAACAAGCCCATAGGATAGAAAAGACCCCACTACTTCACATTCAGTCTTTGGAGCTTAGATTTCCTCTCTTACATGGGATGAGCTTCCATTCTTTCCTTTTTTTCCAGTGGACATTTAATAAATCTCCTTCACCCTGGAGCCTTTTAAAAGCCCCCACAGCATATTCTCCTTGTGCTCCATTTACGTGAGGACTAGATGACTATGCAAAGCAAGAAGCACTCCTCAGGATTTTCTCCGACAGATCTCTGGGGATGGATTACCACAGAAAGACTTTACCTTATAAGAGTAAAGAAGAAGCCTTGGAGGTGCCACTGGGACTTAAACTCAGGTCACACATAATAAATAAAACCTTGACTCAGATAAGCAGTACAACTTCTGCGAGGACAGATCTTTTTACAAAGGATATGCTGTTACAGGAACTGCCCCTCCCTCGGGTTTGCTCCTTTAAACAGACTGCATGAAATACACGCACATGCAATAAGAGAGCTTGCCTAAATTTGCTAAGCTAAATAAGAGGTAAAGCCAATTCACCTCTCCTGCAAACTGATACCCAATCTCACCATGAATTTGGATCCATCTAAATGGGCAGGTATCATGCGACAACAAATTCCACTTTATAATTGTGCCCAGTGCAAAGAAATACTTTTTTTCTATTCTGTATTTCCCATTATTCAGCTCTACTGGATGAGATTCTATTTATTATTAGAGACAGAGCACATTTCTGCCTTTTCCCCAGTTCAGGATTAAGTTGGCATACAACAGAATTGGCTACAATGAACCATGCTTGCCATTTTATTGCCCATTCACTGAATACAGGAGATAGCTTTGAATATAATCTGGTGTCATCAGCACACAGTCACCTCACTTCTTCTCCCCAGTTGTAGATCATTGACGAGAAGGACAAAACTGCACCTGTCTCAATATAGATCAGTGGATAACATCACTCTTTACTCTTCTCCATTGTGAGGAGTTTTCATTTTCTACTCTCTGCTTCTAGTTCCTCAACTGTTATTGATCCACAAAAAGATCAATTTTCTTATTCCATTATTGCTAAGTTTATTCAGGAGCTCTTAGCGAGGGAACTAGCAAAAAATGTTTTAACAGAAACATGTTGAGAAGAGGAACAGTGTGCACAGGCTACCTCATGGGGTATGTGCTTTGTGTGGCTGCAAAGCAGAAGCCATGACAAAACAGTCATGTCAAAGTGCTTCATTACTCTCTCCTCACAAGTCCACCTTCACTTTCTGTGCCTTCCCAAACACCTGGGCCAGGCTTCTACATGGTAAATAAAGACCAGGAAGAATGTCAAAACATTCACTGGGCCACCTCGCTGCATAATGAACTGAGTCCAGAAATGTACATTTAGAACAGTGATGTTGCCTCTCCATGTGCCTGTTCCTCCTCTTCCCTACCCTCCAAGTATCCTGAAAAATGGCTTTGTGTGCCATCTCTGATGCGCTTGCCATAGGCTCACCACCATGGATTTAGGAGATATGGCTTCAACCTTTTCCCTCATTCTCCATGCCACATAGAACACTAATGGGCCCCACAATGAATCTGGTACCAGGCCTCAATGTGGCATGAAAAAAGTTCAGTCCAAATAGTTACTTTCTTCCTCATTTTGATATCCAGCTACAATGTAGGAACTGATTTTTTTTTAATTGAGCAATCATATAAGACATTAAAAACATTATATCAGTATGAATTCACTTGAATCCTTTAATGCAGAGGCTCAGAAGGTCGTATGATATACACAGTTTCCGGTAGTTTAAAATGTAAAAACAATCCATCAGGAAAAAAAAGGCAAAAAAGTTACTTTTCAAGCTTAGTAAACATACATTACAGACTTTAGCAAGACATTTATCAAAGAGTTTCACACTGTACTTGGATCTAGTAGCAATTTTGCCATTTTAAATAGCAAATCTGACAATGATGTTTTAAATTTTGTAACAAATGGAGCTACCGATCTTATTTACAGTATAAATAGGCCTTTTGGGGGTGAAGACAACAATGTCCTGTCACATGTTGAAGAAAAGCAATTTCTTAGCTCTTAAATGCAAAATAAAGCAATATGAAAGTAAAACTATATATATTTATATATGTATAAATAAATATTTTCTACTTTTGAAATTTCCATGTGTTTCTTGCCATCTCTGGAATACATACGATTCTGGTCAGAGTTCTGTTGGTTTTTATTATAACAAATGGTCCCGAATACTTATTCTTCTGCTGATGCTCTAGAAAACTGCTTTTCATACAGACTCATGACATGGTGGACAAACTGATACTGTTCACATGTTTGGATCATTCCACCCCTGGAAAGAGAAGGAAGAGGGGAAAGTTGAAAGCTGATATTTCTTATGCAACTCTCAAGAACTAACAATAGTCATAGAGTGAAAACAAAATATCATGAACATAAAAATCTAGTAGTGGTCTTAGGGGAGTGGGTCCTGACAAAAGACACTTTGCAGTGAAATCTTGTATGGGTAGCATCTAAGATCCATTAAACATTATGCTTAATTTTAAATCCATGGGTCTGCTCTAGGTGCTTCTTATATAATAATCTAAATAGGAAAATAATTTTATTGTGTCTGTCTGTTAAAACTGACCGTGAATGGATCAGAAGCCAATTAAAATCACCAGAAAAAAATGCATTTAAGATGTTGATTTGGTTTGGAAATGTAAGTTTAATTCAGCAAACACAGGCATCACCAAAAATTATTTTGAATTAGGGTCCTTGGATCTGTTTAAGACTTACCTTGTTGTTTGTTGTTCTGTGCCTTAAAATCATTTATGATTTATGTGACACTAAGGTGAAGCTATCAAGGGGTTTCCTTGGCAAGATTTGTTCAGAGTGAGGTTTCCTTTGTCTTCCTCTGAGCCTGAGAGAGTATGTGACTTGGCCAAGGTCACTCAGTGGGTTTCCATGGCTGAGTAGTGATTCTGACCCTAATCTCCAGAGTCCAATGCTCAAATCACTACACCACTCTGACTACAACTACACATTCAAAATAATCACCTATATATTCGGAAAAATCACAGACATGACACAGCCACATTTGGATGAAGGATTTCAGTCTCTTTGTGCATCCTTGAGTGTGTGGTGTGTGTGTATATGTGTGGCTGTTATTCTCTATTTTTTTTAACCTTTAAAACCTTCCTGTACTTAGAAAGCTAGCACATATGGAAGAAAGGTTTTCTTCAAAATGTGACAAGCCTCTTATGTATAGATACATTATTTTTAGTGTGAGAGAACACTGAAGCATAAGATAGCCTCTCTGTGGTCTGTGATAGTACAGTAGAACTGTAGCAGCACAACTATTCTCCATATGGAAACTGGTTTCTAGGAATTTCAGCAGTTGGCCTCTCAGGTTTTAGGCAGATGTTTTCCTGGGCAACCTGCATCCCAATAGACCAGCACCATTGACAGCACATTTCAAGTTAGTCTCAGAAAGGACCAATATGGGTTAAAGTTAGCTTCTTCTATTTTATTTGAGTAAAAAGCCAAGGGGCATTTCCAGTTCTTGTACTCATCTCCACCTGCAAATGACTTTTGAATTCTTTAGTTATCAATACAGCTTAGAAGTAAAAAAGTATTAAAAGCTACAAGCACACATCAAAATGTGGTTATAATAGCTGATGTCTGCAGACCCTTTGCAAAAAGAAACCAGAAATAGACTGCAACCTTACGTGATGAAGGCAGACAACCCCTCAAATGGAATCAACAGCACTGCCCTAACAGCTTGTAATACCCAGGAATAAATGCTGCTAAAGTCTGCTGGCTAATCCTCCCAGAAAGCCCTAGAAGTTTGCCACTTTGGGAAGCTAATTAAAACCCAACCCATGCTCCTCTCTGATTGCTAGCTGATATACAGGAGCCATCCATGGCACAGCAGGATCAGCAGGTCTTATGTGCATTTTTTCTGATTGTGCTGTGCAAATATGGATACCAAATACCAAATCTTGCCAAGGTATCAAGTCCAGAATTTTACATCATGAAAGTTGCATCCTTTTGAAGAATCAATAGCTATCAAATGAGAATGCAAATGCTCTATGGTGAATTATGATACTATTCCCTCAGATACATTTATTTGACACCATCTCTGCTATGCTTTCTGAGCGAAGTGTATTCTATTCTCTTGAGCAGGGTTTATCCTAAGATTTTTCCTACCATCCTGCACAAGAGACCAAAGGGCCAGTAAACTAAGAAACAATTCTCCCTGACCCAGCTGGCATAACCATGCTGTAGCTCTCCCCAGAAACAGGGGAGTTTTTCTGTCCGTTATTGTTAGTAGCATGATTCTGGTGGTCAGTCCCACATCTACTACAGCCAGAAAAGCTCTGCTTCCAGGGTGCAAACCTACAGCATGGCAGTATTGTGCTCCACCATCAGAAATAAGGTATGGTGCCAGATGAAGCTGAAATAAGTTCCTCCAATCTACCCTCAGTTCTAGCACAAGATTCCCAATCCTGGGAATACTTCAAATTATTTCCCAATTGCAAAAAAGAGGGAAACTGTAAGAGAGAGTAAGGAAAATTTGGATGAATCAAGAAATTAAGAGTCTGACAGGAATGCAAGATAGCAAAGGAGGAGAAGGAAAGAAAAGTATTATTTTCATTTAGGATAGTTAAAAGACAGAAATGCTGTTTACAACTGAGAAGCTGTGAAACCACTCCCCTAATTATAATGGTGAGTTCTGTCCAATATACTAGAGATATTAAGAGACAACCTTAGCAAGACATTGACTGAAAATACATTGTCCCTGAGGTCTGATGACACTGTGAACTGAATCAGAATTCTCATAATTGATATAATAACGAAAGGCATTACAAAATCTGGCGGCGAAAAACAGGACTTCCTTCTTCTTGTTGTTAACTGCCTTTGAGTTGACTTCGACTCATGGCGACCCTGTGAATGAGACATCTCCAAGAACCCCTTGTCCTCCACTGCTCTACTTAGGTCCTGCAGGCCCAGGCCTGTGGTTTCTCTGATTGATTCTATTCATCTGCTATGTTGCCTTTCTCTCTTTCTACTGCCCTTCACCTTTCATAGCCATATTGGCTTTTCTAGTGAATCATGCCTTCTCTTGACGTGTCCTATGTATGACAGCCTCAATTTAACCACATTGACTTTTAGGGAGATTTCAGGCTTGATCTGTTCTAGTACTCTTTGTTTGCCCTCTTGGCCATCCACAGTATCCTCAGCACTCTTAATATAATAATAATAATAATAATAATAATAATTATTATTTTGAGGATCTTCACCAGCACCACAATCAAATGAGTTGATTTTCACTGTATCCAAAGCAGCTATATGTATCTTCAAACATTAATCCTCCCTAGCCATACAAGGACCCATTGTAGTTGATCCCAGTAACATGCTATTACTTAAAGCTATGATTGAAAAGGAACAATATTTTTCTTTTTCTCATTGATTTGTTTTTAATCTGTTGTACCCCGCCCCGATTGTTTCGACAGAGGGGCGGGTAAGAAATAAAATAATAATAATAATAATAATAATAATTTTAAGCAATGTTCCTGACAAAAGCCTTATTTCTGAAAACATATTTATTTTCGTGTTGCACAAACTGGAATCCCATTGGTTAATTCCAACTAGAGTAGATCCACCAAACCAATGGTTGAATGCCAAGTCAATGGATATACCCTTGTCAGGACTAGCAAGAGGACTGGCCAGCAGCCAGTCAATGGATTCAATAGATATAATCAAGTTAGGATTATCAAGAAGACTGGCCAGCAGCCTAGGCTAGTCAGTGTATTCAGATATACATTAGAATAATGTCTGCTGTCAAGTCCAATTTACAATGAAAGCTTGCACAGAATGAGTCTCCTTTATCCAAAATTCCAAAGTCTAAAACTATCTAATGCAGACAGGCATTAGTCTTAGAATTTCTAGCCTTTGGTTTTGGTGAAAATTCTGCATATGACCACCAGATGGCAGTCCAGCTAATGCAGTTAGCCAGTACCACAGTACAGTATACATGCATTCCCTTTTCATAAAAACCAAAGTTTGGGGCCACATTCTAATGATTCAGATGGAAAATTCAGATTCTGAATGCCTTTGCAGAATCTATACCGATGTCTTTAAAATGTATCAGTACCTCCATGAAAGATCTGAAAGAGTAAAGAGTAAAGTTATACAACTGAGGACTAACATTAGAATCATCCAAGCTGTAGTACTGTCCATCACTATGTAAGGACGCAAGAACTGGACAGTGAAAAAAGCAGATAAAAAGAAAATCAACTTATTTGATATGTGGTGCTGGGGAAGAGTGCTGAGGATACTATGGACAGCCCAAAAGACAAACAAATGGTTCCTAGAACAGATCAGGCAGATCAAGACTCAGTAAATGCAAATGAACATCAACCAGCATCAGAGGATTTCCCAACAGACAATGGATCACTAATTAAATAGCACAAATCCCCACACACACTGCCATGCCACCATTCTCTGAAGATGCCAGCCACAGATGCAGGCAAAACATCAGGAATAAATTCTTTGAGAAAATGGCCATGTTACCACCACCAGAATCCCAGTTGAAGACATCATTGCTCATGTTGAATCCTCCCTCCATCATCTCCTGGAGGAGGAAGTGGAAGAGATAAGAGGAGAAACAGCAGGAATTCTGAGTAAGGCAAAACCACCACCTAGCAACATAACCAAAAAAGAAAGAAAAGTCATCAAGGATCACAGTTCAGACCCAGAAATCATCAAGCTCCCAAGGAATTCCTGGACCCTGCAAAATACGAAAAACTGAAACAAGACCTGATCAACAAAATCACCAGGAAAATCAACACCTTGATCGAGAACTCCTCAATTCAGCCAACCACATGCCAGAGTCTATGCAAATCTGAGGCTCTCTCACCAAGACTATATGGACTTCCTAAGATCCAGAAGGATTCCATTCCATTCTGACCCATAGTGTATGCCACTGCACCCCCCACATATTTGGCCAAGTTTCTGGTCACACAATTACAAACCTGTAAATGGCACCCCCCCCCCCTACATCAAGGACTCAGCTCACTTCATAGAAAAAAACCAACAACCTTGAACTCAAACCCAGAGACAGACTAATCAGCTTTTCACCAAAGTCCCCATAACGGACACTGTAGAACTCATCCAACACATTTTTCCAGAAGACAATACAGCCCTGTTCAAGCATTGCCTCACCACAAGCTACTTCCAGCGGGATAATGGATTCAACGAGCAGAGAGATGGGGTAGCCATGGGAAGCTCTTTGAGCCCTGCGATAGCAAACTTTTACATGGAATACTTTGAAAAGCAAGCCCTGAAAACAGCAACAAAAAAGCCCACAACATGGTTCTGATATGTGGACGACACTTTCACCATTGGGAGCCATGGAGAGGAAGATCTGACCATGTTTTTGAACCATCTGAACAACATTCACTTGAACATCCAATTCACAATGGAAAAAAGAAAAGGAAGGAACATTGTCATTCTTTGATGTCCTAGTCACTCACAAAATGAACCAACAATTGGGCCATACGGTATACAGAAAACGTACACACATAGACAGATACTTACACAAGAACTCCAACCACCACCCAGAAGTACAATAAAAATACTGGTAGACCAGGCAAAAAGGATCTGTGAACCTCATTTCCTGGAATATGAACTGAAGCAACTAAATTGGGCTCTACAGGGTAATGGTTACTCCAGCTCAGACATCAGAAGGGCTGCCAGACCCAGAGAAACCCATAAGAGTGAAGACAAACCACCCAAAGGGAAGGTATTTTTACCATAATAGGGAAACTGGTGTGGCAACACAACCTCCAGCCAATCTACAAACCAACCAAGAAAACTCTGCAAAAGCTGTGCTCAACGAAGGACAAGAGAGACCTTCTCATGACCACAGGAGTTTACTGCATACTGTGCAGCTGTGGATAAATCTACATAGGGACCACCAAATGCAGTGTTCAAATACGAATCAAGGAACACGAGAGACACTGCAAACAGGGTCAGCTATTAAAACCAGCAGTAGCAGAACATGTTATAAAACAACCTAGGCATATAATGTCATTTGAAAACACTGAAATTATGGATATGCCAACAATTATCAGGTCAGAATGCTCAGGGAAGCTATCGAAATCCACAAACACCTGGATAACTTCAACAGAAGAAACCCTGACAGTAAACAAAGTCTGGCTACCAGTTCTGAAGAACACCAAAATCAAGACTCAGTATATGCATATGAACATCAACCAGCGTCAGAGGATTTCCCAACAGACAATGGATCACTAATTAAATACACTGCCATGCCACACACTGTCATGCCACCATTCTCTGAAGATGCCAGCCACAGATGCAGGCAAAACATCAGGAATAAATTCTTCGAGAAAATTGCCAGATAGCCTAAAAAAGCCCACAAAAAATGATGGATGCTGTCTGTGAAAGCCTTCAACTTGATAGCCTTGGGGATGTCTCATCCACAGGGTTGCCATGAATTGAGGTTCATTTGAAGTTAGTAAATGATAACAAACATCCACACAGGTGTATTTTTTGGAGATATGTTTAGATAACCATATTTAAAATAATAGATATACATTCTGCTTCTCTGGCCTTGCCCATGTACCACAAAGTAACCATGAGATAAACTAAGGACACTCCACTGCATTCTGTGGCACATAATACAAATGAATCCATGATTTAACCTTGCAAATCAATGGGGCGGTACAGACTACCCAAAGGGGGCGGTCTCTACTCGCCCAGAGAAGTGGTGAGATGGGGCCAGGGCTGCCTCACCGGCAGCCCCAGTGGCTCCATCCTGCCGCTTCTGCAGGCTGCAAAAGCTTCCCCGTGGCCTGAAAGCAGAGTGCAGCAGGTGCCCTGGGCGCCCCGCTCTCCCTGTTGGTTCCGAGAGGAGAAAGGGGCCACCGCCCTGGCCCCTTTCCCCCCTGGGTCCTTGGCGCGGCCATTTAAAGGCTGCGCCAAGGACCCGGAACAAAAAAGGAGCTCCGTTTTGGAGCTCCTTTTGGCACCACAGAAAGGGCGCGCTTGGCGCTCTCCCGCGGTACCATTACATCAGGTGCGTGCAGCGTTGTGTAAAAGCTGCGCATGCCATGACGTTCTTACGGTGCACCTGTATGGACGACGCCATTTTAAAATGGCAGCGTCCATACGCTTTAGGGTTAGGAAGGGTGCGAATGCTGCACCCTCCCTAAGCTTAAAAGCTCCCTTTATAACCCTAATCGTGCCTCATAGTGCCCGTCTGTATCAGGACAATGTTTTTGAAATTATGAAATTATCTACCATTTGTGAGTTCATTAAGTGGAAAACATAATACAGATTTTAAAAATTCTGGTCTTAACTGAATCAATGCACTCTGTAAAAGTCTGTTCTTTTGCTCTTCTGTTAATTTTTCCAGAAGTTTCCATGCAAATACCCTAGTTTCTCATTCTAATATATCTGAGGTTTATTACCATTTATTAGCAATAGCAAATAGAATAAAAGCAACAAAGTAAAATAAAATCTAAAATGTAAAATAAAATTGGTTAAGAATGTAATTTCAAAAGCCAATGATACATGTCTTAAAAGAGAAGTGAACAAAGAAGCCTTCTTTTTGTGCACTTAGCATCCATCCATTCCCTAAAAATTCTCCTTATGAATTATCTGTATCATAGTAGATCACATAGTAACTCACATATTTCCTCAGGAGTCCAAAACTTTGTAGGCAAAAAAGAAGGAAACGCTCACCAGAGTTGCAGGTGGTGTTGTCTTATAGAAAAAGGTTCTCTTACCTGTCTAGCCTTAGTTGGCAAGTTGTTCTGAGTATGTCAACCACACCTTCATTTTTCCACTGTTTGCAGCAAATGCTGGTAGCAATGAAACAACCAGTCCTCCCAATCCCTGCACTGACCAGAGAGGATAATAGAAAGTGAGTGGGAAAGGATCTCCAGAAAGTGCAGCAATGTTTCTTTAATAATTCAGACAAAGACTTGCCAAAGGTACAGAGCCAACAAAACAACCTGACATTCTGAAAGAGGGGGAAATGCATTTCTATGCATTTATGTAGCAAAAACATGTGAAGTAGGGTTAGCCCAATGGCTCAAAATTAAGTTTCTAGTCAAATGTAAACCCTGTGTTATGGGGTGCTTTGTTTATACTGTCAGATGCAGATATATGCCAAAGAAAACAATTTCTCCTAGGTAGATTCAAAAACCACAAAGTGTAATTGCTGCTTTTTAGTCTAGCCATGTATATTCTAAGGATCCAATGGACGTGTGAGTTGAGGAAAGTGATAACAGATCTCTTAGTCACCCCAACAGGCTAGGAGACTCCCCCGTTTAGTCAGAAAGTTCTTGCATATCATGATAATCATGATCCTGTTGTCCATGAACACTGATCCTCTGGTCTTGCTTCTTCTAGTTTCTCGTGCATTTTTAATTTGGACCTAAGGCATCAAACAAGGAGTTTGTATTGGATCTTCATTCCAAAATATGTGGGAAACTGGACAACAATGATTCTCCACAGTATCATTGTTCTTCAGTTGATATACACCCCATATAATGGGTTTGTGGACAGTATGGTAATTTGAAAGGCAGCTGAATAAACTGTTTTTCCTGTCCAGAATATGCAGTCCTCATTTATGTCAAAAAAACAATAAATAATATGGATAAAGTGTTCTAAGCAGCAGCCCAATATTACTTTTCAGCAAAAGATTAGCACTTAGATTGGAGGAAAATGTTACAGGGTACAATGCCAGACAGATGTTAGGTGAGCCATCTGGCTTCTGTCAGGTCTGATATGTCAACATGTCACTTTGAATAACAGAAACATGGAATAACAATTACTCCTTGGTTCAAGAGCTGTGCTCATTCTGCAGGTCTCAAGCCCTGCTCATAGCTTCTTGGATGAGTTTCTATTCATCATCACTTCATTTTTATTTATTTGCCTTTTGCCAGTGGCTGTTCCCAAAGGAAAAATAAGTGTTATGTGCGTGCAGTCATTTCACCCAAATCTAAGGATGTTTAAAAAATACAAGATTTTATTATTCTTTTCAAAAAGCCATCAGCCAGTAACACTGTATAAAAATTATTCTTTGTTTTGAAGATTTGATAATCAATCAGTTAGTAAAATTATGAGTTTTAATAAACTTTTTAATGAAAAATGAAAAACAAAATAGACAAATTTATTGCATGCTGTACAATGGAATAATTATTTTAAGGACAATTCCTATGTGCATTTGCTAGGAATATTTTCCTCATGTATAAAATAAAAAGGCTACAATATATAGTATAATGGCTCACTGCAAAGGCTACAGAATATTGGCTGGAATGGAGACACTGGGAGAGAGAAACAAGGGAATTATACAAACTGTTTGGACATTCAGGGATCTGGATAAATAATATTCTGTTAATGTAGATGTAAATTGACACTATGATGATACAGGAGAAATATAGAATTTAGGTCTGAACAGCATATTTTAGAAAACTGGCTGTGCTATACCAAATACATTTTGAAATTAATCATGATAAATCTTGCATGCTAATACTACTTATGTATTCGTGTAGCACATTACAGTCTCATTTGTGGTTTTATGTTTATGGAAAAGTGAACCAGAGAGAATCTCACTGTACCTTTCCCTCTCATATCAGCCCACTGGTGCCTTGTGTAAAGGACAACAGGTTTTAAAATCCCTTGGTCTTGGGTAATGACATGAACATTCATTATGCATAATCAACTGTGATCTCTTTATGTGGTCTTATCCAAAATGGCCTCTGCTTGAAAATGGAGGTTTTCCTTCCAGCCTACCAAAGTCCAGTGTCAGGAGGAAAAAGAAAGGGATCTTTCTTCATCAATTTAAAAGCCACTTTTGCTCAATTTTTATATTACAGGCCCCTTTTAAAGTGCATGTAGATATTCACAACCCTCAGACCACACTTCTCCAAAGCTATATTTATTGGCTCTTAAGTAGATGAACTGATTTTCTAAAAAACAAAACAAAAAACACTTGGACTCATATTTGGTTATGATTGATAGCTTATGACTGATTTTCTGTTCATTCTTTTTGCTGGACTGTTCTTACTATAATCATAAATATTAAAAGACCACTATACAATGATCCCAAGACACCTTTCTGAGAAGAACTTTTGAGAGAAATTGCTGTTTGAATACTGCTTGATATTATTTGTGCCTTGGTGGCAGGTCATACTAAATCTGTTATTGTCAAAGTTACTGTCTTCACAGTAGCAGTCCAACAGATCCACTACAGATTTCTAAAGTTATTGGCAGTGATCTGCAGAGGGAATCAGTTGTCTTACTTGCTACTGTCAATCTGCAGTGTCTTCAACAAGAATTAATTATCAGTATTAACTTTTCAGGTTTTTTAACATTACATACCTTTCATTTCTTTCTTTGCACATGTAAGTGCTCTGATCACCATCCATTTGCTTTAGAAGGTATTATTATATTAATAATGTTTTTCTTAATGGACACCATGCCATAAACAAATAAAACTAATTTAAACTATTGACATGAAGCAATTTTTAAAAATACACTTTCTACCATTTTATAGTGTGGGTTAGTCACATCTCGAGGGAAACTTTGGTCAAAACTTCACTGTGATAAAAGTTGTCAGTGATCGAAACACAGGAATTTTCAAGGAGGCTTTTTAGAGGCTTTATTTTTGTATTCAGGAATGGAGAAAAGCCTGTTCACACAATATAAAAAAAGATTTTCCTAGGGACTGTGTCCCAGTTCATGCATTTACTAGGCAGTGATCCTAATCACATAGTTGAGAAGTAGATTAATATCTAATATAACATTAGCATTGGAATAATATATATGACAGCCCAATTTGCATAGCTTTTACCTAAAAGGAGAAAGCAAGTTGCAAGAATCCAGTTTATATACACAAAGACATGTTCATACATGGATGAGATGGCTGCAGCTTCTCCTTGGAAACTAGATCACTGTTTGTTGGCCCAATAAAAATATGAAATGGGCCTATCATGAACATTAAAAATGAGTGCTTTCCATACTGCATGTCTTATTAAGAAGCTTGCCCTGGTTCCCCATCGTTTTTGCACAACAGACAGCAATCTGGTTGTATTCAAATATCAGGAGAGTCCATGTGCAAATGGTACACGTTACTGTAACCTGTACCATTTGCACATGAGTTTTCATATCATGCTTTCCCATGAACTTCCACTCAGACACTGAAGCACCAGACTCCTTCAAAAGCCAATGCGGATGGACAAAATGGATCTCCCAAGGCTGTTTTTGCCCCTCTGATGCCCTTTCTAACCATCCATTTAATGGCAGAACAGGATGAACTGCCTCTCCTGAGAGTCACCAGGGGCCTATTCATACTACAGAAAGATAGCACTGTGATCCCATTTCAACTGTCATGGCTCCTTCCTATGGAAGCCTGGGATATGTAGTTTGGTGAGGCACTAGAGGAGCTCTCTGGCTGAAAATTATAAATGGCCTTTCCTGAACTGCCAATCCAAAGATTCCACAGGATGTTGCCATGGCAATTAAAGTGGAATCATAACTGTGTGGTGTGAATGGGCCCTAGGGCTTTCATGTACTGTTTAACATGTTAAAATCTCTATTTTAAAAAGCTGGACGTGGACATCTGGTCACATCTAGGTTTTTTTTGTTTTTTTTCTGTTTGGAAGAATATTCTTGGCAATCTATGTAGCCCCTGGAAGATCCTCAAGGCAGAAAACTGTCTTCTAGACCTGCAAAAGTTGCCCACCCTGATGTATAAAATATTTAAAAACATAGTACAACAGGCAATGGGGGATCTTATGTAAAAATAGATATGTACTCTTTGTCAACAGTGAAGGAAGGCTCCTTGAAAGGAATGTTAGTGGAGACTGGCAAACTACCTTAGCATCCCTTTTCCTTTCTCCTCTGGTGTTTCAAAGATGTATAAAATAAATCTACCTGCAGTGAACTATGATAGGGCCGCTCCTTGCTTCTGTGCACTGCATGGCCTCCTCCACTTCTTGAACCAGTTGCAACAGGGGAGGTGCTTGATCAGGTGTCTTCTGATCTGGCCAAGATGTATACCAGTAGTGCTTCAGATTTCTTATTTCTTCATCTTTCTGTTAAAACATTAAGAAAGAGATGCAGAGGCAATGGAGAGCCATTCAATTGATTTCTGATATTTAGAATGTCCTTTCCAAAGATGGGTATTGTAAGGCAATCCTAGCTTGGTACTCTGGTCTTCTTTGGGTTGTTGCAAAAGGTACCAGTATTTCCCAAAACTGAGACCTCTAGTGTCATTATGTGCTGAGGCAGCTCAAGCAGCTCCAAACAGATGGCAAATTTGTGCAGCCTGAGGAGGATTAGCCAAGTGAGTAAAGGGAATAAAGGCTATGGAACTCCATCCAAAGGGAGGCCTGGTTCCCCACTATCTTTTTTGCTCACATGCAAATATCTTCTTATTTAAACAGGACTTTAACCTTTAACTGGGTGGGGCAGAAGGATGTTCAATGAGCATGTTGTATTTTAAAATATAAAATATATGATGAATGTGTTTCTAATTGTTTTAGCTATTTTATTTTAACGTATATGGTAAGCTACTTTGCATCCCACATTAGGATAAACACAGGCAATCAATCAATCAATCAATCAATCCATCGCCTTGCTGTGAAGCCTGTCTGTTGCAGTGGGATTAGGAACTGCTTGGAAACCCTTTTGAAACTGAGGGATGAACTGCTTTCAGAAAAGCATGGTAAAGTGATGGTGGTGGGATATCGCCATGATTACTCAGACTATATTCCCTTTCTCTCTCTTTTTTCCTGCTTACATACACTCTTCCATTACATCCCTCCACTGCAAGTAAGGTTCCTTTGGTACCACACAGTTAAAGCATTTAGATACCACTTTAACTGCCTTGGCTCCATCCTATGGAATCCTGGGGTCTGAAGTTTGGTCAGAGGCACCAGAAAAGCTCTTTGATTGAGGCTTCTAAATAGCAAGGGGCCACAAATCCCAGGGTTCCCTAGGATGGTGCCATGATAGATAGTGTGATGTCAAAGTGCTGTAATTCTGTAGTGTGAAAGAGAAACCAATCACATTTTAAAAGCCTTACTGAAAGGCCAGGGACATCACTGCTGGGGAGAAAAATTCTAATTCCCCCCCAACTTTTCCTTTAAAGTTGGTCTTTTTAAAAATCAAAATGCCAGTTCACATTACTACACATTCATAGCAGCCTTTTTAAACACTGTCATGTTTCATGCAGGTCTTTGGCTAACTGATAAGTTGTGTTCAAGATAAAACTGTATTCTTAACAATATTGGCTACACAGATGAACAGAAATTGTATTTATATCCTGATAGACAGATAGTGATTTCTAATTGCATATACCACATGCCACCCTCTGCGAAAGCAGAAGGCTTAATTTTTAAAAAGAAATTCGTCTTTTATCAACAAATATGTTGCTCAGTTTTCAGGCATGATGATTATTTCTGCTTGCTTCCCTTTATAGATACCTAGGGCTCGTTCCCACTTATATTTAAACCAGTTTGGAATTCACCTTCGCTCTGTGTTGGTAAATCGATTCCAAAAGGTCTGTCATTCCCACTATAAAAGCTGATATTTTCATTATGTTCTTATAATTGCTTCTCTTTTGCATGATTGTCATCCCCACTACTTTGCACTGTTTTAAAATGCATGTCATTCATCTGTGCATCATCAGTGACGTAAGCAGCAGCCCAGGCTCTGGGTGGGGAGAGGGCACTGGCAGGCACTGAGCTTCTTGGTTACTTGCCTTTGCAAGTAGTTGCAAACTTAATGAATCGAATTTTCTATGAATTTTATTTTTTTTAAAAACCACACACCACAAGCCAAAAGGCAGCACTGGGGGTGAGGGGGGGATGGTGGATCTACCAAAAACTGAGGAGGGATGGTAAACACCCCCTGCCATTAGTCCCTCCCCTCCAGAATGATGCAATTCAGATCCATTGTTGCTACTTGCTGAACACGCTTCAGAATCGATCCTTTCCAAAAGAACCACCAAAGAACTAGGGTCAGGAAAGAGCAAGTTTTTTGTGCTTGCCTCACTTCATCACAATTGAAACCAATCATACTAGGATCAGAACCAGTTTCAAATGGGAACGATGGTCATATAAACCGATCGGCAATTGACTTTAAAACATAGTGGGAATGAGCCCCAAGTCTTGCACCTGATTGGAACTATATGTCACTGGAATATTTGCTTTGACCCATTTTTAAAAACTCTGACTGGGGAATTTGACACTGTGCTCAACAGTTACTTCTACTGAAGAATCTGATAAAAGTTTAAACATTTATATTTATATAACATACTAGCTTTCAAATTAAATAATCAGAACTACTCTGCCTTTTTATTTTTATTTTTTAGGTGTTATACCATGTGGGAACTGAGTTATAGAAATATAACTTCAACCTCCCAACTGTATAACACAAGTCATCATCACTTTAAGAATTTCTTGCAAAGAATTTTAAATCTCTGTTGATAAATAGCTTAGTAGACATTGTGTAAGTATATAAAGAAACAAAGGTTAAGGGGTTGTACCAATTCTGATTATTGCAAGGGGCTTTCTGAAATAAGCTTCTGAATCAGAGATAGATTCTTACTGAGATCTTTGAAATGGGAAAGAAAAAATGAAAACTTTCACCTTCTCTCACATGTTCTGCATCTTCCTTTCTATCCTCAGACCCATTCTTTTAAAAATATTGCAGCAAATGAATTACACGAAGCTTCTAATAAGCCTAAGCACTGAAATGTTCTCTTTCTTCATAAGAGAAGGGATAACCACAGCACTAAGAAGGGATACAGTAATGGATTTCTTTGGAATCAGTGTTAGTCAAAGATGTAAAGTAAAACCATTGAGTTATCTTTTTGGAACAGTTGATCAAAAGAAGCAATGCTGTTTATCTTAATCAGTACATTAAGGAAGGACACTTTAGTGAAAATGTTTATGGGAAAAGGATTTTAGCATGAATGTATTTGATGTTACTGTTTGTATTTTATTGTTTTTTAAACACATTTTTATTGTTGTAACCCACCTGGATTCCTAGTGATTGGGCAGGCTATAAATAAATCTATTATTATTATTATTATTATTATTATTATTATTATTATTACATTCATGTGTTTTCTCTAATATAACAGCTGTGTTATCTTCTGTGTGTTGGTTGCTGTGCCACATCAATGATCAGCTTAATAAGCTCAGCAGCATCACCCATTTGTGGCAGATATAAGTATCAAACTGAAACACAGATGAGTTAGTATGTCCCACCTCAAAGAGAATAGGAATACTGTAGACCCTGGGATGGAATGATGCAAACACCACTATGCACTATGATTCAAAAACTGATGTATTTAGGATGACCTTTAAGGCCTGGCCAAAGAAATTTTTTAAAAATTATTCAGAAACACATTGTAACAAATGACCCAAAACCACTTGTGGGGAATTACTCATAGGGCACTTCCAGTGAGCAAGCACATTCATTTTACAAATAGCTGAAAAGTCTTCCAATTGTGCATATGCCATAAAAAATGCCTGACTGCTTGTATTACTATATTGCTTATCTGATAGGAAACTAGACAGAGGCATTATCAATGTAGTCATAAAAGATTATTGTTCCAGCTGTGCCATATAAAATGGATATAAAAGAGCAACTTGACTATCCATGAACAAGATTTTTCATGCTGTTCCATGAGTGATCTTACCTTGAGGGTAATAAGCCTTAACCGGTAATCATCCGCTTGTATGACTCGGTTAACTGTGATTTCAATTCCTTCATAAGTAACCTGTTCTTCTGGCCAGTATTCAGTACATTTCTGAGCAAAACAAAATCCATGTACATAATTGCAGATACCTAGCAAAACTGACATAGCTGTCCTAAAACTAAGCAAAGCACATACTTAAGTGAGTAATGGATGCAGGTTGTTTCTGGAAATCAGCTAAGGGACTTATAGAATAAGAACAAGTCCCAAAAGCTGATTTCACTGTTCCCAATGACTTGTATAGTCTGCACCAGAATTATTGGCTTTGAACAGCCCTTTGTGCAGACCTTCGTGATATGCCAGAAATTGCTTTTTAAATTATCTGTTTGTTGGCTCCAGAAAGGGCTTTTGGCACAGAAGGGAAAATTCTACACGAAGCAGTTTTTTTCCCATACCAGTATTGCAATTAATAAAGAAATTACACATGAGAAATTGTCCCTTCAGTGCAACTCTCTTCAGTGCATAGGAGGCCCTCTCACAATCTCAACCTGGCACTAAGGCAATGCTCAAGGATCTTGCTATGGAACGGGAGAGCAAAATGAGGGTATATCATCACAAATAAGAATTATTTTCCTCCTATGAAATTTTCCCTCAGTTCCCAAATTTCTAGCATTCCAGGGAGTGAGACACTGAACAACATAGCCACTTTGGACCCCATTTTGGAAGAAAGATGGGAAATAAAATAAAATAAATCCACATGTTTAACTTTTCTATTTGCTGTGTTATTTTTCTTATGATAACTCTGACTGCCCCTTTTCTTGGGATGCCCAAGTTCTCTAAATGCTCAGCTGAGGTTTTTAAGTTATTGCACTGATAGAAATTTGAGTCCTGAAGGAAAATTTCATGGAGTGGGGATGAGGGAATTCTTATTAGGAGTGCAATGCCTATAACAGAAAACAGAGTTTGCAGCATCCAAACGAAGTAAGGATGGAGAACACAATGTTCTTCAGATGGCACTGGTTGTAACTCTTGATATCTCTCACCATTGGATATGCAGTGATGGACACTGCAATTCAATAGCATTCGCCCTACTCTGTAATTAAGAGAAACAAAAAGCAGATAGGATCAGGATGGCATTGGTTCTGAAACAGTAAAAGTTTTGGGTGGGATAATGGAAAAACAAACTGATGCTTAACTCAGACAAGACAGAGGCATTGTTGGGTCATGGATCTAAGACAAGGTGTCTGACTTTTCTGGAGATTGCTGTGCTTCACTTAAAATACATGTTTGCAACTTGATTTTACTCCTGGATCTTGCTTTACTCCTCATGCTTAGGTGGCAGTGGTGCCCAATCTATCTTCTAATAGATTTGCCTTATAACACAGCTGTGTGCTTTCTTGAACAAACTGGGTATATTTTCAGTCATTTGTGCTCTACTTCAAGAGTGGTGAAACTGTGGGGAAACCATTGGTAATGCCAACAGGGAATAAGGGGAGTTGGTGTCCAACAAAGGCCAGATTTCCCCCTTCCCTTTTCATTTCCATGTTCCTAGAGACAGTTACTACACTGATCATTTATCAGCAAAGGCACACTTTTATGACTGTCTCCCTTGGGAAGGAGAATGGAAGTGCTACAATGTTACCTTTACTGGTAACATTGTTACCAGTTAGTTTTAAGATTTAGTTCTCAGTCTTGTCACATGAGAAAAGAAAGCTGAAACTAATCAGTAGAGTAGTGGCTTTCTCCTTATCTCTCTGCATGCTGTCGTATCACTTCATTCTCCTTCCCACGGGAGACAGTCATAAAAATGCACCTTTTACCAAACAGATTTTTTCTGCATGATAAGACTTCAAAGTTCTAAATATTCAAGGAAGTATAAGTTGATCCTAGAACCTACCAAATTCTCAGGTTTTTCTCCAGGTCTTCCTGCCACTGGTGGTTACGTGGGTGAGTACTACGAGAAAGTTGTTGTTATATGCCCTCATGTCAACTCTGACTTATGACATCCTTAAAATAAGTTTTTTAAAAAATAAGATTTATTCAGAGGAGGCTTGCCATTCCCTTCCTCTGAGGCTGAGAGAGGACTCTTTCAGACGTGGGAAATTGGAAGTATAATCCAAGGGCAATCCAAACGCAATCATGGGGTTTCATGTTATTGCAAATTAGAGCTTCTCATGCAATTTCGGGCAAAAGGGAAGTCATTCCGAATGCAATCATGGGTTTAACGTTATTGCGAATTAAAGCTTCTCACACAATTTCAGGCAAGGGGGGGTTATTTTCAGGTAATGGGAAGTCATTCCGAACACCTTCCAAATGCAATGGGGATTCACCTGAATTCGCTAAACTAGCGAATTCACGTGAATTCGCATTGGCTCCATTCGAAGTTGGGAGAAATTCCTCCCGTGTGAAAGAGTCCAGAGTGTGGTTTGCCTAAGGTCACCCAGTAAGTTTTCATGGCTGAGCAGAGATTTGAACCCTGGTGTTCCAGAGTCCAACACACAGACCACTACATCGCACTGGGTCTTCTAGAAGAAACAGGCTTTCTAACTGTGGCACTCAAGAGTCCAGAACAGCCTCTTAATGTTTTTTTTTTATTTTGTTGTTGTTGTTGTGTGCCTTCAAGTCATTTTCTGACTTATAGCGACCTTAAGGTGACCCTGTCATAGTGTTTTCTTGGCAAGATTTGTTCAGAAGTTTGCCACTGGCTTCCCCTGAGGCTGAAAGCATGTGACTTGCCCAAGGTCACTCAGTGGGTTTCATGGCTGAGCTGGGAATTGAACCCAGGTCTCCAGTATTTCCAGAATACCGGTACTGTTTTTAACAAAATATTCAACACAGCTACTTTTGGACTTTGCTACAAATGTATTTTTAGACTACCTAATTGTTATTGTGTTGTTGTCTGATTGCTTATTATTATTATTTTTATTATTGTTAGGAAAGTAGCTTAACTATTGCTGAATTAACAGGGGTACAAATATTAGAAATAATTAATTCAATAAATGAAATATCACTGCAAGCCTTTTGTTTGCATAATCAAGGTTATTTCAAAGGTCATTGCTCCAAAATAATTTAGCAGGGATCCAAAGCAATTTAGAAATATAAACTTGCAAGTTATTTCTAGGTCATTTTGAAGAGAGACAGGATCTAATGTTTTCTATCCTTGATATAGAGAGAACAGCATCATTCTTTACATTACACTGACCACAAGAATGGACTCACCTATAGCATGTTTTCCACCCTCCATAGACTTTACTAAGTTACCCCTCATGAACTATGAATATCAACTCAGTTTCTCCTTCCTGGTGGTCCACTTCAAGTGACATTTGCAAGCAGATGCAGAAAAACTAACAGTATGATGGCCAGTGCATGATTCTTCAAAGGCTCTAATCTGTGTTCTAAGTCACCTTGTGTTAAATATTGCGTGTGTGTGTGAGAGAGAGAGAGAGAGAGAGAGGGAGGGAGGGAGGGAGGGAGGGAAAGAGAGAGAGAGAGAGAGAGAGAATATCTTGGCCTCCACCATACATTAAAGGAACAGAGACTAAACAAAATTCAGCTGAAAAGATGACACTTGGAATGTCCCAATTTTCCTCAGGCACAGCCTTCATTGCCTCTTCAAATCAATGCTGCACTACTGATTTACACAATCTGGAAAATGGGTCATGACCTGTTCCAGTGCCAAATATTTACAATTCTGTGCCTCCCCATTCCCCCAGCAGCTCCTCTTTGCTACAACAGCATCTATCTATTGGAAAAAAATCCTGTCAAATGTGCTAGTAGCTAACTATAGCTCAGACTCTGAGCAGCTGAAAATGAAGTAAGAACACCCACACATTTCCGTGGGCTGTCTGTCAGTTCAGATTAGACTTGACAAGAGTATTGGAATACTGAGCCATTAATCTTTGCATTATTAGAGTTAATGTATATAGCAGGAACATAAAGCCTCTTTTTCTAGAATCACAGTAGAACAAATGTTTCAGTCTGCATTGGTACATTTTCGTGGTATTCAGATATTAATTTGCGGCAGGGTGAAAAAGGAGGAATGTCAGTGTAGGAATGATAGTGAGAAGGAGAGTTTGTAGTCTATATTTGTACCTGAGTCTATGGCACATTTTAATGTTTGAAATGTGTAGTATTAATAAAAAATGAGGCTTAGCTGATTCTCTTGTTAATACAAAAACTTATGTAACCTTTTAGACTTTTGTGAATGGGTTCTAACCAAAAATGTCTTTCAGAGAAAGAAGGTGCAGGGGCTTGCCTTGCTGAGTGTGCAGCATCCTAGTCTCCTTGGTAACATATAAGAAGTGCTGCAGTTACAAGCTGTGATGGGTAGACTGGAAGAACAAAGGTAGCTGACCACACTATATTAAATTGCCTTAGTAGGGTAAGAAATTATTTGCAGGGATCATTGGGATTGTTAATCAAACCACTGTACAGCAACTATGCTTTTGCAAGGCAATTTCACAAGAGCCACTTCAAAAACCATAGTTAAAAATGCCGATGGCTCAAGTGGAGGAATCTGCTGTGGTGGACCAGCAGGCATTCCCCTCCCATGTGCTAGGGGCCAGTATCATATTTATACCTATCAACTACAGTTGCTTATTTCTTGGAAAGTTGCTGTGGTTAGACAACTGATGGTACTGGTTCAATGGATTACCAATTTTGATAGCAATTCATTAAGGGATGGCAACTGATCCCCATCTGCTGACTGAGAAACAAAACAGGAATGGAGAAAATTGTTTCTTTAGCACCTTTATGGAGTGGAGACTTGTCAAAGTTGACCAGGGCTCTTGTACAACCTTGTTCTCACTAGCATTCATCTCTGCAGCTAGAACACTAACAGGTTAGGAGTTATACTCTCCTAAACTCAAAATTAAGTGCTAAGATAATGGCACATCTTTAGTGCAACAAAAGCATTGCCTTTAGTAGTAATGTTTAATTCCCAGAACAGTTTATTAAGAAATACATATTACATATATGCTGACATTTTCCTTGCTAAGACTTTCTAATACACTCATTACCGAAGTTAGCTGCAAAGTGCACTGGCTGTATGAATGGAACCATATTTTATCCAATTATCTCCCATGGGCCAGGCATCTACAGTGGAACACCAGTTACTAATAGGATAAACAATGGAGATTCAGAATTACCTCATTCATCTCTTCTATATTAGTAATCATGACAATAATTGGAGAATATTCCTGCCACACCATCCTCCAGAAATCACTAACAGTATTAACTATGGGTCCCTGAGTAGCAATGTACACCTTCTCTTCTCCGCTATAGCCCTGCCAATAAAGAAATAAGAGTTGATTAGTGCTGGATTATACATATACCTCATTCCTCCAGTCTTTTCCACAAACTGATAGAATATCAGAACTAAATGAACATATTCACTTTCTCATTCATAAATAAAATAAATGCACATGTTCTCTTTCTCACCCATATACCAAGAGACACATAGGTCAAGGACAGAAGGCACAACTTCAGTGTACACAAGGCAGCAATGGTCGCTATGGTAATGGGAACAATTTATGCTATGCAAAACATATGGTTAAGACAAGATTGATTCTCCTGTGCTTAATCTATAGTCTTGTGAAGGATCATTAAAAATAATCTGGAAAAATTCAGAACCCTCAATTTTTAGAGGGCATGGGCAAGTGGAAGGAGGAAATGGAAAAAGTTCCCATTTTTCTGTGACCCAGCAAGACTTCAAATTTCTAGGCATAAGACCTTCTACACACTTGCTGAATCAATGAACTTCTGATATTCAGAATATTAAGGCTCTGAATTTTAAGAGTTGGTGCAAGGATGTGTGTTGGAAGGGTGATAATGGTGATTTATGGAATTCTGCAACTAAAGCCCAGCAAAGAGCCTGTACAGAAAACCTGCTTAGCTCTTACCCTAATATAGTTGGCATTGATGTAAGAGCTCAGGGGATCGTCTTGATCATCTGAGGTAAGGCACACTCTGCTGTGAGGATCTGGAAAACATAAACAAATAATAAAGACTTTTGTGTTGCAAGGAAACATTCTTTCTATGTCTTCCTACAGCAGTGCAGATGTCCAGAGCAGCAGAAAAGTAATGGAGTGGAGAGAAAAAAAACTTTAAGAAGAAGATCCGTGATATTATCAACATGGTACCAAGATTTCAATTTAAGAGCCTAAGAGTAAGTTTCATGGTTAAAACCCTAAACCTATCTAGTCCCTGACTCTACTCCCCACAAAGGCCACTCAGGTATTTCAGAGAAGCCCACTATTAGGAAAAAAACTGGCATTCAGCAGCATGCTGCCTCTGTCCTAAAAGTTTACATTAAGATATCACATCTAGGAGCTATGAGAGGTCTGCTAATCATGGATTGCTCTAATACCTTTTCAAATCCAGCTACCATATACATTAGTGCATAAGTTAACTTCATGTATAAGTGAAGAGAAAGTTTGGGGGCCAAAATTAAGGATTTTGATATGACCCATAGATGAGTCAAGAATGGTGTCTGTGTTATATATAGGGGAGACAACCAGGTACAGATGGGGCTAACAAAATGTGCATGTGTCAAAAAGTATGTAGAGGCAAGAGCTAATGTACAGTAATAATTTTACCAAAAAAGGAACCATCCTCTTCTCTGTGTAAAATGGTGAAAGGTAAGAGATTACTCTGTTCTGGGAGACCCTAAAAGGAGCACCAACAGCTTTTGCTTCCTAAGTGGGAAGCACCAAAGAGCCGCCACCAACTTCCCACCCAGGCATTTAAAAACACCAGAAGCAGCACCACAGTGGAGACAGTAGAGGTGGTTGGTGATACTTTTAGGTTCTCCTGTGATTGTATAAACTGACCCTGGATTTTTGGGTTGATATTTTGATATATTTTTTAGACTTATACATGAACATATACAGTAAGCCAATGGTGATCACTACATTCTGCAACAGTGAACGTACTGTGTGAGAAACAACACTGCATCAGTGCTGGGGAAGCAGGCTCTTCAGTATGCATTACAATACCTTCCTGACACCTACTTCATTTCCAGTTTTTCTCCCCCTTTTCATTACTGCCCTTCATAGAGGCTTTTACTGAGTGAGGACTATTTCATGCAGTGGGCAACAGGGGTGACTGGGGGACCTGCCATCACAGGTAAACTGAAGGCATGCTGGATTTTATCACTGCTCTTCATCAGCTTCTTCAGCACAGGCATACCTCCCATTCAACTTGGGGGAACTGCAGAATTAAGGCAGTGAAATCCAGGGTGGATTTGCCACCCCTGCAGAGGAAAACTGACTGGCTGACTTTGGTGGGCAGCTCTCATCCAAATATCAGTGGAAAAGGCAGAGGTGTTCCTTTGCATTTGCTCTGGTACTTACTATAGTGGTAATATGCAAAGTGTTGGCCAATGGACCACTGTCAATTACTGTGGGTCCTTGATATCCATTGGGGTTTGGTTCCAGGATCCCCATAGATACCAAATCCGTGGACGATCATGTCCTATTATATAAAACGGTGTAGTAAAATTGTCCCTTATACAATATGGCCAAATCAAGATTTGCTTTTTGGAATGTTTTGTTTGTTTGCTTGGAATATTTTCAAGTTGTGGCTGATTGAATCCATGGATGTAGAATCTGTGGATAACGAGGGCCGACTGTATTGTTGTTACTATTATTATTATATATATCCATATGCTGCTTTCCCCCCATTTTGGGTCTGAAGGCGGCATTAAAAGGTAAGAGAGATACAACTTTTAAAAAATTCACATCATACAAAAGCTAAAAATATACTTAAACAAAAAATAAAACTAAAAGTCACTAATAACATTGCCATTAAACACACATACATACAATTTGTTGGCTGCTGGTTCTAGGAAAGAAACAAACAGTTGTAGCTTATTGGCAAAAATTTGGTGCAGGTCATTGACACATTGGGGGGAAACCCCTGCTGACCTCGACACATCAGATAGCTTAAGAAGCATAGTAATATAGCATACTAGATTTTGGTGTTAATGATGAACAACATAGGCTAGATTTGGACACCTTATTTTCAACCATCTTCATCTGTTTCTTATTGCATGCCCTTAAGTAATTTCTGACTTAGGAGTCCAAAACACACCACAGAAATAATCCTGTTTGAGATCACTTTAACTGCCCTGGCTCAATGCTAGGCTCAATGTAGTTTTGTGAAACATTTAGCCTTCTCTGTTAGAGAGCTCTAATACCACAATAAACTGCAAGGATTCCTTACCACTGAGCCAGGACTGTTAAATCAGTTTCAAACTGGATTATTTCTGCAGTGTGTTTTCGACCATAGTGACCTAAGTTATTATGGGTTTTCTTGGCAAGACTTGTTCAGATTTGCCTTTGCCTTCCTCTGAGGCTGAAAGAGTGTGACTTGTGCAAGGTCACCCAGTGGGTTTCCGTGGCTGATTGGGTATACGAACTCTGGTCTGCAGAGTTGTGGTCCAACACTCAAAACACTACACTATGCTGATTCTCAATATCTGGTTAGGGTGGTATTGTGTAATCCTGTGTGGCAGGGGATTCGACTGGATGGCCCTTGAGGTATTTTCCAACTCCATGATTCTATGGTACTTTTGCATTTGGAAACAAACAAAAAGCAAACAATTTCTTCCAACTACATCTCTTCTTTAAAAGATTACCCACGACAAATGTGTAAACTCGAAAGAGTCCCTTCTATGACAGAAATAAAAATTAGCTCATTTAAAGACTATTGTAATTTTTTCTCATTAATTGCATTTAACTGTGGAGGTACAGACAACTAATCATCAAGTTAAATGTCTGTTTACCTTTCAGATGGAAAGAGTGAATACCTGATTTAGACTACCTTAAATATTTTAATGCCCCAAAGCCTGCAAGGAACATACTCTGCTTTGTAGGTTGTTTTTTGTAATCCATTATTTGCTGTTCTAGCTTATGATGGTCTGAGAATAAAATGATTTTGGTAAGTGATATCAGTAAAACAGATCAAGTCTTTAAAGCTATATGCCTAATAAAAATGACTTGGGTGTTCTACCTTGTGGCCCCTCCATTATACACACACCACACTGATTTATTGAAATATTGAATAGGTAGTGGTCTAGCCTATACAGAATTCCTTTTTGCTACAATAAATTTTGGGATTAGGTTTAAGGACTAATAAAATGAACATGACTTAGTAACCAAAAACATTTCCTGCACACATCAGTGCTTGTCTATATTCTTGTAGCTGCATTGCTATTTTAAGGGAATAAATTGTCTATTTACTATGCTTTATATATTTTGATTTTAGATTGTATTTCATGGGCAGGTTTAATATTGTTTTGCTGATGCTGTAAAGTGCTGTGAAAAACTTATGGTGCTATATAAACAAACACTTTTCCTTTCCCCCTCATATTCACCCCTTCAAAATACATTCTAAATACATAGAAATTCACAGCCCTGACATCTAGATAACATGGTAATATTACAGTTCAGTGGGAATGGTTTTGTGAGAGTACTATGCCAAATTTCTATACAAGATTTGCCCACCATCGTTTACTGAAACCTTCAGTGAATACAAGGATATGAAACTGACTATTTCATACTGATAACATTTTGTACAAGTTTTCAAGCAAGAGTCCAGACTGAATCCCATTTTGTGGAGAAATATGGAATATAAATCCAATAAAAAAAACACAAAACAAAACATGAAACATAAGCATAATTTCAAAACCTTCTAAGAAATCTCAGTTTGAAGAATAGTTTTAATAAAGATGTGGTGCTTACTTGGGAGAATTGTTTTGTAGCGATTCTTTCGGACCAAACCAGGAATATCGTATTCCTTTGGATCAACAAAATTCATTGGAATTTCCTGCCGAAGGATATGTAACAGAAACCATTAATAGGTCCCTAATGAAATCCCAAGGGAATTCCTACAAAACCATTCAATGATTTTTATTCCACTTATATCTTTAATGGAAAGTAGTGCAGCAATGAAAAAAAGCTCAAAGAAATCGGAACTCTCCGGTCATATTTTAACCTCCAAAATCAAATCTTTTGCGTGTGTGTGTGTGTGTGTGCGTGCGTGCGTGTGGCTGTGCTTTGCTTTGGACATTAGGTGAGATTGGTTGTGTTCAAAGTGACTACAAAGTGTATACTGCAAAGCACGGGTGGGTGAAGTAGGCCTAAAGAGCACAAATGCCCCCCAAAAGTCCCTTGAACTCCAATAGTAAAAATAAAATAAATACATCCTAGGCTGATTTTTTTGGCATTTTTTTTCCTCCCAGAAACGATACTACATATAAGACATCCACTTGCAAATGTGGCAATTTTGCTTCCACAACCTCACCTCATATCCCATCCACCCCTGATTGTTTTTGGCTGAAAGCCAGCTAAAAATAGTGAGTAGAAGTGACATGTCATCACTTCCAGTGTGCTACAATGTACCAGTACAGCCAATGGAAAGCACATGAAGGAAAGCTGGCTCCTGCTCCTGAGCAGCTGCTATCTGCTGCAATAAATCCGCTGTTCCCACCTTCTGCTTTAAAGGAGAATATTGTTGTGTCATGGTCACATAGTACAATACTATTAAAGGTAAACCCTAAAGCTCGACTTGCTTGTTTTTTTAAAAAACCTCCTCCTTTAGTCTTTCAGGCAGAGGTGAATTACCTTATCTTACTGCTAATGTCAAGTCATGTGCTACTGGAGACATACTCTTGTTTGAGCTGTACTTTGTAAGCTTGGTAGGAAAATGTTATAATTGTTAAGACCTATAAGACCTATATCTAGCTCTGCCCATTTTGCATTAGGTTTGCATATTCTATCTTTGTTTCTGTTACATTCATTGCTCTAATAAGGGCCCCAGGATGTTTCGCAAGTTGGTTGATTTCTTTCTTTCTTTCTTTCTTTCTTTCCCTCCCTCCCTCCCTCCCTCCCTCCCTCCCTCCTCAATTCATTTCATTTCATTTGATTTCATTTCATTTCTATGCTGCTTTGCTCCAAGAAAAGAGCCCAAGGTTACACATAAAGTCATATTTTAAAAGTTACAATAAAAATGTAAAAACAATGAAAATCGTCCAACTAAAAACAGTGTAAAATGACATGAAACATATACAAGTTTAAAACCATGAAGTTTATCACATTAGCTTTTCAGCCTGATCCAGGCATAGGACAGGATTGGGCTGGAATAATGGAAAACAGGTTTTATAGCACACGAAATTGCTGCTGCACTGCCAGCCCGGATCAGTCTGAAAACGCATGTGTAATAAGCTCCCACATCTAAAGCACATGCCCCATATAAAAGCCACCCTGACACAATTATATATTAAAAGTCTGCTTGAATAAAATTTTCTTTTCTTGCCAGAGAAAGGAAAACAGGGAGGGACCAGCCTAGATGGGCAATGTAGAAGGGCATTCCAGAGGGTGGGAGCAGCCACTGAGATGGCTCTCTCTTGTGTCCTCACCAAGTGAGCCTGTGATGGTGATGGGACTGAGAGAAAGCCTTTCCCCATAGATTTTAGGACACTTGCAGACTTGTAAGGGGAAATATGTGTAGGGCTTTAGAGGTCATGAGCAGCACTTTGAAATTCAGCCCTAAAGCTCAAAAGGTCCCCCTGTTCTCAAGCAATACTGGGCTATGTGGACAAGGAGTTTTATATAATCTAAGGCAGCTGTCATTCATTTATTTGGAAAAAAATTATACCCTTTCCAATTAACAACATAACCTCCGCCATGACAAAAAATATTTTAATCAAAATATTTTAAAGGCTCTACTTAAAAACAAACTAGCTAAGGCAGAATAACTAGTCTCTCTTGGAAAGGAGTTCCAGAGCCTTGAGACAGCTCCACAAGAGTTCCTCTCCCCAGTCCTAAACAGGAGTCTCTTCAACGTTGTTGGGACATACAAGAGAGCTTCCAGAGAATATCCCAATAGGTGGGTAGGCTTATGTGGTGGAAGGTGATTCATCCAATTCATTAGTTGTTGAGTTTTGTGTGCAATCAGAAGTGCCTTTATTACCCTGTGTTTGGGTTTATAATGGGCAGGACCTACTCAGGGACACATTAGACAGAAAAATACATTTCATGCACAGAAGGAACTACCAGAAATGGTTGTGCCTTTATGCAATGCACAGAAATCCAGACCATGATTAAAAAAAATAGTAAGGCTTTGTTTTGAAATTGGGATGGTCAAAATACTCACAAAAAACTCTGTCTGGAGTACAAAAGAATCTAACGCTTTCTGGTGCAATTCCTCCTCAGTGAGAACATTTGATGCTGTCTGGAGGTATTCTCGAGCTGACTGCTCCCTTGGAGACATGATATAGCCAAAGCCTTGCTCAGTACACCCTGGAGTGCACATGTCCAGTGTGAGTGAAACATTGGAACCCCTCCTGCACAAGATGGCAAGATATACAGGCATTCATTAATGATTGCAAAATGAGCAGTGCTTGAAAGGTTTGGCCATGTGGGCTGGTAGATTCTGAGGCTAGTAGTCCAAAAAGCAATTTTTGTAACCTCTGGCACAGGAATGATTTGAGTCTCTGAAAGGTTAAGTTTTAAGGATTTAAACCAGCATTTAAATCACTAGTGGGAACTTATCATTTAATAATCATTTTTAGTAGGTGCAGATTATTGTTTAATATAACTCTGACATACTTTCAGTGATGCACTTGATATGTATGCATTAGGCAATTATTCTGCATTATTTACATATCAGTTTCTAGCTCATAATAACAGATGCCATTCCACCCTGCCCCCCCCCCCCCAAATTCTCTATTCATTGACCATCTCTATTTATGCACTTAGACAGAAGTAAGGCCAAAAGAGTTAGATTGTAAAAGGGAGTATCATGTAAACCACCTACAGAATAGGCCTGATCAGGTTGTCTCTCATCTCCATAAAATGTTAACACAATTCATACTATTACAAGTTGTATTATTAGTTTTCAGGATGATATTTTTTGCCTTGGTCTCTTTTTAAACTAATTTTAAGAAAATTATGAATTAGATTTAAATTCTAAAAATCCAAATTGCATTGTAGCACACAGATTAACATACAACTTTTATTTTAATTGTAATATATATATATATATATATATATATATATGAATGCATGCATGCCCTGCCTTGGCAACAAGTCAACATTAGCTACTCACTCTTCCTGTTTAATTTGGGCAAAACTTACAAATAAACTGATGTCCAGTGTTGTACCTAGAATGCACTTTACCTAAGTTGTATATAAAATAGAAAATTTAAGATATTCTTCCTCCAGGCTGAGAATTTTGAAATAAGAGGTAGTTTAGGTTACTGTGATTGTGAAGTACTTTCATAAAAAGGAAAGTACAGAACTGATTAGTATAAAAAGCACAAAATAATTTACTCATCTCAGTTGCATTATCTTTCCTATAGCTCCTGCATTCATATGTACTTCAAAACCTTCTCTAGTGGCATAACCAGACCTAAGAATAGGACTTCCCATGGTTTTTGCTTTTGTAACTGACAGCCAGCCCTATGACCACATCTGCTTTGAACATCAGGGACATGGTGTTTTGGAAGGTGGGCTTTTAATGCTCTCCATCCCAAGATATAGATCTTTTTCAGCAGGCAATGGGAAAACACAGGAAAGCCTCTGATCCACTACTCCTCTGGAGATAAGAGCAATCTGGTAGTTGGGGAGAAGGGGAAAGGATTGGCATGGCCGGGGAAAGCATTTGAGGAAAGGAATAAATATCTCATCTGCACACAAAACATTTTTGCTACATTAAATTCTCAAAACAGAAACTACATAAGAGCCTAATTTTTAATGTCTTGTTAGAACAGATTGGAAATGTTAACTTTCTCAGATTGCAGCTCCTGGAATTGGGGGTTGGCTGGGGGATTTGGGGAGTTGTAGTCCAAAAAATAAAGCAATTTATTGGTGCTCTGCTTATTAGGTCCTATGCATCAGTGACAATGCTGGATAACAGACTGGTCACTTTCATTTGCAGAGGAGAGTTCTAAATTTCAACATTATAAAAAGATGAACACAAGAGCCCTCCTTCTACTCAGGATTTACACGGGACATTCTAGAAGCCCTCAGGGGATGATTAAACAAAAGATAGGTATTGAACCTGAGGGTTTTTTTCTTTTTGAAAAAAGATAGATAGATAGATATACAGATAGATAGAGTCTGTTAAATTAAGTTCATATTAGGTTAGTCCAAACAGAATGTCTTAAATGTCCACCTTTTGGCCCTCAGGTTCTTTGTACTGATTCATGTAATATCCTACCTTTCTTGCAGTCCCACAGATTTAACAGTTAGAGTTGCTGGATCCGTCTCTGCTTTCATGTCCATCACACAGTCAAAAACAGGTGTTTCTGGCACTGGGTCCAGATCAAGGAAATCATCCTCGTTTTTGTCCTCTGTCCATTCCGAATAGGTAAATGAAGGCTGGCGGCTTACCGATTGCCGCCTGTCCTCTTGGAGGGGAAATGGGGGATCTGGAGGTGGCTTCACAAGATACCAGACCTATGGGGGAAATATATATGCAGCATTTAAAGCTTTCCAGATAGAAAGCTAAAGGCAGCTGTGCAGGTTTGTTTGTTGTTTTTTTTAAAAGTGGATTTGCCCTTTTTGGTGATCAATGGGTTCATTATACTTCTGCATAATAAAACTGAACTAAAGGGAACAGGAAAATGCTATACACTGCTTTCTTGTGAATATCACGAGAGGGATGCTTATTATATTTTTGCACTGAGGCAAAAGGTTTTGTGGAACCTGCTAGGCAGAGCCACTGAATACAGGCGAGGTGTCCCATGCTTGGCAAACCTGTATAGGTGCCAAAGGTGAAATCACTTTTTCCTTTGTGGAAACATTGACTGTCACTAAGTGTTTGAAAATCATAAGCTGTGTTCACAAAAATCACAAAAGGTCACAAGCTGTGACTACTTTTGGATCCAGGATACAATTAATAGCTTTTCCCACCAGGGGGTTTATGGCCTTTTGAAAAGAGGAATCACTGGCTGCTCACAGTGCACAATCCTACTCTGTTTTCACCTCTGATAAATTGTTTTTTTTTTAATTACTGTTTTAAATATCTCCACAAATGTGTTTGCTGGAAGGCAATAGTACAACAGAAATGCAGGCACATTGTGCAAAGTAATGCTATATTTACACCACTTTCAACTCGCTTAAGAAGATCCACCAGGAATTAGGCCAATTTGTTTTGCTAAAGATGAAGATTTGACCCATCGCAGTGCTCATTATAATGTTACTGTTCATACTCCCAGAGTTTGACTCGAGACTGCAGGTTTGCCTCCACTTTAGCTTTTCTGCACTGAGGGCTATTTGGGATAGCTCCCCATTCCCCCTCCCACATCTCCTATCACACATCCTTATTTGGCTGTTTCCTTGTAGGATATTGCTACATTTCCCCATGTCACATTTCTTCCCATTGCTGCTTTTTCAATCTAATAAGGCAATCTAACAATGCACATAAAGGTGGCTAAGTTCCCATCTTTTAGAACAAAGCTTGTGAAAAACTATCACCAGCCAGGAACTAAGGCCAAATTGGTAACAGGAAACTAAATATGCAGAAAAGCCCTGTTGAACCCTTGGGGATCATGGACACTCTAGCAAGAATGTTTACCAAGGATGGGAAACAGCACTCCATAGGCTGGGGTCCCTCCCTCAATAAACACTGGTGGGAAGAACTCTGTTCCCACCCAGTTCTAAATTAAGCCACAACTTCCTTCCCTTCTTAAATGATTCATTAATCCACAATCATGAATTACTACTTTGAACTCAAAAAACTTATCACTAACATAGCCTTCTCACTGCTCTTGCTACTGGTAAAAGGAAGTAACCCTTCTCTTTATTATTCTCAATTATTCAGTTGGTAATTTTGAAAAACAGGATATTTTACCAGTAGGTTTTCAAATATTTCAACATCTCTCTTAAAGTTGGAGCATAGGAATGGTTTACCTTGTCAAAATAAAATAAAGATCAAGAAGCAATGCAGTATGTTGAGATTACAATTAAATTACCTAACTGATGGAGGACTCAGCAATTAAATATACTTCTCAGGTTGGCAAATGCCATCTCCTCTCTTGAAGGCATGCAAAAGAAACTGAGAAATGAGAGAGGGCAAAGTACTATAGTAGTTGGTCTGTTCTCCAACAATTTGCTGATTCTGTAACTACACATGTAGGACTTTCAGAAAAACGTTGCTGCTGCTCTTGCTGTGTGCCTTCAAGTCATTTCCAACTAATGGTGGCCCTAAGGTGAACCTATTACAAGATTTTCTTGGCAAGATTTGCTCAGAGGGGGTTTGCCTTTTCTTTCTCAGGCTGAGAATGTGTGACTTGCCTCAGGTCATCCAGTGGGTTTCCAGTGCTCAAACTACTACACCACACTGGCTCTTGCAGAAAACTTTATTAAATATTATTCAGTTTTAAGCTTCTAAATTTACACACCAATTTAATTTAATACCCTTTAGGGATAAAGCTCAAGTCTGTTTTGATTAAGTGTAGAATGTGCACAGTTTAAATACTTGCTAAAGGGGTTCTTCTTTCTAAAGTAGTGTACTATTCTCCACTTCCTAGCAAAGTGCCAGAGCTTCAGCTTTCCCATGTCTTCCAAAGTGGTACCCAAACCAGCAGTTTTTCCACATGATTTGCTACAGAGAATTACACAAATCATTTTCACGTTCTGCAGCATTCTATTGTCTCTCACTGTTTGAACTCTAATTTCTTTTCTTTGTAGACTAAAAACCATTGTGTGTCTCAGCTAGAGAAGACTAGTCAAATCAATGGGACTTGATAAGTCAATACTTGATTCAACAGGTAAGCTATCACTAGAACTAACAATTGGATATAACCCTATCTAAACAGATCCAACATGATGTAGTGGCTTGAGCATTGGACTAGGATTTTGGAGACCAAGGTTCAAGTCCTGGTTCACCTATATAAACCCACTGGCTGATCTTGGTTGAGTCACAGGAGATTATCAAACCCAGGAATCCCGGCAAGAGAGATGTGGGATCTAAAAGATAAAAATGGATGTTATTGCATTTACCTGTGTCTGGGCTGTAGGCAGCCTGTATCCACTTGGGCAGCCTGTCTGCAACCCAGACTTCTCCCATGGCTATTTCAACAATGGGAAAATACCATTCTTGAAAAAACTGTGGGAGAAGTCCAGGTTGCAGACGGACTGCCTGTGATAACATCCATTTTCATCTTTTAGATCCTGCATCTCCACCACTGGGATTACAGGGTGCGATAATCTCCACACTTTCTCGGCCTCAGAAGATGGCAATACCAAACCCCCACTGAAGAAACTTGCCAAGAAAACCTTGTTCCTCTTAGGGTTGCCATAATTCAGGAATAAATTGAAAGCACACAACGACAGCAAAAACAATCTAAAGAACTCATCGCAACATACCATAAGTCAACTTAACTAATTTAAACCAATAACAATATAGGCATACTTCAGTTAACAAAGAGGTTGTTCACACTGTGTTATAAACCTGTTTGCAAACTGTTTTAAAAGGGGGTTATTCACACTTGCGCCAGTTTTTCCCCACCTGAATTCTGAGAAGCTGGCTTGAATCCCCCTTAACTTGGCCCTTTTTTTTTTTACCAGCCACCAATGGGAACTTGCTATCAATTCAATTCGGAGAACAGGAAGGGAGGGCTTAATGTGCAGGGGGCAGATCATGCCAACCCCTTTGCACTCTCCCTGCCAGCCAAAGCAAAAACCAAGGAGGGGGTTCTTCTGGGATCATTAGATGGTGCTATTGCATGACGCACTAGACAGCACCTTTAAATACTCATGTCATCAGTAGGATAAAGGTAAATGTGATTTGATCGACACTTTAAAAAAAAAACTATCAGTGGGGCTGGGGGTTAGGGGTAGTTTTTTCCTCTTTCCAAAGAAATAAAAACATAACAGACTCTGCTCTCAAGCTGGTGAAAACTAAAGCTCTCTCACACATATTATATTGCATTTATACCCCATATTTAATCCCTCAGGAGATTCTTGGCTGAGAGAGTGTTACTCCCCCAAGGCTAACCTATCCCAGCGTTTCTTGCTAAGAGTTGTTCTGAGGGGCTTACCATTGCCATCCTCCGAGGCTGACGGGGGGAGGAATCACCCAAACAGTGTGATGTAGATGCACACTTCATCATTTGATTGAAAGTTTTTTTTAAAAAAAAGAACAAGTAAAATTCAGCTCCATTTTAAATGAATACAAATGGTAATGTGAACTTCATCAGGGTTAAATTGCCATGGAGAGATTCGATTGGGGTAAAAATAGTGAGAACTTTGATTCGGTATTGCATCATTGAATCTCCCCAGATCACAAAAATGCTAGTGTGAATGTGGCCAAAGTCTCTGATAAAGAAGCTCCCATTTACAAAGTATTTTTACAGGATCCAAGTCCAGACCCTCCTTTACTTGTCTCTCATATAGCTGGACTTTTTCTTTTCTTTTTTCTTTTGCAGAATTGGCATTGGAATGATGGTGAAGGGGGGCTGGAGAAAGACTTTCAGAGTGAGGTTGCAGCAACATGTCTGCAGTAAACTATGCAATACCATTTGACCCAGGAAAGAACAGGAGTCTACTCTAAGTGATCCTACTTTAGCTATGTGTGCTTATATACAGTAGGCATGGTAAACAGCTGCCTCCAGAATCACTTACTGAATATGCGTGAAGATCCAAACTGATTAGCCTGCCTCCCCAAAATGGAAAGCTTAATAAAAGTGGTAATTGTTGAAAGAAAGAAAAAACCCACCCCAGGATGCATTTTGAAGATGTTTTTTCAAGTGTTTTATAGAAAATTTTCTAGAAAATTCAAAAATATTTTTGTTTACTTATGTAAGGCTTACCTGCTCTGGTTGTTTCATTTCACATGTGAATAACATTAGTTCTGGATAAAAAGTGTGCTGAAACATGTTGAAGTGCTCTTCTTTTTTTTGTGATGCAGGAACCTATCCTTGTTTTTTCTGTGTTATGTCTACCTCTGGTACCAAAGTTTCTGTTGAAGAAGCAAACCCTAGAGACACATCTACTTTGTTAACTATGGTATACCTGCAATTTTCAATATTCACAAAGCATATTAACACAAAATGACACCAGCATTGGTACTAACAGACCCTATAAGCAGAGGGTATTCCACAGTCAGGGCACTACAACAAGGAAGGCCCTCTCTCATTTTCTCCCACAGAGTTTTGCCCTGATGGATGAGACATTGAGGAGGGCTCCTTCAGCAAACCTCAAACCTCAGGCAGGTGTATTTAGGGACACACTTTAGTGCACTTCATCAGAGAAAAGTCTCAGCTGTCTCATTCCTTGGCTACTACTCTTCCTTTCATACTTTAAATAACTACCCCCCCCCCCCCGTGGCAATGGTGAATTTATGGCACTCAGTTAATTTTGCCTATTGATTTTTATTTTCAGCAGAAGGTTAACTTGAATGTTCCACACATGTGCTGAAAACCATAATTAATGCATAGCCAAAAGTGACAAATGCAAATAACGTGTAAATGAAAGCTACTCTGCATATAACTCAGGTGTGGTGGACAGCAGAGCAGGGGGGTGCCTGACTAGTATGTGTAGCCAAACACAGTGCTTAGAATGATGAGGATGCGGATGGATTGAATGAAAGGAAAGGACTGTCAAATTTTGGAGTCTAGTTTGATTTTTGGAGGGTGACTGAGTTGAGAGCAAGGATGTAATTAGTTACTGCATTTTTCTTGAAGGAAGCAACAAGTAATTTAACAATTATCTTCCCACTGTGAGGAGGTCTGTTCACAAATTGGGACTTAGTCTGCTCAAATTTCACACAAGATTGGCACATAAAATAGCATTTTTGTTTTCTATGGAATCAACCATGTGCACATTTTGTGCAGAATAAATCTCCCAATTGCAGCAATTTCCAACAGCAAACAGCATCCCCCCCCCCTAAAAAAGGCTGTTTTCTGTGCAAAACAACCACATCATTTTTTTTTTTTTGCAGACAATTTGTTGTTAATTTTGTTTTATCCTCTGCTGTTCCTTTGAGGTAACTGGGAGATATCTGTCATATACACGGAAACCTAAACTTACATAGTGGTCCAAAATGGTAGCAACCATAGAGCCTTGAATACTAAACTCAAGGCCAAGTGGGTGAGTTGTTGCCTTGAATACCATTGTCGAAGAAATCAGGATGTAAATCCTTGAAATAAATAAAATAGATCCTGTTGTGAGTTAATCTGGTAGGAGTCTGTCACAACATGTTTTAAAGCTAAGGAGTTCACATTAAATGTATTGGATTCTTATATTCTGCTAAGATTTGTTTTCTGAATGCTATACAAATGCAATTCAGTGATTATTAGAAATGTAAGAAAGCTTTACAATTTGAAAATCACAAACAGTAGTTTACCTGGAGAAAAAGGCAAAGGGATAGCTCTCCCTTTGTTATCCTCCCCAAATCTTGACTATATACCAATAAAGGGGCTGTCTGCCTGTCTAAATCCTGGATACTTTAATGTTATATAGTAGAAAGAAGTTCTTGAACACTAAAAAAGGAAATGTGACACATTTCTATAGAGTTCGTTTTTAAAAAAAATAGATGGCACATACTCATTTGCCTGAGCTTAATCACTCCCTATTTCTAAATTAATATACCTCCATTGCATGGATCAGCTGCCCTTAATATTCTAAGTCCTGAAAGTCATTGAATATGGACCATGTTGGGCCTTTCTCCTTATTTTTATTCCTTTTCAAAACACAAGCTAATATATCCAGGACATGACAAAGCTGGTTTCTTATTCACGGAACAGGCATTCAGAAACAACACCATCACTGTTGAGGAGTATAATCTCAGTTAGAATTGTTTTACCACAGGAACACGTCTAATGATCAATCTCCTGTAGCTTTTGCTAGCTAAGTTAAAAAAAAAGAGTTACCTAACTATTTTGATAACCTGCTTGACTAAGTGAATTTCCATAAAATGAATGAGTTTACAACAATGCGTTAACACTGCAGCATGTCTATAATCACTCTGGGGAAATATTCTCCTTGATTATTTTGTTCTTTGCATTTATTCAAATGGAGTGGGACTGGGGAACACTGCAAAAAATTCACTGGGCGTAATCACTAGGAGAACATCACAGTGTGCTTATTCTGATTAGACTTGCACTATAGCTTCAACTGGCTAATTGTACAAGCAACTTCGATTTTATACAGCTCACTGTCAATTTAGCGGTCTTTCCTTTACACTTTAATGTGCACTGCTCCACCACTCTCTAAAAGCTTATTATTTGACCACACAAAGAAGTATCTGGCTAAGAAAAGTCTAAACAACAAGCAAAGGCAATTGCACAGCAAAGCTAATCTCACTACCCACACCAGTATTCTTATTGTCAAAGGTATTAACATTAATTACTATCCTTGGTGAATGACTTTTAAATACACTTTCTGCTAAAGAAAATCTTGCAATTGTCCAATGTCCCAGAATGAACATAACCACAATTTATATCCAACAATATTCACTCACTTAAGTCATTTGCATGTGAATTGCTAATGCTTATTAGAGTGCAGGTAGATCTCAGCTGACAGACATTGTGGTGTAGTGGTTTGAGTATTAGAATATGACTCTGGAGTCCAGAGTTCGAATCCCTGGAAACCCACTGGGTGAGCTTGAGCAAGTCCCACTGTCTCATCCTCAGAGGAAGGCAAATGCAAATTCACTCTGAACAAATTTTGCCAAGAAAACCCTCTGATAGGTTTACTTTGGGGTCACCTTAAGTCAGTAATAACTTGAAGGCACAGATCAAGATAAGCTAATGAATATGTGTTCCTGGACGTGACTAACAGAAACTTTGGTACTAGAGGCAGAAATGACATGGAAAGAATAGAGAGAGTTTTCTTAAGTTCATGAAAAACAGCAGTTCAACAGTAGACTATTTTATTTCAAACTAATAATAAACACATTTAAAACTTTCTAGAGACCACTTGAAAGCTTCTTCCAAAAGGACTCCAGGGATTTTTTTTTTCTTTCACCAGCCTTCATTTTCTCATGATTGCCATTTTTCCCCCCAAACTTACAGATCTATGTTTTGTCTTGTTTTTAAAAGCATGTTTGGGTAGCTAGCAAGGGAAGCTTATCTGCTCTCCTCTTTTCTCTCTGTTTTGCTGTTCATGCATGTCCAGTAAATGATTCTAGAATCAGTTGCTGCTTACTTTGCCTGTTGTAGGCAGACACACACAGTTTAAATGGGAGCAGCTAAAGAAGAATACACTCCTTCTCAGCTGAAGCATTACAGCATTCTTCACTGCAGAAACACTGCTGCAAAATAACACTGAAAATCTGTGTTTCTCCAGCTCTCCTTCACCATCTTATTGCTATGCTACTCAGCAGGGGTCAAGCAGGAAAAGGCTGGACTCGGTGGTCATGAAAGACTTTGTAAAAAGGACCTTCTTTGTCAGAGGCTTTGTTAACTGAAATATGTCTGTACTGTTTACTATTTTTCATCAAACACATCAATAGAACCTTCTGAGGGTATTTTGCAGGTGTCATAGTACTAAAGCAAATCTTTTAACTGGAACTGAATGCATCCAAGATGTTAGCTTACCAATGTTCCTATGAGTAGCAAGCCAAGGGAAACCAAAGATAGCAGGAAATAGGACATTATGAGGCCCCCATCTCTGATCAGATCCTGAGGAATAATAAAAACCCACAATTAATTCAGAAGATTCTTAAAGTGAGAGGCTGAGAGAATAGTCAGAGCACTGCTGTGAAATTCCTATTAGTCTTGCAATAGTAACAATACTTAATTCTGTTACTACGAAACATAAGCTTTAGTTATATATGAACTTATCAAAGCTGACAAATTCTGAAATTCAAACATGGGTTCCATTACAAATGTTATGGCTGCTTTAAACATATCTGCTGAAATTGCTGAATCTACTCCCTATTCTTATAAAATTTATATTCTGAGCTAGAACTGTCAATGCAAAGATGGTCCCCTTGGTTTCTTACTTCCTTTTGTGGTGCTGTCTAAGGTTTCACCACATTTAAATCTCTATTAAGATTTTGGATTGACAGAGGTAAACAGAAGGAGATTAAGGTCAGATAACAGAATGTATTTCTTTTAGTACCTAGAACTGTGCCCTAGAATTGTGGAACTCATTCACATAAACAACCAACTTGGACATCTTTAAAGGGGGACTGGAAAATTAATGGAGGATGGGTCAAATCAATGGCTACTAGTCATGATCTCTATATATTATCTTCACTGCCAGAGGCAGTAGGGCTCTGAATACCAGCTGCTGGATTCTTTTCTGAAGTGCAGGTTAAATCGTATTCAGGAGTCAGAACTGAGGAAAAAAATATTTGGACTGACTCTTTTCAAATAACATGCAGATGTATATAACCTGAATGCCTTTTGCCACACAAGGAGGTTTTGATTAGCCCTGGTGGTGCAGTGGTTAAATGCCTGTACTGCAGCCACTCACTCAAAACCATAAGGTGGCGAGTTCAAGACCAGCAAAGGGCTGAAGCTTGACTCAGGCTTCCATCCCTCCGAGGTCACTAAAATGAGTACCCAGATTGTTGGGGGGCAAATAGCTTACAGTTGTAAACCGCTTAGACGCTCCTTAAGGGTATGAAGCAGTATATAAATGAAGCTGTTTGTTTGTTTGTTTGATTATGTATAATGCATATAATTGAAAAGATCACATAAAATTCTATCTGTCTAAAGCAAATAGAAAGCCATATAATATTTGGACTTCACACTAATAGTTAAATGTAGGAAGGAAAATGATTTTTCTTTGGAATGAGAAGGAAAACATTTAAGAAAAAAAATCTATGTATTTATCGCCTCCCCCCCCCCCATTTATAAAAATTATACAGTGTAGACTTTTAGATTACATGGCCTAAATATTCTAAAGGCCCCAGGTCCTATCTGACCTGCAATTTTCCACGATTTCTCCCCCCCCAGAATTTTTTCCCTAGAAATTCTACATTGTTTGTATGACATAGCAGCCCTTCTCTAACTGCAATGCTTAAAATAGTTTTTAAGCATGATTAGCTTTCTGTGTAGCATCCAATGATCCAGATCAACCAAAATTATAATAGCTTGATCTTAACTATATTTCGTTAGAGGCAAGTTCCACTAATACAGAAAGATTTACTTTCAAGCATATATACTTTGAGTTACAGGGACAGAGGGAAAAAGGCCAGCAAAGGGTGAAAAAAGTCTCTTCCTTTTACCTTCATACTATCATCATCTGAATTCCAGAGACCTTGGTTCTAGAGATAACTACTACTGGTGCTTCACTTTAAAAAGTAGGAGAGTAAAGACAGTGGATAGGCTGAAACTCCCCAACTCAGTTGTGTGGAACCAGTGGTGCTTTCTAGATTGGCAGGAAAGTGTGACATGAAGTTGCCTTTTCCTTAATGCTTAGCAGCTGCACCACAGCCTTTAGATGGAGCTGCGCTGTTCCGCAGTTTTTAAAAAAGAAGCTGGGAAAACCAGCATCTTTTTAAAGGCACTTCTTCTCCCCTAAAATGCAAAAAAGAAAAAAAGAAAAAAAAGAAAGCGTTTTCATGGCACACTTTCCCTTTTTCTCATCTAAAAGCTAGAGTTTCATGCAGCCATGAACACACTTCTTTTTGCCAATCTAGAAAGCCCCAATGTCACTGAGACCGGTTGCCACTAAAACTCCTCTATTATAGTTGGGAATCTCCTGGCTACAATGGCAGGAGGTTTCCTGAGAGCTAGAGCCAAGCAGCTGCTTCCTACCTCAAGGGAAGGGACAGCAGTGAGGACTAACAATGGCTTTGAGGCAGCAAAGAGGCAGCATGAAGATAACATAGATGAATCAGTCTCAGACTTCCGCTTGGTTTTAAGCGGGTTCCTTGTTAAAGCAGAATATTTCTGCACACTCACTCCTACTTTGCCTTCCTTGCATTTCACTCTATCAACACATAGGACATCCACCTTACAAACAGGGACAGCGATATGAAATCCAGCTGCCAAAATTCCGTTTCTTTATGTCCCGCCAGGGGCCCATTCATGCTATATAGTTGTAGTACTCTGATTCCACTTCAGTTACCATGGCTGCATCCCATGGAATCCTGGGTTTGCAGTCTGGTGAAGCAACTGAGCTCCCTGAATGGCAAATCCCTATAGCAGAGGTTTCCAACCTGTGCTCTGAAGAGCCCTTAGGGCTCCACGTACACTTCCCAGGTGCTCTGCGGCCACTCCAGGAAAATGAAAGAAATAAAAATCGAATAAAATTAAAGAAGAAGAATATATTCTTACACATACTCCTAAACACCATTAACTTGTAAGACATAGGTAGGCCTCTTAGCAGCTCCACCACAGAAATAAGTGCTCTGTGAGTCAGAAACATTGGGAACCCCTGCCCTATAGGATTCTATAGGATGTTGCCATAGCAATTAAAGTGGGACCATAGCACTAAGAACAGGCCCTATATCACTTCCATCACACTTAGTAGACCCTGTGCAAATGATGAAAAAATGAAAGAAAAAAAAAGATGTGTTCTGGCTGTCTTCACCCCATGCACAAGCAATCCAGACTAATGCCTGGCTCACTGCCTCTGTAGCAGATACCGCATCATGTCTTTATTCTGTAGAAGAAAGAAGTCACTGTTCTAGCCAGATAGACATCTATGCTATTTCTAGCATGGAGAAAGAGCGCATCTGTATCTGCAGTGGTTGGAGGCTCAGCAGCATCAGCATCAGTGTGGCTGTGCATTGAAAGAATGAAAGGATTGTGATGGGGATTCCCCAGCCTTAAGGCAGAAATCAGACAAGTGGAATGGAAGGGAAGAGATGAAAAAACAGGAGAGAACTGAAATAGGTCAGTGGGCTCAGCACTCTCTCTCTTCGCCTATTCTTATGAAATCTATAGAAAATATCACTAAAAAGTATCAATGAATCATATGTTAACTATACATTGCTACCGTGGTCTGTTTTGAAATAGCTTATGAATTTGAGGAGAGTGAAACATGCCCAAAATATTATTAAACAGTGCTTATAGGGTACTGTTTCTGTACCACAAAGACAAGAAAAGAGATTCCATCTTAACATTAGTAAAAAGCTCTTTACTACAAAAGCTGCTCAACAGTAGAATACACTACCTCAAAGAATGGTGGACTCTCCTTCTTTGGGAGTCTTTAAACAGAGTCTGAATGGTCATTTCTCAGGAAAGTTGGGGGGTTCTTTTTCTCATAGAAATTGGAAAAAAATATTTTTCTTTCGAAAAGAAATCTCCCCCAACTTTCCTGAGAGATGACCATTCAGACTCTGTTTAAACACTCCCAAAGAAGGAGAGTCCACCATTCTTTGAGGCAGTGCATGCTACTGCATGGCAAGAGGATGAACTAGATGGCCCTTTCAGTACCTTCCAAATGATTCTGATTTCTGAAGCTTTGATATGGAAAACCAAGGAAAGGAAAATAAGGCTCAAAATGGATGTTCTGTTTTGTCTGGTTTTCTTAACAGTATGGCATAGATCCTGAGCACACATAACAATGCAATTCTATGCAGTTCTACTCAAAAATAAATCTTATCGAGTTTAGTGAAACTTAGGACTAGTCTTCACATAAGTGCACTATACAAACTGGGGCACATTTTCTGACATTTGCATTGATTGTTAATTGTATTCACTTTCCTGCACAAATTCACATCTGTTCGCATCTGTTCACCCTTCTTCTGCAGAAAATGCACAGCCATCTGAATGCATGTTAAGCAGACAGACGGTCAGGCATGCAATAATGCACATTTCTGCAAATTTCAGTGGATACTGAAATAACCACAATTATTGTTGTTGTTGTTGTTATTCCAGTAAAAATCATAAAGCCTTTCCCCATGAAGTTTAAGGAGTCCCCACCCCACAAAAAGGCTGAACTCCTGTGATTTGCATGTGGCCAGAACACATTCTGTTCAACTAGAATGAGGAATAATTTAAACATGTACACTAGTGCTTACTCATAGGACTCTTAGTTGAAAATACTGCAAACCTCTAGTTATGTGTGTAGGATTTGTGGAGCACCAATGTGGTGCAGAAACAGCACTCTGTAAACTGCTCCTTAACTTATTATCAGCCAGAGAATCTGCATTGTACAGCAAATATTAAGCTCTGCATTAAATTACATTCATTATTTTGTATTTCATTCAGGACATTGTCATCACTGTGCCAAGTAAAAGCTTGAAGTGCTACATTAAAACACACAGAAATGGCCGAACATACCTTGCTAGAATCTGCAATCAACTGTCCAAATGGAATGAGCAGGTTGGGCAACACATCTGAAGCATTTACAACTGCTGAGATTGTCTCAGAGCCACCATACCAAAACATAAAGAAGAAAACCTGTGCAGTCAGATAATTAATAATGAGCTTTCATCATGAAGAAAGATACTTTTTATTTTCATTTGTAGCTTGCACTGCCAATTGGTAAAGATTTTTTGTTTTTAATGATGTGGTCTGTTTTATCATTTATATTCTAATAAGTCGGTATTTTTCAGACCACCCACGTCAGCTAGATTTTTTTTAAAAAGTCAAACAGATTGTTACCTGGTTGCAAAGCACTGTGCACTGCTTTTGACTTAATTTCAGCTATATCCGTATATATGTCACGGAAAATCAGGCTCCTAAAATATATCAGTCTAAACCCCCAAAAGCAATGTTGTCCTGTTCAGCCCATCCCAGTTAAGACTGAAATCTTACCAATATTTGTGATAAGGCAAACAGATATAGGATTCCTCCTGTGGTTATTCCATTCCACCAGGCCACCCAGCTATGCTGTAGAGTCCCTTCAGTACCCTTCTTGGGTTCTTCTGCCTTGTTGTGTTCATCCTGCTGTCCATCAGGTCCATTCAATGGTTCCATCACCACTGGCTCTGAAAGACCTTCAAGTATGGAGATAAAACAATTGGGAGATAAACAGCAATGCACAGTCCATAACTTTCACCTCTTCCTGTGATTACAGAAACTACAAAGGACAGCAAAAGCTCTCAAATACCAGTCAGTAAATACAGTTTGGAAATGCAACAGATTTTTGTATAGCAGTAGTCTTTGATACCTTCACTGGGAAATGAAGTGTGGGTGGATACATTCCCAGTCTTTTTTCCCTGTAGCAACAGAAACATGGTTTTCTTTTTGATTAATAAGCTATTGTGTACTCTTGTATTCCTCAGTAATTTAGATTACTTTACAGCATCTACTTCAGCTTTCAATATTCGTTGGGCTACATTATTCAGGGTGAGGTGATGTGCCTTGATTTGAATCTATAAAATATACTTATTACAATGGTAAACTGAGCTAATAATTTCAAGGTGCTTAGCAGCAATAAATGGATATCTAGCCCAGTTGTGACCTTGTAGTACAGTGGGCCCCTGGTGTCCACAGGGATTTGGTTGCAGGACCAAATTCCATTATATACAATGGCATAGTAAAATGGTATCCCTTATATAAAATGGCAAAAATAAGGTTTGCTTTTTGGAATTTACATATATTTTTAAATATTTTCAAATTATGGATAGTTGAATCTGTGAATAAGGCTCAAACTACTACAGCACCTTGACTCTAAAAAAAATCCACCTTTATTTAAAAGGAAATCCCAGCATAAGGATTGGCTCCCAGGTAAGCGGGCACAGCATTGCAATTGCACACACACTTACTTGTATTTAGAAGGAGCCATTTCTAAATTAAAATATATGATAGTATGCCACTGTAAATTTGGAGTAAAATCAAAATGCATTATTTTTTTTCCCTAAAAAAAAATCTAATCATGCACCATGCATGCAGTTTAGGAAAACAATTGTTCACCTCCCCCTAATAAGCAGATACGTGTTTTTTGGATCAGCCTAGTGCTTACCATTTTAAACAAAGCAATATTTCACTGATAAAGCATTATGTACATTGAGTGCCGAACTGATTTGTAACTGGTAACATAGGCTTTGTTATCAAAATAAAAGAAATGCACTATATATGCTTCCAACACTAAAGAGAATTTCCCTCTTCTCAGTTGTTGGTGTCTGATTAAATTTACAGATTAACCTGTTTACCAATCCTCCACTTTGATGGTGAGCAATGCCTTCCTCCTTCCCACTCTCCCCTTCCCTGTCCCACCCACAAATGGCCTATTGCAATTTCAGGGCAAATTGAAGAGGGGCTGTGTGCCAAAATGTTTGCGGAGATTGTTTGACTTTAACAGTCACTGCTGAGTCACCAATCCTTTCCACATTAGTCTTCACATTGCTCCCACTCAGTCCACCTGTCATTTCGTATGGAATGAGAGATGGGAGACAGGGAAGCAATGTTCTCCTATTCCTTTATGGTGGACGGATTTAATCTGTGGATTGTATTCTGATCCGTAGGATGAAGGTAAATGAAATCTGATCAAAGCTCTTGCCCTCAGCTACATTTCATTACACAAACACATGCATGAAGGAAAAGCCTGATGGCTGATTTTCTCTCTAGTAAGTAGGAAATAGGTACTGTATAGCACTATGTCAACCACTACAGCATCTCTTGAAAGTCAGGCTGCAAGTTTTTGCACATAACTTGTAGTTATGTCCAGTGGCACAAAAATCCTGCAGTTCATGTTTGTTCCCCTGTCAAATCAAAAGGAGAAGCAAGTATCTATAAGTGATACATTTAGCATGTGGAACCAGATGGAAAGATTGCTCCTTTCGTAATTACATGAATTTTATGAAAGAGAACGACAGTGGTAACCCTGGTGGAGGCTCCCAGTTTCCCCCTTCCCATAATTTTAGTGGTCAAAAGTAGGCCTCTAAAGAGGAGCAACTCTTTTGAAAGTAAGATAGTTCCTTGAGGTCTCTTCCAACTCTATGATTCTATGAAGATTTCTATGAAGATTTCTAGAACAGAAAAGTAAGTTGGAGATGTTCTTTTGATGCAATATTTTCCTCCAAAGAAAGACAAAATTACAAAAGTTTAATTCTAAAGGTGAAAAGATTATGAAATCAATTTCTGAAAATCAAGTTTCATCTAGCTAAAGGGAACAGGACAAGAGGCTCCTCTTCTGAGGCCAACATCCTCTCTAAGGAAAGAAAAAAACATTAGACTCATTAGAATCACAAATCTTCAGTAGACTTTGATATAGACTGCTATTTCTTTTTTCCAGTTTTCTGGAGCATGTATACCTGAGAGAAATTTGTTGTCTTTCTCAGTATTTCATGAAGTTAGGTTGGTGGGTACACATAACATAAAACAAAAACAAACAGCTTCATTTATATACCGCTTCATACCCTTAAGGAGTGTCTAAGCGGTTTACAATTTGTAAGCTATTTGCCCCCCAACAATCTGGGTACTCATTTTAGCGACCTTGGAAGGATGCAAGCCTGAGTCGAGCTTCAGCCCTTTGCTGGTCTTGAACTCGCCACCTTATGGTTTTGAGTGAGTGGCTGCAGTACAGGCATTTAACCACTGCGCCACCAGGGCTGATTATGACTTTCTCTATAGCAATGCCTTAGCTGTGGATCTCTCTATCCAAAGAAGTTAGGCTAACCTCATCTCTTTTAACCTAACTTTACAGATTAAACACTGATTAATAATTATCTATGGTGGCTCATCCAGTGAAGCTCTTGGTCTTACACAGAGATGTAAAAGCCCATTAAAAATGGAAATATTTGTAAAAACATGTAGCAAATAATCATTTAGCTTGGTAGCTCCATTTATAACAAAAATAAAATTTTTAAAAGTTCAATTCATAATTATATTCTGAAAAAAAACCTATACTTTTAGTATAACAGACATGATAATTTTATGTCAAACCAAATTACAATCAATTTATTTTTATGTTCCTAAAGTAACAAAAGTAGTTTTCAATCTGTAAAGAAGCCCAATATTGCTTTTCCCCCTCTTCAAACCTTCATTAACAATGGGCAAAATACTTTTCTTTTAAAAATCTATAAATTTTACATCTTTGTTCTTATAACTGCTTCTTTTAGATAGCTTGAAATGCATACTTCTTTCAAGAAGCATTTATAACATTAGCCATCCAACTATCCAGCCTTCCTCTGGTAGCTTTAATTAGCCAGGACGGATAAAGAACTAACAGACTGTAGTTGCCTCACTTCCCCATGTAATTTGTCTACACCATCATGTAAGATAAACTTTGGGGTTATTCAGATATCCTTTATTTTTAGTGTGATGATGCGAATAATCACACTCATGCATTCCACACTATGGAACCACATCTCTGAGTTCTGTTGCTCACACATGCTTGAACCTGAATAAAGATGGTATCAATGATGTGAATGTATTTGAAACATGTTCAAGGCATGCAGGGTTTTATACTGCTTTGACCTTGGTCTATTTGCATCAGTTATTCACACAGCTGATGTTGCAAATCTTTTAGAAAAATTCAGAAAAATACCCAACATGGATTATCCCAGGTTAAGTGAGTTTTTTGGCAGCCCTCCAAAAAACAAACAACCAGCAATAACAACAAACAACCTTAATCAGATTAATTGAAATGTATGTGAATAACAAAGATTCAACCCAGATTCTACCTGGATTGTTTTCATCATCTGAATAACCCTTTAAACTAATCCATCAAATCTGGACTAATGTGTGCATCAACTATGTCCCCAAGCGCTCCCTCCGATGGGGAGTCCACGTCAATAATTATGATGGCTACCTATAACCACCAGTATCAGAAGCAATTTCTTTGAATATCAGTGGCTGGTGAACACTAGTGGAAAGGCATTTATGGCTTTCACACCTTGGTTATGGGCTTCCCATCCACACCTGATTCAGAAATATATAAACAGAATGCTGGAAAAGCCATCAAGCATGGCTTTCCTCATGTTCTTAAGTCTTATGTTTTCTCTTTCTTGTTATTCTGAAGAGACTGAATGATTTGCTTCTCCTTTTTATGTCTCACAAAAAAAGGACATCTCACAAAAAAGGAGAGTAGTTTCAGTGTCATCCTTTGGAAAAACTGTATGCACTTAGGAGGATCCATTTTTGATTTCATAGGATCTGGCTTTTACCTACTCCTGATTCTATGATGTAAACATCTTTTTGTTGTGTGCCTTCAATTTGTAGATTGTAATTGATTGACCAGCCAAATCCAGAAGGTGCTCAGCAATGGCTTCTCTTCATCCTGGAGAGAAGTGACTAGTGGGGTGTCACAGTGGGGCCACCAGAACCCACTCACCACCACCAGCACAATGCTCCAGATGCCTTGTTAAGGGTCTGCGGGATTGTCACCATGTTTTGAGATCAACAGCCTTTTTGAAAAAAAAAAAAAAAAACAGGAAGTAAAGAGGAAGGTATTTCTGGACATTTCTTCCTAAACCTATTGACTCAAGGGGCCAAAGAGGTGGCAAAAATGTTTCCCAGCCCCTAGAGGGCATTGGGGGTAGGTTAGAAAGTTTTTGTTTTGTTTTGTTTTGCTGGGCAATGCAACCCTCCAACACCAGCCTCAACAGTTACCCACCCTTGTTTTAAATACAATCCTTTTGAATGCCCAAAGCACTTCACATACACTATCTCATTAATTTAATTGTAAGGATTTCAATGAAATTAATTTCTGAGAAGAATTTTAAGCACTGATCATGCTATATAAATTACTATACTGGTCCTTACTCTAGCCCTATAAGGAAATAATATTCATTTATTATATTTCTAAGCTGCCCAGTAAATGGGCAGTATGGAATATACTAAAAATATAAAATATGTAAACACATTCAATAAAACCAGCAGCAAAGACTGAAAACATTACATCATATGAAACCAAATAGAGCAGGCTACAAGATAAACGAATGTTAAGATAAAAAAGAATGGAAAATATTCTTTAAAATGCCTGGCAAAATAAGGCCTTCATCTGGCATTGAAGACATCCTAATGTGGTTACCAGCAAGCCCCTTTGACGATGGTTTATCATATGACTGAATTTGGGGGTATAATGCAATGGCAATCCGAATGTAATCATGAGGTTTCACCTTATTGCAAATGAGTGTATCTCACACAATTTTGGGCAATGGGAAGTCATTTCTAACGCAATCATGGGGTTTCATGTAATTGTGTATTAGAGTATCTCACACAATTTTGGGCAATCGGGGGGGGGGGGTCATTTTCGGGAAATGGGAAGTCATTCTGAATGCATTCTGAATGCAATCAGATTTCACGTAAATTCGCTAAACTAGTGAATTCACATAATTGCGAATTGGCTCCGTTCGCAATTGAGAGAAATTCCCCCCATGTGATAAACTCCAGAGACATCATTCTTCTTTGTGTTGTGGCACCTGGAAGAAAGCTTTAGATCAGTGGTCATTGGATTGGTGGTCCCTGAACTGGCTGCCTGTCCAAAATAAGTATTGCTAGTCCACCACAGTAAACAGCATGAGAAGCACTGCCATAAATGATGAACTTAGGGTTCAGATATGTAAACACAGAGAAGATGCACATTTAAATAATTTTGGAGCATAGGCATATAGTTTTCTTATCTCCCTCCCCCTCCCTCCCCACCTTTGGGGAATATTTCAGACAGAGATATCGTATCAAACTCTATTTAGAACATTTTTTTAAAGAAAAACTTAACTACCTCTAAAAACATCTAAGTAAGAAAAGTAATGTCAAACAGCTTATGTTAAATAAGAATCTGAATCCTTAGTGAGAACATAACAAAGCATATTTGTTTTCATTACACCCACACATAATTAGTATTTGACTTCCTTCAGTTGGGACCTTGTTCAAGAATGCCCTTTTGTCTCTTCCTCTTTTCTTTTGAACAGTTAACAATAGTAACTATTGCGTAACAATTAGTGCTTTTTAAAAGGTTAAAATAAAAGCATTTGCTTGTTTAGAAGCAAGCAAATTTGTCATTTTTAATACTTGGAAATGCTGGGAACAGTCAACTTTTTAAAGCAATACATGGATCTCAGTACAGCTGCTTTCACAAGACCAACTGGGTAGCCATTTGACCCTGGAAATGCAAAGCCGTTCAAAGGCTCTGAACTTCCTTAGTTAAAAGCAAGAACCTCAAACATTCAAGTACCCACTTTATGCAGAATGACAACAAATGTGAAACAAGTCAGAAAGCTGGCCTTAAGAATACAGACCTCAGCCTTCAAACTTAGGCACAAACTTTGTCAGCATTCCCTTTTGGCAATAGCAAACAGGGTCTTTAAAAAAATATCATTGGTCAGCTGTTAACAAACTGGGACAATCCTCATAGTTGGAGATTTGGACCTTGCTTTATGGGTGGCAGTGAGAGTGGCCGGGAAGCAACCTGTGCCCTTAGAGCCACATGTAGCCCATAGCCTGATTTCAAAAAACTTCTGGAAACGATTAGGTCAGACTTCTGGCAACAACAGTCCACCCTTCTTTCAACAGCCCAACAAGTGAGGAAAACACACAGAGGAGGGTGGGGCAGAGAAGTTATGTGATCAGTTCAGACATCTGACACAACATATATATGTATCCTTCCTTCAGTAGCCCATGAGCAAAAAGAAACACAGGCCCGATACAGACGGGCACTATGAGGCTCAATTAGGGTTCATTGTGGCGCATTAAGGGTTTGGGAGGGCGCAGCATTTAGTGTGTCCATACACGCGCGCCATGATGTCATGGTGCGTGCAGCATTTAAACAATACTGTGCGCACCTGATGACATCACCCTGCGGAAGGGCGCCAATGGCGCACTTTCCACGGTGCTAAAAAGAACTTGCAAAGGGAGCTCTTTTTTTGGTTCAGGTCTTTGGCATGGCCTTTAGACGGCTGCGCCAAGGACCCAGGGAGGGAAGGGGCTGTGATGGCAGCCCCTTTCTCCCCTCGCCGGCGCTGTCAGTTGCGGGGTGAAGTGGGTGCCCATGGAGCCTACTGCACCCTGCTTGCAGGCTGCGGGGAAGCGGCAGTTCACCGCTTCTCCCCGGCCTGCAGAAACAGCGGGATGGGGCCTCTGAGGCTGCCGATGAGGCAGCCTTGGCCCCCATCTCGCCGCTTCTTGATGAGGCTGCAGCCTGCCCATTTTGGGCGGTCTGTACTGCCCCACAGGGGCAGAGAACGAGAAATAAAATGTGTGGCAGATAGAGGAGACTGATAGTCCCACATGCTTAGGGCACTGGCATCTCCTAGCACCAGTATGTTCCCTCCACCCACTCACCTCAACAACTGCCATCAAGTCAAATTCAACTTATGGTGATCCTATCAATGAAAGACCTCCAAGTCATCAACAACATTGCTCAGGTTTTGCAGACTCAAAGCTTCCTTGATTGAGTCTATTCATCTGCAAGGGTATCATAGTGTTTTCCTATTGCCTTGTTCCTTAACAAATAGTATTGCATCTCATTTCTAAGCCACCTTTCTCCTGGAATGGGACCCAAAGCAGCTCCCAGACAAAAGTCAATTTAAAAAAAGCCTCTCACAATTAAAAAAAATGAAACAATTAAATGAATCATGCCTTCCCACATGTCTAAAGTATAAGAGTCTCAGCTTGGTCATAATCATAGAGTTGGAAGAGACCCCTGTTATGCAGGAAACCACATTCAAAGCACTCCCAACAGATAATAATAAAACAACAACAACAACTTCTTCTTCTTCTTCTTCTTCTTCTTCTTCTTCTTCTTCTTCTTTCTAGCCCGCCCCTCTGAACGAGCAATCAGGGCGGGTTATAGAAGAGAGTTAAAACAACAGCAGTTAAAACATCCGATCCCACAATACAATGAAATAAAAAGTAAATATAACATAACAATATATTAAACTATAACAGTAAAATAAAATAACAGTTAACAATAGAAGTAAATAACAGAAACAAAAATACATAGCAAATCAACAGTGGCAGAAAATACATCCAATTAACAAAACAAACAGGTGGGAAGAAAAACTAACACTAACGTTCCTAACAATTAGGATAAATTATTTAAAACAAATTCTAGGGAGGCCCAAGTTCCTTCAGGGTTCTTCCAGAGGATTGCAAAAGGAGGGAGCTTCCCTCTTCCCTCAAAGGCTGGAGGAGAAAAGTTCCAGAGGCAAGCCCAGAGTCTTATAAGGCCTAGCCTCACTTGCCGTGGTGTCCTCCAGGTGGCCCTCATTGGAGTTTGGGCAAGAGGAGGGAGGAGAGCAAAGGGTCCCTCTTCCTTCAAAGGCTGGAGGAGATGGCCATTCAGCCTCTGATTCAAAACCTCCAAAGAAGGAGACTTCACAACAGTCAGTGGCAGCATGTTCTACTGCCAAACAGCTCTTACTGTCAGAAAGTTCTTCCTAATATTGAGGTGGAATCTTTTTTCCTGTAGTTTGAATCCATTGCTTCATGTCCTAGTCTCTGGAGAAGCAGAAAACAAGCTTGCTCCAACCTCAATTATGACATCCCTTCAACTGCATAAACAGGGCTATAATGTTGCCTTTTAACTTTCTCTTTCCCAGACTATACATATCCAGCTCCCTAAGCCACTCCTCATAGGGCCTGGGTTCCATGCCTTTCACCATTTGGGTTGCTCTCCTCTGGACACACTCCAGCTTGTCAATATCCCTCTTGTATTGTGGTGCCCAGAACAGGACACAGTATTCCATGTGGGGTCAGACCAAAGCAGAATAAAGTGGGACTGTTATTTCCCTCAGTGTAGACTCTACACTGCTATTGATGCAACCTAGAACCATATTGGCTTTTTTAGCTGCTGCATCACACTGTTGACTCATGTTTAGCTTGCAGTCTACTAAGACCCTAGATGCCTTCTATCTGTACTGTTATGAAATCAGGTGTCATCCATCTTATATCTGTGATTTTATTTTATTTTCTGCCTAAGCCTAGTACCTTACATTTCCCCCTGATGAAATTCATTTTGTTAGTTCTGGCCCAGTTCTCTAATCTGTTAAAGTTATTTTGAATTTTGATCCTGTCCTCTAGGATATTAGCTATCCCTCCTAATTTGGTGTCATCTCCAAATTTTATAAGCCTGCCCTCTATTCCATTATTCAAATCATTGATGAAGATGTTGAATAGCACTGGGCCCAGGACAGAACCCTGTGGGACCCCACTGGTCACTTCTGTCCAAGATGAAGAAGAGGAGCCATTGCTGAGTACCCTTTGGGCTTGGTCATTCAACCATACAAAACCATCTAACACTTGCACTGTCTAGTCCACATTTTATTAGCTTTTTAGCAAGGATATCACAGGCAACCTTGTCAAATGTTTTACTGAAATCATCCACAACATTCTCCACATCATGTACCAAACTTTTAACTCTATCCGAAAGAGAGAGATAGAGAAAAAAATAGTTTCACATGACTTGTTTTTGAGAAACACATGCTGACTTTTAGTGATCAGAAACAATAATAAGAGCATCAACATATGCAAATGCAATTTATAGTAAAACTATATGGCAAACATTTTCATCATACTGAAGTGATACTTTGTGAAATACCCTATATAACTCAATACTATTACACTGCAATATTTCAATTCCAGAACAGTAAGTACACACGTATATAACTTACTTCCATTTAAAGGAATATATACACAACATGAAATGTTACCTATATTAATATACAAATGTTGCTGACCTTGAGCAAGCAGGGATCACCAGCATTGAGGCCATATTATTGAGAATGCAGCTGGGCTGGGCAGGGCACGTTTCTAGGATGGACGACCATTGCCTCCCAAAAATAGTACTCTACTGTGAACTCGCCATGGGTCAGTGTAAGAAGAGATACAAGGACTCCCTGAAACATCTCAAGCTTGGCCAAATTGATCACCAACAATGGTCTGCCCTGGCCTGAGATCGGGAGGCATTGAGATGCACTATCCACAATGTTGCAGCCTTTTTCGAGAACTCATGCCGAATGAGTCTCAAAGAGAAACGACAATGCAGAAAGAACCACAACTTGGAAACATCACCCAAGGAGACTTTCTGCTGTGCTCTCTGCAACTGTACTTGTTCGGATTGGCCTTTTTAGTCATCAACACGCTTGTAGAAAGCGTGGGATGAGTCCTTCCTGAATCTTCATTAGCGAAGAAAAGCCAGAGAGAGACAGAGATAAAAATGAATCGTGTATCCCAAAATATGTTAATTTCTGTTCTGTTGACGCTTGTGATTCTCAACATTCTCCACAATCATCTTTTCCTTTTCAGTCTCAAACAAGATGAATCTGTGTATATCGTGACAAATGAAAAGACCAGTAGAAAGCTGAAACTCTGTTTCTCCTGACCAGTACAAAGATGAAACTGTGTCTCTCACTTCATTTGTCAAATAAACATTCTTGTTAGGAAATTGCCTTGCAACAACCACAAATATCAACAAAATAGTAAAAAACAAAACAAACAAAAACAGTCAAATCCAGATAATCTTCAGCTATTTCATTCCTTAACCAGTTTCCCCCCCCCCCCCAAAAAAAAGATATACATACAATTTTGGCACCCAACACTAATGTACTGAAAGAAGAAAGCATTGAAGTTCTTGTAACTTACCACTTAACTCTCAGCTTCCAGTCTTATTCTCTGTTAGCTTCTATGTAACACTCCCAGATTCATGTGGACTCCTATCCTTAATTTGCTTATATATTCTCACGTCTGTTCTTAATTAGGTATTTAGCAGAGTGGCAGACTATTAGCCTAATTAGCAATATAATACTTTACACACACACACACACACACACACACACACAAAACCCTCTCTAAATGCATCCTTTCACTGTGTCCTTCTGAGATTTGAGTGTTTAACACATGAATCCACCAAGATTCTTTTTATAATAGGGTTTGGTTTTTATCTTGGTTTGATTCAAACTGAACAACCTCCAAAACTCCAACTATAAATGAAAAAGGAGAATGTTTGTATGTAGGGAAATGCTCATACAATGGTGTTTCCCTAACTGAATTCTTAATTCTAGGGATGGATGGTCTTCCCTACATACAGTTTAAAGCATAGAAAAAGTAATACATACATTTCACTCACTGTTTGACAATTGCAATAACATTTGAACAATGATACCTTTATTGGACCAACCAAAATTCACAATTACATGTTGCAAGCTTTTGAAATCACAATGGCTTCTTCATCAGGCAAACAGGAAAAAAAAATGAAGAGGTTAGTCACAGGCCTGCATTTTTCTGTTTTCTAGTCTTAGTTCAGATGGTAGGGAGGGCTATCTGCAGGCTGGCACCTCCAGTCACTGGGAGATTTTCAAAGTCCAGAAAATTTAATGTCCATTTGCAACTCAAAGAAGATGTTTTCTTGAAATCCAGCATGAATCCAGATGTTTGACAATTGGAAAAACATCTGAGCTTATATATCTTTTGGGTTGCCAGGAAAATAAATTCAACTGCACACTGCAGCCCCAATATGGCCTTTCCAGGGTGCAAAAAGGAGCCACAAAAAGCAGCTTCTTTTTGCACCCTGGAAAGGGTTTGATAGTCACAGCTCTATGGTTATAGGGCACTCCTTCAGTGCTGCATTGTCCAGACGCAGTGCTGGAGGAGAGCCATGATGTGTGGAGTGGTGCGCGGTGTCATGGTGCCCTGGGGGGCAGAGTCGGGACGTGTGTCATGTGGACGTGATGCCCTGACTCTGCCCCCAGGCCAGCCCTAATGGCCGGTCTGAAGAGCCCCTAAGTGCTTACTGACTGTCTGTTTCATGATCTGCTCTAGACTATTTCCTGGTATAGATGTCAGACTGACTGAATGGTAATTATTTAGGTATCCCCCCCCCCCCCGCCTCTTTTTGAAGATAGGGCAACATTTTCCTTCCCCGGTTTGCTGTTCTCCAGGAACTTTCAAAGATTATTGCCAGTGGTTGTGAGATTACGTCTGCCAGTACTTTTATTACTGTTGGATTTAGTTCATCTAGCCCTAGAGACATGAGTACATTTAGAGTAGCTGGTATTCCTACACTACCTCTTTACCTGTTCTGTGCTGCATTTCCCCTACTGCACCATCTGCTCCATTTCCCCCAGGTTCAGCACTATTTTGATTTTGAGAGAAGACCAAGATTAAAAAAATGTTGAGTAGTTCTGTCTTTTCTCTGTCCCATTAACATTCCTCCATCTTCTCCATGTAGTGGCGTTATCACTTCCTTTTGCTTCAGACCAAACCAACACTTTTATTGGTTTTAACCTCTCTAGCAAATCTGACCTAGTTCTGCACTTTAGCTTTTCTAACTTGCTCCCTAACATGCAGCCTATTTGTCTGAATTCCTCTTTGGTGACCCCCCTCCCCCCATTTTCTATTTCTTGTACATGTCCCTTTTACATCTTAGCTCAGTTGAAAGTTCTTCAGACATTCATCCTTGTTTCTTTAGACGCCTCCCATTGTTCCTCCTTGATGGAACTGGTTGAAATTTTTTCTTCAGGCTTTCACTTTTAAGAAATTCCCATCCATCAGGAACTCTCTGTTCAGGAATATTTCCCCAAGTTACTGAAATCAACTTTCTTAAAGTCTGGAAAGCATGTCTGACTACTCTTGACTTCTCCTTTCCACATTGCAACAAAATACAGGAAAACATGGTCACTCGCACCTAAAGATCCTGCTACTTCCATTGCATTAAGTACGTCATCACTGTTGGTTAGGAAAATGTCTCATTCCTGTCCACTTTAGCTTGCTTACCCCAAATATTGCAATATTTATATGCTCCATTTCTGGTTATTACTATGTTTTAGCATCCCTTGATTCATGCTCCCCACATTCCATGTTCCTATACAATTGGCCCTCTGTATCCATGGATTCAACTTTCCACAGCTTGAAAATATCTTTTTTTAAAAAATCCAAAAAGCAAAACTTCATTTTGCCATTTTATATAAAGGAAACAATTTTACTTTCATTGCATTTAATGGGGGTTGAGCATCCATGGATTTTGTAATCCACAGGGAGTACTGAAGCCAAACCCCAGTGGATACCAAGGGTCCACTGCAATGTGTGTTGTGCAGCTATGAATTTTCTTTTCACCTCTGAGCACATCAACAGCTGAATGTCCTTTTGACTTGAGCCCAATTGCATCATTAGGCACAGTGCTATTCATCTTTTATTGTCCTCCAGTAGCTTGCTTGAGTTCCTTCCAACCTGGGAGTCTCACCTTTGGCACTATCTCTTATTTCATTTTGGTCTGTTCTGTCATAGGGTTCTCATGGTAAAAGGCATTTAAAAGTGGTTCACCACTGCCTCTTTCTGTGCAGTATTAACAAGTGTCCACTGTCACTGTCTCTGAAGAACCTCTGTCGGTGTCATTCCCCACTACTGCTACTGCCCAGTAGAAGGAACTGATTAATGGACTATTTTCAACTCCTATTTGAACAGGATCAGGAAAACTCCCATTGTATTATTTAACTAATGACTTTAAAAAGCAAGGTGAACAATTTTACCCTTTATAGCAGACTGTAGCATGCATATTGCATGGCTGCAACTGTTCAGTTACTATCAGTTTTGCAAGGCTTTATTAATGCACCTTGTTTTTACATAGTTCCAGTTATACCATTCCTACTTGTACCTCACTTCAAATAAGCAGCATAAATCTTTTAATGGGTACATGTCTACCTCAACACAGTGCTCCCATATTAAAGTCATTAGGCTCATTCCATCTAAAATATGTATTGATTTAAAATTTGTTTTTATAATTCAACACATAAAGGTACTTGTAGCTTCAGTCTTAAATAAAGAATTGAGAGACAGTTAATTTAGAGTCAGTAGTATGGAATCAAGTGACATATTCTCAAAAACGAGAATGTTTTGTACTTAAAATCATTCTCAGCTAATGAACTTTATCTTTTCAAAGAAATAGCCATGTTAGTCTTGTACAGCATTAAAAAAGAGGGAAATTAAAAAGGAATGTAGCCACAACTTTAACTGGTTTTTATTTTTGCACGAGCTTTTGTGAATATAAACCCACTTCTTTGGATGCAGTACAGAGTGATATTAAATGCTCATATATAAAGTACATTTACATAGTTGTGGGAGTGGGATGGATTGTAATAGGACCAGAAGGACAGAAATCATGATCCTTGCCCTAAATTTTCAAAGGGCTGCATAATGTGATATAGGTTTTTCAGATCATTACAGTGGTCAGTTAGTGTTTATATGTGAGGGTGTGGGGGGGGAAAGGAACGCAGCAACACCTTTAAGACTAACTGCATTTTATTTTTGCATGAGCTTTCATAAACCCACTTATTCAGAAGCTTACAGAGTATCCACAAAAGTACATGCAAAAATAAAAACTAGTCTTAAAGGTACTGCTACATTCCTTTTTCCTTCCATCATCCTCTCTTCCTCCTTATTTTTGAACTTTATCTAGAATCCCCTTTCAGTGTTAACAGTAAATTGCACTTAAAGTTAGTAGTTGGGAAGGGCATGCCTGATGCTGAATATGCAATTTTCTTTTAATTGACTTACCAGTTGAAAAGGAAAAACAAGGTAAGTATATGTTTCTCTATGAAGAGGAATGTGAAATTAGCAGCAACATGATTGAAACACTGGTGCTGACAAAAAGGATGACCCAGTGTATGACTCAGTGTAAAAAATAAATAAACAAATAAAAAACCAAAATCTGTTTGGGGTATAATTAGTAAAGATAAAAGAAAACAAAACAAACAAATAATATTAAAATAAAAATAAAAAAGAGAAAATATTGCCCTTACAGAAATCCATGGGGCAATAAATCTAGAATGCTGTGTAGTTTTTGGCCAGAACAACAGAGAAAGCATATTGTGGAACACAAATTACCGTAGAAAAGAGCAAACAAAATGATCAGGAGACCGAAGTAATTCTCTTAAAAGGAAAAGGTACAATATTATGGATCTGCTAAGCTTTAAAAGTGAATATAGAAAGACATGATACAAGCATATGAATTTAGGCTGCAAATTTTAGCCTAAAAGCAAACATGGGTGAGAAGATTTTCTCTTTCACAGTATGGAATCCAGGGTCATACACTGAAGATGAATGGTTTGGATGGGTCAAATGTATTCTTCACAGAGCACATAGTTAAACCGTGGAATCCACTGCCACCAAGAGGTAGTAGTGGTTGGCAAATTAAGACACTTTTTAAATGGGATTAGAGGCACTGAAGGAGATGATGATCATCAATAGTCACTGATCAAGATGACTAAATATTACTTGCACTATTGGAGGTAACATCTGTAAATAAGTTAGCACAGATTGCAAAGTAGAGAATGCAAATCATCTCCTTCCCATAGGAAGCTGAGTGGTGACCGTGGGAACAAAACACTAGACCAGAGAGGTCAGATCCAGCACAGCTCCTATGACTACCAGGATATAGAAGCCCAGGGTATAGAAGCAGTTAGGTATATGTATGTATACATGCGCACGAACACATGCGCACGCACAGAGAGAGAGAGATGGTCTGTTCAGCCAGTATGGTGTATTTGTATGCTTAGGTCCAAAACACACTGCAGGAATAATCTAGTTTGTGATCGCTTTAACTGTCCTGCCTCAGTGATAGGGAATTCTGGAAATTGTAGTCTATTGTGGCACCAGAGCTCTCTGACAGAGAAGGCTAAATGTCTCACAGAACTACAGTTCCCTAGCACTGAGTCAGAGCAGATAAAGCGGTCTCAAACTGGATGATTTCTGCCATGTGTTTTGGACCTTTGTCTGCTGGAATGTGTGAATTGTGCACCCAACAAAAAGAAACAGGTTTAACACATGTGCTAACAAAACTACCTGCTGGCTTTAAAACAGTTAAATTTTCTCCTAGTCTGCTCTTCAGTTCATGCAGATTGAAAACAGGACAACAATATTCAGAGAAAACCACAGGCTAAATTTTTTAGAAATACACTGGACTAAAGCCTGGAGGTCATGCTGTGTTTATGTTGCTGAAACAACAACAACACCTAAAACAGAAGAGAGTGTGGATAATTTATTTAATTTAGTTAATTGCCACCCCTTCCGTAGCACAGCAGTATTTCTTTGTTTTCAAAAGGAAAAGCTGGTGTGTATGTTTTTAAAAATAAAAATAGCTTTGGTCTTTGAAAATGAATTTAAAAAAGGCAAAAACATGTAGCAATACTTCTCTTATTCAGATCACTCACAATAATAAACAAGCTTTGTTCTCTACAACTGTGTTACTGTAAGTCTATTTGCCTTTTTATAAATATTTTTTTGTGGATAGATCATTACAATCCAAGGGGGGAAAAGAGATATTTTAGAGAACATCATATATCATTTGATGCTTTACAAAATATATCATAGATTATCTGTACTGAATTTTTCTAACATTCCAATGTAAATTAAGATGGACATTACCACCCATGTTCTCCCACAATGAGTCATATGTTAACAGGTTGTTTATAAAGTGTCTAGAACTGGCTTGGGATTGCAGTTTTTCCATGCTGCCCGAATGAGTGGGAGTGAGAAGAAATTCACTATGCTATTTAACAGGGAAAAGCATAGTGGTTTGTGTAATTTCATATAACATCACTGTATAATTGTATTATATATTAATGTATTATTGCATTGCATTGTATAGTGCATTAGCCACATATACGAGTAGTGAAGTGCTCCCTAATGGCAGCTCTACAGAGCTTGTGTGTGTGTGTGTGTGTGTGATTTTCAGCTTACATCCAATTGTTAGCCCCTGTTACAGCAAAACTGCTGAATCAATAGGATATGGCATAATTACCATACTTAGGTCCAAAACACACTGCAGGAATAATCCAGTTTAAGACAATTTTAACTGCCTTTGATCAATGTTACAGAAGAGTAGTTTTGTGAGACATGTAGCCAGTTCTGCCAGAGTGCTCAGGTGCCACAATAAACTACAGTTCTCAGGATTTCCTAGCATTGAGCCAGGGCAGTTCAAGCAGTCTCAAACTGGATTATTTCTGCAGTGTATTTTGGACCTGACTAAACTTCCACTGATTCAGTGGCCCTACTTTACTTGTGATTTCTGACTGGATTTAGAGCTCCATGTTGTACAAAGCTCCATGTTTTATGTGTATCCTTGTACAATATACAAGTAGAATAAATTGGGACACAGACTCCTACAGCAGGCAAAAAAATTTGCTTGATCCTACAGCAGATTTCCCAGAAGAATTACTTCACCCCAGTGATATATCGGTTTTAGTTCGCTCAACCTAAAGCTTCTCATGACATTGGAAGTCAAATAGACATGATAGGGAACATATTCAATGAACTCCAGAAGTTTCTTTGAACAACTAAATCTGGGGAGCTGCTACTATTTGTCCCAATCAAAACCATGTGTAGAGTTTCAAGAAGACTGAGGGAAGAGATCATGCTTTCCTGAATCACCACTTCCAGTGTGTCTGACACACAGCCATATTCACTTCTCAAGTAGTTGGTAACTGAAAGATACAAATACATGCAGTTATCTCTAAAGCAGTAACAGCACGTGCTAAATTCCCTGGTCCACACTTTACTCTGGACCCTGTAGAAATTTCAACCAAAAGATTGTATAACTTTAGAGGTTTTGTAGTGGTAGGAAATACAGCTTACTTTGGAAAACTAACTACTAACATTTTAAGATTTCCATGGTTTGCTTGTGGCCCACACATGATAAAAGAAGGCAAGATTGGATTAAATGTCCCAGTCAATGAAAATATTATGTCATTCTAATGAGGATCTAATAAAGAAAGTGAGGGTTGTTCAAGCAATTATATTCCCCATCACTTCCTGAGAGCTGTACAGTGAAGAAGGCTGACAGAAAGAGAATCAACTCATTTGAGATGCGGTGCAGGAGAAGAGTGCTGACGTTACTGTAGATAGACAAGAAGACAAAGAAGTCCTAGAAAACATCAAACCCAAATTCTCCCTGGAAGCCAAGATGACTAAGGGCCAGAACACACTGCTGAAACAATCCAATTTGAGACCACTTTAATTGCCCTGGCTTAGTGCTAGGGAATCCTGGGAACTGTTTATTGTAGTACCAGAGTTCTCTGACAGAAAAGGCTAAATGTCTCACAAAAACTACAGCTCCTAGAATTTTCTAGCATTGAGCCAATGCAGTTAAAGCAGTCTCAAACGGGATTATTGCTGCAGTCTGCATCTAAATTGAGGCAGTCATACTTTGACCACATTATGAGAAGGAAGGAATTATTAGAAAAGACAATGATACTAGGAAAGGTAGAGGAAAGCAGAGAGAGAAGAAGAAAACATGCCAGATGGGTAGACTCAATCAGGGAGGCTACAGGCCTAAGTTTGCAGGACCTAAACAAAGTGGAGGAGAATAAGGACTGGAGATGTTACACCCATAGGGTTGCCATGAATAGGGATTGACTTGAGGGCAGTTAACAACTGATTCCACCTTGACCGTTCACAATAAAGCACAAGATGTAAATATTTTAATAAATGAATGAATACAATGAAACACAATACACTGCTGTTCAGATTCTTAGAAAAACAGCTATCATACTGGGAGAGGAAGGGACAAAACATCAAGATTTAAGAACTGTCAGAGCAAAAGAGATTGCTAAGGTATAGCCATGTGCTTTCATTTTCTTTGCTTGATAAATACTGTGTGGTGCAACAGTGGGTACAAACAATAGTCGGTAGGAGAACTGCTGATTCTATGCTAGTATCTTGTCAATTTTGAATTTATTTCTATAGATTTCTCCCAGTACCCTTCTCTGTCTACACAGTGGGTGGGCACTGAGTTTGTAAAATTTATTCTATTGTTCAGACATATTAAACAGAACATCCAAGTCCTTTTGACAGAACATTTGTTTAGTAGATGGAACTTGGTGATCCCAACAGTTATTATGAATCCTGCAGCACTAAATAAAATTGTGTTGCATTGAAGGTCAAATATAATGTACGTTACAGCTTACAATCCCCACTCCCAAAATCATCTCCTGTAGATTTTTATAAGCTTGAAAGCCAAAGTCTTAAATTGAGATATCTGTGCTTAAGAAAGTAGCAAAAGATTGTGAAGGTTAGGACATAGCAGCTTCTAATCCTGCTGTATGGACTACATACAATACCACACAACATAAAGAAACATCTGAAATGTGGGTTTTTTTACAAAATGTTAAGAATTTCCAGAACCAAGAAGATAGTCAACAATGAGACTGTGAATTATCATTATCATTATCATTATTATTATCAATGAGACTGAATGCACAGCACCAGAAATTCAGGATGCAAGAACTACTACATCAGACTTAAGTCTTATTTTCAATAGTAAATGACATACCATATAAGGGGTAGGGGCAGTATCCTTTATGTAAAATCAATGTACTTCCCTGATCCAAGATTTCAGGAGATTTTTCTGGGCTGGCCAGAGAAGGAAAGGGTAAAGAAATCCCACTCCTGTGATGTGACCCTTCTCAGCAACAGGATCTTGCAAGGGATCCTTCAGGGATACCCTGGCAATTATCAGTCACAAATGAAGAGACTGTTGGTGAAACAGATTTCAGAGACAACCTGCTATTTTTCCAAATTCCTCATTATAAGTAATCCTCTCATTGGGCTGTCATGTTGCCAATACTTCCATTTCTAGTACTGCACACAACCAGAGATGAAGTGTTTATAAAATCCCAAATGCTAGTGGTTCTTAATCAAGGGTTACACAAAAAAGAAAAGAAAAGAAAAAGCTAAGTGTATGAGGATGAAGAGAGAATAGGAAGAAATTAGAGTGGGGAGGGCGAGAGAGAGAGAGAAACAGATAATATACATGACCTAATACATTTTAAAAAGCTCTGGAATTTTCCCTAGTTTCAAAGATTTTCCAATGCAGTTAATGTGATGAAACCAAAGATTTTAAGTTTAATTTATCAGCACCTGAAATATGGTTACCACTTCACATCATTATACCTCTCCTTTACGACATTAAAGAATTAATCATGTGATTATACCATGACAACGGAATAAAATGAGTATGAAATATATTGACTTGCTATAAGCAGCAAAAGAGCATAGGATATATGCAGATACACTAAACCATACAGGAAAAAAAAGGTAAGACACTAGATTCTATATGACATAGGGCTCAATGCCCCCAGGCAGTAAAAGTCTGGCAGGTGCAGTTTCTCTCATTTCTGAAATGCTATGACACTTGGGAACTACTACATTCACAGGAAAACTAACCTATATGGAATGTAACAACCACATGGTTTACTCAGATTTCAAAGGAGTAGCCATGTTAGTCTCTTGCAGCATAAAAACCCCTAGTAGCCACCTACAGTCCCCGGATGAGACCATTCAATTGCATCTTCAACAAGCTACAACCAAGCCCAGAAGATAATACAGTCCTCTCACAAGTATTGGGAGGTGGGCCATTATTAGCCTACAAACAGCCCTCAAATGTAACTCACTTACAATAGGATGCATAACATGGGTGGCTGTTCTGGGAGCAATATTAGAGGGGTAAAAGCATCACCCACCACATCAGAGATGCATTTACTTGCTCTTTCTCCAATATGATATATGCCACCCTCTGCCAGCAGTGCCCATCTACACTCTATATTGGACAAACAGAGCAGTCTCTATTCAAGAAGATAAATGGTCATAAATTTGACATTAGAAATGGCAACAAACAAAAACCATTTGCAGAACATTTCAACTTTCCTGGATACTTGTTTGTTATTAACCACCTTCCAGTTGATCTCAATTCATGGTGACCCCGTGGATGAGACATCTCCAAGACACTCTGTCTTCTACTGTTCTGCTGAATTTCTGTAAATTCATATTCATTACCTCCTTAATAGAGTCCATCCATCTAGCATGCAGCCTTTCTTTCTTTCTACTTCCCTCCACTTTTCCTAGCATTGGACCTTTCCAAATGGGAAAAATTGGAAGGTAAAACTGGTCACAATAAAGGATCATCCAGGGCATTAGGAACAATTTCACAATTGCTTTTCAGATGACACTGCACACAAACAGGTTAGAATCCAAACAGAAAGTGAGGCAAATCAGGGAATAGACATTTTCACAAAAATACCATGTTCTCATTTCCAGTTCATTCACAAATTCACTATCTTCACATAACTGCAGCAATCTGAAAACCATTTGCTGGATTCTCCCTGTTCCCAGATTCCCACGGCTCCTTTGCTGTGCTGAGGAGAGGGAGGCAGCCTTGTTCTTAAAGGGACACACACGCACACCTCTGGTCTCCTCTTCCTGCAGCCCCTAAGTCTTAAGTATAAGGGATCAGCTGGTGAGAGAAGGCAGAGAGAGAAAGTTTTGGAATTCTTTCTGTACAGGAGGAAGAAATGGAGCACATGTCCTAGAAAAGGAGGGCATCTGGGAGTTTCAGCCTTCACTGAAATCAGGCAGGTTCATGGATCTCCTCTTTCTCTTGTGTGTGTGGTTTTATGGGAGTTTGCAAAGGGAAACCTCAGCCTGCCTTCCTTTGAAACAGCTTCTGGGGCAAAGAGGATTTTCCTCCCTGGTTTCTCTTCCCTCACTGGAGCATATGTGTGTATGCCCTTGTGGAAATAACAGTCTGGAGTATGCACAAAAAAGTTATTTCCAAGATTTGGATTTGTTCTCATCTGTCTGAAACCCAAATTCACTTTCTACCCCCCTTTCTTGCATAAGTAATATGCTTTTCACCAGTTGTTGTGCTCTCTGTGTGATAATCATTAGCAAATTTGTTTGCTTTTCCAGGTTGCCAACACTTTAACCATTTTTGGGATGGAGCCACATAGGTCCCCATGTGAAAAGGTCCATTATTTTTCCCCCCAATGAGTTGTGCCTTCTCATGATGTGGCCAAAGTACAACTTCAGTTTTGTCATCTTGGCTTCCAGGGAGATTTCTGGCTTGATCTGCTCTAGGACCAATTTGTTTGTTTTGAGCTGTCCATGGAATCCTCAGCACTCTTCTCCAGCACTGATCAACCACACAGAAATACTAATGTCAACTAAAGTTTACAAGGCCTGCACTCAATATAATTGTATTCCAAGGTGCTCTAAAACAGCCTGGTTTAGATGCAGTGTAAGTTCTTTTTAAAGACCCACAGTGTGTTGGAGAAGGAATAATTCAAGCATCTCTTCGCTTCTCTCTGTAAAGTGATGCAAACTGGGGCAACCCCCCCCCAAACAAACCCAAAAACCAACCGTACATATATGAGCTTGCAGTGATGAACCATGAGAGAGTTGTGCTGAAATGAAAATGTTGAATCAAGTGTGTAGCTGCTGTAGAAGAGACAAATTCTATGTTGTTGCTGTTGTGGTGTGCCTTCAAGTTGTTTCTGACTTTATGGCACTCTGAAGGTTAATCTATCATGGGGTTTAAAATTAAAATTAATTAAAAAGGGAACAGAAGATAAAATTGGCAGTCAAACTTCTCTTAAATCCACTTTTGATTTTACCAAAGTCAGGAGAGATAAAAAGAGCCAGCACAGTGCAGTGGTTTGATTGTTGGACTAAGATTCTGCGAAACCAAGGTTCAAATCCCTGCTTGGCTACGAAAACCCACTGGGTGCTCCTGAGCAAAAAACACAGTATTTACCCCTCATAGTAATAAATCCAATATATTTGGAAGTAAAATCAGTATGCACTGTTCTTTCTTTTTTCTGTCTTTCTTTCTTTCTTTTTATGGAGTAGCCATATTTGTTGTAAGAGGCTACAAAATTAGGGGCTGTACAGATTGGCAGATTTCCGCCCCGGATCAGTGCAGCGACAACTGCACTCTGTAGCACCGATCTGGACTCTGGAGGGAGCAAAAAGAAGCTGCATAAAACAGCTTCTTTTTGCTCCCAAGGGTGATGCCTCTTTGCTGCTGCACTGTTTGGGCACTGCGCTGGAGGTGTGTCACCATGACGTGCCCCATGTGAATGGCCGCACACCAAAATGGCGCCCTGCTGGCATGGTTAGGGCTTGGAGTGTGGGACGCTCAGCCCTCAGTCCTCCCACAGGCCAGCGCTTTTTGCTGGTCTGTAGAGAGCCACAGTCTTTAAAGACTAAAGATGTGTTGGTACAGTAGAGTCTTGATTATCCAACATAAACGGGACCAGCTGATAGTTGGATGACCGAAAATTTCGGATAATCCGGAGGGTCCAAGAAAAGCCTTGGAATCACTATGAAAAGCCTTGCAATCATTTTGAAAAGCCGTGCTTGGGGCTTGTTCTGGGGCCTGTTCAAGCTCCTTGCCCATCGCGGCCACCATTTTGGGGGGCGTGTCTGGGGGCATGTCCTAATTCAGCCGACGTCGGATAATCCGGAATGTCAGATTACCGAATGTCAGATAATCGGGACTCTACTGAATATGCTTTCATAGACTCTAGGCTGTTTGAATAATATTATATCTCATGAAGTGAGCTAAATTCCATGAAAGCTAGTGAAAAACAAAACTTTTTAGCTTTTATGTGCTACACAGACTTTCTTGTTCCCATTTCATTTTTATCTCACCTTGGCTTCAATGAATTCTGAGTAGTGTACATTTCTTTCTGAAACATTGATTAATTTCCAGAAATAAGTGTCTTTGAACTAACAGTTATATTTTACATTAAGGGAGGCGGGGAAGTTGGATGTACTGTATGTTAATTCAGTAAACAGGTCTGTTATATGTATGCTGCCTCCAGCAGAATGATTTGTAATCACAGGAGCCAGCCCTCAGGCTCACAGGCATGCAGTGGCAAGGGAACATCTCAGTGGATTTACTAATGGTATTTTCCTGTTTGTTTATATCCCACCTTTCCTCCAATACAGGGACTCAAAACGATATAGGCATTCATTTTGCCTTCATGGGAGCAATATCTCTACAGAGTACAGCATCCATGTAGACATTGGTTAGTTCAACTCCTCTGTGTTACTGATGTATCCCTGAAATCAGTCAAGAAGTAAATAACATAAAAGCCTGTGGCAAAACAAATGATATATAATTCACATGCAGTATAAGAGAAGAAGGGTTCATCTACCCTGACAGAACAATCCAGCTTACATTTAGGTTACCTTGTTCTGCAGTGATCACATGCCCAAGCAAGTTTGGGACAACTGCCCCCACACATTCCTCCCTTTAAATTCACCTCTGTCTGAGAAATCGCAGTATGTGCTGCCACACGGCCATGATCACTCCATTTCCCCACTCTTCCCATGCATGCGAATGCATGTATTTCTAAACTACTCCTCCCCACCCACTGCCTCACACTGATGTCACTATGGAATGCAGTCCACATGCACACACAAATATCCAGATTTTCCAGTTAAAACCAGGATAAATTCCCACTTCCCCCTCTGAATTAAATCCATGAGGCAATGAAAAGGCTTGGATTCAGCCTCAATCATCCTGTATGTCGTTTGGACAGCTCACTGAAAAAACTAGGTAATACCATTTTATTTAGCTCATGTAGATGCACCCAAAGTGCTCCTGACTTGAGCTTGCAGGTTGGCACTAGTTGGAAGATCAAATTCTCCAAAAGAGCTGAGGACAAGCAAAATCAGCTGTGTGGAGTGCATTAATGGCCTTGCTAATTTATGGATTCATGTTTGTTTGCTTGCATGCTTTAAAAGAATCCTGTCAGTTTAAGATCACAGTTAAGGCTATCTCATGTTGATTCAAGCTCCACATAACTAGGAAAATGGAAGTTAAGGCTAATGCTTTAAGAGAGATGCCCTATTATCAGCAACAATTGTGCACTATGTCACAGATTCTTGCATACAACTCAACCCCCTGGAACATCTTTATTCTTCTATTCTGCATTGCCTTATACAGCATATAATCCTTACTGTATTAACAGATAGAGGAATAGCTGGCAAGTTGGGATGAGCAGTGAGAGCAGGTCCTTTTCTTATATCCTTCACCATCATGATGATTCTTTCAATGAAGCATTACCCCAAAAATGAATTACTTGAGAGTTAGTTTAGATTTAGATTTAGACTGCAACATGATTATTGAATTGAACTTTCTACCTATTAATTGATCAGAAGATAGAAATTCACCAACATGTTTGAAATTTTCCTAGCAGGCATGCTAAAAGATACTTTGGGACAAAAGATCATTTTTATCAATTGATCTGATTTTTCTCATTATCAGCACCAAAATCAATTGCTAAGAAACATAACTACAAGCATTACACCTTAAAATCACTTATTATTCTCACCCTTATTGCATCTGTGGTATTGAATCCATCCTGCCAGCTATTGAGATAAGCAACAAGCAAACATGGATCAACTGATAGGAAGAGTCTTCTCACCATTGCAGTAAGGTTTAGCTGCTTCATAAAACAATATAGGCTCACCCTTGTTTTGCTTTCCTGGGCCCCTTCACACTACACCATTATAGAACTACAATGCCACTTTAATCTAAAACAGGCATTGCTCCCCACCCTTATTTTGTAGACTATGGGATTGATAGTCCTTTGCCATTTGTTACACTATCTGCTTCTGTCTGGGGTCACTTTTATTACTTCCTGGTCACCTGGTCACTGAATCCATGATGGTGGTTGAAACTCTATATGCACCTCACTTAAACATTCTTAAGTATGGGAATTGCAGGATATTTATATGGGATAATGAGCAGGCTCTTTGGTGATCTTTTAGGCTATTTATTAGATACAATCATACACACAGAGACAAAAATACACATCCCTCTTAGCGAAAAACATAGCTAGATCACTGTCCTGGTGGTTTGCTTGCATTCCATTACAAGTATTGTTACAGGTAAGACTTTCATTATACATCAGCTGTTAGATGTTCATCTTAAACAATACATCATAACCACTTGTCCCTTTCACCATAATGGGAACTATATCCATTTAACATAGCCTAATTAGTATCTTACCAACATCAGCATATCTGGGTAGTTTAACAGTATATCAGAAACAGCACGGCTCAAAGGTAACGTTGCAGCTTTCTCTCCATATGGTGCAGATTGGCAAAACTAGTCTAATTTCTAGCTCTCTCTTGGCCCCTTTTATTCTCTCTGTAGCCTCCATCCAGCCTATCAGATGTTCCATCTGGTCCAATGAGATAAGAGATCTCTAGTAGATCTTGTTTGTGTCAACAAACCTCTCCAATCAGATTATTGGAAATAATATAAACAAACCATACATAATTAAATCTTGACTTTTAGCTGCCATCCAGTCTGATTGCCTCAGCTACTTGATTGCATCAGCCATCATGGCACCTTCCATGGGTTTATTCTCAGACATCTCTAGTGGGTACTCTTTTATCTTCTTTACACTTGACTGACACACTGCCTAGAATTAGCCTGTCACTGGTTCTCAATAACACATACATTCTCTAGCACACATTTTATCTATGTCACAAACCCATCATTTATATTTTCAGGGCTTAAATTTAGCAAATTGTAGCCAAACTTGTGGGGGAAGAGGTTGTTTGCTGTAGTTAAAGGGGCATTTTTATGCCTGTTTTATACTGTTTGATTCTGGCAGGAGCCATATGAATGTTCAGATAATCAGTTTTACTTCAGTTAACTGTGGTGCTGGTGGACCTTTGTCCAAGAGTTTTGACTGCTTCAGATTTAAGCTTCATCACTACCACTGTTGTTGCTCTCAGGCAGGAACTATGAGATCAGGTGCATTTCTCCGCAATCCCTTCAGCCAACTTAAAGATCGCTTTTCTTTTAGAATCTCTACTTAGATCACCATGTGCTCCTTCCAGCTGCCCTTCTGTTATATTGCCATACCTGGAGACTTTTATCAGCCAGCTACAGATCTCAAACAGAATCATCCACTCCAAAACCCTTCCCTTTAAAATAAACGTGCACGTGTGTGTGTGTGTGTGTAAGAGAGAGAGAGAGAGAGAGATTTGCCATGGTTGGCAAAATGCTGTCCATGGTGCTGATGCATTGTTTCACTTTGAGAACCTAAAGCAGTGATTCCCAAAATGGGTGGTACTGCCCCCTGGGGATGGTGGAAAGAGTAAGGGGGGCCTTCAGTCATAGTATTGGCATGGACGAAAGACAAGGGGAACCAGAGGCCTTTAGGACTATGGTAGGGATTTTATAAAACTCCTCTTTTTAGAGTTCTTTATAACCACTGCCTAGCATCGTTGATCACTTCATGTGGTGGTGTCTCCTGCTCTTTGCCTGCCCCCATGGGCTCACTCCTGCAGTGCCATTTTGAGTGACTGGAGCAAAGAGTTAAAGTATGTAGGGGCAGGGGAGAAGTGGCAGCAGAAAAGAGCTTTCACATTTGGGTCTCCTGCTCAAGCTTTATGAGCTTCGCCAGGGCTTGGCTGGCAGGGTGGAGCTGTGCTACTGCTACTGCTTTCTTTTATCAGTTTGGCTGAGAAAAGTAGAAGAAACAAGATTTGTGTGTGTTCTGGGGGGGGGGGGGAGACTTGAAGCTGTCTGGGGAAGGCATGTCTCTGGGGAAGGAGAAGGAGAAAAAGAAGGAGGAGCATCTGCAGTCAAGTCTGTACTTTTCTTGCTTCTCTCAGACTGAGAATCCTTCCTCTCTAGGGAGAAAAGTGAGATACTGGCTGGGCAGAATCCTTCCTCTCTAGGGAGAAAAGTGAGATACTGGCTGGGCTTCTGTTCACCATGCTGGCCTTTGCCACAAGGCCAGCCCATGTGAAAGGCTTCTCAAATGCTGCTTAGCCAGCTACTCAGCTGTTGCTCCCAAGGTGACTAGGTGCAAAGGGAGGAGTGACCAAGATTTGTTATTTTCATTCGGCTGAAGAACAATAGACCTAATATTACCAAATAGGCATAGGAGGATGCTAGGATAATCACCCAAGAAGAAAGTGGGTGAAAACATTTGGGGACCACTGGGTACACAGTGGTACAGTAAAGGTACACAGTGGCTATTTTTTTTAAAAAAATTAAATCTGTATTAAGGCAATACTGGGCTAACTAAAATGTCACAAAATAATGAGCACTACAGAGACAACATGGTGTAGTGTTTTGAATGTTGGATTAGGACTCTGGTAGATTGTGTATTCATGCATGGCAGTGAACTGGTCCATACAGCTCTTGTGGTCTCCCCCAAATGATTCAATGATTCTAGGATATGGATCTCCTTCAGTCATGGAAACCCTTAGACAAGTACTCCACCAACTCTACGATTCTATGATTCTATACTCTTTCAGATGAAGGAAATGGAAAAAACCCTCTGAATGAATCTTGCCAAGAAACCCCTAGGAAAGGGTCAACATAAATCAATGTCAACTTGAAGATGCATAGCAACAAAAATGTGCTGATGCTAATTCTTTTTTCCCCCTTCTAATTCTAAGGACTGTACATTGAACATGAATTGGGCATGGCAAAAGAAAATATTCAAATCAGGCTCTACTAGTGGCTGTGATAATTTCAGGACTGTCCCTAGGGCTACTGGGATAAAGCAATGTACAGTCTTGCACGTGTTTAAGGTTGTGTGTATGTGTATTGTGTGCCTTCAAGTAATTTCTGACTTATGGTAACCCTAAGGCAAACCTATCATGGGGTTTTCTTGGCAAGATTTGTTCATTGCCTTCCCCTGAAGCTGAGAACATGTGACTTGCGCAGGTAGGTTTCATGGCCAAGTGGGAATCAGACCCTGGTATCCAGACTCATAGTCCAATACTAAAGCCACCTTTGCCATGTTGTCTGTCTGTGAGTAACTGAAGCCAAAATAAACTATTAAATAAGTTTTATTTTATTTTAAATTGCCTCTGAAAATCTTCTTTATTTAAAAGCTTTAAATTAATTAAGTTCTGAAAGCTTTGCTATTTATAAACCAAGAGCTTTAAATTGAGGTAACATTATCAGTGTAAATATTTGTCACCTATAGGGAGGTATATTTGTAAAAGGTTGATGGAACTTGCAGCAGGGATGTGGAACAATGCATTTTCTCTAAGAGTACCCCCTTCTAAAAATTATAGGAATGCTTACAACTTACACATTTTAATGTTTCAAGAGGCTGTATTAGAGTTTATTGGAGTATTTTTTAATGACACAAAAGAAAAAGGGTTTTGTTTGTTTGTTGTTTAGAATCAAAATGAACATACTCACCATCTAACAAACCATTGCTCTCAGTCACATGGTTAGGTCTGTTTTATGTCTCTTCCCGTACTCTTTTGATAGGAACAAAACTTTGCAGAACCAAGTTTTGTTATCTTCAAATGTTTAAAAAATCTAGAAACAAATGAAAAATAAAAAGAAAAAATAGGGTAAACATTTAGTACCATATGTACCCTGGACTTTTAAAAAACACATTTATTTTATTATTATGGAATACTATTAGTAGCATCTACCTACCTACCTACCTACCTGTCTGACTAATTTATCACCTCCTCACTCCTGAATGGAACTCACGGCAGATCACACACGTTAAAACAAAGTATATATAGCCATACATAGCTGCATGGTTAGGGGGAGATGAAGGCCTTGACTTTCAAAAATAAGAATTCTGGTCCCCCAAGTGAAATATTATTCATTCCCCAATATTATAGCATTACAGCTGGTGAGACATTGAAAATAATTAACACAGATAACACTTCTATTTGCTGGGTTCACATTCCCTTAGTCAATTTGCCTACCTAACCTCTATTTCTAAATGTTCAACTGAAGTTTAAGCTACTGCTAAAATTTGGGGACTGAAGGAAATTTTCATTTGCGGTCAGAATTCTTATTGAAGGGGTAATGCCTTCACTTTGCTCCCTTGTTGGTACTGTACTTGAATTAAAAATCAGCAGTAACAAAATTTAAAACACAATTAAACACAGAAATACTTATAAAATCATTTTACACCATGACAAAAACAATTAAAAACAATACAGCACAACCCATACCTTTCTCAAAGAATGTGGCCCTTGACAGAAGAAGAATTGCTACCTCTGCTCTAACTTGTAGGTGAGGAACAAGTAGCCTATGGACCTCGTGGGCCTCTGCATATGGCCCTTAACAGTTGTTCTCAAACTCTGGTCCTCCAGGTCTTTTGAACTTCAGTTCCCAGAAGTCTCAGCCAGTATGACTAAAGTTCAAAAATTCTGGGACCTGAAGTCTCAAACAACTGGAGAACTAGAGTTGGAGAACCAATATCTTAGCATAGACAATCTTCCTAAGCCTCGCCCATTCTCCTTAATCCTGCTTGTTGCACAACCCTGCTTTTTTCTCCCTTGTTCATTTGTTTCCTGATGAACTCTGTAATGCAGTGGTTCACAAACTTTGATCTTCCAGGTGTTTTGGACTTCAGGTCTCAGAATTCCTGACAGTTGGCCAAATTGGCTGGACCATTTGGGAGATGAAGTCCAAAACACCTGGAGAACCAACATTTGGGAACCACTGCTGTAATAAGAAAGAGATTTCAACCCACCAATGCTCCTCCAGCCTCTCAGCTGACACGAAGGAAACTGCTGAGCAGTATAGTAGATGACAGTAGATGATAAATCTAAGTCAGTTGCTCTCAACCTTCCCAATGCTGCAACCCTTTAATACAGTTCCTTATGTTGTGGTGACCCCCAACCATAAAATTATTTTTGTTGCTACTTCATAACTGTAATTTTGCTATTGTTTTCCGATGGTCTTAAGCAACCCCTGTGAAAGAGTTATTTGACCTGCCAAAGGGGTCCTGACCCACAGGTTGCGAACCACTGATCTAAGTAGATGATAATCTATTGAAAAATAAATAAATTATAGGGAGTTGAAATTAGAACATATATACTGGTGTTGGTTAGAAGAAAGAAGGAAGTCTTATTTTAAGGCGAGGTTGGAGGATATAGTATATTGAGGTGTTTTTCATTGTTGTTGCTGCTGTGTTTGTTGGGTTGGTGAGTCAGTTATATGTTTATGGCTATGCAATAGTTTGTGTATGTATGTTGAATTTCTTTTTTTTCTTTTAATTTTTGAAATAATCCATTCATGTTCTTTTATTAGAAACTACTCAGTAGCAGGTAATGGGGCATTTTTGTACACAGGCTGCTGATTATGCTTATATCCTGGATACTCAGAAAAGGAAGCCTCCTTTCTGTCAGTGGAGGTAAGAATCGCTCTTTTCCTCCATGGACAAATTGCACAGGGCAGCGGTGTCCTTTATTAAGTATGCAGTTGGGTGGAGGACCATTAACATTGCTGTCACTGAGCTGAGTCCTCAGTGAAGGGTCTAACCCCACACAAATGACAATCGGACTCTTTGAACACCTAAATGACAACAGCATACTTTTTTTCAAGCTCAATTTCTGTGTGGTGGTGATAATGTTGCATTATATGCATTTTACATGCAAAGAGATGCATGTATGCTTGTGAGCGGATGTGTACAAAAGCATATATATGTCTGTGTTTATTTGTGGATATGCATAAATATGTATGGATATGAATGCTTTGGCCTTGGTCACTACTCGCATATGGCCCTTTAAGATTTATCAAAAATGGGATGCAGCAATCGCAGCCTGACAAAAGTTTCCTGGCCATGGTAGTCCTTGTTGTAAACACCTTCCATTTCACAGACCTTGAAGCAGAGGAGTTCTCTAACTTCTGTCCTTTTACAAAATATTAATTGATTTTGGGTACATTTACAAAATTTACTGCATTCAAATAATATACAGTGCCTCAACTGTGATATTTTCTGTAGATCTCTTCACAACTACGCCTCTGTTTCCTAGAGTCTTACACCTTCTCTTTTAGGGAGCAATACTCATAAAGCTCTTATTTCTCCATTCATATGAATGTGTGTAGCCTATTTATTTTTAAATAATCAGATCTTTAACATTTTAATCATATGTATCTGCATATCTGTGACATTTGCCTTCTCAAGGCTGGCTCTGCAGTTCATATCCTTGGATGCCTATCTTGGAATTTGAGGTGACTGGATTTCCCTCACTGTGGACTAATGTCTGTGTTAGCTGGGCATTTGTTATTGTAAGACTGACCAGCTTTTAATTTAGGGTAAAGAACACAGTTTGAGTTAGATTTCACAAAATAACTATATAATTAATATGGTTTATTATAACATGTGGAAAAGAAAATGCTTTAACATGTTCCAATTGTAGTTCCAAACATACAACAATATTCAACCAGAATCATGACAGAAGTTTTATTACAACAAATTCAAACAATCTGTACTGAATCTATAGGGAGATGCTAGTAAGAAATAACAACAACAACTCAACTGACTCCTCCAACTGTCAACTCTCAACCCAACTGACATCTCTCAACCATACCTTTTTTTAAAATCCCCTTTTAACTCCCAGGGCCCTTCCCTGCCATCATTAGCTGCTCTCTATTGTTCCAAGAATTCATGCACATTAATTCAAGAACCACTCAGTAACATGTTTGCAAGTTATTTCCTCTGTGCTTTTCGTGTTATAGTTTAACAGCACCTACACACACACACACACACACACACATAAAATCCCCAGCTATTCTTTCATTTTGCTTTTTACATATAAAAGTCTGGAGCCAAAGTCACAGCGCTGTAATGCCCAATTAAATATAGAAAGGATGTTGTGCTTTTAAACATTTATTGGCTTTTAGATTTTAAAATTGAATGAATCAGAAGAGGAAAACAAATCTAATTAAACCCTGTAGCAGACAACACAAAAACAACCAGCAGATTTAGTCATTTGTACAATGCTTTGGCAGAATTCTGGCTATGTAGGAAATCCATTTCAAAATGAAAAAGTATTGATTTGGAAAATTCAGGATTTTCTTGTCCTGAAATACCATCCTGGATTGCTCTGCACTTCATTGCTGGCTGCACACAGTACTATATAGAGAAACCTCATGCAAACATCTGCTCTATGTGTGTCACAGTGGATGGTAACTGTGTCATGCTTCACACTTATGGGTTTGATTTGATTTTATACTTGTATCATATTTTATACAGTGGTCCCCCGGGTTGCGAAAACCCCGGGTTGCGAAAACCCCGGGATCCGAAAGGCGGCGGACCGGCAATGTATCCCTCGGGATACGAAATATCCCCCGGGATACGAAGAAAAAAAAGCCGTGCGGCCCCTTTAAATGGCCGCGCGGTCCGTTGATTAAAGTGGTCCCCCGGGAAACGAAAGCTTCTGGGTTACGAAAGGTAATCCGGAACGGATTACCTTCGTAACCCGGGGGACCACTGTACTTGTATCACAATGCAGTTAATGTGCATCAGTCTTTGCAAATGTATTTTCCAAAACAAAGCAGTTATTTGACACAACAAAATTCCTCCCTTAGACAAGAAGTTCCATAAAACTTTATACTGATTTTTTTTTTTTTTTTTTTTTGGCCATACTTTTAACCTCTCTCAAAATGCTAACAGTATTACAGGAATGAGCTCATCAGAGGGAAGTATTGGAGAAAACTGTAGTCAGTAGCATTGCCCTAGTTTTAGACAACACATGTTACATATATTTCATTGATAAAATTGAGCATCTTGGTGATTTTTCTTAGAGTATAAAAATGGAAGTAAAGGAGGAGGGAAAAATCCAGGAACACTTTTGGAGCTAAATGATTTACTTTAGAATGAGTATTTCTGGATTTCCATTTTCTTCTTCACCTGCAGATCTGAAGTAATAGACTAAAATCCATTTAACTCATTCTAAAATAAACCACTTAGTCTCAAAAGTGCTGCTGGATTCCTTCTCCCCTACCACAGTCCCACTTTTCCTTTTTTTATGCTGAAATATGCATATCTCTTTGAAAACCTCTTAAAAATAGTAATTCAATTAAAAAGGAATAAAGTACTGAGCTATTCTCTATCCTCACTTAAATTAGCATGCATGGAATAAAATTAGCTCTGTGACATCAGATATAAACGACATCAGATATTCAAACGACAGTAAATCCAAGACTATTGGTTAAAGAATGTTTTTCATCATCTATGTATTTTTTCAAACATGAATGAAACAATCCTTCTCAAAAATCTTTTTTATTCAAAAAGGCAAGGCATTAACAGATGAGAAACATTTAGTAAGTACCAGTGGCACCCTACATGGCAGCAATCCTTGCCTACGCTGATAGTGTGGGTGCTCTATGAGTCATCCAATGTGCGTAGTTTATTGGCACCATGCCATTACTATATTCTATGCCACAGAAGATGATCAATGATTTTATTTTTACTTTTACTCTGCACAAAAGTCAAAACAGCAATCTTCATTATAAAGGTGGCTGTCACACTAGATGGATGGATAAAAAACAAGACCTCATTTAGGAATGCACAGACAATGTGAGCAGCAGAGCATGGAAATGTTATTTTTTTAATACTCCAACTCCCAGAAACTCCACTTAGCGTAGCCACAATGACTGAAGGATTCTTTGATCTGCAGGTTTAAAAAACAACAGCACATCTCCAATCTTTGGTGAGCAGTCAGACATCACTCTTTTTTATGGCCCTCTATAAGTCCCTCCCCCCCCCCCCCCCCACATTTTACAAAAGGTTGATCTTTGTAATGTTACAGTATATTGAGAAATCACATAAATCCTTTGCATAGATCATAATGTGTGATGATTCTATGCCTGTGTAGACATTTACACAGGATCTGCATCAACGTAATGTGTTAGAGTGTATATGTGGGATTTCATTTAAAACAACAAGTAGATAATTGAAGTAAATCTCATGGATTTGTTTGTGATTTACATATCAGCAGTGTTCACATCCTGTCAGGTGTTCAAAAAACTAATTCCTTGCTTCTACATTCAGTGCTAACAGATATGATAAACTTACCAATCATTCAGTCAATCATTCCATATGTTACAGTTTTGGGATTTCTTGAGCTGACTCATCAGTTACTATCGCTGTCTCCTAAAGCATGAAAGAAAGAAAAGAAAAGTGCTCTTTACTGGGTATAAATGAGAAATGCATTTTAGAAATTAAATAGAACCTTGCATTTAGCTCTATCAAAATGTACTGGTACAGTAGTATGAGAGGAATTTCGAACCACAGAAGGGATGAAAAACAAAAGAACAACCAATTTCTAATTGTTAGTGCATTTCTAAAAGAATTTGTGAATGAAAAGCCTACAATCCAGAAATCTCTTAATAGCATGACATATATAATGCAATATAGCTGAGATATCTCAGCCAATATTTTTATCCTGAATTTCTCATTTTGCTTTTGCCAAAGAGCTAATAACTTCCCAAACACTCGTCTGCAGTGTACAGACAAGAAGTTCATGATGCAGCAGCCACAATCTTGAGAGATTATCGCATGATGATTTTTGCCCTGTATGAAGCCTTCCAAAATTGGCTGGTAGAGGATGCTTAGGGAACAGCTGATGGTCAAGTGGCAGCACAGCACCAATTTACTATGCAATAACACCTGTTTTTCCCCATTCCACCCCATTCCCATCCTGGTCAGGTCAAAAATGGCCATGTGATAATCTCCTAGAAGAGCCCAGAGTTCTCAGAATCATAGAGTTGGAAGGGACTGCAAGGACCTTCTGCTCCAGTTCCCTACTATAGAGCAATCTGCAGCTAAATCATTCCTAAAAGTGAGGCCATCCAACCTCTAGCAGAAAACAAGAATGCTCCATCTTCTAATTAATTAATTAATTAATTAATTAATATATTTATATCCTAATACCCTATACTAAAAACCATGTTCAGCAGTAAGTAAAAACAATTTAAAAGATTTAATTTTTTTTTAAAAAAATATTCACATCATATTTGGGATGCCTTAATAAGGCCCAAAGGCTTTGATGAACAGTCAAGTTTTAATGTGGGGTCCAAATAGCATGAGTGTTGATGCCAGTCAGGCTTCCAGGGGGAGGGCATTCCACCGTTTGGGTGCCACAGTTGAGGCACAATGGAAATCATCAGACAAGGGACTTCTGTCCTTTTTCCATCCTTGTCCATTCCTTCCCACACAATCGTGGGAAGGACTTTCATATGATGTTGCATGTATCTTGACATTGTCCCATGTGGAAAGCATGATTGACCACAATCGCACAAAAGGCTTTCAGATGACGACATGCTTATCCTATCATTGTACCATCATTAAAGTGGAATTGTCCTGCCATTACGTATTAATGGGAGTTCACATTAATACAATTCCACTTCAATGACAGGATAAGTGTGACATCTCTGAAATGCTTTTGTGCGATTGGGATAAAGATGGGAGAAGGACAGGAGAGTGATCCACTTCACTCCCAATCCTCTCCCATCCCTAGTCTGATAATCCCCACTGTCCCCTGTCCCAACACAGTGTATTGATTTTACTGGTGAAACATGGAGGAGGTATCTTAATCCTTGGGCAGCCTCACATGAGGAGAGGCATTCCCTCAAGTATCAACATTCCAAGATATTTTGGTCATTAAATGTCATCACAAGCACCTTGAATTCAGAAAGGAAAGGTATCAGCAGCCAGTACAATTCTTTTAAGATGGGATGATATGTTTTCTGTATGGTACTCTGATCAGTAATTCAGCTGCTGCATTTTGTACTAGCTGCAGTTTCTGAGTCTTCTTCAAGGGCTGCCCCAGCTTTAGTAGTCCAACCAGGAGATTACCAGGATTACTGTGACTAGGTTATCTTATCTCTGTCCACTAAAGGCCACAGCTGGTACACCAATCAAAACCACAGAGTCCAATTGGGCCTGCAATGACAAGGATTGACAGCACACCTAAGGAAGAATCATAGAATCATAGAGTTGGAAGAGACCACAAGGGCCATTCAGTCCACCCCCTTGCCATGCAGAAACTCCCAATCAAAGCATCCCTGACAGATGGCCATCCAGCCACTGTTTAAAGACCTCTAAGGAAGGAGACTCCACCACACTCCAAGGGAGTGTGTTCCACTGTCAAACACCCCTTACTATCAGGAAGTGTCTCCTAATGTTGAGGTGGAATCTCTTTTTCTGGAGCTTGCATCCATTTTTCCGGATCCTGTTCTCTGGAGCAGCAGAAAACAAGCTTGCTCCCTCCTCAACGTGATATTACTTCAGATACTTAAACAGGGCTATCATATCACCTCTCAACTTTCTCTTCTCCAGGCTAAACATCCCCAGCTCTCTAAGTCGTTCCTCATAGGGCATGGTTTCCAGACCCTTCACCATTTTAGTTGCCCTCCTTTGAACCCATTCCAGTTTCTCCACACCCTTTGTAAATTGTGGTGTCCAGAACTGGACACAATATTCCAGGTGGGGCCCGACCAAAGCAGAATGGAGTGGCACTATTACTTCCCTTGATCTAGACACTATACTTCTATTGATTCAGCCTAAAATTGCATTGGCTGATGCATCACACTGTTGACTCATGTTCAATTTGTGGTCTACTTGGACTCCTGGATCCCTTTCACATGTGGTCTTGTTCAGCCAGGTGTCCCCCATCCTATATACAGTATGTGCTTTTCATTTTTCCGTCCTAAGTGCAGAACCTTACATTTCTCCATGTTGAATTTCATTTTGTTAGCTTTGGCCCAGATTTCCAGCCTGAATGGCTCTGCAGCTGTTGCAAAGCAGGATGTTAGGCGCTGCAGAGCTGTTTCTGTATGGGCAACAAGGGCAGCATCATCACCGAAAAGCAGCTCACGGACTAGATAGTTTAGAGTCTTTGTGCGAGCCCTCAGACAGCTTAATTTAAACAAGCTAATGTATATTAGATGCCATCTTCTTCTTCGAGATCTGCTGTAGCCCTTTGGAGCATCATGCTGAAGAAGATTGTAAGTAGGTCCAAACACTGCTTTAAGAGCTTCGTAGAATCCTCTGGAATCTCCCAGATCTGCACAACATTGTGTCTTTTCTGCTAAATTGATCCACCATTTGTTCTGAATGTCTCTGAGTTTTTGTTGGAGTTTACTGCATGCGAGACGGAAGGCTGCTTTTGTTACATGGCAAAATGGCTGAGCGATGTGTGCTTGATGAGCAGTTCTCTTCTTTGCTAACATCTCCTGGATCTCTTGATTGTTTTCATCAAACCAATCTTGGTTTTTCTTGCGGGAGAACCCGAGGGATTCTTCCGCAGACTGCAGGATACTGTTTTTGATATGTTGCCAAAGCACTGTAGGAGAAGAATCTAGAGGATGGTCTTCAAGTTTTGATTGCAGATTTGCCTGGAAGTTATCTCTCATGGCAGCTTGTTGAAGATTGTTGACTTGGTGTCTCCTCTTTAAGATGCCACCCCTCTTAGGTTTGAGCTTAAGATGAAGATTTAGTTTGCATCTTATAAGGCAGTGATCTGTTTGACATTCTGCACTGGGCATCACTCGAGTATGACAGACAACGCGAATGTCTCTCTGGCGCACCAGAACATAGTCAATGAGGTGCCAGTGTTTGGATCGGGGATGCATCCAGGTTGTCTTCAAACTATCTTTCTGCTGAAAGATAATGTTAGTAATAGTCAGTTGCTGTTCTGCACAAAATTCTAGCAGGAGGCATCCGATATCATTACAGTTTCCAACTCCATGCTTGCCTAGAACACGTTTCCAGGCTTCAAAGTTCTTACCTACTCTGGTATTGAAGTCGCCAAGGATAATGATTTTATCTTCTGCAGGGACTTTTTGTATGAGGTGGCATAGGTCTGAGTAGAATTTGTTTTTCTCCACAGGGTCGGCTTGCAAAGTTGGGGCATATATACTAAAGAGCACAACATGAGGGAGGTGTAAGGAGATAATGCGATCAGAGTGACCTGTTGGCAGGGTTTCGAGTTTGGAGGCAATGGAGTTTTTAATCATAAAGCCTACTCCTGAAAGATGTTTTTCAGTTTTTGGTTTGCCAGACCAGTAGAGTGTATAGCCGGCATCGTGTTCTTTAAGGCTGCCTTCCTCATGGAGACGAACTTCACTAAGAGCAGCGATGTCTATATTAAGTCATGATAGTTCATGAGCTATTAGAGCAGAACGACGCTCAGCATGTCCACTATCGACAGAATCTTGCATGGTTCTGATGTTCCAGCATGCAAGCGTCAGTCTGTTTGCACCTTTGGAGGCCGGTGCGTGCCTTTCTACCTTTGTTTTTGTTTGACCGCATCAGAAGATGCCCGTTGTCTGCGGCTCGCCAACTGGGTGGATGGAGATGAGCTTTCTTTAGGCCACCTTTTCTAGGCCCCTCTCCGTATGGAGCAAGTAGTGCTCTCCTTAAAAGGCTGCTTGGTCATTCAGGATGCTGCCGAACAAGACTGTCATCTCCTGGTCAGTCTCGAGCGACCAATGTCCTGAACCGCCTGCATGCAGGGTTGGGTCTGCGGCTTCCAGTGCTTCTTTCACCTGCCGTTTAGTCCCTCACCTATCACTACAGGACTTTTGGGGGGGGGGGGTCGGATCAGATGTATCCTTCGAGCCTGTGCAATGGATTTTTCCATTATCCATTATCCAAAATCCATTATCAATGTACATGTCAGGGAAAACAATCCAGGAATATGAAGATAAATTGAAAGATGTTATAAAATCTTGGTATCTAAGCCGATGATGTAACCAATTACTGTTTGAGATGCTAAATATGTTTACAACAATTAATTGCTCAGCTAATATTTGACAAATAAGTGATTACATATAATGATGGCTAGAAGGATATTCTTCAAAAAATACTCATGCCCCAAATTTTACACGAATGTTATTTTTCCTATTCTGTATTAGTAACCTCCATACCCCCCCTCTTCACTCCCTCACCTTCTCATAATTGCTATTTTTCTATGTTGTACAAGATATTGATCTGTAAATCTATTTGAAACCTACAATAAAAATTATAATTCAAAAAGAAGAAGATGGGGACAACGTTTGCCCTCCTCCAGTCTGCTGGGACTTCTGTTCTCCAGGAGTTCTGAAAGATTTTTGCCAATGGCTCTGATACTACATTTGCCAGTTCTTTTAATACCCTTGGATGTAGTTCATCTGGTCCTGGAGTCTTGTATTCATTTAGATTTACCAGGTATTCCTGTACTAACTCTTTACTTATTCTATGCTGAAATTCTCCTATTCTGTCCTCTGCTCCACTGTACTCGGGTTGAACACCCTTTGCCTTTTCTGAGAAGACTGAAGCAAAGAAAGTGTTGAGTAATTCTGCCTTTTCTCTGTCCCCTGTTAGCATTCTGCCATCTTCACCACATAGTGGCCCTACCAATTCCTTCTTCTTCCTTTTGCTGCAGACGTACCCAAAAAAGCCCTTTTATTGTTTTTAACCTCTCTAGCAAGCCTGAGTTCATTCTGCGCTTAGGTTTTCTGACTTTATCACTACACCTCCTGGCTATTTCTTTGAATTCCTCCTTGGTGAATTCCCCATTTTTCCATTTTTTATACATGTTCCATTTAAAACTTAGCTCAGTTAAAAGTTCCTTAATCATCCACACTGGTTTCTTCAGATATCTCCCATCTTTCTTCCTCAATGAAACTGTTTGAAATTGTGCCTTCAGTATCTCCTTTTTGAGGAACTCCCATCTGTCTTGAACTCCTTCTTTTTTAGTATTCCTGACCATGGAGTCACCCCCAGTATTTCTCTAAATTTACTAAAATCAGCTACCTAAAGTCTAGAATTTGTGTCTGACTATGCCTCGCTTCTCCTTTCCACAGTATAATAAAATCCAGGAGAACATGGTCACTCCCACCTAAGGATCCAACTACTTGTACCCCATTAACTAGGTCATCCCTGTTGGTTAAAATCAGATCCAAAATAGCTGACTCTGTTGTTGACTCTTCCACCTTTTGGACAATGAAATTGTCTTCCGGGCAAGTGAGGAATTTGGTAGACCTTGAGGATTTGGCTGAGTTTGAATTCCAGCAAATATCCGGATAGTTGAAATCACCCATCATTACTATATGTCTCCTATCTGAGTGTGTGGTCATCTGTTGTAGATGTCCGGGAAAGCTGCCAACACGTGGCTGATAGATAATGAGTCCTTGGCAAAACACAATTATAATAGAAACAAAATACCAGTAATTGCTGGCCGTAGTAAAATACAAAGTCCACAAGGCAAAAGGCAAGTCCAATGGGCGTTTTGAGGTCTAGGGTTTTCGCAGACAGAGATTCCAAAGCCATTCCGAAGGTCACAGGTAATGAGAATTCCAAAGTCAAGCCGAGAGTCAAAAGCTTTCGCCGGTAAACCAAGATAAGCTTTGACAAAAGTTTATCTTCCCTGATCTCTTATATAGCCCCCAGCTCCTCCCCTCACAGCTGTTTCAACTTGGCTTTCTCTAGCAATCTCAGAGAGCGTCTCAACCCCGCCCGATCTGCTCTTCTTTGAGCAAAGGAAGGGATTACTGTCTCTTGCTCCTGTGTCTCTTCCAGGCCTGCAACCTCTGCTGGGGAAAGGCTTTCTTCTGGGGAAACCCTAGGCTGCTGAGGTAGGGGCTGTGCCTCACTGTGTCCTATAGAACTAGGTCCAGGTTCACCTAAGTCTCTAGGATCTGGCAGCACTATGCTAGGACCTGACTCAGCATATTCTTCCTCAGAGCCCTCCATGTCCTCCACCTGGCTGTCCTTGACATCAGAAAAGTATATATCTGCTCCTTCAGGAGGAGTTCAACCCCATCTAGGACAGGATGTATACCCAAATGCTGGACCCAAGAGACATCAATCCACAAAGCTTCCATCTTATCAGGATTCAGTTTCAGTTTATTGGCCTCATCCAGCCCATTACAGCATCCAGACACTAGTCCAGCACAGACCTAACTGACTCCAATGATAAGGAAAGATAGAGTGGAATTTCATCAGCATAGTGATGGCATCCCATTCCAAACACCCTTATGATATCCCCTAGTAGCTTCATGTGGCACTCCACAACCTAATAGTTATGGGCTTGAACAGGAAACCTCCAGTGCTACTCTCTGGAACTAGTCCTCTGGTTAGGAACAGAACCACTACAGAACAGTACCTCCAAATCCCATTTCACAGAGCTAATCCAGTAAAATACATGGTCAATGATATCAAAAATTACTGAGAGATCCAGAAAGATCAGTAGTGTAGCACTTCCCCAAACCTTGGCCTGAAACCAGACAGAAATGAGTCCAGAGAATTTATTTTTTTCCAAGAATGCCTGACGTTTTCCAGCCACCACATGCTCAAGCTAGTTCCCATATACCTCTGGGTCCAGAAAAGTCCACTCTAGGAGAGGGATCATCGCTGCCTTCTCCAAAGAAGCAGGCATCTTCCTCTGACATATTGAGGCATTTATCCCTGCTAGATTTTAATCAGACAAAATGGAAAAGAATCAAGCTCACATGGGGTGAACCAAACTGCTTCAAGTGTTTTGTCCACTTCATCAGGCCTTGGTAAATGAAACTGATCTCATGAAAACTGACCAGATGGTGCACCAAACACACCCCAGGCTCTTTGATATCTTTAATGTTTATTCGTGCCCTACAGTTGGACACGACTAGTCAGCCATGTCAAAGGAAAATCTTTAGATTTACCTAGGCTATTTAATAAGTGTGGTGTCAAGTTCTGAGAGAATGCAAGCAACGTTTCCCCTCAAAGTATGGTATCTCTTCAGATATTTAAAGATGGCTATCATGTCATACTTAGGAGTATATCACACAAGGCAGCAATTGCTTTTTTGAAACACATGGAAACATACTGGTATTGAAACAATCTTTATTGCACTTCCACTTCAGTACTAGTATGGTGCTGTACTATGTGGTTCACCAGTATCTGCACTGCCTGCTTCTGCTTCCTCCCCATTTAGCCTTCTGTCAGAGAGCTTTGGTGCCACAACAAACTACAATTCCCAGAATTACATAGCACTGAGCTATGGCAATTAAAGTGGTGTCAAACCAGATTATTTCTGCCATGTAGATGTAGGCTTAGTAACCACAGCAGTCCACTTGAAGTGTTCATACAATGACTCTTTAACAATCTGTTCTAGAACCTTTCCTGGTACAGATGTCAAGCTTATTGATTGGCTTTGGCTTGAATTCTCCTCCCACACCTTTTATAAAGATGCAGATAACATTCATGCTCCTCCAGTCTGCTGTCCTATTCTCCAAGATTATGGACAGAAATTCTGAGATTACATCTGCCAGTTCTTTAGTACAGTGGGCCCTTGGTATCTGCTGGGGTTGGAATATTTTCAAGCCACGGATGCTTGAATCTGTGGATAAAGAATCTATGGATACAAAGGGCCAACTCTACTCTTGGATGCAGTTCATCTGGTTTTGGAGAGCTAATCTTATTTAGAGTAGTTAGGAATTCCAGTATTATGTCTTTACCTATTGTGGGCTATAATCTCTTTACTGTATAATGTGTTCTATTTGCACCTGGCTGAACACTTTTTCTTCTGGGAGAAGACAGAGTAAAGAAGATGCTGCAGTTCTGCCTTCCCTCTCTTCCCTATTAGCATTTCACCAACTTTTACATGCAGAGACCCAACTATTTCATTGTTTTTCTTCTAGGTACAAATACAGCCTCCCCCCCCCAAAAAAAAAACTAACAACAAAACCCACACTTTAAATTAACCACTCTAGCAAGCCTGACTGCTCATGCTGAACTTCAGCTCTTGTGACTTTCTCTCTATAAATAGTGTCCATTCATTTGTATTCCTCTTTGGTGATTTCCCCTTCTCTTGTATGTTGTTGTTATGTGCCTTCAAGTCATTTCCGACTTATGGCAACCCTAAGGTGAATCTATCATAGGCCCCATTCCCATTTACATTTAAACCGCTTTTCGACTGGCCTTTGCTTTGTGTTGGTGAACTGATTAGAAAAGGTCTGTCGTTCCCACTATGAAAGCAGATCTTTTCATTATCCCCTTGTAATCATTTCTTTTTTGCAGCCACATTTGTTGGACAACAGAGGCACCCTGGCTGTTGGAGGGGGAGGTCTTGAGATGAACAGGAGAGATCAGCCCAACAGGTGTTCACCCACTCTGAGGTGTCACCCAGTGTGGTCTGCATCCCTCCCACCTCCTAGTGATGCTCCTGCCTACAGGTGACATACATGGTCCTAGTACAAGAAACTGCAGTGTTGGGTAAGAATAAAATACAATAACATAGCTATCACTACATCTCACCAGCATTGATTTACTCCAAGTAGAAGAGCTAGTTTTCTAACAAAACCTTAGTCAACTATAGGGAGCAGTTCACTGTGACTAAAAGCAACATTCAAGATGTGTTTTACAGTGGTCAAGTTGCTGCACCTTCTCTTATAAAATGATTTTTTGTGGATTTCCCAGAAATTGAATACTACACCAGATGGACCTTTCATCAGTCATCATCATCAGTCCTGCAGGACTGTTATGATTTTAAGTAGCCTGACATACAGACAAGGAATGGAATCAAATCATCAGATATTATGAGTCAATCTTTCCTTCAAAATGCAATGAAGGAAGTACTGCAATCAATTATCACTACACATAAAATTTAGACCAATTTCTAGGAAATCCATTGTATTGTTCTGGAGGCTTCATCTGCTTAGGTTTTATTCAAAAAATGATTAATGGTATACAGTAACAAGACAAAACCATTGATGATATAAAATGTAACTATTGATTATACAGAGGTGGGAAGAGAATGCAACGATAGAAATAAAAAGCAAAGAAGGTTCTCTCATGCCTTCTAGAAAGTAAGCTTTTGGGATATATAACCTCAGCTTTACAGTGTCTCTGTCCCAGTCCTGCTTGACCAAGGAAACCCACTGGGTACCTTGTTTAAATCACACTCTCTAGCCTTACAGGAAAACAAGAGCAACCCCCCTCTGAACAAATTCTGCCAAGAAAACTCCATGATAAATTCACCCTAGGGTTGCCATAAGTCAAAATGACTTGAAGGCACACAAGAACAACCAACAGTAGCTATTAAGACACTGGCAATGTCTCAGCCATAATTTAATGTTTTCTTTATCTTCCAAATGCTAACAAAATTCATTTCTCCAAAATAGCTATTTGTGTTTCAAAGGAAGCTTCCATTGATACTACTGGAATCCGCTTCCCTTAAAATGCAGATAGCAGCTTCTGGAGGTTGATTTTATTCTGATGTTGGTGAAGAGAGAAAGGTTAAAAAAAAATCCTGCCTCACAATCATTCTAACATGCACAAATCAACTAATGTCCATTTTGGCCTTCAGTGGGATTTAATCTCAGCTGCTCCTGTTTCAAAGTTCACTTTAGCTGATACTGGAAGTAAGTAGCAGGGCAATATGGACTATTTTTTAATTATTATTTTTTTTGGCTCCTCCACATTAGAGTCACACATTTTCAGTCACAGCAGACATTTAAAAAAAAAAAAGTGGGGTAGGGGGGAAAAGATGCTTATTTCCAAAAATTCTGATATTCCCAAAGTGTGCCAGCCTTGTCTTATGATGTGTCTGGCTGCTCTATAAAATTTCAGGCTATCTATTGTTTGAAAAGTACCAAGTCCTCTCTAGAAAATTAGAAATCTCTAAAAGCACTCTCCTGTGGTCAAATCAGGCCAGATGTGTATCTTGCAACAGAAGAGCATAATGACAAAACTGGAGGTGGTCTGTACCCACATTTTTGCTTGTTTTATTAACAGCTGTCTGGCAGGCAGAAAATCAACAGGTGAAGATTCTCTCTCCCTGCTTGGCAAAGTAGCCCTGTTGTATATTTGACTATCATGCTAGTTTTAAAGCTGCCACAGTCTAGACAAAAATGACAATCTGACACCCACCCAAAGACACCCCCCCCCCCCACACACACTTGTTAACTGTTGTCAAGTCAACTTCATCTTACAGGAAGTCTATGAATGAGAGATGCTCAAGCTATACTATCATCAACAGCACTGCTCAGGTCTTGCAGACTCAGAACCATGGCTTCCGTGATTCAGTCTGTCCATCTTGTAATACAGTTTTCCTACAGCCTTCTACCTTACCAAACATTATTGTATGAGGGGGTATCCAAAAGTTTTAATGATCACCTTTTTAAAAAATTGACAGAAAATTTGTTTTGATTTGTAGTTGTTAACTTATCTCTATGTAGTCGCTATCTAGATTTATACATTTTCACCAGTGTATCTTGACCCACTGAATACCTGATATTGTAGAAGACTGCAGATTGTGCCTGATGAGGATTTTACACTTTAGTCACTTCTGGCACAGCCAGTCACAAAAACAAAGGACACAATAAGCTGATTTTCTCAGCAACGTGCACTTAGGGACCAATGATGACACTGACAAAATTTCATCAATATGCCATAATAACTTCCAGGTGATAATTATTACTTTACGATACCCCCTTGTAAGGCGCAATCTGCAGACTTCTACAATATCAGGTATTCGGAGGGTTCTTGCAAATTGCCTTCATGGAAGATTCACAGCCAGCAAATGCCAAAACTAGTTTTAGCTAAGATGCAGATATGTAGATACTGATGAAATGAACTTGTGAATGAACCTGTGTACTGTGCATGCCTGTTGGATGATTTTGTGATTCAATAAAAGTCTGTCTCTGCCTTGCTAGGCAGTTCATTTTGGTGAAAGAATCCCCATGAGCTCTTTTGCATGCAAATAAAGCCATCTGGATTAAGCTGAACCTGGACTTGAGATATCTTCATTTTCATTGCTGTTATTAAAACTGTTTATTGCCTTAACATTGGGACAGAGAGGAGGACCTCTCCAGAGGATCTCAGAGTCCAGGCCAGTTCATAGGAGGAGATATGATCTGCCAAATAGTGTGGACCTAAGCCATATAGGGCTTTATAGTTCATAACCAGCACCTTGAATTGTGCCCAGAAACAAACAGCCAATGAAGCTGTTTCAGCAGGGGTGTTGTGTGGTCTCTGTAATCTGCCCCTGTTAGCAGCCTGGCAGCAGCTTTTTGAACCAGCTGAATTTTCTGAACACTCTTCAATGGCAGCCCCATGTAGAGCCTGTTACAGTAGTCCAAAAGGGATGAACCAAGGCACGTACCACCGTGGCCAGATCTGGCATCTCAAGGAATGGGCGCAGCTGGCACACAAGTTTTAAATGGGCGAAAGCACTCCTGGTCACAGCAGAGACCTGGGCCTCCATGTTCAAAGCTGAGACCAAGAGTACCTCCAAACTGCGAACCTGTATCTTCAGGGGGAGTGTGATCCCATCTAACACCTGTTGGATCCCTATTCCCTAATTTGCCTTCTGACTGACCAGCAGCACTCTGTCTTTTCTGGGTTAAGTTTCAACTTGTTTGCCCCCATCCAGTCCATTACTGATAACAGACATTGGTTTAGGTCCAGGACAGCCTCCTTGGATTGAGGTGGGAAGGAGTAGTAGAGTTGAGTGTCATCTGCATATTGATGACACTGCACCCTAAAACTCCAGACAACCTGTCTCAGTGGTTTCATGTACATGTTAAATAGCATAGGGGACAGCACAAAACCCTGAGGTCAATGGCCAGGGGATTGAGCAGGAGTCCCCCAGCACCACCTTCTGAGTTCACCCCTCCAGGAAGGAACAGAGACCCTGTAAAACTGTGCCTTCCAGTCTCATCCCAGAGAGGCAGCACAGAAGGATACCATGGTCATGTCATGGCCAGCCAAGAGTTGGAGTCAGAGGATGAGGAGGAGGACATGGCTCCTCAGTAGCAAGAGGAATTGGAGGCTCGGCCAAGTCCCAGTTCTGCCATGCCAGACCCTAGCCCTGACAGTTCAGCCCCAGGAGGGGAAGCACAGCCAGGCTCTGGCACTGTGGAGGTCCCTTCAGGGGCTCAGCAGATGAGTGTGGGCTCAAGGGAGGAATCTGGCTTGGAGGTTATCTCCTTTAAGGAATGAAGGCATGAAAGTGCTTGCTTACGCCAATCTCGCAGGCTGGCTGAGAAACAAGCTCGTAATAAGGCTCAGCTGATACCAGGCAGGGTGTCGGCTTCTTAAACACCTGTGAGAGGCCATTCCTTTGCCAGAACTTATTGTAAGTCTCTTGATGTGACTGTGTGCTGACTTCGTGTCTCTGGAACTCTGGTTTGCCTTGACTTGGAACGATTTGGGTTTTTGCTGCTTTCTCCTTGCCCTGACCTTGGACCGAACTGACTTCTGTGATTGCCCTGACCTTGGCTCTGGCTTTTGGACTACTCTTTGGATCACGTTTAGGCTTGTGGAACTGACTTATCAGCTATTGTTGGTGAGTGCTGGCCGCAGTCCGGGACAGGTCAATGGTGTCGAAAGCCGCTGAGAAGTCTAGGAGAACCAACAGGGAGACACTTCTGCTTCCCAGTTCCCTGCGTAGGCCATCCACCAAGGTGACCAAGGCTGTCTCTGTTCCATATCCAGGCCTGAAACCAAATCTAGATAGTTTCATCAGAAATCCCTGGAGTTGGGAAGCCACCACACGTTCCAGTACCTTGCCCCAAAATAGTAAGTTGGACACTCATCTATAATTTTTCATTACAGTGTGATTCAGAGATGGTTTTTTAAACAAAGGTCTCACAGCCGCCACTTTTAGACACGTTGGGACTTTGTCTTGTTGGAGGAAGGCACTGACTACCTCCTTCACCCACTCAGCCAGTCCCCCTCTGGCCTATTTATTTCTACTTGGTCATGTAAAGTGTTTCCCTGCTGGTTGTAGAGTATCCCCAGTCTTTGTTTAAATTTCCCTTCATTGGATCTTGTGCAATGGGTCTCTTCCTTATTTCCTGTCATCTTCTGTTTATCTGCACTGACTACTAAAGTATTTCTTCTTGTCTATGTGCATAAGTCACTGAAAGCTACATTCAGGGTTATGACTCTCTTTCTGTCACCTTCTGCTTTGGCTTTTCACCCCCACCCCTAATTGTTTGAAGAGTTTCATCCATCATGTATGCAGATAGGGTCTTTTTGCATTCGTCCCTGACAATGCCCCTGGCTTCAGTGTAGGGTTCTTCTGGCAACTTGTCAATTAGGCTTAATAGTGCAAATCTATTTTTACACTATCTTTACATTTTACAGGGATGTTCCTCAGGCTGCACTTCAGCACGATTATTACTTTAGTGTTCTTCTTTAGCTTTACTCTAATTGTTTAGATTAGTAGTTCATGGTCTGTGTCACAATCTGCTCCTGGTCTTGTTTTTGCAGAGAAAATGGGATTTCTCCATCTTCTGCTTTCAATTATGTCATCAATTTGATTTCTATATTGGCCATCAGATGATGTCCATGTGTACAGTTACTTCTTGGGTTAGGTTGGGTTGAAGAATGTATTTCTGATGAACAAACTGTTGGTCTCACAAAATTCAGCCAGTTGCTCTCCTGCTTCATTTCTTGATCCTAGGTCAATTTTTCCTATAATCTTTGATTCTGCTTTCTTTCCTTCTTTTGCATTTAAATTGCCTATGATTAACAAGAAGGCCTGCTTTGGTGTGTCCATTTCCTTCTGGACACTAGCACAGAATCTTTCTACTTCTTTTTCTTCTTTCTGTAATTGGAGTATAAACTTATATTATGGTTATATTAATAGGTTTTCTGTGAAATCTTATTGATATGATTTGCTCATACTTTGCATTGTATCCTTTACCGGCTTTTGATATATCTCTCCTATTAGTGCTACCTCCATTTCTTCTTAATAAAACACTGGGTAATCATGTCACTCAAAATATCTCATTCCTGTCTACTTTTGCTTGCTCTCACCAAGTATTGCAATGTTTATGTGTTCCATTTTTTGTTTTACTATGTCCAGCTTCCCCTAATTCATGCTTCTCATGTTCCATGCTTCTCACATGTGTTCTGCAGCATCAAACTTTCCTTTCACTGAGCACATCAATAGTTGAACATCCTTTCAGCTTGAGTTTAGTTGTGTCATTAGCTACAGCACTACTTGTAGCTGTCCTCTGCTGTACCCTAGTAGCTTGTTGAATACCATCTGATCTGGGAGTCTCATCTTCTGGGGCTATCTCTTGTTTCATTCTGCATTGCCTCATCATAGGGTTTTCTTGGTAAAAGACATAAAAAAGGGATGTACCATGCCTCCTTCTGTGCAGTACTAACAAGCACTATTGTGTTACTGCCATCATCTCTGAGAGATCCTCCACCAGTATCAAACAGCTACTGCACATCCAAGTTGGCAGGAATCTTGTAGTAGCAGATTATATCATTTTACTATTCACTTTCTTTTGTCTGCCTTGAATCTGCCACTCTTGGATGTTGTTATTGTGCTTTCATCATTGTTAGGCAAGAAGCTACTAACTAGTTGTAAGAAGGCAAGAAGATGCAAGATACTTCAGCCAGAAGTAGTAGTTCAATCAAGCAATAATAAATTGTCAAATAATTTGTGTTTGGAAGAAACTTTGAACATTTAGTCTACTAACTGCTATGAATATTTTTGAGGTTTTTCTCATTTCCCTAGTTAGTTATTTAATATCCCACCTTTCTCCCTGCAAAGGATTCAAACGAAACTGGAAAGTACACATTGGGCCCTAAAAACTTTACCAATCCCAGTACAAGAAATAATGAAGGAAAAGGAACTCTTCAAATGCTAAAAAGCCCCACAAATGTTATCTTCCATGGTCTAAGTCTGAAAACAGGAGTTGAGAATTAGCTATGGTGATCCTCACTCAAAATAAAGTTTACTGAACTGCCCCACAAAGATTCTCCAGCTAGGTTGTGTCTCCCTTTCACAGCTTGGTTTTGCTGGAAGCAAGTCTTAATACTTTACCTTCTTGCCAAAGGTTTCAAATGCTGGTGGGGAGTGGAAGCTTTGTAAAGTGCACACGCAAAATGCAACAATCCATTTTAAAGTTTAACTGTGCTGGTTTATCAATGTCATTTATTTATAGCACCAATGTATATTTACCTTCAACATACACACAGAGCAATTTTGATTAGGTAGCACCCACTCACTGAGTTGTGCATGCTCATGTGTACATATATAAAATGCATGAAATCTGCCTCATAATGGACATTAGATACTCCGGGCACTGCATTTTAAAGCAATTACAGTGTTTCTCTGGCAATAAAAGCCATTTGGTCTGCAGCCTTGTACCTTTTAAACATCAATGGTAGCACACTGTAATAGTCTAGCAATGCACTGCCTGGGGTGTTTTACAGCTAAAAAGCTTTCTAAGTGATAATTTGCTGGAAAGGCTAGATTTCTATCATACTAGAGTAGGAATGGGTCAATCTAAGATTCACAGAAGTTGTGCAGAGCACACAAACTAAAAAAAAATGTAGATTTTAAAATGTGTAATTACTATTCAAAATTCAAAATGAACATATATAACTCTTTGTCATTTTATTATCAATTAAAGCAGTGGTTCTCAAACTTTCTCCTTCCATGACCCCCTTTACATCTACATGCAGATCCTCCTGGATGTAGTGTATGAATATTTTTATTTGCACATTTATGTATACTGTTATTTTAACTTTACAAGGAAATATAAATTAGAACAGTTTTATTTAAATAAATTCAATGCCCAGCTCAACACATTGTGCATCATGTAAGCAAGCATGTGCTTGTTTCCAAGTGCTGTTTACTAAAATGTGGAGTAATATCAAAAAGAGCAATTCTCTGATTTTTTGGTGACATCAAGTCTTGCACAATATTTACCCTTGATAGCAGCCTGAGCTAAGAATTCAAAATCACAAAGGTAGATAATTGCAAATGGTATGAGGACTTTCTCGCCCTTTTCACTTAATGTTGGGTATTCTTGTTGAACACTAATTCAAAGCTATGGCAAGGAGCTCTCTTTAAATTTTAGTTTGAAAGAAGCATCAGTCTATAGATCAATAAGAATTATCTTGGATGTTGTGCATTTTCAATTGGATTTTTTTTATCTAGCTCCATGCTTCAAGGTTTTCATATAAATGCTTTTAAAAACATTATTGTAAGTTACTGCCAAATAACTTTCCAGGTGTGAGGGAATTACCTGAAGGTCTGTTTCTTTAAGCATATTGACAAGAGTAGGAAACATTTCCAGACTGTTACTTTTCAAACCATTTGTCCAAAGTTGTAGTTTAAAAACAACAAATAACCATAAACTTTATTATTCCACTGAAATATGGGCCTGATCTAGATTGGCAAAAAGAGGTGTGTTCATGGCTGCATGAAAGTGTAGCCTTTAGATGAGAAAAAGGGAAAGTGTGCCATAAAAATGCTTTTTTTGTGTGTTTTAGGGGAGAAGAAGACCTTTAAAAAGGTGCTGGATTTCGCAGCTTCTTTTTTAAAAACGGCGAAACAGCGCAGCTGCATCTAAAGGCTGCGGTGTAGCTGCTAAGCATTAAGGAAAAGGCAACTTCATGTCACACTTTCCTGCCAGTCTAGAAAGCCCCATGGTTACTTCAAAAGAACCAGCATGGCATAGTAGTTTGAATGTTTGGACTATGATTCTGGAAGCAAGGGTTCAAATCCTTGATTAACCATAGGAAACCACTGGGTGACCCTGGGCAAGTCACATTCTCTCAGTCTCAGAGGAAGGCAAGAGCAAACCCCATCTGAACATGTTCTGCGAAGAAAACCCCATAATAGGGTTGCTATGTCAACCAGCAGCACAGGGACGTAACCAGGATTTTTGGGAAGGGGGGGGGTCCAGACTAAGTGCCACCATTATAATGGGTTTTGTTTGCAGCAGCACGTGCCATTCATTGTATTTAATGGAAGATGGAAGGGGTGGTAGGATCCTACGGCCCCTCCCCCCTTGGCTAGGTCACTGAGCAGCAGCCATTAAAACTGCTTTTTGTGTTTGTGTTTCATTTGCATTTGTGTTTCAGAGGAAGCCTACATTGATACCTTTGGTGGTTTAAATATTGGACTACAACTTTGGAGACCAGGTTTCAAATCCCCACTTAGCCAGTTCAATTAGTCAGTCTTTATTGCTTTTGGCCAATGGCTGTTGCAAAAACCAAAACAATAAAACAATGCACATAAAATTTCCATAATAACAAAAATTCGACATAAGTGGTTACATATAACATATATAACATGAATATATTAAAATTCACAGCTAACCCCTTTTAACTAAAATTATTCCCCTTACAAAGAACAACTATCTCTGCTAAGTATTTCTTCCTGGTCTTTTTGGCAGCAAGGGCAAATAGGGCTACATGCCAAGTCATATATTTATCTGTGTCCATCAGGAGATAAAGTACCTTTTCTTGGGAATTCAAAAATAATCTATTTCCAATTAACGGTAAAATAAAACGTGCCCTGGGTTTTATAATGGTCAACAGATTAAGTAATGTACCAAGTCCTCTGAATGAGGACAGCCAGCTATACATCTTCATTCATTTTCAGAACTTTCTTAAGCCTCCCATCTCTTTCAGTTGAATCAAACACATTAAGTCTCAGTTCTGTGAAAGCTTGAAACAACTGGACAAAAATTAGATTGTCAAAATAATCCGGGTAATCACAAAATTGCCTGAGGCTATGGTATAATGGGACACAAGAGGAACCGTAGACAGTATGTAAATCAGCAATGTAGCAACTTCTAATATTGAGTTGTTAATTTTTTGTTCCTTGCAGGATAATCTAGTCCTTTCAGTTCATCAATTGAAAGCCCATACTTAGTAATTAATTGAGCTGCCCCATGGAGCCAATTATTGACAGGTAATCTATTATTGAGTACCAGGAGTCATTTTTAGTTGTCTAGAAAGTGACACCTCCTGGATCTTAAACCAATAACACAGAATCCTTTTGTTTATTTGGCTTTCTAATGTTGGAAAAGAAGTTTCGAGGCAGATCATAGCAGTTGGGGTATCCCTAGGAAGTCCAAGTAATGCTCTCAGAAAATAATTCTGAGATGATTCTAAACCTGAAGCTTTAGGTATACCCCAAATCTCTGCCCCATAAAAGATCTGTGTCTACGTTTTGGCTTTGAAAACCAGTAGAGTGGGATTAATTAAACTGCCTCCTCTGTTAACAGTAAAACTCAGTGTTGCTTTAGCTGTTCTGTGGGCTTGTATGTTAATGTTTATCATATGTTGTTTCCAGGAGGCTGATTCAAAAAAGAAAATTCCCAAATATTTAAAGGTTTTTACTTGTTTTATTATATGTTCATCTACATGCCAGGAATGTATTTTGGGATGCCTACCAAACACCATAACCTGAGTTTTGTTGTAATTTATTTTCAGGACATTTCCCTTACAATATATGGCAAGTAAGCATCTCAAGCCCACCTGAGTTCTAGATAAAATGATGATGTCATCAGCATACATAAGCAGAGAAAGCTTTTGGTCCAAAATAGTACCTGGGGCATACTGTAGACCCTCTAGCTCCTTAACTATATCATTGATGTAAAGATTAAATAAAAAGGGCACCAATATACAGCCCAGTTTAGCACCAGCATAGTATATATTTTTGAGGTAGAATCATAGAATCATAGAGTTGGAAGAGACCACAAGGGCCATCCAGTCCAACCTCCTGCCATACAGGAACTCTCCATCAAAACATTCCTGACAGATGGCCATCCAGCCACTGCTTAAAGACCTCCAAGTATACTGGTCAAAGACCGAATAAATTTTATTACTGATTACAGACCTCCAAGGAAGAAGATTCCATCACACTCCAAGGGAGTGTGTTCCATTGTCGAACAGCCCTTACTGTCAGGAAGCTTCTCCTAATGTTGAAGTGGAATCTCTTTTCCTGGAGCTTGCATCCATTGTTCCGCGTCCTAGCCTCTGGAGGAGCAGAAAACAAGCTTGCTCCCTCCTCAATATGGCATCCCTTCAAATATTTAAACAAGGCTGAAGCAAAGAAGGTGTCGAGTAATTCTGCCTTTTCTCTGTCCCCTGTGCGCATTTTCCCCTCTTCGGCACGCAGTGGCCCTACCGTTTCCTTCTTCTTCCTTTTGCTTTGGACACACCCAAAAAAGCCCCCTTTTTTTTTTGTTCTTAATCTCTCTAGCAAGCCTGAGTTCATTCTCTGCTTTAGCTTTTCTGACTTCATCCCTACACGTGCTGGCTATTTTTTTTTAATTCCTCTTTGGTGGTTATCCCATTTTTCCATTTCTTATACATGTTCTATTTAAAACTTAGCTCAGTTGAAAGTTCCTTAGTTATCCATCCTGGTTTCTTGAAACATCTCCCAGTTTTCTTCCTCATTGGAACTGTTTGAAATTGTCCCTTTCGTAGCATCATGTGATAAGCAGCTGTGATTTTGCCCCCAAACCCTGGATAACCTTGCATTGCCACCCCTTTTTAACTTCCAATTTTGCCCTGTGTGACAACGTCCTTGGTGATTGCTGAATAAGGGAAGCAGATTTAAAGATAAAGGCAAAACTTTATTTCATGCAGCACTTCCTCCTCAATAGGTTGGAAGGCAACATTTGCAACAGATACAGAAAAATATATATCTGTGAGCCGCCTTGAGTCCCTCTGGGGAAAATGGCAGCATTTAAATGAAATAAATAAATAAATTTGCAATGTAAACAGCTGTTGGGTCCAGGATATGGAAGAAGCATAGATATATATGTCTGGCCACTAAAATGGAAAGCATAAGAAAGTGGACCCAGCTGAAAAACATGGGGGGGGGGGGGAAGAGACATCCCTGGATCCATTCTGGAAAATTTCAAGTGGTCTCTACATGGTTCAAAATGTTGTTTTTTTCCCTTATACAAGGCTTACCTAATCTGTTTATTTCATTTCACATTTGTGCATTGTTAGTTTTTTTTTGGGGGGGGGGAAGGTTTGCTGAAATGTAGAATCATAGACTTGGACAAGACCACAAGGGCCATCTAGTCCAATCTCCTGCAATATAGGAACACAGAATCAAAGCACCCCCAACAGATGGCCATCCAGCCTCTCTTCAAAGCCTCCAAAGAAGGAGACTCCACCACAGTCTGAGGCAGTATCTTCCAGTGCCGAACACCTCTTCCCATCAGGAAGTTCTTCCTAATGTTTAGATGAAATCTTTTTGCTTCTAGTTTGAATCCGCTGTTCCAGGTCCTAATCTCTGGAGCAGCAGAAAATAAACTTGCTCCATCCTCAATATGACATCCCTCCAGATATTTAAACATGGCTGTCATGTCACCCCTTAACCTTTTCTTCTCCAGGCTAAACTTGTTGACCTGCTCTTATTTTCTATATTATAGGAACCTATCCCTATTCTTTCCATGTTATTTCTGACTCTTGTACCAAATTTTCAGTAAAAGAAGTGATATCTAGGAATGCATTTGTTTTGTTAACTAAGATATACCTGTAATTAAGCCAAAATGAGCATTTTTGAAATCACAGAATCATAGAGTTGGAAGAGACCACAAGGGCCATCCAGTCCAAATCCATGCCATGCAGGAACTCCCAGTCAAAGCATCCCTGACAGATGGCCATCCAGCCTCTGCTTAAAGACCTCCAAAGAAGGAGACTCCACCACCCTCCGAGGGAGTGTGTTCCACTGTCGAACAGCCCTTACTGTCGGGAAGTTCCTCCTAATGTTGAGGTGGAATCTCTTTTCCTGCAATTTGCATCCATTGTTCTGTGTCCTAGTCTCTGGAGCAGCAGAAAACAAGCTTGCTCTCTCCTCAATGTGACATCCCTTCAAATATTTAAACAGGGCTATCATATCACCTCTTAACCTTCTCTTCTCTAGGCTAAACATCCCCAGTTCCCTAAGGCGTTCTTCATAGGGCATGGTTTCCTGACCCTTCACCATCTTAGTTGTCCTCCTTTGGATACGCTCCAGTTTCTCCACATCTTTTTTGAATTGTGGTGCCCAGAACATATCATTACATATTTTTCCTCTATTCATCTATACCCCCATTTTTCTTCCTGTTTCCTTGCATCTGTTTTTAGATTGTCAGCCCCCTGGCATTAGAACCTGTCAAATCTGTTATTTGTAAAATTCCATTTACATAGTTGGTACTACATGACAACAGAAAGGTCAATGACTATGGGAAAGGGATGTGCAAACAGTGAAAGAGCCAGGCTGTAGGAAGGCATGATGGAAAAGGGAAGAGGACAACAATAACAATGACAACAACAATAACAACATGTGCTCCAGAGACAAAAAGGAGGAGAACTGGATAGTATGAGTAGGACGGGTCAAAGGATGATGATGATAATAATGTTGATGATAAAAATTATGATGACAACAACAACAATGATGATTATGAAGATTGGTAAATGCAAAGAAATTGTGGTGCTTGTCTACTGCCTCCTTGTAAAATTGTCCACTGTAGGAAAGAAACTAGAGTGATATGCCTTATTATGAGGTAGTCAGCATGTATAATGACCAGGGCAATAGTTATTAGAAACCAGACGGAGATAGAATCAGTGGGCCACATGGAGGTGTTGGGCAATACAACAGGTCAGTCATAAACTGAGGTTTGATGAGGAGAAAGACAAAAGTTTAAGGGAGATACAGCAAAAAAGGGCTGGGGCAGGAAGTAGTAGAGAGGGAAGGAGGTGATCAGAGTGAATAATTTTGACTTTATACAGTAATTGAAGAAGGCAAGTTTCTGGAGATTGCATGGAAGAAGACAAATTGGAGAAGAAATGCCAATGATTCTTAAAGTTGATTTGGAACAGGAGTTTTTGTGTTACTTGGCTAGAAAGATTATGCATGTTGAAACTATACTAGACAAAGCCAGATAATTTGTTAGTTCATATCAAGGGGTATTTAGTGGCATGACACAAATAAAAATCCAGGCTCTTTTCCACATAGAAATCTTAAGTGTCCTGGAGAAGAAGAAAAGAACAGTTAGGTTACTATACCTCCTATTTGGTAACTACATTCAAATATTTACATTTTAACATTCGTATCTGCTTTCCACAGCAAACAACCCTGTTTAACAGGAGCTTAATGTCTGCATGGAAGACTGAAGTTGTGGTTTGATATGCCTACTTTTTTACATATAATTTAATTTCCATAGCCATCTTTGGCCAACTCATGAAGACAGGCATGACCCAGTTGTCTGTGATAACTATAATTGCTTCCAGGCAACCAGATGAAAGTCCCTTTGTAACCTGGCATGGAGCTGATTTGTTCACTTTTCTTTCAGATTCTAAACATGGCCTCATTGGCTGTGCAATTCTAGGAGTTGTAGTCCAAAAAAGTAACTTTTCTAAGCTTTGTCAGGAGAGGCATGTCTGAACAGGCAAGACAGTAAAACTCTTGGGGGTACATTTTTGTTGTGGACTAATTTTGAAAAACTTCAGATATGGTTCCAAATCCAAAACTAAAATCATTTTTAGATATGGAAAAGGGGTTTGTTTTAATCCACTTAAATGTATTTACACAGTGTTTTCTTAGTCTAATAACTGTCATGTATTGGCCTAGCCATAGAACAATGTGTAATTGAAAAATAAATGTAAAACATTCTGCAATGTTAATTTAACAATGCAGCTAGGTAATGTATTTCCCACTATCCTGAGTACTGTGGAGTTAGATAATCACAGTACTGTATAATAGTTCTAGGTTTCAGTTCTATTAACTGTGCTGACAGTATGCGGGTGTGTAGTCTCTGCCATTCAAAACAGCCAAGTATGCAGACTGCAGCTGTTTAATCTATGAATAAAGGTTTCCTATTGCCTGGGATTCCCCTTGTGTTAAGAAGAATGATTGCTCATGCTTGCACCCTTTATGCAAAGTCTGAGAAGGTTACAAGAAGTCAATAGGGATTAAAAAGGCTAATTTTGTGATTTAGAGGACATGGCTATATTGTAGCAGACACAAATGCAGATTTACTGTGTGTTGTCTGATCTCCCAGTTTCTCGCTTGCTTCCCTTCCTGTCTGTCTGCCTCTTCCCCCACTCCCACCCCCTGCACTGCCCCACAGTGGCATACTGTTTCCACCTGAAAACCTCTTTATGATAAGAAGTGGGTGGCACACAACACTAAACCACTCACTCACAAAAGTGTTCTAAGTCCTGACAGATTCACAGTATCTTTTTAATCAATAACAACAGAGAGTCCACTTACTTAAAAAGGATAAGAATATGCTCTATCTGATTATGCAGGCTGAATTAGAAAAGAACAATAAGCAGCGGATGGAATACTTTCCTGGAATTGTACATTGGGAGGGGGCTAAAATTTGGCAGGGACCAGAGGACCAACATTGAATGACACATTTCAGGATCAGGCGTCATTAGAAAATGGAACAACTGTCTTCTCACACAGTTTGCTCTTATTACCAACTTGGAAAATGTATTTGTTATAGTCATATCCTGCATTTCCTCAAGACAGCATACATAGCTCTCTATTTCTCCCTTTTGTTATCACAAGAACCCTATGAGGTAGGTCAGGCAGAGGACTGGCCCATTGCCTCCACACCAGTCACCTGAAACATGTGATTCATCTTATGTATTAGCCCTTCTTACATTACAGTGAGGACTTTTTAAAAAAAATCTCTACACAGATACAGGGCTCTGGGTGTGTGGCATTTTGATGCCGCATGCCCCTGAATCGGCTTGAAGTCTTGCTAGGGTTGCAGTGGGGCTACCTATGGCAGCCCTTTACTGGCCTAAATAGGAGCGAATCTTTTCCACATTTGAGCTGGTGTTGGGGAGGATAGGAGCTGCACGTGGTTGCAATTTGTGGCTCCATGGCAAGCCCAGTCTGCCATTTTAGGGCAGTCTGTTTCACCCTACAGTCTCTGAGGCCAAAAAAGTGTTATCAGTACTACCTACCAGTTGGCTGAAATGATACTTTCCTTGAGTGCCCAACTGCTGTGAATTTGGCTCACACTTACAAGCTGAAACCAACTTCATTGTCTAATATGCCTACCCATATGATGTTTATGTTTACTGTATTCACATTTAAGGTGTATGCATTTTTTTAAAAAAATGTAATAGAGATATGCCTAAAAGTGTTACTGTATGGAGGAATCATTTTGAAGCCTGAGGATGAGCTTCCAGACTCAGAAGCAGCAGGTTCCGTTTGCAGAAGAAGGAGACGCCAAAACTAGCTTTTGCTTCTTCCTAAATATGACTCTAGCTGCATCTGTGCTTCAGAAGTAAGGCAATTTGACATCGCTTTAACTACAATGGTTCAGTGATATGGAATTATGTGATTAGTAGTTTTGTGAGATATTTATCTTTCTATGTGAGAGAGCTCTGGTGCCACAACAAACTACAAATTCCAGGATTCCATAGGATGGAGCCATGGCAGTTAAAGTAGTGTCAACTGCATTAATTCTGCAGCGTGGCAGCAACCTCTGAAAGTAAATTATTTAAAATTCCATGCTTGGACAGAGTTGATTTAAAGTGTTTATAGTCAATTCAGTAAAGAGGCTTGAAAAAGGTGGCAAAACTTTTTAAAAACTTTATTTTGTGTTTCATTAAATTAGCCAGAAGATTATCTGGATAAAGTGATAAGAATCTGCTTCCTGCTGTCTTTCCACTATTAGAAGATATGAGGCAACTTGGAAAATGTTTCTGAAATGGTGCAAGACAGTATTAGTTGAAGAAAAGAACACAGAGGAAAACACATTCTTTCTTCCCTTCAGATGGGCTTGGATGTGGGCTTTTGACTGACCAAACACATTAAATATTATGCCATTTTGATCATGTTATCCCACTTTTGACATCTCTTCATTGGCTACTCATTCCTTCTAGGATTCAGTACAAGCTTTTTGTTTTAATGCTCAAAGCCCTATTATTATTATTATTAATTATTAATTATTATTATTAGCTTTATTTATAAAGTGCCGTAAGTGTACGCGGTGCTGTACAAAAACCAAATGAAATCAAGAATATGTAAAAAGCCTGCCTATGGCATACAATCTAGAGATTAAAACAACAAGTTGAAAACATCATAAGAAACAAGTTAAAACAGCAGATATCAAATATTGAATCAAGCACCAAAACAACCAGGCCACACACAAACTTCTTGGGAACGCTTCCCTAAACAATATGGTCTTTAACTCGGTTTTAAAACTGGTTAGAGACATGTTGAGCTGTGCTTGTAAGGGGAGGAGGTTCCAGGAGTGAGGGGCAGCAAGCGAGAAGGGACGAATCCGGAACAGGGCAGTGGAAATCCTTGGCTGGGACAAGAGACCTTGGCTACCCGAATGGAGGAAACCGGTGAGAATGTAGGGAGAAAGAAGTTGAGAGAGATAGGGAGGGGCCAGTCCATGCAGGGCTTTGAAAGTGAGCAGGAGAAGCTTGTACTGAATGTGGAAGGGAAAGGGGAGCCAGTGGAGGGATGACAGTAGGGGGGAGACATGGTCGTACCAGAGAGCGAGTGAGATAATACGAGCAGCTGAGTGCTGAACAGAAATTAATGGATGGAGGTGAGAGAGAGGAAGCCCTGCCAAGAGGTTACAGTAATCTAATCCTGAGACCACTAGGGCATGGACCAAAGTCTTTGCAGTAGAAGCCAAGAGATATGGACGGATTTTGGAAATATTATAGTGAAAAAATCTACAGACCTTGGCTGTGGCCCCACCCCCCACCCCAATCTCTCAGCCCTTATTTATTTTTACCAGCCTGCTTGAAATCTGCATTCTAGGAACTCTAGGCTTCTCAACCAACCATGGATTTCCCCTTCCTTGGCTCAGCTTTGTCCATTTTTACTGTTCTTGGAACTGCATTTGCAGATTGCTCATTCCCTCATTATTTTTAAATATCAATTTTAAATTTTCTTGTTTTGTAAAGCTTCTAAAATTTTATTTTAATATTGCTTTATCATCTTGTGTATTTTAATTATATGCATTTGTTAGTTTGCTTAATACTGTATTTTTGTACTTTATCTGGATAATTTGTTTTACAATTGTATTTTATAGTTTTATATTTCTATCTTTCATTCCTTCCCTCCGTGTGTGTGTGTACATATATTCGATTGTATGCCTTTGGTAAGACCCACTGGTTTTGGTTGTTTTACTTGTAAAGTACCATGTACATTAATGGGGGATATATAAATAAAGAACAACAATTGGTGGTGGTGGTGATGATGATGATGATGATGATGATGATGATGATGATGTGGGCAAGTGGCAGTGTTGTTGATGGTGTTGAAATAAAATGCCATGTCAGTAACAAGTGATCCATATATAAAGGAACCTTATGACTACTATTGAACTGACCATTTGAACCACTGCAAGAGGGGTTCCTGCATTTGCTTACCATGAAGGTAGCCTATCTGGTCTCTAACATCAGCAAGAAGAATCTCCGAACTGTCAGCACTTTCTGACAAAGGATCAAGTGACTAGAATTAGGTCCATCTTTCCTACCAAATGTTTTCACAGTCTCACTACTTTTGTTCTGCCCTAATCTGTCTCACCCATCTGGAAAGAAGTAGCACACTTTGGATATCCATTGTACATTAAAAATCTATATTAAGCCTACGAAGGGTTTCAGACAAATCATTGATTATATTTGCTTCATACAATCCATGCTCCTTGGGCCAACATGGTCTAAAAGACAACTTTGTCTCCTTGAATAAAGGCATGCATTTTATTCTGCTGCAAATTTATTGAAGATCTAAGGCAGAAAAATGTGTGAGCTCATTCCACAAGGGCAATGGCTAGAAGTAAGATTTTTCTCAAATTGAAATGGAACTGATAAGCAATGCAGAGAGAGAGTGAGTAAAGTGAAGGTACTACCGGTATACTTCAGCAAAAGAAATGTCAATATAACAGGCACAACTGTCTTTAGTTATGCAACCTTTAAAAAATGGCATTCTTTCAAATGTAGCTGGGTTTTGTTTTGTGTTTGTCAGGTCTTTTTTATTAAATGTTTTTGTTTATGCCATTCACTTTAGATTATTACAAATATTTCAACAAAATATATTTCCATATAAAGCTTAGAGTGTGTCTGAATATTAAACTGAAATCAAATGTGTTGAAATTCTGGGGGAAAATAGTTTTACTTTTTTGAAACCTCACATTGCTGCTGCACTTCACAGGACCTGTCTGTTCCTGGTTTTGTGGCATTAACAGGGCATAGCCTTCACTCTGGATTTAAAATGTCAGTTTTATGACTGAATGAAAGCTATACTCAAGTCAGTTTATATCAACAGTTCCAAATCTTAGAAACAATGGTTGTGGTAAAGTTCCAGCTATTCCTTATTCTGAGTATAAACGGTATTGGTATATAAGACCTATCTTCCCACAAAGTGCGGTTGTACAGAAGATGAGAGCTTGTTCTTATGGCCATCTCAAACTGTGGTAGCAACCATGCAACAGCAGTCTTTGATGCCAATCAAGGACTAACTATTTTTTCCTGGTGCTACAGGCTAGAGATTAAGGAGAAACATACCCCAGGATTCTCTCATTTTCAAGATCTGAAAACCTTGATTCTTGCTTTCTACCCTGGCTTGATACAAAGCCACAATAAATCCTCCTCTTCATACATTTTTACCTTTACAAATCAATTCATCAATCAATCCACACAACCACAACAGGTCATAGAAAGCTGTCTTATAAAATTCTACCAGTATGGTTTTCTCTTACTAGAAGTAACTTCACCAGTTTACACAAAGAGGTCTTTCCCATTATCCTTTGAAATGCCTGGGATTGAACCTGTGAGATTCTACATGCCAAGCAAGGATTCTGTCACTGATCTATGGCCCTTCTCCAGCCTACTACTATCAAAAAATTTTGCTACAAAATGTTTCAGTCCCAGACTTCCTAAAAAGAAAGTGATTCCCCCATCTTCTGATTACCATAGAGAACACATTTAACCCCTCTAGGCAGATAGCCTGGAGGACACCATGAAAAAAATAAAACAAAATCCAAAATCCACAAAAGAACAATACCTTTACTGGCCAGCCAAAATGCACAAAACACACAATGCAAGCTTGTGAAGCTCCACTGGCTTCTTCATCAGGGAAAATGTTTTAAAAGGCATACAGAAGGAAGAAAGAGTGATGATGTTGGAGTCACAGGGCTATATTTTGAATAGATGTTGTCTCTCCTGTAGTTCAGTTGGTTTGGAGGGATCTGTGTTGTAGTTCAGTTAGTTTGGACTACAGCAGAGACAACATCTATACAAAATGTAAGTCTATGACTCCAGCACTGATCCAAAACACGCTGCAAAAATAATCCAGTCTGACACCACTTTGGCTGCCCTGACTCAATGCTAGGGAATCCTGGGAATTGTAGTTTTGTGAGACATTTAGACTTCTCTGTCAAAGAGCTCTGGCACCACAATAAACTACAATTCCCAGGATTCCCTAGCACTGAGCCAGGGCAATTAAAACAGTCTCAAACTGGGTTATTTCTGCAGTGTGTTTTGGATCACTGTCACTCTTTCTTCTTCCTGTATTTTTTTTAAACATCTTTTGCCTGATGATGAAGGCAATGGAACTTCAAAAGAATTCATTATGTGTTTTTTGAATTTTGGATAGCTAATAAAAGTATTGCTCTTTTGTTGATTTTGAATGTTGTTTTATTTTGCTGTATGGCCAGCACAGCCACCCTTGAATATGTGCCATGGAAAACGTCTTTGTCCACTGTTCCTGAACAACAGAAACATGTAATAAGCAAAATATTACAGAAAGAAAAGTGATACTGGCAACAATGGACTCTTTCAGACGTGGGAAATTGGAAGTATAATCCAAGGGCAATCCAAACGCAATCATGGGGTTTCACATTATTGCGAATTAGAGCTTCTCATGCAATTTTGGGCAAAAGGGAAGTCACTCCGAATGCAATCATAGGTTTCACGTTATTGCGAATTAAAGCTTCTCACGCAATTTCGGGCAAGGAGGGGTCATTTTTGGGTAATGGGAAGTCATTCTGAACACCTTCCGAATGCAATGGGGATTCACGTAAATTCGCTAAGCAAGCAAATTCACGTGAATTCGCATTGGCTCCATTCGAACTTGGGAGAAATTCCTCCCGTGTGAAAGAGTCCTGCGTTGTCTGAGAGAAAAAAAGCTTGGACAGTTTACTTTATTTGATGATAAATCATAGCATCCCCAACCAGCACTGTTATACTGATTTGGAAATTCTGGGAGTTGTAGTCAAAATAGCTTTTTGGCTGTTGTTACAGGCTTCTTATATGTTTTATGTTTATATTTTGCCAATTTCAAGACCTGAAGTTTGATATGAAAGTGTACACTGGTTAAAAAATAATGCAGTTTGTGCTTAATAAGCTTGCTATCTTAGTAAAGAAACACTGAGAGAGTAAAACATGTTGGCATTCTGAATACATTCAGTACTAGCTCCCCAGTCAAAAGGTAAACAAAAAGGATAATGAAAACAATTAAGACAGAAGGGCCCAATGAGAGCTATAGTAGATAGGTGATGTAACCAAATCCAGAGAGTAGTGACCTTGATAAAAGACTAGTAGAAGCACCCAGCCAAAGGTGGGAGGAGGGCAAACACAGCACTTAGTCATGCTTAAAGGCAAAGAGCCAAAATTTGAGTCAGTGGTCTCTGGTATTTCCCCCTTGAAGAACTACTCCAGAAGTAGATTGAAAAATATTTTAAAAGGCCTATAAACACTATAAAAGAAAGAAAACACAGCAGGCCTGTTCCTCTCTCTGTGCTGAAGAGACTGGTCTGTGCAACCATGCCATAAGGTGCACCTGTTTCACCCTACAGACCATGATATATGACATATGTAGGGATGGCCTACATAGATATGACAGAAGGATGTCATGAAGAAAACAGAATGAGCTTATTTTCTGTTGCTCCACAGACTAGAACATGAACCAATGGATTTAAATTACAAGAACTGAGATTCTACTTAAACATTAGGAAGAACTTCTTTACTGCAAGAACTGTTCAACAGTGGGAAAGACTGTCTTGGAGGGTGGTGAACTCTCTTGCTTTGGAGGTCTTTAAACAGAGGTTGGATAGGCATTTTCTAGGAGTGCTTTAGTTGTGTATTTCTTCATGGGATGGGTTGGACTACATGACCCATTGGGCTCCCTTCCAGTTCTTTGATTCTATATTAAGCATGATGTGATTCTCAATTAAAATAACTATTTATGCTCATTCTCCAGCAAATAGCTGTATGATTTCAGAGTTACGGTATATATTTTTTATTTTATCTTCTGTTTTTAATATATTTTAAACTGTTTTAATTATACAGATAATTTGATTACATTTTAAAATGATGGCCAATATCCCACATCAGGAAACTTAGCTATGAGGAGTAGATGGAGTTTTCTCCCATTCATCCCATCTCATCTCATGTACACCAATCATAATTCACCCACAGGATGCCAGTCAATTTTTTCATATATTTTACTGATGTTTTTAAGGCTATTTTTAAAAATATTTTAGAAACCACCTTAATTAAAGAATGTAGAAAAGGTGGGAGATAACGACAATTTTTATTTACATGTTTGTAGACCACTTTTTGAAGAAGGAGAGGGAATCATGCAGCCTTCCAGATGATATTGGACTGAAGGTCCCAGAATGCCTAACCATGAGTTATAGTGCTTAGAGCTTCTGGGACTTGAGTGCAACAACATCTGGAGGGCCTCATGATTTCTACTTGTGTGAAATAGTAAATGTTCTCCTGAAGCAGCTTCAAATATAGACTATGTACAATATAATGATTTATTTCAAAAACCATAATACTAAGGATAATAATTAAGAAGAACTAGTGCTAACAGTAAAATAAAAATGTCCACCCAAGTTAAAACAAAACCCTGAAATCCAATAAATTATTACAGCTACAATCACAACATATATCCAGCTAACAAATAAAATCCTTTTAGGAGAAAGAAATGGAAAACAAAAAAGGATTTAGGGCTCTTTTATTGCCCTGCAGTGATGGGGTCAGGTGCTTTTGTTGGCAAAGTGCTCCAAAATTTAGAATCACTCCAAAACAACCATATTCTCTTGTATCTGCAAAATTAACTTCTCTCAAAAAGGGGCTAGTGAGAAGGCCTCCTGTTCCTGATGCTAGACAGCCTGCCTTCCAAAAGATTCATTCCCAAGTCAGTTAAGGCTTTAATAGTCAGAATTTTAAATGAACCTTAACTTTAAATAAGACAACCACAGTAACTAAGCTAATGTAGTTGTACTACAGTCATAGTATTTAACACCAACTATATTTTGCACCAGCTGAAAGATCCAGACCATATTTAAAATCGGTCCCATGTACTCATTCCAGTAGCACATCACACCTTTCTATTGCATGTGAATCAGTGAGGCAACATGTAACCTCTCCAGATCTGCAGTTGCTATCTAAGCAGGTAAAAAGCATTTCTCAACACAAACATCACCCGAGCATCCCCAGTTAGGGATGCATTCAGAATTGCTCCTGGGCTGTTCATGTGGTTCTTCAAGGTGAATGAAAACCTCAAAGTAGCATAGTTCACTTTCCTAAAGAATGCACCTCCATCTTGTCTTGATTGGATTAAGCCTCAGCTTCTTTGCCTTCATCAACACCAAAACTGCCTCCAGGAACCATTCTGAGAGTTCCCCATGGATACATGAAGCAGAACAAAAGATGCTGAGTGATCCAAGAGACATTATTTCTACCCCAATCACCAGCCAAAGCCAGCATCCTAGCAGGGTGACCAAGGCTGTTTATGTGACAAAACCCAGCCAGAAATCAGACAGGATCAAAATAATCAGCATCACCTAATATTGCCTGGATGATGGTACCTGCTGAAGCACTTTGCCCAAAAATGGTAAATTAGACATTAAACAGCAGTTGTTCAAAACCATTAAAACTAAATTCAGCAATCAGGGCAGTGAGGGCCATGCCATCCCTCAAGGAGAAATCAATTGCTTTCAATATCCAAGTCTAAAGTCCAGTCCTGGCATATTTCAGAAGCCAGGATGAGCAAGAGAACATGAGGTAGGCGTCAGACATCAAAAAAGGAAAAAAGAAAAAGATCATGACCTCAGGCTGTAGTATCTACATCCATAGGTAGAGTTAACACTCCAGTCATATCTGTCTCCAACTCTTTGAAAACAGTGGCATCCAAATATGCATAAGTTTATCAATAAATGGGTGACAATGGGTTTTCAAGCTGTTCTGTTCCAGAATCTTCATCAGACAACAAGCACCTTTCAGGTGATCCTCTCCTGTAGTCCTTGTATGCTTCTCTGGCACCTAATATAGATTTTTTGTTCACACTCCTTCTCATCAAATTCTGTGGTTTCTCCCTCAAACATAAGATTACAGAGAGAAAAACCACAGAATAGCAATGGATAACGAGCCAGAGGACATTTAGATGCAAGACATTTTGAAATGATCACGTTGGTTGGTGGCTTGCATAGTCCTAGTGTTACAAGAGGCCAGGATAGCATCTAACTGAAAGATCCTTTCTATCCAAAGATCCAAAGAACTCAATACTGACTTAGATTTAGAACAGAGATTCTTAAACTCAGGCTCAAGACCGCAACATGCAAAAATTATTATTGCATTTGAATTTGTTTCCATTACCTGGAAAATTGTCTCTTCTGAGGAAAAAAATAATAATATCATAATGGGCAGAATCCTTTTGGTAGCATATGCTTGTATAACCTAGGGTTATTCAAGCATATGTCTTTTTAATGAAAGTGTGCAAAGAGGTATCCCAAACCACCTTGCCCAAAATCACCCCCTCCCATGCAAGCCTAATTCAAAAGCCAGGCATGACATACTTCATCTATTTAGAGTCTGGGAAAGAAGACATGTGCACAGGTAGTGTCTGGCTGCAGCTGAAAGGAAACATCCACCATTGCCCCCATCCCAGCTCTTTAGGATACTCGCAGAGACCTGACAGGGACAACAGCTGCTGTCTCCTCCCCACTTGTAGATATACAGCCAAGTGTTCTTTGGGTACCCCATGTCCACCCTGGTTCTGATTGTGGGTGTGCAAGCCACACCGGGAAGGTATACCTGGCATGAGTGGAAGCAGTAGCCCAGCACAACTGTACAGGCAGAGCATTACCTTTCTGCCCATATAGATCCAGAATCTCAGCCATTATTAACATATTGTTTCACTCAGAACGAGTGTAGGGTTTTACGGGATACTACTGTACATGCTCAGGTAACATGCAGTCATCATCATCTTCTTATGACATTTCCAATGGAATCAAATGGAATCAAATAAACTTCATCGGAGGTGCATAAACAAAAAAGGACCACTGATACAGACCCACAGGCTGACTCAGTGTAAGACACTTTCATATACTTAAACATACGAGGTGTGTTATTTCAGCACTTAAGTCCCATCCATCGTTCACTTGATTTTTCATCCCTCGCTAGAACAAGTCACACTGCCATAGAAATTCTTTACACTAGACGGAATGATAACAGAGAACATGGTAATATTACATGATATAATGGAGGCAGGAATAAGTCACCACAAAAAGAGTGTTTCAAGCAACTTTGACAAGATACCAGTAATGCTTGGAGGAAATTTGAAAATTACGATGGTGGTAGCACTGTACAGAGCTGGGAAGTAGCTTTGCTTCAAGGACAGATTTTATAAAGTCCCACTCATTATAAAACAGGATCTTGCCTCGTAGAAATCTACAGAGTTCTGGAAACATGATATCCTTGCCATGGAGAATAGAGAATGAGCCTCTGTCTAAATCAGTTTTTCAAAAAGAATGGCCTAATTTTTCATCTATCACAAGAACATATGTGGTTGCTGCAGAAAACAAAAGGCTACCAGACTTTCATGCTCCATCAAGTACTATGTCCAGATTGCAGCTCCTATTCCAAAAACATAACGGATGGGCTTTAAGTCTTAATTACCAGCAACAATTCCACTATTATTTTTAATACTAGCAGTCAACAATAAACCTTGTGTCCTTCTCTTCTGATTGCCTTCTCGTTTTCCCATTAAAACAGATCTCTCAGGATTTGAAGATCGTTTTGAAAATATACAAATATGTGCAATACATCAGAACCTACAACAGAGCAATAAAATCAAAGAGCATAAAGCATAAACATATATCTGAAAACTAAAAAATAATGTCATTTGGATAATCAAATTTTTACTTTTATTTTCTGTCCACTTCATCACAAGATATATTTTCCTTGTGACCAGTTTAAGGAGGGTCGAGAACAGAACCAAACCTCATAAACAGTGGATATAATTCATGCAGGTGGACTTCCTATCTTCAGATATGCAGATATTCAGTAAAGCTGCCAAAGCACAATATACCCCAAACCGTGCAGCATATGGACAAAAATCATGGGTTTAATTTTGCTCCTATTAGAAAAGTCCTATTTGCATCATTATTAGACCTCTAAAGGCTAAATGCAACTCTAGGAATGAGGAAATTTGCTTTTTTTCTATGTTTGAATTTTGTAAACCTCGAATTCTTTCCATCCTGAATATGAAGAAATTTGCAAATTTTGATCAGTCCTTAAAAAATGAACTGAAACAAAATTCTCCTCCAGACCAAACCCAAAAGGCAGCTAATCCCAAAATGGAGAGGGTCATGTTACATACATGCCTACTGTGTAGATGTGCAAGAAGAGGAAAAAATAAACAAGGAAGCAGGTGGCAACCTTGATTCGATGCTAACATGTCTGAATACACAGGGATTTGATTCTAGAGTTAAGTACTCAAAACCTGAATGGATGACTCTGAAGTTCCCACGTTTGAATTTTTTAAAATCTCAAGTTCTTTCTGTCCCAGATATGAAGAGGTCTGCAAAATGTGGTAAATTCTTACCAAATAGGAAAGGAAAGGAAACTTTGTCCCATTTCCATTGTCTCCCACTACAGCTGCTGGCCAGACAAGTGGCTCCCCATTGCCCAAACCTTCCATGGGGAACATATAAGAGATGATAGAAATGAGGTTGCTCTTTTTCCTTGCCTCTCTGAGACCTTCTACTGCTTCTGCTGGAGATACAGTGCTCCTCAATCTCCCTCATATTGTAACATTTGTAAACATGCACCACATTCCAAAGTCCCTATTGTGGTAACACCTGGATCATGCCAGACAAAAAAGGCACACAATTCTCAACAAGAAGCCAATACTTTCTGGACCACTGATGTTTAAAAACATGACAGAATTCTGCGGAACTTCAGCAGTGCCTCTCTCACCTGGAAGCCGTGCATCAAGATTTGCCTCTAAGAGAATGTTACATACAATAAAAGAAGCTTGACCTGGATAACAAATTTAAAAAAACAAACCAAAAGGAGCAAATTGTTTGGAATAAATAGCGAACAAGAACAACGTTGCCAGGTCTTATAAGCATATAACAAGAAGCTGGGTCTGTAAATCAACTGATGTGCCTGAACTTATATGTTTTAATTAGAGATGCAATCATAAAAGGAAAAAGTGGAATTTAAGGTCAATCTGTGGCTCCCCTCCCCCCCCCCAACAAAATGTAGACTATTTCCTCCAAAACAAGATTGCCATTATGCCAAGATGGCCTTGCAGACAGGTACAGGTAACACTGAGACACAGTCCCACGCAGTCACTGGCAGTCAGAAGCCAAGCCTTTGAGCACAGATCTTCCCTTTGCCCCAACTGCAGCTCTCCACAGCTGCCTCCTCTCTCCCCTCAAAACCCATCTTAGCTGAGAGGTGGCTGGGCTCTCCCAACAACAAGGGCTGCAGCACCCACAACCAGTGGCACTTCCATGACCTGCACACCCCTGTCCTCAGCAGCAGTGCCACCTAGCCTGGCAGAAAGTGATGGGCTACCATGGCGACTTTTAGATGGTCTCATCCACCAGCTTGGATTTATAGTCAGACAGCTGGGATTTAGTCAGGAGTCGGGGAGAGAGGGCAAAAGCTTTGGGCCAGCCCTAATATGATGCTGCTGCAGTCAGAAAGGGGAGAAAGCTTTTTAAAAGGTGTTTAATTGTATTTTTTTTATGAGGTATTTATCCTCTGGTGTAAGTGTGTGTGTGTGTGTGCCTGTGTATTTGTGAGCCTGCCTGGATGGCAACGTAAACAGATACTGTGGTGTGTGGGTGTGAGTGTGGGTGTGTGGGTGCCCATATTGACCTCTTGTGTGTAGGAAGGAAGGGGTGTTGGAATGGCTCCCAGCTGTCTCTTATTGATTGATCACCGCCTTGAGTCTCTATAGGGGGAGAAAGGCGGGATAGAAGTAAATAATAACGAAGAAGGAGAAGAAGAAGAAGAAGAAGAAGAAGAAGAAGAAGATAGTAATAATGATAGTGATGTTGATGACCATAATGATGGTAATAATAATAACATTGATGATGATATTTATTTATTTATTTATTTACTTTATTTATACCCTGTTCTTCAGCACTAAATGCTCTCAGGGCAACTTACAGATAGCTAATGATAACTATAGATGATGATGTTGATGATATTTATTTATCTATTGTATTTATACTCCCCTCTTCAGCCCCAAAGGCTCTCAGACCTGCTTTCAGATAGCTAATGATAACTATAGATGATGATGATGGTGATGGTGATGATTATATTTATTTATTTACTGTATTTATATCCTGCTCTTCAAAGGCTCTCAGAGCTGCTTACAGATAGCTAATGATAACTCAAGATGATGATGATGATGATGATGATGATATCCTTTGAAGGTGCCTGGATAGCCAGAGCAGCCTGAGGGGGCTTGCCAACCATTCCCACCCAGCTCCAATCCCTGACATACACACACACACACACACACACACACTCACAACACAAGCCCCTCCCGCCTCCCCTCAAGCCAGGTTTTGCATTGAACATTGAAGAACCAAGTGGACGCCCCCCGTCCCCCAGAGCCCTCTTCCACCCAGAGCACCCCTTCCTTCCCACCCCTCTCTCTGTCTTCCCTTCTTTTTCCTCTTCCTCTGGCCCCAAGGCAGCTGGGGAAAGGAGAGCAGGACCAGGGGTCCAGGTGGAGGACAGGCCAGCGCCACAATGGAGGACCCTTACCTCATAAGCCAAGCCCCCAAGCCCTCCTAGGGAGAGGGCAACAACCCAAGGAGGAGGGATGCTGAGGGTGGGAATTCCAGAAGGCGGGAAGGAAGGGAAAACTGGAGGACCTCTCTCTCCTCCACTCTCCTGCTGCTGCTCACCTTGCCTTGGAGGAGCCTGGGGGGGGGGGGGTCCCACCTTCTTCTTCTTCCTCCTCCTCCTCCTCCTCCTCCAGGCTTGCTTTCTCTCTTTCCTTCCTTCCTTCCTTCCTCCAGCTCCCTGCTGCTGCAGAGCCACCCGGACTCTGCAATGCTCAGCAGCCACACAAACACACACCACCACAGAAAAGAGACACACACAGATACACACAACACCACCACACAATGGCAAAGGCGCACAGGCAAGCAGAGGAGGAGAGACTGAGAGAGAAACAGAGAGAGGAGGGAGTTGGGAGGGGAAGAAGACAAGCCTCCAGGGCTGCATCCACATTGGAGGAATAATAACCCGGCTTGGTCCCGCTTTAACTCTTTCTGTGGCTCAAGGCTATGGAATTCTGGGAGCTGGAGTTTGTTGTGGGCCCGAAGGGCCCACAACAAACTCCAGCTCCCAGAATTCCATAGCAGCTGACCCAACCAAAGAGTTAAAGCGCCACCAAACCGGGTTATTATTTCTCTAGTGCTGTCCTGCTAAAATGGTGAGATTATCACACTAGGGTCAATTCCGGAACCATCCCGCAATCATCTCATTACTACCCCACAATCATTCCATTGCCAATAATGGGATATTCATTGCCAATAATGGGGTGACCCCAAAGGCTGCCGTGGCTGGCCGGGCATTTTAATCTCAAGCATCCTCAGTTATTTCAACAGGAGACCACAAAACAAAATCCTCCGGGAGCGTGTGTTGTGTGCCTTCCAGGCGTTTCCAGCTCACTAAGGCGAACCTATCCTGGGGTTTTCTTGGCAGGATTTGTTCAGAGGAGGTTTGCCACTGACTTCCCCTGAGGCTGAGAGAGTGCGACTTGCTCAAGGTCACCCAGTGGGGTTTCCATGGCTGAGCTGAAATTCGAACCCTGGCCTTCAGAGTTGTAGTCTCTGGACTCTTTCAAACGGGGAGGAATTTCTCCCAACTCCGAATGGAGGCAATGCGGATTTATGTAAATTCGCTTGTTTAGCGAATTTACATGAACCCCTGCTCCGTTCGGAATTACTTCCCATTACCCGAAATTAACCCCCTCCTGCCCGAATTTGCATGCGAAGCTTTAATTCGCAATAAGGTAAAACCCATGATTGCATTCGAATTGGCTTCCCTCCTGCCCAAATTTGCATGTGAAGAGTTAATTTGCAATAACATAAAACCCATGATTGCATTCGAATTGACCTTAAATTATACTTCCAATTTAGCCTTGTATGAAAGAGTCCTCACACTCAAAGCACAACACCACACTCTCCTGCAAGTAAAACTCTTTACAATGAAAACCCTCCCTCAGCTACATATTCCAAAGTCCCTGCAGTTTACTCTGTTTTTCTAGATGCAGCTCAGGCCCATCTTTGTAGACCAGGGTGGGCAAGGTAAGATGCCAAGGCCATTTTTGAGGCCCACAATGATCCCTGAGCCCTCTCCCCATTTTATTTTTTAAATTCAAAGCTTTCCCCACCATTCTAGGCTTCTAGCATCCTTCCTGGTTAAATAAATATCTCCTGGGCCTAAAACAACTGTGAAAGGGGAAAGAGGTCAGATTACTCCAAAGACACCACTACAGTTTGTGGTGGGAACATTTGCACAGTAGAAGCCAAGAGTCCAGTCCTGGTTGCCCCATCCTTTTTGCTGTCCCAAGTATGGTGGCAGACGAAAAGATGCAGGAGTGGTCATTTCATCAGTGTTGGGAAGCCACACTTTCCCTGTTGGTGCCAATGCCCCCAGGGAAGGGCTGGCCTGTTGGCTGGCAGCTTCAGTGACAACAGCCGCCCACATCCCCCATTTCAACTGCTCTCCCCCATATCTCTGTCTCTTTTCAGCTTAGTGATGTGATTGACAGCAAGCCTTTCAAAGGCCACCCACGCACATGCTCCGCACACAGAGACACACACAGAGAGGCACACACACACACGTTTCTCTGAAAGAGCCAAGAAGATGAGGAAGAGGGTGGGCGGGTGGGATGGATGGGGAAACATGAATGAAATATTGAAGCTGCAGAAAGGCCCAGGAGGCAAAAGACGGGCCTAGGGTGGGGATGGCGAAGGGGAAGGGGAAGGAGAGCAGCCGAAGAGGCAAGGCCATCTCCCCAGCAGCATCTAGCCCTCCCTTTTAGAAAACAGCAGCCTTTATAGTTGTAACGTTGATGTCTCATTTTCAAAATTGTTTCTCGGTGAAGAGAAACATGCAGATAACACCCAGTTTTTCTACTACACCCTGACAAATGGCGAACAACTGCCCACAGAAAATTCTCGCTCACACAGTTGTGGCAGCCACAACGAAAGTGTCTAATGTTCAGCTTGCCACCGTTGGCTGCAGGTAGTGACACACAACAACGGGTAGCCTTCTGCTTTTTTCATGTGACCCAAAAGAGATTCCACAGACCATCCTATTTCAAAGGCATACTGAAAATGAATTACTTTATTAATTAATAATCCATGATGAGTTGAACCTCCAAATTGTACTTTTTGTGTTTGTTAAATATGGTTGAAGGGATGGGGGTTAGGTAGAGTTATTTGCAGTTTTTCCTCCTTTGCAGGGGTCCTGTGCCCAAGCAAATGTGGAGGACTGACTGTAAACAGTTCCAGAACTATCCTTACTGGTGTGGCCCCTGATGGCCTCCATATCAGCTTCCATATCAGCACAGAGATGAACTGGTTCTGTGTTGTTGTTTTTTTAAGACTCCAAGGTCCTGAACCTCCTTTAGTGATACATTTCAGCACTCTGGATAGATTCAGACATATTAGTAAAAAAGAAGCAAAAGCAGAACAGCCTAAAAGCAAACTCTGGCATCTCCAGTTAACAATAGGAAATGTGTGCTGGGAACAGTCTCTGCTTGACACATTGAAGAATTCCTGCCCAGTGGAAAATGATAATAATAATATCAGTACTATACAGAGTTAGGTTTGTAAGTCCCACTGAATTGTGGGTGGGAGGTGTACTTCTGAATTGGTATGCAAGCCGGCATGGTGTAGTGGTTTGAGTGTTAGACTATGACTCTAGAGACTAGGATTCAAATCCCAGTTCAGCCATGTAACCCCACTGGTTCCCAGTGGGGTTACATGGCTCAGATGATAGCAATGACAAGCCCCCTTTGAAGAAACGTGCCAGTAACACCTCAAGATAGGCTTGCCTTAGGGTCTTCATAAGTCAGAAATGACTTGAAGGCACACAACAACAACAGGACTGTATTGCTAGATGGGTAAACAGCCTGACATGCTATACAGCAATGTTCTGTGTTCAGTGGAAGAGAAATGTGCACAGCTAATATCCAGTGCCTAAAACAGTTGAGCCTAAAGCCTGTCTATTACAACAATCTACTGAGTGCTCATTTCAGGTTTTCCCATTACTGCTGAAAGTTATGAAAGAACAAAAACCAAGCATAATTTGACCAAAGGGGAAAAATTTGTGTGCCCTAGACACAGCTTTATGGGAGCTTTTAAATAGGGGAGGATGCTAATACATAGACTAATCTTGGCAGATTCAACAGGAGCCAGAACACTTATTTTAGTAAATGCACTAATAAGTAAATGTGAAAGGTTCTTTATGTGTCACTTCTGGAATGCTACATAGTAGTTTTCTTTAGCAATAAATATTATGGAACCTTAAAGCCCAACATATTTATTATGGCACAAGCTTTCATGGATTAGAGCCTGCCTATCAGATCTGAGTAATGTTATCCTTGGTTGGAAGTTGTATATATGTGTAACAAGATACATTCAGTTATATACTAAAGGGAAAAAAAACTAAACAATGCAGTCAAATATGTAGTGAAATGAACTTAGTTTGTGACAGATCCACAAAACTTTAGTGAGTATGGTATTACAAAGCATCTTAGCTTTGGCAAGTCAGTTAGCATTTGTAATGGAACAAACAAGCATTCTCTTGATCTAAGCTTACATGGATGAAGCAAACTTCTTGATAAGTTCTAATTCAGCATTTTCATGCTGAAGCATCCCTTTGAAAATTCTTTTGTAAGAAAATGACTCCCTTTAAATTAGAACTGGAGTCTCTTAGGAGATCAGAATGTTCTCCTGCTGGCTTCAAAATCTTGCAGACATTTTTTTTCCATCTTATTCTTTTGAATAAACTAAAAGAAATGATCTTCCATGTGTACTTACTTGTGATCAGAGGAGTTTCCAACAGTTTTCTAGTCATTATCACAACAGCCTCAAAAAGCCAATGCAATTCTCAGTTAGGGTATTGGGGGAAAAATTCTGTATTATGCTCCAGTCAGCAAGTGTTCCAGGAATCAGGTTAGTTACAATACACGAGCTGTTGAGCAGTCCATTCAGTCCAGATCAGTCACAGGGTAAGCACCCTCCCCCCCAAAAAAGATGATTGAAAGCAATAATCAGCCAGGGGTGGCTAGGAAATTTATAGGCAGCTGTTCCAAGACTTCAGGTGCCTAATTATATCAACATCTCCTGCTTAATAATTTCTGGGAGTGACACAATCTTTCTTTGTCCTGTGGTCACTCAATGAATGATGGCAATTGATCTTCAGTATCTGCAGCCTCCTGCTGAGGAGCAGTCCCTCCGTCAACCCTAAACTCCTTGGCTTGAAATGATCAGACGCTGCAAATTCCTGGCAATCTACTTCCTCCACTCCTTCTGAATCATTGGACTCTAAAGTGTGAGTTATGACAATTGTGATAAAGGCCCATTTCCACTGTGTGTATCCGGTGGGAGCCACCATTTCAAAAGGACAATAGGCAAGTCTCTCAGGGACTTCAGTAATCCAATACGATTAATCAGTCTCTGGAGGCAGACCAGAGAAAATTGGTCTCCACTCTTGCAAAAATGTACAATAGACTTAAAACCTAATCCAGCACTCAACAACCTTATGGTTGTTTCCTGTTATTTTGTGTTAGAATTTCCATTGACATCAGCCAGCATGACAAAAGGGGTGATAGGAACCATAGGCCAAACCATCTGGAAGACACCACATGGGGGAAGTCTGTTCTGAACTGCTTGTGACATTGGAACCATCACTGGCCTCCTCATATCATGAGCTCTCTCTCCTGAACAGGACACCAGATCCAAATTGTGTCCTGATACATATTAATTGCAATAGAACCACGACTATCATATCAGTCATGAAACTGCAAATCAGAGCAGACAAGACAAACTCCAAGTGAATGTTAAGATTCCTGGGGAATACATATCTTTGGCTTCCCAACACCAGATCTGAGACCATCTCCATCTGGAGACAGAATAATGAATAAAAAGGGATTAATATGCTTAGTTATTTGTTAATAGGCTTAACAGTCTAATTCAACTGCATTTAGGTTGAAAGGGGTGAACTTTGTTAAGTTTATGTTAAGTTGCAATTGAAATTGAAATTGAAATACTGTATCTTGCTAAACATCTCATTACAATAAAGTAGGAAAATGTCCTATATGATTATTTTACTGATTTCTTCAATTATTACTCATTCTCATGAACATCTCACCAAAAGTTTCAGGATTTGGATCTTCAGAATTCAGTCTACTGATGTAGATAACAAAGAAATTTTATGCAGTGTCTGGTACAGAACACAGGATAACCAACTGGATGCAGAGAAGGTTATCACACCTTCCAGGTTGGTTACCTTTTGGTTTAAAGGCATTTAACCTTAAGATTGCCTATAATATCAAAAAAGGTTGGCTCTTTAACAGTCTCACTCTCATCTAATTAATTAATTAATTAGTAACAATTCTTTCTCTCTCATTTAATTAACTAATTGATGATAATTCTGGAATTAAGATAATGCAAAAATTCCCATTTTACTTTTTAAAAAACCAATTATGTTACTCTGCTTTGTTAGAAAATCTCAGGAAATTTTAGCATGAGCAGTATAGCAAAACCATATCCCAAAACCATATAAAGAAACTTAAAATTAAGAGTTTGCAGAATAGGTGTGGTGGCATCTTTATAGATCATGGTGGCCAAGGTAAGATCACAAGGCCATTTCTGAGGCCCACAAGAGCGCTGAGCCCTCTCCTCAATTTTTAAAAAACATTTTTCAAGGTTTCCCCTCATTCCAGACTTCTAGTATCCTTCCTGCTTAAATAAATGCCTCCTGGCCTGAAACAACTGAGAAAGGGAAACGTGGTGAAGTTACCCAGCACACTGCTATAGTCTGTGGTGGGAGTATTTGTAGCAAAATCAAATAAAGGTAATTAAAAACAAGTTAAAAATGGAGGGTAGGGAGAGAAACTGTGGGGAGGTGTCAACTGAGGTGGCCCCTCAAATCCTTCCAGTTGATCACTGCTGTTGATAACCAAGGAAACCCAAATTCTCCTTTTACTTCTGTCTGGGCTAGTGCAGAAACCAGTAGTCATGCTGGGCAGATAGTTTTGACAGCCTTCTCATAATAGTTGTGATCCAGGTCATGAATACTATCAGGAACTCAGAAAGAGAAAAGGTTTTGGACAAAAGTATTGTACTCTAAACCATGAATATGTTGGCACAGTATAGACTTATATGAGTATTTCTAGAAGTGTCATTGATGTGCATGCAGAGACCTATACAGACTGTATCAAGAAGGATATGGACAAACTGGAGTGTGTTCAGAGGAAAGCAGCCAAGGTGGTAAGAAGTCTGAAAAACAAGCTCTATGAGGAGCAGCTTAGAGAGCTGGATATGTTTAGCTTGGAGAAGAGAGGACTGAGAAGTGATTTGGTAGCCATCTTTAAATAGCTGAAGAGATGTCATGTAGAAGATGGAGAAATCTTGTTTTCTGCTCCTCCGGAGACTAGAATGTAAACTAATGGATTCAGATTACAAGTAAAGAGATTCCAGCTAAACATTAGGAAGACCGCAGAGGATAATAGACTCTCCTTTACACAGAGGTTGGGTAGCCACTTTGAGGGGATTAGATGTCTAGATGCTCTTTGAAGTCCCTTCCAGCTCTATGATTCGATGAACCTGGAGGACAAAGTCTTTCCACAAAGCAGAGAAATTGTGGTTTGAGAACAACTGTGAAGTAACCCAAAGCAGAATGGTTTAAACTAGCTGCAGACTAAGGCTATGGAATGTTATAAGCATTCTTGAAGTAAAACCTAATGTTTAAATATTTTGAGTAGCAGCAGTATTTTATTCTGAACTGTCATTATTTTTACATTTCTGCTGCTATGTAGAGTATAATTTGTACTCCATAGGCTGTAATCAACATTCTACTAAAATAAATTACAAAATTCTGATTAATTTTAATTAGGGCTGCAAGCATCAATGTGATTAATCAGCTAAACTTTTAATCACACATTAAAATCTGACTGTGTTTAAACAGAGGGACTTGCTATGAGGACATGGCTTATGTTATGTAGACTGTGTGTATTAATTGTAATTGAAATTAAAAATGGCATTGGAAGCAGGAGCTCCTCCCATCTCAATAACTTTTGGTTCAGCATGCCAACTATCAGACATAGGAGCAATGTGGAAGCTCTTTTCATCTGCAGTAAATATCTGAATACACAGAACCTGGATAAGTCTAACTGGGAACCTTATTCTGTTGGAAGCTTTCATGACCTTCAGTTGTCCAAGTTGCACTCTTGGTTCAATATTATTATTGCTGTTATGACTGTGATCATCATCATTATGAAGATTTGTAGTTTGGTGAAGGCTCTCTTGACAGACCTGGCTGAATAACTCACCAAACTACACATTCCAGGGTTATGTAGGATAAGTCATGGGGTCTCAAACTTCCTTAATTCTGCAATGTGCCTTTACCCTTTTCATGTACGACACCAGAAATGTAATCATAAAATTACATTTTCATTAATATTTTTAAAAGAACTCTCAAGAAACATGGGAGCTTCAGCTTTTATGGGATCGTTTTTGTGATAACAAAATCCTGTATAAAGGCTTGAGATGACAGACAGAACCACAGTTTTCCTAGCTGGAAATCTGTGGCTGGGTTTATTTTATTAGATTTGCTAAGAGGAGCTGCTACATGAGAGTACATTCTTGTTAAATTTTTATCAACATATTCTTGTTCTTCTATGATTGAATCTCTGACTTTTAAATTCTTTGGAATATTGCTTTATATTGCAAGAGATTTTATAGTGAAAAATATAATCAGGTTGATCTTAAAAGTCATCTTCATTTAAAACTAATTTACTGTATGTTAGTATTCTGAAAGATTCTAATACATGCTCAGGAGTGATATTTAGTGGTGGGAGATGGAGACATGCTAAATTATTGCCCAGCTGGCCAATAACACACACACACACACACACACACACACACACACAGATTGCACAAAGATACCATTAGTCACAACTGAGACAATTAAAATTTGGCATGCACACCAAAGGGAAGGACTATAGGGGTGTGAACTCCAGGTGCACACGGTTTTAAATATTTTTATTTTAATTAATTTTAATGTGACCATGCTTTAATTTAAATGTGACCTGCACCTTCAGTCAGTAGCTGGGAGACATTCCTAACCAGTGCATCCATTTGCTTGTCCAAATAATTTAAAGGAAATAGTCCAAGGGACAGTGTTAGAGGGCTGCCTCCTACCACCATGTGAGGTAGACCCTCCTCATTGGCTTAAAGTGGATATCCCCCATCCTAGGATCTATAAGGATGCACCATGGGCAAAAACCATGCCTAGGGATACTAGCAGCCATGGCTTCACTCAGACAAGGTGAACAAAGCTAAATAGCTTTGCTTCAGGCCTTCAGCAGAATCAAATTAAGAACCATTTTAACCCATGTAAAGCCAAGAACTTTCACTAGCTGTTGTTGCAAAGAGCCAGAGTCCCAAGACTATGTAAATTGAATATAACTGGACTGAAAAAGGTCTAAAGAAAGGTTAGTTCTTTGCTTTTGAGATCCTTGGTGAAATAGAGAGAAAGCATTTGTTATCATCATTGTCATTGGCATCATATAGTCATCATCTTCATCATCACATTTGTCAAAGACAGAACACAGAAACTTCTCCAAACCAGAATCTCATATGTACACATTTATTTCCCATTCCATGAACTGCACTTCTCAATTACTTATGATTTATTTCCTTCTTTAGGATTTATGTAAAAACAAAAAGAAAAAAAACCAAATGTTATCCTACAATACATTCTGAAATTGACCATATATCAATGTTCTTTTATCTTTGATATGTACTTAGGTCTCAACAAAGTCATCCAAATATAGTGTATGGGAATCCTCATTGTCTGTTGAAAATTTCAGGCATAATCTCTTCCAAGATGTAAACCTCCCATGTTGAAACAGAATGGTTTCTGGTTCATTTCCAGGCACAATTCAAAATACTTGTTTTGACCTATAGTGATTATCCAATCACTGTGATAAGAGAGTAGTAAAGTAGCCTGACAGGGAATCAATTGATTTATTTTCCTTGTTCCAATGACTATGAAGATTATCAGATGGGCAAATTGGGGAAGAAAAAGGCATACTCCTGGCAAAGTTGTGTGATCACGCTGAAGATTTTCAGATGATGTTGTGATTATCCAGGACTTAGCCCATGAAGTTCCAAGAATGCTCCACCAACAAACCATTCCTGGGACTTCCCTGTGAATGGTTTGTTGTTGGAGCATTCCTGGATCTTCATGGGCTAAGTCCTGGATAAGCACAGTGTGTCTGAAAATCTTCATCACAATTGCACAACTTTGCTAGGGGTAGGGGTATGCCTTTTAGTCCCCCCCCCCCATCGTATAATCTCCTAAATCTGTATCCACACCTGAGAATACAAGGATGTTTCCAAAGAAGCTAGCAGCACTCTTCCATCATAGTAGCTTCAGGCCTCATACTGTATAAAAGTAAACACAGTTCTTTCCTTGAGGGAAAGGGAGATGTTTGCACCTTCAAAAGGAAAATCCAGATGTTATTTCCTTTGTTTCATTGTCTTTATTCCCACTCAATTTACAGCCCTGGGGGTGCTCACTTTTTGAAACATATCACAGCAAAATATAGATGCCATGCAGTGGTGCCACTAGGGCAATGCAGACTGGGAAGTTTATCGCATTCACTTTTTCCTCCATTATAGGGATGGGAATGGGACTCTCAGAGCGTGCCTGAATGGATTTTATCACACAGCCAAGCGTCCACAAACAGGTCCCATTCTGTCACCCATCCCCATTCAGTGCTGGGAAGAGTCATTTTTGTCCGTTCAGGCGTGCTCCTGAGAGTCCCGTTCCCGTTCCCATCCCCATAATGGAGGAAAAAGTGAATGCAATAAACTTCTGGGTGACATCAAGCCTGGAGACACTACTGATGCCATGACCACAACATTGTTTTCCAGTTCTCTTCTTGCAAGCTATTTTACCATATCTAGCTGATGAGGAACCCTGTGAAAGGTTGAAAGGACTGTAATGTATTTTGTGCCTTTTCCTTTTCCCAATAAAGGTATTACCACAAGATGGATTTTGAATTTTTATTTATTTGTTGATTTTGTGGCCAACATGGCCACTCCTGTAATGTTCTTTATTATCTTCCTAGGAGACCATGGCAAGAAAGCCTGAAAAGCAGTTCAAGCATCATGTGTGAAAATGTCCTAAAGAAAGGTTAGATCTTTGCTTTTGAGATCTTTGGTGAAGTAGAGAGAAGGAATTTAATAAACAGCAGAAAACAAATAGGAGATAAATACATACATTTATGAGCGCCTGTATATTATAAATATTAAAAAGATGTAATAAATAAATGAAATAATCAATTGTTCCTATATAAAATATGCACCATTCAAGCTAATAAACTGCCTTAAATCTTGTGCTGGGAGAAAGGCAGGATGTTAAATGCATAAATAACAGCAGTAAGGGTGAAGGTCCATAAGGCATAAATCCATAGCTGGAAGAAGGTAAATGGCCAAAAGGTCTGGACAGGTCTTCAATAAACAAAGGCCAGGTGTTCTTAATAAACAGCAACAACAGTAATGAAACAATCATCCTTTGTATAACGTTTCATGGAAGACCTACAGGCTACTGTCAGAATGCAGCTTTCATTGTTGTCCAGCTCTCCAGATGCTGCACTTTTGCATCCTGGCTTACCACTCTGGGAATCACATGGAATTCTACTTTCTCTTTTTACCTGTGTGTGTGTGTGTGTCCATGCATGGTAGGTGTAAAATAAGGTCGTGCTACACAGAAGAATTGCTATGCAATTAAGCAATGCAACAAAAACGGGCCAGTTCTGACTATCACTAGCTGTGCCCCCTGTCCCCAATGACTTTTTCCATGTGTCAATGGAAAATGTGATCAGCCCATTATCATGCTTGAGATTGTGCAAAGCATTTCATTTGTGTCATCACAGTAACACACCATCAAAGATAAGCCTGTGTATTATCACATGCTTCCTGAAGAAGGATGAGGTGGAGAGTTGAGATATGACTGGCTTACCTAAGGAGAACAGGTGAATTCACAGCAACACAAAGATTTGAACTGGAGATGTTGCATTCTCAACTGAGTCTCTGACCATTTCAATACAAGGAGATTCATTGATGTTAGTTATCTCCCTCCCAATCAAGCTTCCTCCCCACCAAACTTTGACAAAGTTTCCTTGAGTCAGTCAAACCGTCAACTTAATGTGCTGCCCTCTCTTTTTCTTAGGTAAACTCAAAGAAATACTGGGGGTGATCAGGAATAGAAAAAGAGCAGGGAGTTCATGATGAATGGGAGTTTCTCAAAAGGGAGATACTGAAGGCACAATTTCAAACTGTTCCAACAAGGAGGGAAAATAGGAGGTGGCTCAAGAAACCAAGATGGATGACTAAAGAACTTTCAACGGAGCTAAGTTTTAAACAGCACATGTATAAAAAATGGAAAAAGGGAGGAATTCAAACAAATAGCCAGCACGTGTAGAGATAAAGTCAGAAAAGCTAAAGTGCAAAATGAACTCAGGCTTGCTAGAGAAGTCAAGAACAATAAAAAGTGCTTTTTTGGGTATGTCCACAGCAAAAGGAAAAAGAAGGAAATGGTAGGGCCATTGTGTGGTGAAGATGGCAAAATGCTAACAGGGGACAGAGAAAAGGCAGAATTACTCAACACCTTCTTTGCTTCAGTCTTCTCAGAAAAGGCAAAGGGTGCCCAACCTAAGGATAATGGGGCAGAAGACGGAATAGGGGAATTTCAGCACAGAATAAGTAAAGAAATAGTACAGGAATACCGGGTTAACCTAAATGAATACAAGTCTCCAGGACCAGATGAACTACATCCAAGGGTATTACAAGAACTGTCAAATGTAATATTGGAACCATTGGCAATAATCTTTGAGAACTCCTGGAGAACAGGAGAAGTCCCAGCAGACTGGAGGAGGGCAAATGTTGTCCCAATCTTCAAAAAGGGGGGAAAAAGAGGATCCCAACAATTATCGTCCAGTTAGTCTGACATCAATACCAGGAAAGATTCTGGAGCAGATCATTAAACAGAGAGTCTGTGAATATCTAGAAGATAATTCCACAATCATAAAAAGCCAACATGGGTTTCAGAGAACAAGTAATGCTAGACAAATCTGATCTCTTTTTTTGATAAAATTACCAGCTTGGTAGATGAAGGGAATGCTGTGGATATAGTATATCTTGATTTCAGTAAGGCCTTTGACAAGGTTCCCCATGACATTCTTGCAAAAAAGCTTGTAAAACGTGGACCAGACAAGGTAACTGTTACATGGATTTGTAAGTGGTTGACTGGCCGCACACAAAGGGTGCTCAACAATGGTTCCTTTTCATCCTGGAGAGAAGTGACAAGTGGGGTGCCACAGGGTTCTGTCCTGGGCCCAGTGCTATTCAATATCTTTATTAATGACTTGGATGACAGTACTGAGAGCCTAGTTATAAAATTTGCAGATGACACCAAATTAGAAGGAGTAGCTAATACCCCAGAGGACAGGATCAAAATTCATTATCACCTGAATAGACTAGAAAGCTGGGCCAAAGCTAACAAAATGAAATTCAATGCAGAGAAATGTAAGGTACTGCACTTAGGGCGCAAAAATGAAATGCACAGATATAAGATGGGGGGCATCTGGCTGAATGAAAGTATGTGTGAAAGGGATCTAGGAGTCCAAGTAGACCACAAGTTGAACATGAGTCAACAGTGTGATGCAGCAGCTAAAAAGGCCAATGAAATTTTAGGCTGCATTAATAGAAGTATAGTGTCTAGATCAAGGGAAGTAATAGTGCCACTCTATTCTGCTTTGGTCAGGCCCCACCTGGAATACTGTGTCTAGTTCTGGGCACCACAATTCAAAAAGGATGTGGAGAACTGGAGCGGGTCCAAAGGAGGGTGACTAAAATGGTAAAGGGTCTGGAAACTATGCCCTATGAGGAACACCTTAGGGAGCTGGGAATGTTTAGCCTGGAGAAGAGAAGGTTAAGAGGTGATATGATAGCCCTGTTTAAATATTTGAAGGGATGTCACATTGAGGAGGGAGCAAGTTTGTTTTCTGCTGCTCCAGAGAACAGGACTCGGAACAATGGATGCAAACTGTAGGAAAACAGATTCCACCTCAACATTACGAAGAACTTCCTGATAGTAAGGGCTGTTCAACAGTGGAACACACTCCCTCGGAGAGTGGTGGAGTCACCTTCCTTGGAGATCTTTAAGCAGAGGCTGGATGGCCATCTGTTGGGTATGCTTTGATTTGGAGTTCCTGCATGGCAAGGGGTTGGACTGGATGGCCCTTGTGGTCTCTTCCAACTCTATGATTCTATGATTCTATGAAATCACCAAGGATTAATTAAAACAGATAGCTAGCATATGTAAGGGGAAAGTCAGAAAAGCAAAAGCACAGAATAAGCTCAGGCTTGCTGGAGAGGTTAAGAACAATAAAAAGGGCTTTTTTGTGTATGTCTGTAACAAGAAGAAGGAAATGGTATGGCCAATACATGAAGAATGTGATGAAATGCTAATGGGACAGAGAAAAGGAAGAATTACTCAACACCTTCTTTGCCTCAGTGCTCTCAGAAAAGGAAAAGGGTGCTCAACTTGAAGAAAATGGAACAGAGGACATAATAGGAGAAATGCAGCACAGAATAAAGAGGTAAAGAGGAAGTACAGAAATACCTGGTTAATCTAAATGAATTTAAAGGGTGAAGCAGACTGTCCCAAAGGAGCAGCTTCTGCTTGCCCCTTTGAGCACTGGATTGGGGCTGTGGCAACCACACGCCACAGCCCCAAAAGAACCACACATTTTTCCAGCCCCAAAAGAAGTGGCAAAATGCTGCCCCTTTTTGGGATGCAAAAAATCCACCCCATTAGCTGCACCAGCAGCTCTTCCTCATTTCTTTGGAGTCTAATCACTCCACAGCAGGAACGTCCCAATGCTGCCTGCCATCTGGGTGGGTGGTGCAATGTCAGCTTGGCAGCGCAGTCGGATATGCAGCATGCGGATACCATGCCCCACACCACCCTGAAGCTGGCCTTTTTTGCCAGTCTATTGAGCCACTAAGTCTCCAAGACCAGATGAGCTACATCCAAGGGTATTAAAAGAACTGGCAAATGTAATCTCAGAGCCATTGGCAATAATTTTTGAGAACTCCTAGAGAATAGGTGTAGTCCCAGCAGACTGGAGGAGGGCAAACATTCTCCCCATCTTCCAAAAGGAGAAAAAGAGGGCCCCAATTATTATCATCCAGTTAGTCTGGCATCAATATCAGGAAAGATTCTAGAGCAGATAATTAAACAGAGAGTCTGTGAACATTTAGAAAGCAATGGCATAATCACAAAAAGTCATGGGTTTCTGAGAAACAAATCATGCCAGCCTAATCTGATCTCCTTTTTTGATAAAAGTACTACCGGTAGCTTGGTAAACAAAGGGAATGCTGTAGATATAGCATATCTCGATTTCAGCAAGGTGTTTGACAAGGTCCCCCATGATATTCTTGCAGACAAGCTGGTAAAATGTGGGCTACACAATGTGACTGTTAGGTGGATTTTTAATTGGTTGAACGGCTGAATCCAAAGGGTGCACAACAGTGGCTCCTCTTCATCCTGAATAGAAGTGACTAGTGGGGCGTCACAGGGTTCTGTCCTGGGCCCAGTGCTATTCAACATCTTTATCAATGACTTGAATGAAAGAATAGGGTGCATGCTTATCAAATTTTCAGGTGACACCAAAGTAGGAGGAATAGCTAATACCACAGAAGACAGGGCCAACATTCAAGATAACCATAATAAATTATAAAGCTGGGCCAAAGGTAACAAAATGAATTTCAACATGGAGAAATGTAAGGTATTGCACTTAGGGCAGAAAAATGAAATGCATAGATATAGGATGGGGGACATCTTGCTGAATGAGACTATGGTGTGAAAGGGATCTAGGCATCCTAGTAGACCACAAGTTGAACATGAGTCAAAAGTGTGATGTGGCAGCTAAAAGGCCAAGGGGATTTTAGGCTGGATCAATAGAAGTATAGTGCCTAGATCAAGGGATGTAATAGTGCCACTCTATTCTGCTTTAGTTAGGCCTCACATGGAATACTGTGTCCAGTTCTGAGCCGCACAATTCAAAAAGCATGTTGACAAGTTGGAGCATGTCCAGAGGAAAGCAATCAAAATGGTGAAGGGTCTGGAAACCTGCCTTATGTTTCCTCAAAAGTCTTAGAGAGTCTTAGGGAGCTGGGTATGTTTAGCCTGCAGAAGAGTAGGTTAAGAGGTGATATGATGGCCCTGTTTAAATAATTGAAGGGGTGTCACATTGAGGATGGAGACTAGAACACAGAACAATGGATGCAGGAAAAGAGATTCCACCTCAACATTAGGAGGAACTTCTTGACAGTTAGAGTTGTTTGACAGTGGAACACACTCCCTCAGAGACTGGTGGAGTCTCCTTTTTTGGAGGTTTTTACACAGAGCCTGGATGGCCATCTGTTGGGGATGCTTTGATTGAGAGTTCCTGCATGGCAGGGGCTTGGATTGGACAGCCTTTGTAGTCTCTTCCAACTCTATGGAGTTTATCATACGACAGTATTTGGGGGTATAATCCAATGGCAATCCAAACGCAATCATGGATTGCCCATTATTGTGAATGAGTGTATCTCACGCAATTTCGGTAATGGGAAGTCATTTCGAATGCAATCAAGGGGTTTCACGTAATTGCGTATTAAAGTATCTCACGCAATTTTGGGCAATGGGGGGTCATTTTCTGGAAATGGGAAGTCATTCTGAATGCATTCCGAATGCAATCAGATTTCACATAAATTCGCTAAACTAGCAAATTTACATGAATTCGAATTGGCTCCATTCGATATTGGGAGAAATTCCTCCCATGTAATAAACTCATATATTCTATTATTCTCTTATTCAACTGCATGAAAGAGTGGGGCCACAGCTGGATTAAGACCTCTAGAGGCCCTAAGCACTTTAAAGATTTTGGTGCTCACACACACACACGCACACACACACACACACACACACACATCACATTCATATGAGCCTCAGTAGACCATGTGGCAGTTTACAAGTTACCAGATTCTAACTTTATTGTATGTCCCAGATTAATATATGTCATTAACCTCTATTATTACTATTTTATCTATTTGATTGTTTTTATTATTGTATATTTTAATGTACAACTTTTTTCATTTATTGTGAGAGCCTTTTTTGTGGAAGTTGGCTCAGCTACACCATTTGCAGTTTTACATCATATTATCCATAGTAAAGCCCCTCTTCCCTTGATGCCCTAAGCACATGCTTAATGGTTAATCCAGCCCTGGGCAGGGCTCTCATAAGCAGGAGGAGGTGAACTGGATGTTTTTGTGGTGGCAAAGTACATGGACTATGTAGGGCAGAGACATATTAGTCAGAAATGATTTCATGACACTGCATAAGGAATGGACTTGTGATGGCATATGCTTATGTTTGGCTTTTGGGGTTGGGGGTATTTCAGAGCCTCATGGTTATTGGGAGAGTGTATCTACCCGCATGAATTTTTGTGTTCATATTAATGTGTCAGCATGACTCATCTACAGTGCATATTACTGCCAGTGCTGTTACAGACCTTGTTCTGAGTCAGAAAGCAACTTGGTGACAGAAAATTCTGGGGAGCCCAATCCTAGTGATTTTCCCAGTGGGACACACATCGTTAGTAGCTTTCAGCATGCTCTGAGTCAGAGCTCAGCACAGCAGATGAAAACAGACTTGCACATGAGGAGGGAAGGAAGACTGTTTCATTACTCAAAGCGAATTGCTTCCAAAATGTCACTCTCATTCCTGAATGGGACACAACATTGATAGTGGAATGAAAAAAATAAAATAAATCTATACTTCAACCTTTGTCATTTGCCACAATAAAATCTAATATGTTCCCAAAGGAGCAAAGAAATATCTCATAGCACACAACAGCACTACACAGTCTGTTCAGGTGAAACACTTCTTAGCAAAAGGTACGGAAAACAACCACCACATCCTCCTGGGATGAACCAGGTATGAAAAATATTTGTTGTGATTTGCCATCAAGCCAGCTTTGAATTTTGGCAACTCTATTAATAAGAGACCTCCAAGAGCCCCAGCAACACAGGGGCTGTGGCTTTCTTCATTGACTCAATCAAATGTGGTCTTCTTTTCTTTCTTTCTTCTACTTTCTCCACCATTTTCATCATTTCCAATGAGTCCTGTCATCTCATGATATGTCCAAAGTATGGTAGTCTGGCTTTAGTCATTTTGGCTTTTTGGGGGAGTCAAAGAGCCAACCAGAAGTCCAGATTAAATCAGGGCTGAAGGAATAAAAAACAACAGGCAAGATTTAAAAAATCAGGATTAGATTCTGAGGAATGAGACATGAAATTGGGAGGAGGGCACATCAACAGTTTCAGATATGCAGATGACACCATACTGCTAGCAGAAAATAGCAAAGATTATTATTATTATTATTATTATTATTATTATTAACCTTTATTTATATAGCGCTGTAAATTTACACAAAGATTTGAAGCAATTACTGAGGAAAGTCAAGGAAGAAATTAAAAGGCAGCTTTATAGTTGGACATTAAGGGGGGGGGATAATGATCACAAATGATTTACATAACTGTAAATGAAGACATGGAAATAATTCAAGATTTCCCATACCTCGGCTCTGTCATTGATCAGGACAGAGACTACAGTCAAGAAATCATAAAAAGCCTAAGACATGGAAGGGTAGCTATGAAGAAACAATGGTAGATCCTGAAGTGTAAAGATATATCAATGATTAATAAAGTTAGCTGTGAAAAGTAGCTGTGAAAGCTGGACAATGAAGCAAGAAGATAGGAAGAAAATCAATGCATTTGATATGTGGTGCTGAAGGAGAGTTCTTCAGGGAGACTAGATTGCTAAAAAGGTAAATGAACTCTCCCCAGAAGCCAAGAAGATTAAACTGTGTACTTTGGCCATATCATGAGAAGGCATGAGTCACTAGAAAAGAGAGTAATGCTGAACAAGGCAGTAGAAAAAGAGGAAGACCACATTACAGATGGATAGATTCAATCTAGAAAGCCACAGCCCTGAGTCTACAGTTGATGACAACTGTATAACAGGGTGACTTGGATATATCATTCTCTCTATCATTCATAGGCTCATCATAAGTTGACTTTACTGTAGTTAACAACAACAAAGGAGAACATTCAAATAATACAGATCAATAAGACTGGCTGAGTCAGTGCATCACTGGAACTAGATGCCATCTTACAGAATGACTCGAGAAGCATAGATGGCCAGAGTCACTCCAGGACTAAAGCCAACCTCAATGTGTTGGCTGGTGATACAACCTGTGGTTTGGTGGCTCACTACTTTAAGGTAGCTGGTTGTATCCTTCTTGGTTTGCATACTTACAGCCACCATTAAACTATCTCTGCCATTCATGGCCTGTGACAGGGTCCTGTGAAGGAAGAACCTGGGCAACTCTGGTAAGAAACAGCCAATCACAGCTCAGGGAATACTGCAAAGTGGGGTCTATGGGGGAGAAAGAATAAAAATCCAAAGCTTGTCTCTGAAAGCAGGCAGATAGGAAAGAGCTGTAATGAACAGAACAGTCAGCCAGAGGGAAGAACAGAATAGGGTTTTGGGGAGCTGTGAAGTTTTAAGTTGTCCAGGAGCCATAGCTATTTGTGTCTTAATAAACTTCCACTTGTTTGTTTTTACAACAGTTTCTGTCTACTCCTATTAAGTTGGTGAGGGATCCGGTCACGTTTACAACAGCAAATCTAGCAAAACAATACCACAATACAATCACAATAGATGGTCACCTTGGGACCCAGGAACCCAATCGAGGATGGGGTTGAGACAGGCAAAGTGCAAGGTGAATAACCAGAGACCTGGAAAGGGATCAATCACAGTCCCACCCAAAATGTTGCAGTGAGGTGCCCCCCTGCTTGGGCTAGAAGCTTTTACTGATGCCATATCAGTCACAAAGGTAAACTGTAGTGAAAGTGTGGTGGTGGTGGTGGTGGTACAGAGATAACTGCAGGGTTGGGGAAGAGGATATCTCTCCTCTCTCTATGATACCTCCTAATGACATGGCTTAAACCCTCATCATGTGTTTGTATGTGCCCTAAGGCTAACTTTCAGCCATTATTCCTGGTGCTGAAAATAGGGTCATTAGTAGTCTTATATTCTAGAATACATTTTCTCCCCTTATGAGTGTTGGTGGGAGCAGCTTGTTAATTATAGACTTTCTGTACTAGAATGAGCTATTCAGCAGGTTATATGTTTAGTAGTTCCACTTGAATAACTTCTTGTGTTCTCATGATGGTTGTTTATTTTGCAGTTTACCAATTTCTCTGAATTTTTTTCAGTTTAGGAATTGTGATCTTAAAAGAATGGCTCAAACCTGTCCTGCTTTAAAAGCTGATGAAAATGTGTGTGCATATAACTGTGTGCATGCACTTTAATATGAGGGTACAGGTATACCCTATTTATTGAAGTAAATGTGTTCCTGGGCATTATTTCTTTAACAGAAAATTTGGTGTTATTTGGTAGACGTAGCATGGGAAGAATAAGGATAGTTTTCTGAACCACACAAAAGAACAGCTGTTGGCCTTGTTTGTTGTGGGCAGGTACACACAGATGCAGAATGCTCACTTTGAGTAGAATCCTATTATTTTCCAGCTCATATTTACTGCATTGTTTACGGCAGACACACTATTGAAACCTGACACCCAAAGCTTGTGTTTCTGTAGCTCTGCTTCACTATCCTCCCAATTCCAGTGCTGATGAAAGCCATTCACTTAGACAGAGAATGGGTGGGGTGAGCTCAGGTTGAATGGGCACAAAAAATTAGTTAAAAGAAGCTTCTTTGTCAGAGGCTTTATTAACAGAGGTATGCCTGTACTGATAACAAATTCATACTGTGGTTGTGTGCCTTCAAGTTATTTCTGACTTATGGAGACCCTAAAGTGAAATTATCACAGGGGTTTTTTGACAAGTTTATTCAGAAAGGGTTTGCCATTGCCATCTTCTGAGGCTATGAGAATGTGCCCAAGATTGGCCAGTAACTTTATATAGCCAAGATGGGATTTGAACCCTGGCCTCCAGAGTCATAGTCCAATGCTCAAACACTAAACCATGCTGGTTCCTCCAACAATTTTATTGAGCTGCTCCTCAAATGGCTTCCTGGATTGCATAGTTTGATAATCTTTGAACTTTATTAATATTAGGTTTCTACATTTGAATTATATTTCACTAAATGTGTACGGTTTTCAAGGCAATGTAACAATGTAGTCTTCCCTCATGATGTTCAAGCAGTGGGTCCAGAGCATCCAAGTTAAAGCAGACAATCTTACTTTAAAGATTACAAATTGCAATTTTAGACCATTCATAAAATGAGGAGGGACACTCCTCCACTTGTTGGAAATATCTATTAAATATTATACAGCAGTGCTGGAGAGAGGGGCTCCAATGACACCATTCCAGTGTTGTTGTCATGGTTACTGTGATGTCATCAAAATACCATGGTTACCAGGAGCTTCATTTATTTCAAATATTAGAGGAAATGGGGAGGGGGCTTTCCCCAAAGTTTGATGCTGTATTCTTTTAGAAGATTTCCATTGGTTTGTAATTAATTTGCACAAAAGAAATTATTCATGACTTATTGGACTGAAAAAAACTAGTTAGCTTGCCCTACTCTTTGAGATAAAACATTCATTCTTTTTAGCTTGTATACATTAGGGAACACTAAATGTAACATCTACTATCAAGTGTATAATCAAAATACTAGATTGCAAATGGGGGTGAGGTGGGGGTACCACACACTAAAGTTAAGATTGCAGAGCTGTAATTATCTACCAAGGAGTAAATCTTATTAAACTCAATGGGACTCATTTCTGAGTAGGCATGCATCAATTGCGATATGTTAGCCTCAATTTTATTTAATGAAAGGAACTCAGTTCCAAGTGAATATAACTGGGAGGGGAGATATAATGTATTTATTGGGCAGAATGATTTACTGAATGATACATCTCAGGTAAAATGAGAGATTTTACTAAGGCTGTCAGACTGATAATTTGGCTTTTAGCTGAAAAGGAGCAAAAGAATGTAATTGGAAAAAGGTTTTGGAAAGAAAGAAAGAAAGAAAGAAAGAAAGGTGGGTGGGTTTTTGTGGGGTTTTCGGACTACATGGCCATGTTCTGGAAGAGTTTATTCCTGATGTTTCACCAGCATCTGTGGCTGGCATCTTCATTATCTAAAGATGCCAGCCACAGACGCTGGTGAAATGTCAGGAATAAACTCTTCCAGAACATGGTCACATAGCCTGAAAACCCCACAAAAACAAAACAAAACAAAACAAAAACAACTATGGATTCCAGTCATGAAAGCCTTTGACTTCACAAAGAAAGAAGGCCATTTTACTCTGTTGAATTATAGCACTACAATTCCACTTTAACTGCTACAGCAACAAATCCTAGGATTGGCTGATTAGGCAGAGTCAGCCCGATAGTTCATTAAACTACAAACCCAAGGATTCCACGGGATGCACCTATGCAGTTATAGTGGAATGGGAGTGCTATAATTCTGTAGCCTGAAAACTACATTCTGTAGCCTGAAAACCCTGGGGGGAGGGGAGAGTTTGCTAAACCGAAACAGAGACACCAGTAAACTGAGATCCATTTTTACCACACCCAGGTACAATATGTTATACAGTCGTCCCTCCCAATTTGCGGGCAATCCATTCTAGACCCCTCCCCCCATGCGAATTAGAAAAACCACAAATATTCAAAGTCCATTGGTTAAAATTGGTGTGAGCTCCTGTGCATGGTGCTATGTGTGAGGCTCAGGCATTCAAACCATTTTGTCTCTCCTTGCTTGCTGACCATGAAGGAGCGAGGCAGCTGACTCCAACTCCATGAACAGGGAGGGATGAATGTAGTTCAATTTTTCAACAAAGACATGCACAACAAATGAGAAACCAATGGGTATTTGTTGATGCACAAAAACCAATGGGTATTTGTTGAGAAATGGCTCTCACACAGGAAGGCCCCTTTAAGTGTTCATGCCAACACTTGCCACATTGACCAATGCGCAAAATAAAAAAAAATAAAAATAAAAGTATTGGTGCCAGTGGCACTGATGGCTTCCAAGCCAATGCAGCAATAAATCTTCTCTGAGTTTAGTCTGAATCTATAAGGAATTTTCCAAGGTGCTGAAACTATTTAGGGTAGCTTCTTTAAAGTCTAGATAAAAACCTGAAGAATGTTCACAGAAATCATTGGCTTCCACTAAGGAGTGGTTGCACACATGTCTATGTTGGTGTTAGAATAGAACAGAATATATTCACAAAGTTGGAACCACAAGGGCCGTCCAGTTCAACCCCCTGCCATGCAGCAATACACAATCAAAGTACACACAGCCAGCTGGAAGACCTGCCCAACCCCGCCTGCGGAGGAGGACTCTTAGGGAGCCGGTGGGAGTGGCGTCCCTCATTGCTGGCCCCCGGCTCCTCAGCTGAGCACCTGCGCCAGCCGGAAGACCTGCTTGACCCCGCCCACGGAGGAGGACTAGTTGTTTGAGTGTTGGACTATGACTCTGAAGACCAGAATTTGAATCCCCTCTCACCTATGGAAAGCCACTGGGCAAAGCACACTCTCTCAGCCTCAGAGGATGGCAATGCTAAATCCTCTCTGAACAAATCTTGCCAAGAAAACCCCATGGTTTGGGTCGCCATAAGTTGGAAACAACTTGAAGGCACACAACAACAACATTTGGGATGTAAATCAAATTATCTAGGCCTTGTTTGCAGTGATTAGGATACTCCGGGGCAGCCTTCAGTATCCTGGCCCCACAGGTACCCCCATTTCCCCCATTACCTGGCCCTCCATTTCCACACTACACAGGCATCTCACTGGGCTACCCAGCACACCTGCCACCTCCATGGGTCACTTGCTTGGATCAGAACAAGGCACCTAGTTACAGTCACATGCTGGGCACTTTACTCTGACCTCAAAACAAGTGACACGTGGTGATGGCAGATACACCAGGCAGCCCAGCAGGATATCTAAACAGACAGCCACTGCACCACAGAAACAGAGAACTTCAAATCTTCCTGGAAGATCCAGAACAACAAGGAAGTTTTAAAAATGTGTTTTAATATTCCCTAGTTCTGGTGCAGAACATGCTGAACATTGTCTGTACCTTTCGCACCAGAACCAGGGTTTGGGCTATGCATTGTTCAGACAGGATAACACCAGAACTGGGAGTGGATTTGGGCCTTCTCACCCACGCAGACAAGGCCCAAGTCTCTTCCATGTGCAGTGACAAAACTGAGTGGAATAATCGTCCTGTCCCTTTCCCTAACAAATGAAAAACAATATAATATGTCACTTGTTTTGAGGTCAGAACCAAGTGCCCAGCATGTGTTTGTAACTAGGTACTTTGTTCTGACCTCAGAAGCAAGCAACCCATGGAGGTGGTGGGCAGCCCAGTGAGATGCCTGTGTAGACAGTCAACACAATGCCAAAAAGGAGGGTCAGGTAATAGGGGGAAATGGGACAGCTGGAGTATCCTGACCAGTGCAGACAAGGCCTAAGTAATTATAGATTTACACCCTAAATGCTTCTTCATTTGTAGTTCTGTTGAGCTCCATTTCCCTTGTTACTGTACACATACACAAGTTGCAGTCCTGAATGTCTGATACAGTGGTCCTCCGGGTTACGAAGGTAATCCATTCCGGATTACCTTTTGTAACCCGGAAGCATTCGTTTCCTGGGGGACCGCTATTTTCAACGGACCACGCTGCCGATTTAAAGGGGCCGCGCGGGTTTTTTTTTTCCCGTATCCCGGGGGATCTTTCGGATCCCGGGGGATACTTTAGCGGTCCCGCCGGTTTCGTACCCCGGGGTTTTCGTACCCCGGGGGATTCGTAAACCGGGGGACCACTGTATAGCAAGCAGTTTATAAAAATAAATATGTGCATTTTGCCCCCTCCTCCTTCAATATCTGATTGATCTACGCTTCGCTAAAATGACATTGGCTTTTGCATGGATAAGGTTAGAATAAAGAGCCTTGGTAGTGCAGTGTACTGTACTGCAGCCATTCACTCACAAACCACAAGGTTGTGAGTTCAATACCAGCAAGGGACTCAGGATTGACTGAGTCTTGTATCCTTCCAAAATCACTAAACTGAGTCCCCAGCTTGTTGGGGGCAATTAGCTTATGTATTGTAAACTGCTTAGGGAGTGCTTACGTGAACTGATAAGCTATATAGAAACATACTTGCTATTGCTATTGCTACTTTGCTTAGATATTTTAGCTATAATTAGAGGGGTAACTGAGGGGTTGTCTGCATGGGCCAAAAAACCCATATTCCCCTTGGGCTTGGCTCATGTTCCCCTTGTTCAGTTCAACCATCTTTGGGCTAGGATTGGACCTGGATCCAGACCGGACATGGATCCAGTCTGATCCCAGGGTAAACAGCCTGATTTGACTCCTGGTTTAGCACAGAGTGTCCTGGAAAATCTGCAGCAAACACTGGCTGTTTAGATCCCCCCTCATGCTTCTGAACTTGTCACACTGTACTCAGAAGCCACCCATTGCTGCATCTGATGCCAAAATGGGGTGCTTGGCTATGTGGGTGCAGCCAGGCACCTTGTTCCTATATCAGATGCAGTGACGGGGTGCGTGGGTGGGTTCTGACTATGAAGTAAGGAGCACACACTGGTAGCAAGCCCTGGGTCAGCACAGGGATGGGTGTGTAAACACCTGCCTGTCCCCACACCAATCCAGGGACTGACCTAGGTGAACACCACGGCCAGAATGGCATGAGCTCAGCCCATGCTATCCTGGCCCATCTGCTCAGCCCCAAGAACCCTTAGACAGGTGAGTTCAACTCTAGAGGAAGAGAAGAGACAGAAGATGAAAAAGAGAAGATTGCCAGCCAAGCAGAGCAGAGCTTGAAGTGACTCCAGAAAAGAAAGTTGGATGAGGATATATTCCAGAACAAAGGATCTTGGCTTCTGTTCCAACACTCAGAATCGTGTGGGACATGCATTTACCACACCATTACTGTTGCATGTGACTAAAATTCAGGCTACTGTCACACTGCAGAATTCGTGCAGTTTGATACTGCTTTAACTGTCATGGAATTCTGGGATTTGTAATTTGTTATGCCACTAGAGCTCTCAGACAGAGAAGGCTAAATATATCACAAAATGACAAATCCCAGAATTCCATAGCAGTGAACCATGGCAGTTAAAGCAGTGTCAAACTACATTAATTCTACAGTGTAGATGCAGCCTCAGTAGCACAGTTCACCTCCCATAAACAAGGCATATAGGGAGCAGAAATCTTTCTTTAAAGTAGAGTCATAATTCTAGGATACTTCCTGGAATGTAATTTTCCTTTATAACAACTTACACACTTCCCATAGGCTTTGTTTTAAGGTGGAAATGTAGATGGTGTGCCATTACACTCCTGAACTTCAGCGATCAGCTTCTAGAATTAGCATAGGAGGGGGAGTGAACTTTAAGGACCTCAAAATGGGTAGGAGTCTACATGTTGCCAACTGTTGGTGCACTTTGTCAAATAAAGAAGAAAAGGCTCAGAAGATGTTTAAAGAAGGGGGAAAGAGAGAGGGAGTGTGTGTCAGCTGTGAGCAAGTAGCACAGACAGAAAAATATGATTTCAAATAACCATCCAAATATTTAAAAGTAAAGATAATCTACTGCCAAACAAAAATGACACAAATCCAAACTAGTGGCACAAATACCTTTGATAACTTGTGGCCAAGGTGCAATTCACTGATGCAACTTAATAGCTAAGTAATTTATTCTCCTCTTATGCCAAATAGTTACACACATTACAATACTAGGACAATGGCCAGGCAAACGTCATAGACAAAAATTGCACTTTATTGCTTTATTACTCATTTCCGACTTCTAAGTTAAGATACTTTAGTAAAGCTGTTATACAAACTATTGCTACAGATTTAACAATTCAGAACACAGAAGTACAATGCACGGTGGGAGTAGGGAGCAATCCAGTTGTCCTATGTGGGCTGAAAAAACACATTTTAAAAATATTCTGATTACACAGACAGCATAGCTCTAAGATCAGTCATCTCCAGTTACAAGTGTTCCAACACCCACCTGAATCTATTGTGCAGTTCCTATAATGGGCAATCATGGAATGGAGCTGTCAGAGAAGTGGACGTTCTTAACACAGGACTCCTATACTTATGTGAATGATTACTTGTTCTATGGTTAGCATGTGTGCACCTGGGTCACATTCAGAAGTTGCTCTGGGAACTATAGCAGCAGTTCAGTCCAGAATCCCAAAGCCAACCCCTTCAGCCACCGTCCAATTGGTGTCAACCTCACAATAAAAATCACAGATTTGATACAAGCCAACATAATCAGAGAACAAATTATTGTGTTATTTACATGGGCTGAGAAAAAAACTACCATCAGATCACAGAACATGCATTTGTGGATACACAGACAAATTATGATTTATGATTTAAGTAAAAGTCATGAGGATTCATAAGGATTTGGGCCTTGAAATGTGCTCTCATCCTTTATGGTTTTTAGTTTTATTTTATAGCTCAGACTTAAAGGCTTGTAGTGACTTCAGCAATTTTCTGGAGCAATGCCTAAGGTTTATTTTACTGCCGTTGATTATGCATAACTTCCTGCAGGCTGGCTCCTGAACCAACCCACTTTCATCCAGGGTAAAGACCTGTTATGTCTAAGATATGTCTCAGTAGACCTTAGTAAAGATGCTATATAGCAATAACAAGTACATCTCTATACTGCTTATCAGTGAACTAAGCACTCCCTAAGTGGTTTATAATGTGTAAGCTAATTTCCCCCAACAATCTGGTACTCATTTTAGGGACCATGGAAGGGTGCAAGGCTGAGTGGACTTTGGAGCCCCTGGGATTGAACTCACAACCTTGTGACAGCAGTACAGACATTTAACCATTGCACCACAAGGGCTCCTTATAAAGGACAAGACATATTAATAGGACTACCATTGGTCTTCCTTTTCATCTGTGTATATTGGTGACTCTGGTAAAAGCTAACGCCCTGAGCAGCATAACCTCATCGTGATCTAGTCATGCATAGCCATGCAGACCTAGTTATGCTGAAATAGCAAAGCAGCATTTCTATCCTGCCTGGTTGTTGTTGTTGTTGTTGTTGTTGTTGTTGTTTCCTATAGTCTCAGAATCCCCTAAACAACATCGCCACCATGGCTAGATTAGAGGAGTGGTAATACAAAAAGGCAATTTTCCACCAGGGCAAATAATTATGGCTGTAAAATTGTAAGTGCTATATTGTGATAGTAGTTGGTGACATTTTAACTGTCATGTCCCAGTTGCATGGAACACTGAGTTTTGTATTTTGGGGAGAAGCTTAGAGTTCTCTGCTAGAGAGCTGTAGTGCAGGGAAGTGGACTAGAGCTCTCTAACAGTGATGTTTAAATACCTAAAAAAGATTTTAAAAATCCCAGGATTCCATAAGAAGAAGTCAATGCAATTAAAATGGTATGAAACTACTGTATTTGTGCAGTGAGGATAGACACAGGCTGCTGTCATACTGCAGAAATAAAGCAGCTTGACACCAACTTCTATGGATTAACACTATGGAATTCTGGGATTTGTATTTTGATGGGCCATCAGAGATCTCTGATAGGGAAGGCTAAATAGCTCACAAAACTATACATCTCAGAATTCCATAGTGTTGAGTCATGGCAGTTAAAGCAGTGTCAAACTGCTTTAACCTCCACTCTTCTCTAACTAATGACTAGAAACAGGGCATGAAGTAATCACATGTTTGTTCCTCATCCTCAGTCCTGGGAGTGTCACACCGACACGTGCAAGATTGGACCAACAATGTAAGGCATACCACTAATGTGTGAAATTCTACTTTGTTTTATTTTGAAGGCACAGTGATATGTGAAGGTGGGGCCTTTCAGCTAGAAGAGGTATATTCAAACTAACCACTGTGTTCATATGACAAGAAGAAAAAAAAGAGTTCTTCACCTCCTATTATTTCAAGAGAAAAGGAGAAACCCTTCACTTGCAGAGCCTTCTGCAGTTTATTAACAACCAAACAAAAAGGCCATTAGATTCTCTCTAATATACATGGTACATGATTGAACAAGGCATCATTGTTTCAATTAGTCACACCAATTCTGAATTATACCCTGTTTTAATTAAGTGAAGAGGGAGAAACTCTACATGAATATTAAATAGCTTCATGGGGATACATTTCAGTATAATGAATTCTTGGTAAAATAAGAATGGAAACATTGCAAAGAAAATGCCACTGTTTGGGAACCACAACTTCATTCACCTTCTTGAGATTAATAATAATAATAATAATAATAATAATAGATCTATTTCTAGCCCACCCAATCACAAACAATCTGGGCAGGTTACAACAATAAAATACATGAAGTTACAATAAAATCAAACCCTAAACCTCCCCCGACCTGGCCTGAAAAGCTAGAGAACCTTCAAGGCAATGTTAGTGAAACTTTCTTATGCTGGTGAGGAGAGAATGTGGAATCCAGGGGCAGGAGCAGTGTTGGGGAGTTCACTTCCTTGTGAATTGCTAGATATAATTTTATGACAAGTCAAGAAATGTCATCAGAGAACATTTGTGTGATTACTCCAAAAGGCCCACAGGCAAAGCCACAACAGAGGAGCCTCAATGCTTCTTGCTAATGGATAGTCAACAGAGACCAGGTGGGAATAATTAATACACTTAATCATGTCATACCTGGGGGATCATCATATTCCTATGCTTTGAGAATACTGAGAATACATTGAGCACTTCCTCCCTATATTTGTTCAGGTGTGGCACACAATGAATACAGTCCATTTTTAAAATATCGGAAACAGCAGTACATGCAAATGTCTTCAATTAATATATAATTCACATATATTTATGAACATTTCCTGGAACTTAGAGAAAGGAAAGCTATCATGGCCTGGTAACATCAAGGCCTTCTGACCCTGGTCTTCTGGGGAGACCTTTCTCTCTGTCCCATCACCTTTGCAGGTCCATCTGGTAGGAACAGGAGAGAGGGCTTGTTCAGGAGCTGCCCTTAGGCTCTGGAACACCCTTACTAAACAGGTTAAACTAATTCCATCTATGCTATCCTTTCATAGATAGGCAAAGAACTTATTTTGACAGGCCTTTGCATATTTCCATTGCATGTAGAGGAGGCCCTAGTTCAGAACATAGTGTCTCAATAGATAGTAAGGCTAGGGAAAAATTCTGTCAGAGTCCTTGGAAAGATGCTGCTGGTTTAGAAGAGGGATATGTGGCTCCCATATGTTGCTGAACTGAAACTGCTGAACTGAAACAACTATTATCCCTCATCTTTGGCCATTCTGGATTGGACTGATGGAAGATGCAGTCCAGCAGCATCTGGGAGGGCGCTGGAGGAAACAATATTGGGTTAGGTGTACCTAAGAAACTTACTCAGTTCAGTCACCCCTCCATATCCACAGATTCTGTATCCATAGATTCAACTAAGCACAATTTAAAATGATTCACAGGAAAAAAAATCCAAAAAGCAAAGCTTGATTTTGCCAGTTTTTTTATAGGGGACACCATTTTACTATTCCACTGTATATTATGGGACTTGAGCATCCATGGATATTGGTATCACACCAGGTCCTGGAAACAAACCTCAGTAGATACTAAAGGCCCACTGTATCAGTGAAATGTTGTTGTTGTATTCCTTCAAATCATTTCTCTGACCTATATCAACTATAAGGTGAACCCATCACAGGGTTTTCTGTGGCTGAGTGTATGTGTCTTGCCCAAGGTCACCCAGTGGGTTTCCATGGTCAAGTGAGGAATTGAACTCTGGTCTCCAAGACTCAAGCCACTACACTCAAGCCACTAAGGCCTTTGACAAGGTTCCCCATGACATTATTGCAAACAAGCTTGTAAAATGTGGGCTAGACAAGGTAACTGTTACGTGGATTTGTAATTGGTTGACTTGCCGCACCCAAAGGGTGCTCAACAATGGCTCCTTTTCAACCTGGAAAGAAGTGACAAGTGGGGTGCCACAGGGTTCTGTACTGGGCCCAGTGCTATTCAACATCTTTATTAATGACTTGGATGACAGAATTGGGGGCATACTTATCAAATTTGCAGATGACACCAAATTAGGAGTAGTAGCCAATACTCCAGAAGACAGAATCAAAATTCAAAATGACCTGAATAGACTAGAAAGCTGGGCCAACGCTAACAAAATGAAATTCAATGCAGAGACATGTAAGGTACTGCACTTAGGGCACAAAAATGAAATGCACAGATATAAGATGGGGGGCATCTGGCTGAATGAAACTATGTGTGAAAGGGATCTAGGAGTCGAAGTAGACCATAAGTTGAACATGAGTCAACAGTGCTATGCGGCAGCTAAAAAGGCCAATGCTATTTTAGGCTGCATCAATAGAAGTATAGTGCCTAGATCAAGTGAAGTAATAGTGCCACTCTATTCTGCTTTGGTCAGGCCCCAGCTGGAATACTGTGTCCAGTTCTGGGCACCACAATTCAAAAACGATGTAGAGAAACTGGAGCGTGTCCAAAGGAGGGCAACTAAGATGGTGAAGGGTATTGAAATCATGCCCTATGAGGACCGCCTTAAGGAACTGGGGATGTTTAGCCTGGAGAAGAGAAGGTTAAGAGGTGATATGATCGCCCTGTTTAAATATTTGAAGGGATGTCATATTGAGGAGGGAGCAAGCTTGTTTTCTGCTGCTCCAGAGACTAGAACGTGGAACAATGGATGCAAGCTGCAGGAAAAGAGATTCTACCTCAACATTAGGAGGAACTTCCTGATAGTAAGGGCGACAGTGGAACACACTCCCTCGGAGTGTAGTGGAGTCTCTGTCCTTGGAGGTCTTTAAGCAGAGGCTGGATGGCCATCTGTCAGGGATGCTTTGACAGGGAGTTCCTGCATGGCAAGGGGTTGGACTGGATGGCCCTTGTGGTCTCTTCCAACTTTATGATTCTATGATTCTATGATTCTACATCATGCCCATTCTCTATAGGGCAACTAGATATGTTTAAATAAAGACACAGTGGTTTGAAATAATCTGTAACAGTGCTATTAGCCAAACAAAGCTTACACTACTGTGTAAAGGATAAGCATGGCACAATTACGTTTTTGCTCAATGAAACAGTAAAAGCAATAGTATGACAACCAAACAAAGTAACCATTCCTTTTTATAATAGTGCTGTTGAAATTTTTATTTTTAATATTCTTGTATTGACATTGCCATCTAGTGGCTCGTAACAGAGCACCCTCTTTCCAATTTTCTTCAAAAGGCTCACTGATGACAAAAGGTCATGTTAAGACTACTCATAGACCAGTGGTTACCTTTATTCCTTCTTACTTTTGCCTCATTAATTATTCTAGTCTTTTTCTTTCCTTCTCCTTCTTCTTTTGTTTTCTGCTAACTTTATCAACATTTTGTAGGCTCATTGGGGCTGAGCCATCTTCCACTTTCTCTTGCTTGCTTGCTGCCATTAACACTGGGAATGTCTAGTTGAGTTAACATTTTCATGATTATCATTTAGCTCTAATTTGTAGATGTTCCATTTCAATATGCCAACACAAATGTAGTTTCACTGAGATTTAACTAGAATCATAGAATCATAGAATCATAGAGTTGGAAGAGACCACAAGGGCCATCCAGTCCAAACCCTGCCATTTTAGGCTGCATCAACAGAAGTGTAGTGTCTAGATCAAGAGAAGTAGTAGTGCCACTCTATTCTGCTTTGGTCAGGCCCCACCTGGAATACTGTGTCCAGTTTTGGGCACCACAATTCAAAAAGGATGTGGAGAAACTGGAGCGGGTCCAAAGGAGGGCAACTAAGATTGGTGAAGGGTCTGGAAACCATGTCCAATGAGGAACACCTTAGGGAAATGGGAATGTTTAGCCTGGAGAAGAGAAGGTTAAGAGGTGATATGATAGCCCTGTTTAAATATTTGAAGGGATGTCATATTGAGGAGGGAACAAGCTTGTTTTCTGCTGCTCCAGAGACTAGGACGCAGAACAATGAATACAAATTGCAGGAAAAGAGATTCCAGCTCAACGTTAGGAGGAACTTCCTGACAGTAAGGGCTGTTTGACAGTGGAACACACTCCCTCAGAGGGTGGTGGAGTCTCCTTCCTTAGAGGTCTTTAAGCAGAGGCTGGATGGCCATCTGTCGGGGATGCTTTGACTGGGAGTTCCTGCATGGCAGGGGTTGGACTGGATGGCCCTTGTGGTCTCCTCCAACTCTATGATTCTATGATTCAAGAAGCAAGAGAAAGAGGTACAAGTTGAAGCAAGATACAAGGGAACACAATTTGTGATTTTTAATTTTGTCCTTTACTTAACTGTTTTTTTTTAATTATGCAAAGTAAAAGTATATTATAAAGTTCTCAGGATGTATCTAAAGTTTTTTCACTGTAGAAATAATGCAGTTTGACACCACAGAAAACTACAAAGCCTAAGATTCTGTAAGATGGAGCTATGGAAGTTAAAGTGGTGTCAAACTGCATTATTTCTACAATGTAGATGCATGCTGTTACATATTATGTCATATAAGAAATAAGACAACCAAAAAAATTAAACATAGGTTTCAATCAAAGCAGACCGAATATCTAAATATAAGTCCATTTGTAAATTGCATTGATAAATCCTTCTTTCAAATGTTGCAAATGCTATTATAGCTTCTGTCCATTGGATCATAGATAGGATTGTGTTATCTTTCTAATACTGGAGTATCAGCCTTTTAGCAGTGAAGAGGGTACAAAAGATCAGTTTCTTCTGATCATGTGTTAAATTTCAAGACATGGATAGCTACTGGAAAAGAATATGAACATCATTAAATATCAGAATTTTTTATTACCAGATTTATTTGTGTAATTACTTCCACACAACTCTGGGGCTTTTCCAAAGCATATGGGTTAAAGAAGTGTTAACAGTATTACACCCCCAGTAGTGGATTCAGTAATAAGTTGATTTAGTTAAGCCTTTATTAAAAAGACATTGTGATGACCAGTATACTCAAGGGGTAGAAGAAAATATGTGATTTTGGACATGTTAGTTTTGCATATTTATAATGCAAATTAATATCATGCATAACTATAGTAACTTGTATAACATTCAAATTGTTACACCATTGCACTGTTCCTGCAGACATTGTATAAATGCTGGTTAGCATCCCAGGGGAATGGCTCCCAACCAATTGGGGTGTGTGTGTGTGTGTTGAAAGGTAGTCTTTGAATGTTATGTACATTATTAACTATTAATTGTTCTATTGTTCTATTAATATTTATTGTTGAGACAAATTTTTCTCATTCTACAAGGTGATTCAAAAAGAATGGTGCTGTATTTGCTTCACAGTATTCTGATATATTTATTGCATTATTATCAGCATAGTAACCAAAGCTGGTCCAGGAAATTTTGCTTGCATCATATGAAAAACAAGATGACACCTGTCCCCCACTTGACTTATATAAGTTGACTCTTCAGCAGTGGGTATGGGCTCTACCACATGAGAAAGCTAGTTTAGTAGACACAGGCAACTGATAGGCACACTCCTCCATCCACTTTTGCTCAGTCTCAGTATTTACTACCCCAGTATTTACCATTACTGAGGCATCTGTCTCACTCTACTAAATGTCAGTTCTGACCCAGAAAGTAAGAAGCACAGAGACTTGTAATCATGATATTTTGAAACATTTTCTTTGATTTGCAAATTTTAAACAAGTTCTGCCTTTGAATCAACAGGTGGCACCCTTGCCTTCTTGTACATCATCATCAATCAAACTAAAGTTCTATATCACACAGCTCTTCTGCAATCCATTGCCCTTAAAAAGTGGAACTGGGCCACTCTAACTGGACAAACTGTGAAAAATCAGTAATGGTGGATCCTAGAGTTATGATCTCTGGCTTCTTGTGGGCTGCGAAAGGATATAGTGAGACACTATAAAACTCTCACTCCTGTTTTGAGTACTAAATAGAGTTGATTTTTATATTTTTGTTGTTGCTGTATGCCTTCAAGTCATTTCTGACTTATGGCGACCCTATCATGGGGATTTATCAGCAAGTTTCCTCAGAGGGGCTTTACACTGCCATCCTCTGAGGCTGAGAGAGTGTGACTTGCTCAAGGCTACCCAGTGGGTTCCATGGCTGAGCCAAGATTTGAACCCTCCAGATTCATAGTCCAAAACTCAAACCAATATACCACACTGGCTCCCAGTTTTTATATACATAACTATACAGTATTTTCAGTTCAGTGAAGATGGGCTATTTCCTCACAGAACTTAACCATATAACCAAACAAAACATCATCACCAAGACTTCAATACAATACAATATTTTCTCCAGTGGATTTGTAGTGCATATTGCGTAAAGATTTATTTGACACCCCATAGCAACAACAATGGCAAGAGTAAAAACAAATGTTGCAACTACCTACTGGTAAAATTAATTTAACTTACTTGTGAGTGGCTCATCCACCAGCTCTCCCAGCAGACTGAGGAAGTGCGGGATGAGCAAAGTTGAACCACCATCATCCACTCTTCTTAGAAGTCATCTGCAATGGGCTTTTCCTTACCCTGCAACTGTCACCCAGCAGCCATCATACCAAGGGGACTTCATATGAGGGACTTCATATGGAACTACATGGCCTGTTGGAATGGTTGTCTAGGTTATCAAACAACGTCTGCCTGATTGCTCTTGATTTCAGAGGTGCGGAGGATATGGACCACCAGGGGAGTGACACCACTGCTCCTCAAACATCTGTCTTTTGACAAAAATGGGCTGTGGTGTTTGACTGTATCCCTTTAAAATGCTGAAGAGATGGTTTGAGTAGGGCAAGGCTCAACGAGAGGAGAAAAGAGAGACCCAACATTAAATAATAATAATAATAATAAAATAATGTTTAAAATTTATTTTAAAATTTTCTTCAAAAACATCACATCTTATCAAAGTTTTACTTTAATAACATGAAACAACATACATGTGAATACCTTTTGGGCTGTATGTACAATATTGTAATTTAAAGGTGTGCATTTAATTTTGCTAGTTGTTTATGCCACAACTATTACCATTGCATTCATTGACATGGCAGTTATGATTTATGAATAACACGAGTACAAAACACATTACTAAGGAATCTGTATAGTGTGGTATGAGAAGGGGTCAATGTGGGGGATGAAGCCATGAGTTACCACATTGTGCAACACCAACTCTAGTGACACCACTGCTTAATTTCCCTTTGTTTTCCTTTCCCTTCCTCTTTCTTTTAATTTTTTTTTGTTTCATTAATTGTAGGGTGTAGCCATGCAATGAAAGCAGTTTGATACCACTTTAATTGCCATAGGTCCAGTTTTTGGAAACACCACAAAGAATTCTCAATAAACTACCTCCTCAATAAACTACATATCCCAGGATTCCGTAAGACAGAGCCATGATAGTTAAAATGGGTATTCAAGAGCTATAATTATGCATGCTGATACTCCCTTAGATTGTGAGAGCAAGGAACATCTTCTCTAAAAACTGAAATGTCAGCTGCTTTGAGATTGTTTCCTGTTAAACAGCAATGTATCCCTTGCATACAATTTTTTTATATATACTATAAGTAACCACAGAAAAACAGAGCTTGGTTTGAGAAACTTTGAGATTATTTAGAAATGGACAAGGCCACCTACCACACCAAGGTTGCTAAAAATTCTGAAAAATAAAACCTGAAATGTTTTATGCTGTTAATACTTTAATTGTTAAAATTGTGTGATGTTTCCCTGGAGGAGACCTCCTGTAAAATGACTTTGGAGCCCAGAGTAACTTTTTAGATTACTTTCTCCCTTAGGCAGCTACAGGCCTCTTGAATTCTAGTGGAAACGCCAAGTTGTGCAGAAGTCATTTTATGATGTAGGCAGCATCTGCACTGCAGAAAGAATGCAGTTTAACAACACTTTAACTGTCATAGCTCAATGCTATGGAGTTTGTAATACAGTGGAAGGGAGAAGCTAGGCATAGTCAGACACGCACTCTAGACTTTAGGAGAGCTAATTTCAATAAACTTAGAGAAATACTGGGAGTGATCCCATGGTCAGGAATACTAAAAGAAAAGGGAGTTCAAGACGGATGGGAGTTTCTCAAAAGGGAGATATTGAAGGCACAATTTCAAACAGTTCCAATGAGGAAGAAAAATGGAAGATGTCTCAAGAAGCCAGGATGGATGACTAAGGAACTTTCAACTGAGCTAAGCTTTAAACGGAACATGTATAAGAAATGGAAAAATGGAGAAATCACGAAAGAGGAATTCAAACAAATAGCCAGCACATGTAGGGGTAAAGTCAGAAAAGCTAAAGCGCAGAATGAACTCAGGCTCGCTAGAGAGGTTAAGAACAATAAAAAGGGCTTTTTTGGATATGTCCGCAGCAAAAGGAAGAAGAAGGAAACAGTGGGGCCACTGCGTGCAGAAGATGGCAAAATGCTAACAGGGGACAGAGAAAAGGCAGAATTACTCAACACCTTCTTTGCTTCAGTCTTCTCAGAAAAGGCAAAGGGTGCTCAACCTAAGGATAATGGAACAGGAGACAGAATAGAGGAAATTCAGCACAGAATAAGTAAAGAGGTAGTACAGGAATACCTGGTTAACCTAAATGAATATAAATCTCCAGGACCAGATGAACTACATCCTAGAGTATTAAAAGAACTGGCAAATGTAATATCAGAGCCATTGGCAATAATCTTTGAGAACTCCTGGAGAACAGGAGAAGTCCCAGCAGACTGGAGGAGGGCAAACGTTGTCCCCATCTTCAAAAAGGGAAAAAAAGAGGATCCCAACAATTATCGTCCAGTTAGTCTGACATCAATTCCAGGAAAGGTCCTAGAGCAGATCATTAAGCAGAGAGTCTGTGAACACTTAGAGGCCAATGCCATAATCACAAAAAGCCAACATGGGTTTCAGAGAAACAAGTCATGCCAAACGAACCTGATCTCTTTTTTTGATAAAATTACCAGCTTGGTAGATGAAGGGAATGCTGTGGATATAGTATACCTCGATTTCAGTAAGGCCTTTGACAAGGTTCCCCATGACATTCTTGCAAACAAGCTTGCAAAATGTGGGATAGACAAGTTAACTGTTACATGGATTTGTAATTGGTTGACTGGCCGAACTCAAAGGGTGCTCAACAATGGCTCCTTTTCATCCTGGAGAGAAGGGACCAGTGGGGTCCCACAGGGTTCTGTCCTGGGCCTAGTGCTATTCAACATCTTTATTAACGATTTGGATGACAGAATTGGGGGCATACTTATCAAATTTGCAGATGACACCAAACTGGGAGGAGTAGCTAATACCCCAGAGGACAGGATCAAAATTCAAAATGACCTGAATAGACTAGAAAGCTGGGCCAGTGCTAACAAAATGAAATTCAATGCGGAGAAATGTAAGGTTCTGCACTTAGGGCGGAAAAATGAAATGCACAGATATAGGATGGGGGACACCTGGCTGAATGAGACCACATGTGAAAGGGATCTAGGAGTCCAAGTAGACCATAAGCTGAACATGAGTCAACAGTGTGATGCGGCAGCTAAAAAAGCCAATGCAATTTTAGGCTGCATCAATAGAAGTATAGTTTCTAGATCAAGGGAAGTTATAGTGCCACTCTATTCTGCTTTGGTCAGGCCCCACCTGGAATACTGTGTCCAGTTCTGGGCACCACATTTCAAAAAAGATGTGGAGAAACTGGAGCGGGTCCAAAGGAGGGCGACTAAAATGGTGAAGGGTCTGGAAACCTTGCCCTATGAAGAACACCTTAGGGAGCTGGGGATGTTTAGCCTGGAGAAGAGAAGGTTAAGAGGTGATATGATAGCCCTGTTTAAATATTTGAAGGGATGTCATATTGAGGAGGGAGCAAACTTGTTTTCTGCTGCTGCAGAGACTAGAACGCGGAACAATGGATGCAAACTGCAGGAAAAGAGATTCCACCTCAACATTAGGAGGAACTTCCTGACAGTAAGGGCTGTTCGACAGTGGAACACACTCCCTCGGAGTGTAGTGGAGTCTCCTTCCTTAGGGGTCTTTAAGCAGAGGCTGGATGGCCATCTGTCAGGGATGCTTTGACTTGGAGTTCCTGCATGGCAGGGGGTTGGACTGGATGGCCCTTGTGGTCTCTTCCAACTCTATGATTCTATGATTCTATGATTCTATGATTCTAACTATGTTCCAACTGTAGCTTAATGAGCGAAAACATGAGCTCTTTGGCAATCTGTATTTTTAGTTGTGGGGATGTGGCAGCAATATTGCGTAGTTCAAGTGGTGGCTCACATTGCTGCCTTGTGGTTTGTTATGGGTATTGAAGTGACAACTAGATGTATGTATTCCATACCAAAAGCCAGTAGCTTGTACTATTTGAAAATTATGTTTTGGAAAAGTAACTAAAAGTTACTGTTCTGGTTACTTTTGAGAAACTAAAAAAGGAAGCACTGTATACACTCATGTACAAGTCAACCTCATATATAAGTCGAGGAAGGTTTTAGGGCCAAAATCATGGATTTTGATACAACCCATGGATAAATCAAGGGTAAAATTTAGGGGAGAATAAGGTTTTAACATCAGATTGAGAAGGAAGGAACTGGAAGTAAATGGGGTGTTTGGTGGGCAGGGGAGATCCAGAGAGAGTGATGTGGATGAGGATGAGAGAAGGTTTTAACATTGGTTTGAGAAGGAAGGAACTGGAGGGAAACATGGTGTTTGGTAGGGAAAGAAGAGTTTAACATCGGATTGAGAAGAGAATAATCTCTTTCACATATGCATACACACTCCTTCCTTGGCAGCTGTTTCAGAAATCACTGCTGAGGAAGGAAGAGTTGAGCATCAAGGAGGTGCTTCTTTTAGGATTTTTCTGAGCTGTATTACTGTATTGACCCATATATAAGTCGACTCAGGATTTTAGGGTCAATTTTTGTGCATTTTTTTAAACTTACAGTTGAGTATATATGGTAATTACTTTTGAAATTATAATGGCAGTCAGTTACTTTGAGGAATTATCAAAATGACAAGTGTAATCAATTTATTTTGAAAAGTAATTATCCAACTGTGGTTTTGGCATTTCAGATATTAGTGAGGGATGGGTTGTGTTTTAGCTGCTATTGCTGGGTCATTTTAGTGATAAATCAGGAATCAGAAGCAGCTTAAAGTTATTGGTACAAGGGATAGTACAATCTCTCAGTTCACCCAGTGTGCCCTGGCTAAATGAAGCCTGAATCCTGCCTGTGTTGTCCGAGTACAAAAGACCAAGAAGACTGCTTACAAAAGCACCATTTCAGTCTTCTCCTAGAACACAGTCCAACTGTGCCAAACACAACTTGCAGCACAAGCTAAATCGATGGGGCAATGAATGATGTTTTTTGTCAGAATTTCCACAGCTCTTCTCATTCATTTGGTCATTCAGGAATTCCTGCAGAAGAGATTCTACAGCACTGTCTCATACTCTTGAATATGTTCATTGTTCAATTTCACAGAATACGTCTAATACACAGAATACTTCTGCTCCTTTACATTTAAAAAATTAAGTTAACATAATTTGCATTTTCAAATAGACCCATGAAACTTCATTTGATAGAGTATGGCTAGCAATTGTGTGGCATTGTTTCTATTTTGCAGAGTAAGTATCAGCTGGGGCTGATATGAAAATGAACCCCGAAAAGAAAAGGAAAAGGAAAAAAAAGCACCAGGAACGGATGATATTCTAATTAAATTGCTGCAATCCACATTGACAGAGTCAACTCTAGTGCTAACCAAATATGTCAACATATATGGAAAACAAAATGATGGCCAACAGATTGTAAGTGGTTGATATACATCCCCATCCATAAAAAAGGAAACACAAGAGACTGAAACAACCATAGGACCATAGCACTGATCTCTCACACAAGCAAAATCATGCTCAAAATTTTGGAATGTAGATCCCAACCATACATGGAGAGAGAAATCCCAGAGGTTCAAGCAGGGTTCAAAAAAGGAAGAGGCACTTGGAACCATATTGCAAACAATGCTAATGGAGTGCATCAGGGAATTAAAAAAAAATCAGCATGTGCTTTATAGACTATAGCATAGCCTTTGACTGCATAGAGCATGAGAGACTATGAAATACCCTTAAAGACATGGAAGTGGCAACACATCTGATAGTCCTGATGAGGAATCTGTACTCAGAATAAGAAGCTACGGTCAGAACAGAAACAGAAAAACAGAACGGTTCCCAATTGGCAAAGGGGTCAGACAAGGCTTTCCTTTCACTCTATCTGTTCAACTTGTATGCAGCACATATTATAAGAAAATCAGGCTTGGACACAGAAGGAGGAGTAAAAATAGGAGGAAGGAATATCAACAATCTAAGATATGCAGATGACACAATAGTACTAGCAGAAAACATCAAAGACCTGGAGCACCTACTAAGGAAGATCAAAGAAAAAAGTGCAAAGGCAGGCTTAATGACCACTGAGGACCTTCACAAGTTCAACATAGACAATGAAGAAACAGAAATAGTAAAAGAATTCTCATACCTGGGATCAAACATTGATAGAAATGGGGACTGCAGTCAGGAAATCAGAGGAAGGTTAAGAATGGGGAGGGTGGCTATGAAATAACTAGAAAAGATTCTAAAATGAAAAGATATACACTGTATTCCCTATTACCATGTAGGGATATGAGAGCTGGACAGTTAAGAAAGATGATAGGAAGAAAATTAATTTATTTGAGATGTGGTGCTGGAGAAAAGTGCTGAGGATCCCATGAACAGCCAAAAGGACAAACAAATGGGTCCTAGAGCAGATCAAGCTGGAAACCTCCCTGGAAGCCAAGAAGACCAAACTGAGGCTGTCGTACTTTGGATACATCATGGAAGGACTCATTGGAAAAAACAATAATGCTGGGAAATGTGGAGGAAAGTAGGAAGAGAGGAAGGCCACATGCCAGATGGATGGACTCTATTAAGGAGATCACAGTTTTATGGGGTTGCAGGAATTAAGGAGGACGGGGGTCTTGGAGATGTCTCATCCATAGGGTCACCATGAATCGAGATCGACTCAAAGGCTTTTAGAAAACCTTTTTTAAAAAACTGCTTTTAGAAGCTTTTGGAAGATGGTCAGCATATAGTTGAATCAATGGATCTTCTCACGTTCAGGTTCTAGCCTCTCACCACTGTGTCCCAGGCTGAATGGGAGAATCTCAGGAATCTCAGGATGAAAGTGCTGACTTGATGTGGAAAATATATTTTTTAAACTGCATGCCTTTGCTGCTCTATTCTGCTTTGGAATAACTACAGAAGGCCCTTCATAGCCACAGATTCTTCCTCCACAGATTTAATTATCTATGGCTTGAATATATATATCCCACAAAAGACTGAAATTTTAGATAAGGGACACCATTTTACTATGCCACTGTATGATAAAAAACAACAACACCAGAAACAAAGCCCAGGGGACACAGAGTGCCCACTATACTATTGACATCCCAGAGGTCTACCTGGCCATACCCTACCCACTCTCCTCACCCTCTCAAATTTTCTTATACCATGGCCAGCCCAACTATTCAGCGGGAGGTAAAGAGGTTAGTGTGAGGAAATAATGAGCATTCTTAGTATTCAATGCTACTGTAGTTGCTGAATATGATAGGACAAGATTGCTGCTTTGAGACTTTTTCTTATGAACTTCTCCCATTCTGCTGCTTTAAAAAAATGGTAGTAGTAAGCACAATGTAATTTCAAGTTTTGAGCTATGTCTACATCGAGGAAAAGAAATGTCTCCACTCTGTTTCTGCATTGGCCTGTTTAGATGGTGCATGAGGCCAAAATGGGTGAAACACAAGTCCAATATACTTTCCAGGGTGGTTTTCTGGAGTAAAAAGAGTCCCTGTTTGCTCACCCTGCCTGAAAATTCCAACTCCTGCCACAGCACTGTCATTAGTTCATGTGGTTCCTCCAGCCTATATTGTATTTTAATGGGACTGGGGCCAGGGCAGGAGAGAAGGAGTGTGTGGATTGTGGTGCTGGTACTGGCCCATTGTGGGTGCTGGTTGGGCAGACAGCTCATCCTTTCTGCAGACCTGGAAGCCCCAACAGTAAGCAGGATTTCCCTATCAGTGTAGTAGACATGACCTTGGCCTAAGGCACATGTGGGTTTCACTGCAGGTAGCAAAATGTCAGACTTCATCAGCTCTACTTAGGCAATTCATTCCTTTCTCCTTAAATTGTTGATTTTACATTTCTCCTTCTTATCCTCTTTTCTCCTTCTCCTCCTTCTTCTGCCAGGAAACCTCTTTCTTGGGTGAGAAATAAATGTATCTATGTGTTGTGCACCTTCAAGTCATTTCTGACTCATGGTGACCCTAAGGCAACTGCATCACAGGGCTTTTTTCTTTTCTTTTCTTTTTTCTTTTCTTTCTTTTTTTTTTTTTTTTGACACTATTTGCTCACAGGAGGTTTGCCAACCCCTGAATCTGAGACCATGTGACTTGCCTCCATTGAACAAATCTTGCCAAGAAAACTCTGTGATAGGGTTGCCTTAGGGTTGCCAGATGACTTGAAGGCACACAACAACTATAACAAAGATACACTTAACCTTCTTACCTGCTTCCAGCTTGATTACCCTCCTGCTGGTTACCAGCTTAAGTTAATCCTTCTCTCAATTTCCTGAAGATCTCAAACAGATCTCAGGCAGGTTCACAGGAGAGAATACATTTGGGTGGAAATGTAAGGGAGGGCATTCTCAAGGATTGCTCCCAGCTTCTGGAACTCCTGAGGAAATCTAAGCTGGCCGTTCTATTGGGAGGCCAACAAAAAAGCTTCCATTGGTCACCAAAGAGTTTCAGGCCATTAAGTGTTTGTCAAGGAAAAGCTTTTTATGAACTGGTACTATGCTGTTTACAAACAGATGTGTTTTAAAATTGTCTTTAATTCAATAACATTTTAATATTATAGTTTGTTCAATTTAAACTGATAATTACCTTTATATATTCCAATTCTTCAACCCATTCCTCTGGTCACTGTCTTGACCTAGTTCTCGCTACTAAGTATGTCATTTCTGACTACTTGGCATCTGACTATCCATTGTCAGATCATCATCTAATTTCTTTTACTCTTACTTATATCCCACCTCCTCGTCATGTTGTTCAATGCACTTTTTGTAATCTTCAGTCTTTTAATTCGGATCATCTGTCAGACCTTGGATTCTTCTCCCTCTTCTTTAAATCTTGGGGACTCTGCCAACTCAGCAATGTCTTCATTCAACTCCACTCTTTCTTCAACCATTGACAGCTTTGCCCCTGTATCTGTACGCACGTCCTCCTCTATGTCTAGACCTCAGCCCTGCTCTCTCCCATAGTTAGGTTTCTCCAGTCCTGGTGTTGAGCAGCCGAATGTCTTTGGAAAAAGTCCAGGGAGTGGGCCAATTTTATCATAAATTTGTTTTTTTTTTTATCCTTCTCATGCGCCTTGTCTATGGCAAAACAGAATGATCTGCGCCAACAGGAGGCACGCACAGCATTTGTTCTCCTGCTTCAGTACACTGCTAAAACCTTCCTCTCCCCCTGTCTTCTCATCATTTTCCCCAACTGACTTTGCCAACTACTTCCTCACAAAAGTCACTACTATTCGATCTGAAATTGTTCCTCCTGATTTGCCCCCTACCACTAATTTCCTGGTACCTTCTAATAATAAACTCTCTGTGTTTCCACCTGTTTCTCTGGATGAACTCTCTACACTGTTAAATTCTTCCAAACCTACAACTTGTTCTCTTGATCCTACCCCCTCCCATCTTCTAATCTCTATAGCCCCTTCTTTTCTGCCCTCACTCCTCTATATCTTTAATCTCTCTCTCTCTTCGGGCTCCTTCCTTTTGGACTTCAAACATGCTCTCGTTTCCCCAATTCTGAAGAAACCCTCTCTCGACCCTTCTTCTTTGTCTAGCCACCATCCGATCTCTCTTCTTCCTTTTCTCTCTAAGGTTCTGGAACGGGTAGTTTATTCTCGCTGTCTTGAGTTTCTCGAAGCCAACTCCATCCTGGACCCTTTTCAGTCTGGTTTCCGCCCATGGCACTCTACAGAGACAGCCCTCACCAAGATCTCAAATGATCTCTTGCAAGCCAAGGCGAATGGCCTCTATTCTCATTCTTCTTGATTTGTCTGTGGCCTTCGACACCGTGGACCACTGTCTCTTGCTTGACTTACTTTCTGACCTCGGGTTCTCCAACTCTGTTCTCAACTCGTTTAAATCTTATTTGTCAGACAGATCTTTTGCAGTGGTCACAGGTGGTCAGACTTCCTCCTCTGTTCTCTTATCTGTTAGAGATCCTCAGGGCTCTGTCCTGGGTCCCCTTTTGTTCTCTCTATACACATTGTCCCTTGGTAAACTCATCAATTCTTTTGGTTTCTCCTATCATCTGTATGCCGATGACACTCAACTGTATCTTTCCACCCCTGACCTTTTGCCGGGGCTTGAACTGCAAGTCTCATCTTGTCTGTCTGCCATCTCTCAATGGATGCGGCATCAGCGCTTGAAGCTCAACATGTCTAAGACAGAGCTTCTCATCTTCCCACCTAAGCCCACCCTTCAATACTCCTTTTCTGTTTCTGTTGACAGCACTTCTATTCATCCGGTTTAGCAAGCTCGCAGTCTTGTTTTCATTTTTGATTCCTCTCTGTTGTTTATTCCCCAGATTCAGGCCACCGCCAAGGCCTGTAGATTCTCTCTTTTCAACATTGCTAAAATCCATCCATTCCTCTCAGCCTCCACTGCCAAAACTTTGGTCCATGCCCTAGTGGTCTTGCGACTAGATTATTGTAACCTTCTTAAGACAGGGCTTCCTCTCTCACACCTCCATCCTTTAATCTCTGTCCAGAACTCAGCTGCATGTATTATCACATCTGCTCGCCGCTTTGACCATGTTTCTCCTCTTTTATCCTCCCTTCATTGGCTCCCCTTCCCCTTCCACATCCAGTACAAGCTTTTGTTGTTGACTTTCAAAGCCCTCCATGGACTGGCCCCTCCTTACTTGCTTGAACTTCTTTCTCCTCACACTCCTTCTTGTACCCTCTGCTCTGGTAGTCCAGGTCTCCTGTCCCAGCCTAGGATTTCCACTGGTCCGTCCCGGATTCGTCCCTTCTCACTTGCTGCCCCTCACTCCTGGAATCTTCTTCTTCCACATGCACCCCTCATCACTTCTCTAACCAGTTTCAAAATTAATTTAAAGACTATATTGTTTAAGGAAGTGTTCCCAGGATTGTGCCATCTGCCCCAGGATGCCTCATTTTAACTATGTATTAAGAAGCCACCCCCCCCCCCAGTCCATCTGCCTTGGTCCAGGCCCCAGAGGGAGAGAAGAACCACTGGACCTCATCCCCTTCCCACCATCTTTCCCTTCTCTTTTTGCATTGTCTCTTTTAGATTGTAAGCCTGAAGGCAGGGAACTGTCTAATTATAAGATTGTATGTACACACTGTGTAAATTTACAGCGCTATATAAATAAATCATAGAATCATAGAATCATAGAAATTTAGAGTTGGAAGAGACCACAAGGGCCATCCAGTCCAACCCCCTGCTGTGCAGGAACTCCCAATCAAAGCATACCCGACAGATGGCCATCCAGCCTCTGCTTAAAAACCTCCAAGGAAGGAGACTCCACCACCCTCCGAGGGAGTGTGTTCCACTGTCAAACAGCTCTTACTGTCAGGAAGTTCCTCCTAATGTTGAGGTGGAATCTTTTTTCCTGCAGTTTGCATCCATTGTTCCGAGTCCTGTTCTCTGGAGCATCAGAAAACAAGCTTGCTCCATCCTCAATGTGACATCCCTTCAAGTATTTAAACAGGGCGATCATATCACCTCTTAACCTTCTCTTCTCCAGGCTAAACATCCCCAGCTCCCTAAGGTGTTCTTCATAGGGCAAGGTTTCCAGACCCTTCACCATTTTAGTCGCCCTCCTTTGGACCCGCTCCAGTTTCTCCACATCCTTTTTGAATTGTGGTGCCCAGAACTGGACACAGTATTCCAGGTGGGGCCTGACCAATGCAGAATAGAGTGGCACTATTACTTCCCTTGATCTAGACACTATACTTCTATTGATGCAACCTAAAATTGCATTGGCCTTTTTAGCTGCTGCATCACACTGTTGACTCATGTTCAACTTTCACATGTTGTCTCATTCAGCTAGGTGTCCCCCATTCTATATCTGTGCATTTCATTTTTCCGCCCTACGTGTAGGACCTTACCTTTCTCTGTTTTAAATTTCATTTTGTTAGCTTTGGCCCAGCTTTCTAGTCTATTCAGGTCATTTTGAATTTTGATCCTGTCCTTTGGGGTATTAGCTACTCCTCCCAATTTGGTGTCATCTGCAAATTTGATAACTAGGCTCTCAATACTGTCATCCAAGTCATTAATAAAGATGTTCAATAGCACTAGGCCCAGGACAGAACCCTGTGGCACCCCACTAGTCACTTCTCTCCAGGATGAAAAGGAGCCATTGTTGAGCACCCTTTGGGTTCGGTCAGTCAACCAGTTACAAATCCATGTAACGGTTACCTTGTCTAGTCCACATTTTACAAGCTTGTTTGCAAGGATGTCATGGGGAACCTTGTCAAATGCCTTACTGAAGTCAAGATATACTATATCCACAGCATTCCCTTCATCTACCAAGCTGGTAATTTTATCAAAAAAAAGAGATCAGATTTGTCTGGCATGACTTGTTTCTCTGAAACCCATGTTGGCTTTTTGTGATTATGGAATTATCTTCCAGATATTCACAGACTCTCTGCTTAATGATCTGCTCCAGAATCTTTCCTGGTATTGATGTCAGACTAACCGGACGATAATTGTTGGGATCCTCTTTTTTCCCCTTTTTGAAGAGTGGGACAACATTTGCCCTCCTCCAGTCTGCTGGGACTTCTCCTGTTCTCCAGGAGTTCTCAAAGATGATTGCCATTGGTTCCGATATTACATTTGCCAGTTCTTTTAATACCCTAGGATGTAGTTCATCTGGTCCTGGAGACGTATATTCGTTTAGATTAACCAGGTATTCCTGTACTGTTTCTTTACTTATTCTGTGCTGAAATTCCCCTATTCTGTCCTCTGCCCCATCATCCTTAGGTTGGGCACCCTTTGCCTTTTCTGAGAAGACTGAAGCAAAGAAGGTGTTGAGCAATTCTGCCTTTTCTCTGTCTCATGTGAGCATTTTGCCATCTTCTCCACGCAGTGGCCCAACTGTTTCCTTCTTCTTCCTTTTGCTGCGGACATACCCAAAAAAGCCCTTCTTATTGTTCTTAACGTCTCTAGCAAGCCTGAGTTCATTTTGCGCTTTAGCTTTTCTGACTTTATCCCTACATGTGCTGGCTATTTGTTTGAATTCCTCTTTGGTGATTTCCCCATTTTTCCATTTTTTATACATGTTCCGTTTAAAACTTAGCTCAGTTGTAAGTTCCTTAGTCATCCATACCGGTTTCTTGAGACATCTCCCATTTTTCTTCCTCATTGGAACTGTCTGAAATTGTCCCTTTAGTATCTCCCTTTTGAGGAACTCCCATCCATCTTGAACTCCCTTCTCTTTTAGTATTCTCGACCATGGGATCACCCCCAGTATTTCTCTAAGTTTATTGAAATCAGCTCTCCTAAAGTCTAGAATGCGTGTCTGACTATGCTTAGCTTCACCTTTCCACTGTATAACAAATTCCAGGAGGACATGGTCACTCCCACCTAAGAATCCCACCACTTGCACCCCATCAACTAGGTCTTCCCTGTTGGTTAAGATCAGATCCAAAATAGCTGATCCCCTTGTTGCCTCTTCCACCTTTTGGACAATGAAATTGTCTTCGAGGCAAGTGAGGAATTTTCTAGATCTTGAGGACAGCGCTGAGTTTGACTTCCAGCAAATATCCGGATAGTTGAAGTCCCCCATCACTACTACATCTCTCCTTTCTGAGTATGTGATTATCTGTTCTAGAAAGGCATCATCCATTTCCTCTGTCTGACTTGGGGGTCTGTAGTAGACTCCCACAGTAACATCCCTGTTGTTTCCCTCTCCTTTAATTTTTATCCAGATGCTCTCCACCTGGCTTCCAGTATTGATGTCCTGGACCTCTTCACTGGTGTAAATATCCTTGACATATAATGCTATTCCTCCTCCTTTCTTGTTTGTCCTGTTTCTCTTTAAAAGGTTATACCCCTCTATTTCTATATTCCAATCGTGAGACTCATCCCACCAGGTTTCAGTGATGCCTATTATATCATATTTCCCTTGTTGTGCTAGGAGTTCAAGTTCATCTTGCTTATTTCCCATGCTCTGTGCATTAGTGTAGAGACATCTAAGACCATGTGTCCCCTTTACTTGATGCCTGTGCATGTTTTTTTGGCTCCTATTGTTGGGTCCTTGCACTGTTTGTCTTCTTCCCTCTTTGTCAGTTTGACTATTTTTTCTAGCCGTTTTGCCTTCCAGACTGCTGTCTCCCTTCCCCAGATCACTTAGTTTAAAGCCCTCCTGATCAGATTCTTCAGACTGTTGGCAAAAACGTTTCTTCCAACTGGCGTGAGATGTAGCCCATCCCTTGCTAGAAGTCCCTCCTCATGGAACCGCAGCCCATGATCCAAGAATCCAAATTGTTCTCGGCGACACCATCTGCGGAGCCAGTCGTTGATTTCTGCTATTTTCCCCTCTCTTCCTGGACCATGCCCTTCTACTGGTAGAAGAGACGAGATGACAATCTGTGCGTCCATTTCCTTCAGCTTCTTCCCCAGAGCCTCGTAATCCCTTCTGTTAATAATAATGTTAATAATAATAAATAAAGGTTAATATATGTCTTTACTTTATCTATTTTTGTTTGTTATCTGCCTTAAACCTGCTGTGAAATAGTTTGCATCCTACTTCTAATCACCATCATCATCATCATCTGAGAAATAGGCAGAAAATAAATCAGGTAGAAAGATAGATGTAGACAGATAGACAGAAAGGTAGGTCTCCCAAGAATGGCAATTCAGAAAAAAAAAGGTATAATGCCTTCGCACCAAACATAGCTTTCATTCTCCAGTCAGCCCAACAGCACTTGGATATGTTATTCATGATTTGTTGTAGTTCCTGTACTTCCTGATGTGAGTCAGGGAAACTGTTAACCAAAAGTATTTAATCTTTTCTGTCAGAGGTTAAACATATAACGGGAACAATATAAGGGTTGTTATCCTGTTGTTTTCCATCAGATATAACTTTGGTATGGGTTTATTTTATATCTGCTATAAAAGATTATGATATGGTTATTTTTTTGCCCTTGGTTCCTCATAAATGATTGAAGGATTCCACTGCATTGGTTTAACCTTGATGCTCTTTGTTGTTGTAATAATCTCTTTGTTTTGTTGTCATACTCTGGACTCTATTCTGGGAAAGTCCATTTGTCCCTAGTATTGGTTCTTAAGCAGGTAATTGCTTAGCACCTGTGGCTTCATCAGCCATCATAGAAAGGGAAGACAGACTCTACAGTCACTAGGCAACTCCAGGATACTCCCAAGCCCTGGGGTCTCCTTTTATCCACCTTTATCTGGGGGCCTTCCACACCACACAATTATAGCACTATGATTCCAGTTTAACTGCCATGTCTGCATACTATGGAATCCTAGGATTTATAATTTCTTGAGACACTAGGGGATCTCTCTGACTGTGAGCTCTAAAGCCTCCTCCCTCAACTACAAATCCCAGGATTCCATAGGATGGCACCATGGCAGGTTAGAGTAGAATCATAGTGCTATAACTGTTTAGGGTCAAAGGGACCCTGATTGGAAACCCAAGAGAAAGGGGGTCTAAATCTCTCTAAATATATTTACAATTCTCTTGTATGAAGTTGAAGACTTTCATGGCCTGCATTCATATATTTTTTTGTGGGTTTTTTCGGGCTATGTGGCCATGTTCTAGAAGAGTTTATTCCTGATTTTTATTCCTCCACGGGCTGCCAATCAGTTTCCGGGCGCAGTACAAGGTGTTAGTTTTAACCTTTAAAGCCCTACATAGCTTGGGTCCACCTTATCTCAGGGACCACCTCTCTTCCTACGATCTCCCCCCACACGCTTCGGTCCTCTGGGAGGAACCTGCTACAGCCTATGAAAACTAGGCTGTCGCAGACCTCCCAGAGGGCTTTCTCAGCTGCTGCTCCCAGGCTGTGGAATGGCCTGCCGGATGAGATCCGTCTTATTATGACCCTTGATTGCTTCAGAAAAGCTGTAAAGACACATCTCTTCCGGCAGGCCTTCCCAGAAACTACTTGATCTCTTCCGGCCCCGAAGCTAAGCCCTAGGCCCTTCCAGCTATTTCCTGGCTTTATACCCCTGAAGCCACCGCCTATGCTGTCTAATGAATTGTTGGTTTTAATAAGTAATATTGTTTGTAAATCTTTGTTTGCTTTGTTTTAATTCATATTAGTTTAATTCACTTTTAAGGGATGGGAGGTTAGGGATGGGATTGTAGGAACGGTTTTAATTGTGACTGTGATTGTTTTAATTCTGTTGTGCCCCGCCCTGATTGCTTGGACAGATTGCTTGGCGGGTCAGAAATAAAACTTATTATTATTGTTGTTGTTGATGATGTTTCACCAGCTTCTGTGGCTGGCATCTTCAGAGAAGGCATTCTCTGAAGATGCCAGGAACAGATGCTGGTGAAACCTCAAGAATAAACTCTTCTAGAATATGGCCACATAGCCCAAAACCCCACAAAAAACTAATTCTCTTGTAGTTGGTCTAGAGATCCTAATAATGGTCTAATCTCTCTTTGATATTGTCATAATCACCCAAGTAGTAGTTATCTCAAATTCAATGCTGGATATATCATCTCTTAGTTCTTTCTGCACAATACAAAACTAAGGAGTATCAATGCAACATGACATTTTTGACCTGGTCCCTCTCCTATCTTTAGAACTAAAAGCGGAGAAACCCAACGTTAATCTGTGCACATTTTTCTAACTTTTGTCAATCAAGTGGGAACTGAAATCCTTTCATAGAATCATAGAATCACAGAGTTGGAAGAAACCACAAGAGCCATCCAGTCCAACCCCCTGCCATGCAGGAACTCTCCATCAAAGCATCCCCAACAGATGGCCATCCAGCCTCTGCTTAAAGACCTCTAAGGAAGGAGACTCCACCACCCTCCGAGGGAGTGTGTTCCACTGTCAAACAGCCCTTACTGTCAGGAAGTTCCTCCTAATGTTGAGGTGGAATCTCTTTTCCTGCATTCCCTTTTCTTGAAAGTCAGCTGCTTTGGCTCTGTTTCCCTTCTGTTCCTCCCAAATCTCTTTCTGTGTTTGTAATCAACCATTCTCCCCAGAAATCTTAGGAGTTTATCACACAGGTGGAATTTCTCTCAATTTCAAAAGAAATGGAAGTGAGGCCAGTTTGGAATTGAGCAAATTCGCTAGTTTAGCGAATTTACTTGATTGCATATTGACACTGCATTGTGTTCAGAACTGCCTGAAATTGCCTCCCAGTGCCCGAAATTGTCTGTGATAGTTTCTCATGCAATCACGCGAAACCCCATGATTGCGTTCGGAAGGACTTCCCTTTGCCCGAAAATGCGTGTGATCAGCTATCACGCAATCACGCGAAACCCCATGATTGCATTCAGATTGCCATTGGATTATACTTCCAATTCCCTTCGTGCGATAAACTCCTAGATCACACAACCTCCCCACCCACTTGTCATTCTTTCCTCCCAATCTCCATCTTAGTTTCTCCCACTCTCTATTTTAGTTTCATAAAACACTGACCAGTATGCATTAGTGGTTGAATACACTAGTGGTTGTGTGCCCAAGTCATTTCCAACTTATGGCAACCCTAAGGTGAACCTACCATGGGGTTTTCTTGGCAAAAGTTGTTCAGAGGAGGTTTGCCATTGCCTTTCCCTGAGGCTGTGAAAGCATGTGACTTGACCAAAGGGTGTAGTTGTGTGTCTATTGGGGGGGGGGGGGAGGAGAAGAGTCTATAAAAATAAAACCTGTGGGCTTTCAACAAGTGTCTGAGCTAATTTCTCCCTTTGAGAAGTAGCTCTTCCTTATTTGTACAATGCGTATAAATCCACTGTGTGCACACCACCATGGGCATTTTTGTATCAGGAGTGGAGTGAATCTTCTCAGGGCTTAATTCCAGACTTGAAAAAAGCTGTCAAAGTGACTGAAAACCCCAACACAGGTTCAACATCTTGCATATCTAGGTTCAACATCTTGTATATCTCCTTTAAAGTATGAAATAAAATCCACACAGGATTCACCATACCACTGACATGGAAGATTCTGGCTGGCTGTGTGCAGCAGCTATACAGTAAAGGCCCCTCCTTCCATCTGTGTTGTTGGCTATGATACAACATGAATACACGGAAATGCCTGTGGGGTGAGAAGGTGGAGGTCAAAGTACCAGATGGGTAGTTTCTGCGTAACAACCCCTTGTATAAGACACAGCAGTGCTGCTCAATGTGGTGATTTGTGAGCCAGTGCCAGGCCACAAGATATTAGCAAAAATTCTGCTGGTCCTTCACAGCAGATAGATTATGAACTACTGAGGTACAGTACTAGTAGGCTCAGTGGGGTGCAGAGAGTGACAGAAGGCAGAAATATACAGAAGAGGGAATGGCAAGGCAACATTAACTGAGTATCAGTTTTAGGGTTCTTGTTTGTTTGTTTTTTTCAGACCTTTTACTTTTTGGAACAGATGGGCAAGGCCAGTCCCTCAATTAGACAGAGTGATGCAACTGCCCCAGATGGCAAGTGCTGGGACAGCAACAAAAATCTCCTATCCTTTTCCTTTCAGTCCCCTAGCTTCTGCTTGAGGAGAGTTGTGAGCCCCACATGGCCTCCTAAACTGGGGGTGGACAGCAGTAGGAGACCAGGGAGCTACACAGACTGCTAAGGAGAGCCATACTGACCAGTGTATCTCCTCTGCAAAGAAATTGTCCCAAGATGCACCTGAAACCCCCATAAGTGTCTTTGTTGAGGGCATTTTTGCCATGGTTTTGGGCCCCTGAGAGCTCTTTTTTAATAGCAGGAGGTGACTCAAAGGAGATTATTGCACAGGAAAACCATGCCAGGATAGACATGGGTTTAACTATCTGAACTGGATCTTATCTCACAGCCAGGAGCCAGGTAGTAAGCAGCCTGTATCCAACCCAGGCTTCTCTGGCAGCTTTTCAAGAATGGGAAAACCCTGTTCATTAAAAGCTGGCAGAGAAGCCTGGGTTGGATACTTGGTGCCTACTGCCTGCCTACTGGGTTGGTGCCTACTGCCTTGGCTCCTGGCCCTGCGATAAGATCCGGTTCAAATGGTTACAACCCATGTCTATCCTCTGCAATAATCTCCAAAGTCATTTTCTCTTTTTAAAAGGGCCTGTGACTTTGAGAGGCCATAAATGTAGCAAAAATGCCTTCATGCTCACTAGAGAAAATGTGGGGGTATTTGGGGCCACAAAAGGAGACTGGAGACTGCATAAAGCCAATGAGGCACACTTTGCCCACCCCTGCCCTAAATGAACCTATTGCCCTCAGGTGAATTGGTGGACACTGTCCTGTCACAACTGCTGAAGTCAAATTTTGCTTCCAGCCCAACTCTTGCAATGGGTCAGAGCAAACTAAACAGTTATATCAATAACTTTGATTTATGAACTTCTCTAAGCTTCATTGTTGTCTTTGTGCTTTTTGCTTACAATGTTGTCTATGGCACATACTATGGCTTCTTAGACACAGACTACATAGTGCATCCGCTTTTGTTGTTCTTGCAACTAAGGTAGTTAAGGGGTGAGTTTTTCCTCTCCAGATCAATATCAGCTTGGGGATTTAATTTGAATTTGTTTCTCTGAATACAGAACCAGGAAAAGGGAGTTATACAGTATTATTTCACACAAAGGATAAGGAAATGACCTTGTGTGTGTGGTATTATTAGTTCTCATTATTTTCTTAGTGAGCATAATTTCCTTCTAAGGGATAGCTGGAATTATGGCACAGTGGTGCTGTGTCTAATATCCCTACATTCTTCCTATAGTTTGTACCCCACATGTCTATAATCAAAGCAGCTCTGTGTTGATTTTGACATAAGAAATGGCATATGCAAATAAATTGGATTCAGTGAAATAAATGAAAATATGCTACTTAGGTTTAATACCCCTCTAAGGCAAACTCAGCAGTGACATTCTGTTTTGGTCATACAACCTACTAGTTTACAGTTCCATACTGAAAAGGCTGGTATCGTTAGGAGAAGATTTTGACTGATGCTTGCATTCTAGAGGGGAATAAATACACTCCATTTGTCATAAGCAGTTTTATTCACCTTGTGTACAGTTCGGATGACACCCCCCCCCCAAAAAAAATAGGGCTACTCTTCTCTGCCATCCCTCAAAATGCTTCACAGAGGGTCAAAGGACCCTACTGAATGGGATAGCTGGGGTATGTCATGTGAGAGGGATTTTATACAAAATTCAGTGAAAGCACCTTTCATGGGTGGAGCCGGTTCTGCCAGTAGAAAGCAGTAGAGAGGAGGAAGTCAAATATGGAAAGATTGTAGTGCTTGAGGTTTAGCAGAAAAATCTGGAAGCCTCAACACAATAAGGAAACGCAGGAAGAGAAAACACCCAGTTGGACAACAATAGGGGATGCGTGAAGAAACAATAGAAGAAAAACGGGAAAGGATGAGAAATACCAAAGTGTTAATATTGACATAATGGAGGAGGAGGAGCATAAAAAGGTTTCAGGTGCTGTAGGTTTCAGTTTCTAGTTCAGGAGTTGTCTTTCCTTCATTCTTCAACAGCCATGGTGGATTATTGCGCAGGATCCAAAATCCCCTGTCCCATTTTCTGTTGCTCCCTGGACCTCTAAAGACCATTTTGTATCATCCCCACCACCAAAAACAAAACAAAACACGACAAACCAAACAAACAAAAACCAGAAAATGATTGGATAGTCATATCTAGGGCTTGTCTACACTAGACAGAATACTCCAGGCTTCTCCCAGAGTATTCTGGCCTTGGAGATGCTCCAGACTTTCCCCATTACTTTTGCTCTCTGTAAAAACACTGGACAGTTGTCTACACATGTGCCCTGCTGTTTTACCCAGCACCACCACCACTGGGTCAAGTTGCTCTTTCTGAGGTCAGAAATCAGGCACTCAGCATCCATCACATGGCTGGGTGCCTTGTTGTGACTCAGAGGGAGCAACTCACACCAGCATTACAGAGCGCTCTGGGTTTTTCTCCAGAGCAAAAGGTAAGTTATTTCAAGCCAGTTTAAGGGAGGGAAAGGATGGATTTGGTGTGGAATTGGTCTTCCATCATAAAGACAGTCCACACTTGAATCTGGGATTTGTCCCTGTATTGTGTAGGCAGGACTCCATGAGGATGGGGGTAACCACTTCATTTGGCCTGTGTATACATGCCCCTAGAAGGACTACCAGGTCAGGACTATGCTGAGCATTTCAGAGCCAAACCCTCAGAAGACTGGGGATTTGAGAGTTTGGGAACCCTACCTCTAGTTGTCTAAAAATTCTGTTTGTGACCTTTAAAAGGTGCTCCATGGAAACAGAATTTAAATGGAAAATGACATCCCCAGACTGGCCTCTGCAGGCATAATTCTCAGGTTTTGCTCCCCTACATACATTTTTTTTTTAAAAAAGATGGTGGAGTCCACAAGGGGTGAAGGATGTTCAACAGCAAGGAGAAAGCTGAGTGACCAGATCCGGATCCTAAATACCATACAACCTTCAGAGGAAACCTTGTTTACATCTTCATTGTATTTGGTGTTGTGTTCCCAAAAATGGGGGATCAAAGTGAATTTAGGATACTGAGCAAGAATACCATGGCAAAATGAAAGGGAGATGTTAAATTGCAATGGGTTTGGTATGCAGGTATTGTGTGAAAGATGTGTCTATCAGTGTTGCAATTTCAGTGCTTTTTTGGCCATGACTTTGAGTTGGCTGATTCAAGCTTTCCTTTGAGTATCTTGATTAGGGTTAATGACCCAGCAATCAGGAAGAAATGTGTACATTCCTAGAGTCCCTATCTCTTACATGAGGGATAGCCAAGAGTGAGCTGCTTGCAACCCCTTGAGAGTCAAAAGGGGGTTTTAATTTGGCAAAAATACTTTTTTCAAAATCTTTCAACATTTATTTGGGGGGAGGGGGTCTAGAATCCCCCAAATGCTCTCTAGGGGTTGTGGGTGGCATTTTCACCATGTTTGGAGCCCTCCTGACTCTCTCAGTGGTCAAAATAATTTTTGCAAAACATTTTGAATATTTTTTTTTTGCTCTGAAATACTCCACTGGTGGAGTGGGGTGCATTTTCACCACATTTTACAGGGCTCCTGGGACAATTTAGGCCCAGGAGAGGAAATCTATGAAACCCAAAACAGGGTGAAAATGCCCCCAGACTAGGTTTGCCATATTCTACTTCTTCAAATCTGGGAACCTAATTTGCATATGATGAAAATATTCTAATTATGCAAACCACTCTAATTTACATTCTAATTATGCAAATTCAGCACATTAATGGGTGCATTTTTTCTTCCACTATCTTTAACCTTTGTGCCATTTTAAAAGTTACAACTGATCTGACAGAAACAGAACAGACCAATTTGGAGTTGAATGCTTTCATGGCTGGCATCCATAGTTTTTTGTGGGATTTTCAGACTGTGTGGCCATGTTCTAGAAGAGTTCCTTTCTGACGTTTCATCAGCATCTGTGGCTGGGATCTTCTCTGAAAAAGTACAAACCAATGTTTAAAATGCTGGACTTGGAACAGAGAAACAGAGTGGGGGTTGCCACTGCCATCCTCTGAGGCTAGTGCTAGCAAAGCCAACAAATTTTGCTTCTGACTAGGCCTATTTAGGATTATAGTGTATTTATTTATTTGTCATTCCGGAGGGGGAAGACAGTGTGAAAAGCCAGATGACATACCATATCCTGAAGTATCTCCCCCTTCTTGCCTCTACCTCCCTCTCTTAAGATTTAAATAATAATAATAATAATAATAATAATAATAATAATTATTCTTACCCGCCCCTCTGAGCGAGCAATCGGGGCAGGGTACAACATGTTAAAAACATATACAGTTAAAATCCTGTAACATTCCCACCTCCCTCCCCTTAAAACAGTATTAAACTAATCATGGTTAAAACAATCAGGATCTAAAATACATATTCCTTCAAGTCCCATGTAGGCAGCCGGATGGGGGCAGGAGGGGGGTCATCAGACCGTGGGAAATTAGTTACTATCCAGGAAGGCCTGCCGGAAGAGATGCGTCTTGGTCACTTTTTAAAAGCCTTCCAAGGTTGTAATAAGACGCATCTCATCCGGCAGGTCGTTCCACAGCCTGGGAGCAATAGCAGAAAAGGCCCTCTGGAAGGTCTGGGACAATCTAGTTTTTATAGGCTGAAGCAGGTTCCTCCAGAGGACCGAAGTGTACGAAGTGTATGGGAGGAGGCGGTCTCTAATATAAGTTAGACCCAAGCCATGTAGGGCTTTAAAAGTCAAAGTCAGGACCTTGTACTGTTCCCGGAAACTGATCGGCAGCCAGTGGAGAGATTTAACCACTGGTGTTATATGTTCTCTCCTCGATGTTCCAGTGACTAGCCTTGTTTTGAACCAGTTGAAGTTTCCAGGTTAGGCACAAAGGTAGCCCCATGTAGAGTGTGTTACAGTAATCCAGACATGAGGTGACCAGTGCATGTACCATAGCCTCTAGGTCCTTCATCTCCAAGAAAGGGCGCAGCTGGAGGATCAGGCGAAGCTGATAACAGGCACTTCTGACCACCACATTCACCTGACGCATCATGTGAAGCGATGAGTCTAGGAGTACCCCCAGACTAAGAACAGAGTCCTGAGAGGAGAGTGTGACTCCACCCAGGACTGGAAAATGCATTCCCAGACCTGGTTCTGGGCCGGTGACTGTTAGTACCTTCGTTTTGTCAGGATTTAGCCTCAATCTATTTTCCCTCATTCAATCCATTACCACTGCGAGGCAGTCATTGAGAAGAGAGACGCCATCTGAGGTCTGAGCAGATGATCTGGTCATGGAGAAATATATCTGAATGTCATCAGCGTACTGATGGCACTGAGCTCCATGCCTCCGAATGATCTCACCCAGTGACTTCATATAAATATTAAATAGCATCGGGGACAGGATGGTGCCCTGAGGGACGCCACAATTTAGCTCGATTTTAGAGGAGCAGCTGTCTCTGAGCCTCACCCTCTCATCCAGAGAGAAAGGAACATTGCAGAGCAGTGCTTCTGATACCCATCTCTCTCAGCCAGGTCAAGAGGATGGCATGATCTATAGTGCCAAAGGCCGCTGAGAGATCCAGGAGCACCAACAGGGTCACGCTACCCCTGTCGATACTCAAGCGGAGGTTGTCTGTCAGAGCAACCATGGCAGTCTCAGCTCCATATCCTGCTCAGAAGCTGGTTTGAAATGGATCAAGAAAGTCGGTTTCATCCAAGACAGCTTGGAGTTGTGAGGCGACTGCTCTCTCGATCACCTTGCTTAGAAACGGCAGCAAGGAAACTGGTCTGTAGTTGTTTCTGTCCAGGGGATCAAGGGAAGGTTTCTTCAGGAGAGGCTTTACAGCCGCCTCCTTGAAACAGGATGGAATAGTACCCCCCCTGAGGGACACATTGACTACATCCCGAAGGATGTAGTCTGGACGACCAGCCATGATGGACATGGATCAAGAGGGCAGGTTGTTTTCCTCACGCTTCCAAGGAGCTTGTCCATGTCATCAGTACTTATAGACTGAAACTCATCCAACAAAATGACAGTAGCAGATTTTCTGGTCGCCTCATTTACGGATACTGGAGAAATATTGGCGTCCAAGTCAGCCCTTATCCGAGGGCTGCTACTGTCATTTTGCAGATTTTGTCTGCAAAGTGGTTGTTAAATGCGTCGTCAGGTCAAGGAGGGGGTTAAACACAGGGGGAACCTGCATTAACTCCCCAACTACCTTAAACAGCTCTGCTGAATGAGACTCTGCAGATGCAATGCGTGCAGCGTAGAAAGATTTCTGCGCTGCACGCAATGCCTCCCGATAGGCACGAAGATGCTGCCTATGGCTAGTTCTGTCAGATGAGGTCCGAGTCTTTCGCCACTTGCGCTCTATTTATTGTCCAATTTTCAGGATTGCCTCCCCACCCCTCCATCTTTAGTTCCTGAGTATCTTGCACAAACCCTACTCTCCATCCCTGGCTGCTTATTCCTCCTCCAAAATCCTATCCACCACCCATAAGTTAAGCCATAAGTTACACCCCATAAGTTACACTTTTTTTTTGTATTGCTTCCCCCCTTTCTTCCCCTCCTGTCTCACCTGCCTTTATTTATTTTCAACCCCTTTTATTTCTCTCTCTTTCTCTCTCTTTCTTTGAAGCAGAAAGAGATTCCAACACGAGAGGGGGAGAGAATCTCATTGTGTTATTTTGGCATAACAGAGAAAACATTCCATAAATACCTCTTTACTCACCCTGGGCTGTTTTCTCTTATGACAAGTTGTTATTCTTTCACATCACCCAAAACATGCTAGCTAAGGAGGCCACCTCATTTTGCCTAATGGCAGGACCAGTACTGATCTGTGGGTCTGCCATTGTTCTACATAAGTAGAAACATAGCTACCCTGCTCTCTGGCAGAAAAATAGCCAGTTTACTAACTATTGTGATCCTGGGAAAATCGCATATCTTTTGTATATCAGATATGAATTCTGATATACAAAAGATATGTGATTTTCCCAGGATCACAAAGCAGGTCCATGACTGAGAAGGAATAGATTTTTAATACAATTCAATACAGATTTACTAATCTACCCCTCCTCCTGTCACCCTAGTAATGTCCATATGGTAGACATTTAGTTTCTCTTACTTTCTCTTGATTACATAATTGGAGAGTTTGGGTCCACTTTAGCCTACAATCATATGGGTTTGTCTTCTAAGAAAGGAAGTCTAAAGTGAAGAAAATTCTAAGAAAGGAAGGCTGGAGCGAAGAAAACAATTCTGAACTGTTTAAGCTGGGGAGAACCCTTGGAAAAGGAAGGGCACAGAGCAAAAATAGAACAAAATGTCTAAGATAATGGCCTGAACAGCCCTCTAATTCATCACTGGCATGTTCACAATCCCATTTTAAAAAAAACAGTCACAAAGTCTAAGTGGAACAGCCCAAGCTGCTGCTGATGAATTGAAGGAAATTTAGTCTGAAGAAAATTCATTGCTTGCAGTGAAAGCCCATAATATTCCACCCGCCAAGAATAACAGCATGGAACAGGAATTCCTTTAATTTTAACAATAATGGTAATCTAGAGTTCATTGGAGGCCAAACAGTAGCTTTATCAATGGAAGTATTAACACCTTAATTTAACAGTTGGAACTTGAGCACTCGATAAAACAAACCATTTTTTTTTTAATTTTTAAAAGGTGCAGCACTTCATTTGCTAAAGTTTAAGGTGAAACACTTCATCTGCTAAAGTTTATGGCTCCCTCTGTTGATCTTTGAGCAGGGCTCCTTTTATTCCTATATCACAGGGGTGGGAATTGTTCCAGCAATAGGCCAGCCCCAATGCAGCCCCCGAACCTCTGCCAGTTGAAAAATCCCCCCCCCCCCCACAATGTTCAGTCACTAGGGGTGTGATTGACTGCTTTCAGTTCTGAACAAGGATTTCCTTTTTTGAAAAAAGAATGTGCTGACATTTGAGTGTATGTGAGAATGGGTAGGGAATAGCCCCTGAAACTGTGGCAGTTCCCCATCTATCAGAAATATTGTGTCAACTACTATAAACCAGTTTTTGTACAACTTGGACATTATGTTCCATAGCTTCCCCTTCTCTCCTGAAAGGTGTTTTGTTTTTGTTTTTTGGCCAGATAATTCAGAATTTGGGCAACTTTTTGGACTAAACTTCCCAGAACTCCCTGTGGGATTCTAGCATTTATAGTCTAAAAAAGTAACTTTTCCAAAGTCTGGGTAGCTTTTTATCCTTTGCCAAGCCTAGGCAAAAATGTACTTGGCATCTGTAGGCAGATGTTAAAGCTCCTTTGTATTGAGTTTTGCATTACAAAAGTATGGAGTGAAAATATTCATACTGTCATAAGTGGTCATATTTCCACTTTGGCAATACTGGAAGTGGCAAGGTTGGAAAATCATGACAGAGCTGCATGTGTCATCACAAAATGAAGAAAAAAAGAAAAGGGACACAGTCCAGCTGACTGTTGAGAAATGGTTCTTGATGCATCTTGGAACTGTACTGAGAAAAAAACTTTTTTGCAAAAGCTGTAATGAGGTAAATTCTGTGGGTAGCCCCAATTGACTAGACCCATTAAATAAATGCAACTGACCTAAACTAACCAAATTCCCACTGATTCAGTGGATCTACTCTAGTCAGGCAATTAGATATGGCCCAAGGGTAGGAATCATGTGGCCCTCCAGAAACTGTTGCACTACAACTCCCTGTACTCATCACTAAACTGGTTGTATTGGCTGTGCATACTGCGATTTACAATTTGACAACATTTGGCCACATGATTCCTACTCTGCTGTAGCCCACTATTGGAATGGAGGAAGCTGAGCCACCATGACAAAATCAAACATTGCAAAAGAATGAATGCTTGTGGGTGCTTATAACTAATCTCATCAGCCAAAAGAGACATCTGAACTAGGAGGATGCAAATGAAACTAGTAGGACCCCAGACTCCATCTGCAAAGCTGCAGTTCCCTCCATCTCCTGCTATAATGCAGCCAGACATGTAAGGAAGGAAAAGTTAGGGCTTCCTAACAAATTGCAGACTGCAAGTCACCAGTAAGTTGCATCAAATTCTTTGTCAATTTTCTGAGCAGCCCAAATGGATCTGCAACAGAGAGAGAGCATGGACTAGAGAACAAACCCGACCACTTCACAGACTTCTTTTGCCAACAAACAGGAGACACCTTCTTTTGCAATTACAGCATATTGAATTTTTTTTGGAGTTGACCACATTGAGAGACATAATGTCTTAGTCAACATGCCTAAGATTGTACTGTCAAATTGGAATTTTGTGAACAGAGTTTAGAAAAGTTGAGTTATTTATTTATTTATTTATTTATTTAATGCCACCTTTCTCCCAGAGAGGGGCCCAAGGCAGCTCACAAGATAGAAACATTTTTTAAAAAAATGACAAAAAAAATTAAAAACAGTTCTTTGAGTGGCAGCTCCCGGATCTGTCCCTTTTCTCTTGCTGCCCCTCATTCCTGGAACCTTCTCCCTCTGCATGCTCGTCTCATCACTTCCCTAACCAGTTTTAAGGTGGAACTGAAAACCTTATTGTTTAGGGAAGCGTTCTCAGGGAACTTGTGATTGCCATCTGGCTGTCTGATATCGTTTGATGTGACTTGCTTTTATGTCTGATGTTTTAACTTGTCTTTCCTTCCCTTTGTAATTTTATCTAATTGTTACTATCATAGAGTGTACGCATCCAGCAGGCTTTTATATATTTCTTAAGTTTTATCAATTTTGTACAGTGCTGAGTGTAATTACAGCGCTTTAGAAATAAAGTTTAATAATAATAATAATAATAATAATAACAACAACAACATTATTATTATTATTTACAGGCTCTGATCTAAAGTGGCTTTCTCAGACTTCACATGTTCCAGAGGTGCCAGACTTCTGCAATTGCCATGCCATACAGCCTCAATGGCTATCTTTCCTGGGGATGTGGGACATGTAATCTACATTTTGGTGCACTGTAGGTTTTTGGGATTTGTAATTTGTAAGTTGTATATGAATGATACCAGGTTCAGGAAGGTTGGTTTTAAGTTAGGGCAGTGCTTGAAGTTTTTTGTTTGTTTGTTTCTTTGTTTGTTTATATGAGGTTACTGCTTACATCTGTCTAAACTGAGAATGCAATACTCTCACTTCTAGAATGAACACTCTTTTCTTCTTCTGTCTTTTGAAAATTCACCAGTGTCCCAATGAGCAGGGGAGAGGCTCAACAGAGCTTTTAAATGTTGTGTAAAATCATCCACAATTAACACCAAGAGGTATAAAAAAGAGGAAGGACTTTTCATTTCCTTTCCCTCTGCTCCTTGGTAGCATGAAGTCATTTATATACACAAGGCACACTTGCTTTTTAGCTTCTGAGGCTTTCTTAAATGTAACATAAGGATTATTCGATCCACATTCTCCCTACAGGATCTCATTCAGTCACTTCACTTGTGTTCCAAACATCTTTCAATAACACACCAAGTGTGCATGTTCAGAATCCTTCCTTCTGTTGTTACCAAATGATGTAATAAGTGCTCTTACTTGTGCAAAAGTTTCATCTCGCTCCCCTCCCCACCTCTCCTCTTTGCGTATACATAAAAGGGGAAACTCCTATCTAAAGTAAGTCATGTTTCAGAACAGAAGACCTGTGACAACACAACAAGCTTGAGTTGATCAATCTTAACTCCGGAAACAGATGCATCCTCTTCTTCCTAACATAAATTATGGGCTTCCCACAGCCCAGCCCACCTCACACTCCTGAAGTCTACAAGGAGCCCAGAGGAAAAGAATAATTAGTGTACTATTAGTGTTATTATTTCCTGACATGAACTGCCTGCTACTTGTTCACCCTCCCACTCAGCCCCAGATTGACAGGGCCAAGCATAGTGCTAAGAGTGTCATTCCATCTCCTAGGGCTCGTTTCCACTACGATTTAAAGTGAATTGCTGATTAAAGTGAATTGTCATTCTCATTTGAAACCAGTTCTGATCGTACTTTGATCAATTTCTGTCGCAATAAAGTGAGGCAAATGCAAATGCAAAAATAAATAAATAAATAAATTCCAGACACTACTTTCCTAGTGGTTCTTTTGAAAAGAATCGATTCCAAAGAGGAAATAATAATGGCAGAGGGGTGTTTACCATCCCTCCTCAGTTTTTTGGTAGAGCCACACACACACTCTCAGTGCTGCCTTTGTGCTTGTGGTGTGATCTACGGGCACATGATTTATAAAAAAATTGTTAGAAAAACCGATTCATTGATTTTGCAACTATTTGCAATCAGTTAGGCAAATAGTTTCAAATCAATTAATCAAATCTTCTATCAATTTATTTAATATAGATAGATGAGATCCCAAGCCGAGCTGCCCAGGCTGCTGCTTACATCACTGATGACACACAGATGATTGACATGCATTTTGAAGTGGCAAAAACTAGTGGGGACACCAATTGTGCCAAAAAAGAAGTGATTAAAAGGGGATAACGAAAAGATCCACTTTCATAATGGGAACGATGGACCTTTTGGAATTGATTTACCAACATGGAGTGAAGGCAAATCGGAAACTGGTTTAAATGTAAGTGGGAATGAGCCCTAGTGTGCTATGAAATATCTTTGGATAAGGTTGAACCTTCTTTCCTACTAGGCTATTCTGTAGGTTGTTGCTAGAGTTTGGAAGAAAGGACTTGCAAAAAAGAGTATGGGTAGTTATTAGGGGGAAGTTATGAGGGTGCAATAACATAATTTTTGCAGAATAATACTATATAATTAATGGGTAACTATTCAACTACTGAGTAGCTGCTTACTCATTACAGTTAAAATCTGGGGATGTTAGGATCATTTTTGGGATGTGGGAGTTGATTCTGGGCATTTTTCTAATTTAAAGTATTTCTTGTTGTTATGCTCCTTACAAGTCAACTCTTATGGCAATCCTCTCCTAGGGTTTTCTTGGCAAGATTTATTCATAGGATTTTTGTCACTATCTTCCTGTGAAGATGAAAGAATGTAAAACTTGCTCAAAGTCATCCAGTGTGTTTCCATGACCAAGTGGGGATTTGAATCCTAGTCTTCCAGAGTCCTAGGACATATCTGCATTGTAAAAATAATACAGTTTGACACCATTTTAATCACCATGATTCCATCCTACAGAATCCTGGGATGTGTAGTTTTGTAAGGCAGCAGCACTCTTTGGCAGAGAAGGCCAAAGGCTTTGTCAAACTACAAATCACAGAACTCTATAGGGTGGAGTTAAAGTGGTGTCAAACTGCATTATTTCTACAGTATAGGTGCACCGTAGTCTAACACACAAATCACTACAGCACACTGGCTCTCATTTTACAGTCTACTTTTGCATAAACAATAATTTAAAATATCTTAAAAAGAAATGTTACTGTGAAAGTAACAATATGACTAACACAAATGCTTTACTTAAAACAACAGTGATCTAAACTCTGGTTATTACTATCATTCTCACTTTGAAAATAATGATATAAAGCTACCCAGATTGTAACAATATTAAATGAGACACACTTTTCAGCCTCTTAAACCCTGCCCCAATCCCCACAACACAAAATGCTTTGAAGTGACTGAAGTCATGTGTCAAATGTCCAGTACTGAGGAAAGAGGAATCCCTAAATGCCCCTAGTTCCAGGGATGGGAATCTGTGTCCCTCCAGATGTTGTCAGACATAATTCCTGGCCATTGACCATGAAGACTGGGCCCAAAAGCCTTAGGAATCCAACAAGATTTGAAGGACCAGAGATTCTCCACCTGTGCTCTGCAGCTTAAACCTCTTTTACAAATCGTTGCAGAGCTGTTTTATATGTTGTGTGCTTACATTACCTAGTCATTGAAGCAGATCACATTGAAATCATCAGTGATTAAATGCCTATTTGGTAGTCCTCAGTGGTGCATTTAGGACAGAAATAGCAGGATAAAAACCACTAAATCATGTTCTCTCATGTTTTCAGAGTTAATCCCAATTATAGGCTCTGTATTCTGCAGTGAAACCATTTACATTAATCAAGAGATACCTTAGCATTTGCCTCATATCCTCCATGAAAGTGCCCTTCATCTCTGATATTCCAGATGGCCTTTATGTCTGCATAAAGTATTTGATGCTGTACTCAATTCCTGTTCTAAAAAATAGCAGGAAAAACAAACAAAAAGACAAAGGCATCCACGCACTGATAATAATTCCACTTGCACAGTTCTCTCAATATGGAATTTCACCTACAAGGGACAACACCCAGGGGAAGGAAAAGGAACACAATGCCCCTTTTAGACAACTGGGGTACGTTTTTGTGTAGGTCATTTGTTGCTGCAATTACTGGACTATCATATATGAATATTGTATGCCACAGAAAATCAGGAACATTAGGCACTTTTTGTCTTATCAGAGATAGAAAGAATATTTTAAAATATTTGGGGAAAAGGTTAAAAAAAACACACCCCATGTTTTTGGAAGTTGGGAAATCCTGATGATACTAATCCTGACCTGATGAGAAGCTTTGCAGTTTAGGACTTATTCTGTGCAAAAAATTGCATGTGGTTGTTTTGCACAGAAAACATAACCTTCTACACAGGACAGAGCATTCTATGCAGAAATATTATTTTATGCAGATAAAAGCTATTTCCTCTGCATAAAAGCTGTCGTGCGTAACATTTTGTACAAAATTTGCATATTGGTGTTTTGTACAGAAAATAATATTTCTATGTAGGAATATTATTAATTTTTTGTGCCAAAAATTCTATTTCATGTACAAAAAGTGCTCTTTTCCATGCAAAACACCCACATGCAAATTTTCGTGCAGAATAAGTACCAAATTGTGAGCAGGCTTAGAAAACCAAGAATTTTACAAATAATTTCTCACAGTGGGAAAGAAAATGCTAAAATTACTTGCTTCCTTTAAGAAGAAACTTAGTGGCTCTTCAGACCAGCCATTAAGGCTGGCCTGGGGGCAGAGTCAGGGCATTGGGTCCACATGATGCATGCCCTGACTCCCCCCCCCCCCCAGGCACTGTAACAACACAGCACAACACAGCTCCAAAGGAGCACCATATAACCACAGCACCACAAGTATCACACCCTTTCCAGGGTGCAAAAAGGAACCACTTTTTGTGGCTCCTTTTTCCACCCTCGAAAGGCCGGGTCCCTTAGGAGCTATGTGTACAGTCCCTTAGTGGAGAATTACATCCCTACTTCTAAACACTAAATGCATCATACATAAGGTATTTGACAAAGTTCCCCATGACATTCTTGCAAACAAGCTTGTAAAATGTGGGCTAGACAAGGTAACCATTACATGATTTGTAACTGGTTGACTAGCCACACCCAAAGGGTGCTCCACAATGGTTCCTTTTCATCCTGGAGGGAAGTGACCAGTGGGGTCCCACAGGGTTCTGTCCTGGGCCCAGTGCTATTTAACATCTTTATCAATAACTTGGATGACAGAATTGGGGGCACACTTTTTTTTTTTAACAGGTTGTGAATCCGCCCCTAGAAAAAGGATTCAAATCCCTCAAGGCCACCTGTGCTATGTTAAATAAAGTGTCATCACAAGTGTTGCCTGAGATCCCAATGATGGTTCTATTTATGTTCCTTCTTTCTCCTATTTCTTACTATACAGCAGTATGTATGAATTCTTCAGAACAGGCAAAAGTCAACAACATGCTATCCAAAGACTTATCAAGGAAATTTTAATAAAGAAAGCACTTGATACCTCCATCCAGTATAGTTTCCCCTCCCCCCTTTTTAACATGCATGGCATAGTAGCAATGCACATTAATTGCCAAGCACAAATTACCACAGTGAACATCATGAATTATCTACTGATCACGGTACACCTATCCAGCATTCAAATGCATTGATTTTTAATGCCAGGAGTATACACTGCTTTTCCAGCTGCTCAAGGCCATTTTCAGTAAAATAAAACAATCAGTAAAATGCAGCAATACCAAAAAAGTAGAACTTTATTTTTTAAAAATGAATTACAATCAGTAAAATAATTAAAATAACCAGTATATTGATCTGTCATGCAAACTTTTGATTCATGCAGAAAAGATCCACAGGTGCACAGGTTTTGAAATTCCCCCATAAAATGTTTGAACAAATTAGTCCTTGTCAGATCAAAATCCCCATTAAATGTAATAGTAGCAAGTCCTTCACCAGTCTGAACCTCTGAGGTTATTTCAGTGACAAACTGTATGAGGCCACTGATAATGCTGTATTATTTTATAATGAATGCCCTTCGAAGAAGAAGCTGGCCTTCCAAAGCTTTTTGTACAAAATGTGTGATTAGATGAGGGTCTGACCACAGAGAGCTCACTGCAAAGGCTGAATTGAAGTGTCCTGATTTAATGGGTTTGCAAGGGAGGAGAGAGGTGTCTAGCTGTGTTTGGTATAAATAATAATAATTATAATTATAATAATAATTATTATTATTATTTCTTACCCACTCCTCTGAGCGAGCAATCGGGGTGGGGTACAACATGTTAAAAACATACACATTTAAAATCTTCCAAACATACCCAAATCACTCCCCTTAAAACAGAATTAAACTAATCATGGTTAAAACAATTAGGATCAAAAATATATGATCTTACAAATCCAATGCAGGTGGCCGGATAAGGGAGGGGGGAGGGGTCATCAGATGGTGAGAGATTAGTTACTATCCGGGAAGGCCTGCCGGAAGAGATGTGTCTTGGTCACTTTTTTAAAGCCTTCCAAGGTTGTAATAAGATGCATCTCATCCGGCAGGTCGTTCCACAGCCTGGGAGGTCTGGGATAACTTAGTTTTTATAGGCTGAAGCAGATTCCTCCCAGAGGACCGAAGTGTACACGGGGGCTCATATGAGAGGGGGCGGTCTCTAAGATAAATTGGATCCAAGCCATATAGGGCTTTAAAAGTCAAAGTCAAGACCTTGTACTGTGCCCGGAAACTGATCGGCAGCCAATGGAGAGATTTAAGCACTGGTGTTATACTCTTCGATGTTCCAGTGACTAGCCTGGCTGCCATGTTTTGGACCAGTTGAAGTTTCCGGGTTAGGCACAAAGTTAGCCCCATGCAGAGCGCATTACAGTAATCCAGACATGAGGTAACCAGCGCATGTACCACAGCCTCCAGGTCCTTCATCTCCAGGAAAGGGCACAGCTGGAGGATCAGGCGAAGCTGATAACAGGCACTTCTGACCACCGCATTCACCTGATGCGTCATGTGAAGCGATGAGTCTAAAGTACACGCACTCTGAGGTACACGCACTCGATATGGGTCGTTTTCTGGATAGGTTCTCTGATCAAGGGAAGGTTAGATTTATGAACTATAGCCACACTGCCCCCCCACCCACTTTCCCTTATCTGCTTGCTGACCGTGTAACCAGCTGGGAGGGCCTGCGCCCAAGTAGCCGCCCTGGTATCTCCCAGCCAGGTGTCGGTGAAGCAAGCCAGGTCGGCCTTTTCATCCACAAGGAGATCATGGATGATGTGGGTTTTACCAGTCAGACCTTTTCCTTTCAGTGGGTGTAGGGTTTAACATTCATTAAACACCAAATCTTTGTTTCCTGTAGACTCCCTGTTCTAATTTCCACAGGTCACTTTGCATTTTGCATCCATCACTTTATACATCTGATATCCTTTTATGCATGAATCACAAGAGAGTTGCTGAATTACAGTCCCATGAAACAGAGATGCATTGACTTACTCTTGGCTCGCTTATAAAAATTGTTAAAAATAGTTTGCAGCTAGAAGCATTCATGAGTTCATTGACAATATGAACCAGTACTTACAGATTATTAAAACCAACTGATGCTTAGTTGCATGTGGACATTTTAGTTTCCTACTCAACACTTTGTACCTCAAATGCCTGCTCCTATTAGATCAATAAGAGGAAGTATCTTTAACTAAAGCCTGTTTTAAGAAGGGGGAACCTTAGATACCTTTTCCTGTTTATAGAGGCACCTCCAGAATACAATGTATTAAATTCTCCATTATAACAATGGAGATTATGGGGCTATATAGACCACCCCTAAGGGGTGGCCTGCAGCCAACCCTTTTTCTGCCAGATCAGGGTCGCAGCTACTGCATGTCACAGTCCCGATCTTGTCTTTCTGTGGCGCAAAAAGGAGCCACAAAAAAGGGCTCCTTTCTGCAGCATGGAAAGGGTACCATAGCCACCTGCACCACAGCTTTGCCATGTAGACACAGTGCCAGAGGAGCGCCATGATGCCACCCACCACATAGTGCGGCACATGGCATCACACAGGCCTGGAGGCAGAGTCGGGGCACGCATTGTATGGATGTCATGCCCCGACTACACCCTCAGTCCAGTCTTAATGGCCAGTCTGTATAGCCCCTTTCAGACGGAGGCAGGGGACCAGGAGTAAAAGACATACTCCCAGCAAATTCACATGATCATGCTGAAGATTTTCGGACACATCATGCTTATCCAGGATGTAACCCATGAAGATTCAGGAATGCTCCAGCAACGAACCATTCATGAGGAAGTCCCAGGAATGATTTGTTCCTGGAGCATTCCTGAATCTTCATGGGTTAAGTCCTGGATAAGTGCGACTTTGTCTGAAAATCTTCAGTGCAATCATGTGACTTTGCCAGAAGCATGCCTTTTTCTTCCCCAATCCCCCCCCCCCCCATCTGATATTCTCCAATGTCAGGCAAGAACAACCACATGTAAGGACAAAGGAAGCTAGTTTCCCTATTTCCAAAGAGAAAGCCGTGTTTGGTAGAAGTTGCAGCAAAAACAGTAAAGAGACCTGTGGCATCTTAATAACAAATCTATGAAGGCATGCACATACACAAATACAGATACAAGAGCTTTTGAAGAGTGTTTTTCTGAAGGTTTAGGAATAGTACAATGTCTGGGGCTAGACTGGGCCCATTTATTGTTGTGCATAGCTATCGCCTAGTCTTTGCCCTATGTATAATGCAGAAAGACACTGAAAAGAACATACAACAAAAGACATTATTATATAATAAGGTTCTGTAGCCTAGTCCCATAAAATGGTTTAATAGGGGATGCACCACCTATGGACTTCAACATATTGCCCTATGGACATTCCTCCCACCACTGACAGCCAGCTTTCATTTGGATTGCTTAGGGAAAGAGTGATAAGTACACAGATTTTGAAGGCTGTAGTGGAAAGAAAGCTCTATACTCCTTCCTGGTCAGGAAAGTGGGCATGTCTGCAGCCCCAACCCCCGAGACAATATCACTTGCTACCATTGGCATTGAAAAAGGTTGTGCATCCCTGGTTTAATTTATTCATCAAAGACCTTCTTTAGGTTTCATAAGGCATTTGCTGCAAACACCTGAATAAAGCACTGGGATGCCTCCCCAATTTCTTCCTTTGCCACTCCATGTGTTTAGCAGAATGGGGGATGGAGAGAGTTAAAATCCTTTTTGCAACTGAGAATTCTGCACTCTCCAGGTTCCAGAAGGCCAAAAGGATTCCAAATGCATTCAGATACAGTTGTGTTAGAATTTCTCTTCAGATCTTCACGTCAATCAAGCAAAGATCAGAAATGAATGGGTTGGGCCAGGACTAGAGTGCATAGCCCTAGGCCCTTCCTTGCCACTTTTTCTTTGAACAGAAACATCCCCAACATCTAACTAGGTTTCTGTTGGAATCAAACATACTTAGAGAACTGGAACTATGTGCAGATTTTTTTTTTTGCACGTTCTACTGCTGATATTTATTCAAGAGAGCATGCAGTCCATGGTGTCTCTTGTAACCTGTTGCTGTACTTTATTTCATGACTGTTTTGATTTCATTTATTTCAGAAAAGTTTTTGTGTCATTACAAAAATTTTACATGATTAATCATGCTTTCTCTCTCCTTGGCTGTTGGCTCCTCCTGCATTATCAGATAAAGAGTATCTGATTGCATCTAAGTACAGTGGTCCCCCGCCTTACGAATCCCCCGGGTTACGAAAACCCCGGGATCCGAAAGGCGGCGGACCGGCATTGTATCCCCCGGGATCCGAAAGATCCCCCGGGATACGAAAGGAAAAAAGCCGCGCGGCCCCTTTAAAATAGCAGTCCCCCGGGAAACGAAAGCTTCCGGGTTACGAAAGGTAACCCGGGGGACCACTGTATCCATGGCACACTTATAAATATATAATGACAATAATGCTGGTACAAATATATTTCAACAAAACAGTCTATTTCAAATCCTGTAGGAGACTAGAATTTAATACAGTCAGCCCTTCATATCCACAGAATTTTTATCCTTGGATTCAAGCATTCATGGTCAAAAAAGATATCAATTTCAAAAAGCAAACATTGATTTTGCCATTTCATATAAGGGTCACCATTTTACTATGCCATCTGAATATAATGGGACTTGAAGATTCATGGATTTTGGCATACATTGGGGGGGGGGGGGGTCCTGGAACCAAATCCCACTGGATACCAAGGGCCCACTTTACCTTGAAGGAGGAATTCTTCTCTAATCCACTTCAGAATGGTTGACACTGGAATAAAATCTTTTCTACAACTAAATAAATAAAATGAATTATCTCTAAATTAATGGATAAATTATCCTATGGAGTATTCTCACCACTGAAATGGCCCAAAGCAAGCTTATCAGACTCCAGTCTCCTCTAAAACATCTGTAAATCAAGGTCAGAACACTAAAAACTTTAGTGAAGGAGAAGAGGATGACTTCAGTTCAGCTGCAATTAATTCCTCAAAATACACACAACTCATTTATCTTGTTGGAAACAGATTAGACATGTTATAGAAAGGCACATTACACAGACTCTTCAATCACTTTGCCTGGAACAGTTGTGTTTAAAATAAAAGTCCAGAAAGCTTCTCATTGGCATAATTTCAAAAGTGAATCCTGCCTGGCAGGAGTCAATGCAGTAAATTGTTCCAAGGCTTTAAAAAAACCTGCTTCAGTGAGAGATTAGCTTCCAGAAAATAAGATGTTGCTTCCAAGAGTCTGGTCCTGATTTTGCTTTTGTGTTCACCAGCATTCAATTCTGAGGTCCTGCTGGTATTAGTGGCTGATGGCTCCCTTGTCTTTAGGGCAAATGCACCCATTCTGCCTATTTTGCCAAACTATATGCTTTATAGAGAAAGATGGGATGATATACAAGTGATTTTTAAAATGTATCAGGTGTTTTTTCTCTTGACATATGCTCATTTCTTCATGCATCTGAGGAGGTAGACTGAAGTCTACGAAAGCTCATGCTGCCAATGTCTGTCTTTCAGTTAGTCTCAGAGGCACTACAAGAACTCTCTGCATACTGATTCGACAGACTAACACAGCTATATCTTTGAATTTGCTCATTTCTTGGCTTTCCTGATTATTGCCTGTGCCTTAGAAACAGAACACAGTATATGAAAGGAGAATCCAAACAGATCTGAGTCTAAAATATGGAGATAGAAAGAGAAATGTATGGGAAAGGGAAGATGGTGAGTAGAGATTAAAGATGAAGAGCTCAAAACAAGTGAGCTTCTAGGACTTCTGCTATTCTGTAGTATTCATGAAACATTTCAGAGGTCTGAATTTAAATTTCAACTTAATATTAGACTGCCTGAAGCAGCCCCCACTGAAAAGCCTTCTGGGATACTTGGATCAGGGACAGTTAGTTCAATTATTTAACTTTCATGGCAACCCAGTCATTGTTCTCAATGCTGATGGAGCCACACTTTGGCACAAAAAGATTTGCACAAGAAAAGTAGCTTCTATATAAATAAGACAGCTGCAAACAGAATTATTTGGCCCTTTCAGTTCTGTAAAGTTATACTATTATTTGGATGATCAGGATGATTTGATATGCCATCAAATAAAATTAAATAATTCTTAAAATCCAAACAGGAATAGACTAGTAAATTTACATAAATAACATTATTTTCTGTTTTTATCACAAAATAATATTGAATTATTGAGGACTGTGTATAAAAGTAGCCTGAAATAAGGAAACCCCCCTCTTTTTTTTCTTTTTCTTTTTCTTTTTCTTTTTCTTTTTTTTTTTTTTTTTTTTTTTTGCTGGAAAGTTACAGCTGCTTTTGTAGACAAAATATAGAACACTGAGTCCCCCTTTTTAAAATTTAGACACTCAATATGACTCTTTGTTTGAGGAGGCTGATTTTAAAAGAAAAAACCTTTTGTTTATGTGCTGCTCTGACCTTTTAGCCTCTTCTGTTGTTAATAAAAAAATTCTTTCGACCTTTTGTGCAGCCAAAGTCTTCAGCAACTTTCAGAAAGGAGTGAGAGAGAAAGAAAAGTTTTTTCTTTAAAAAGTCTAGTGGTGTGAGGGGAGCAGTTTGGGAAACACTTTCACCTAATAGGTACAGTATATCAAGTTCATGATAGACAGGTCAAGCCAGTTATGTTTGGCAGGGCGAAGTACACAGAATGGAAAGAGAAACTGAAAAGCACATTGTCAATATAGCTTGCTTGACTTTGATAATCCATAATTTCTTCTAAACTATCACCGGGGAAGTTTTTTTTTAAACTACTTTATAACAGATTATGTGTTAGAGCTGGGAACAGGATTGTCCAATGAGGGAAGAAGGAAAGGAGACCGAGGAGAATGAGAAGGGTAAAAAAATTGCAAGCAATTTTTAAATCCAGTTTTAGAACATGAATAAATGTTGTGAGTCACACTTTCTTGCACAGTGTTTCTTTCTTTTGAATTTCAGGTACAGTGGCATACTGAAGATCTGCTGAGTTAAGGTTTATAAAATTTGGTGGAAACCCTGTTATGCCAGTGGAATGCCATAGCCTGCATGTGCTAACCATGCTGGCTAGGGAATTCTGGCCACTGTAGAGCAAAATAGTAACTTTTCCATGCTCTGCTTAACTTCATTGTGAAGATTGTTTGCAGTGATACCCTGTTGTTCTGTCCTGGTATCACAAGCATACTGAAATGGGCTGGAAATAAGGACAAGATGTGAGAAGTGTAGAGGAGGTTACCCTTATACCATATACTCTATCCTCCAATCCACTATTATCCAATCCACTGTCCCTATTAACAGTGGAACTGTACACCAGCTCCGGATCTGGCATGATACATTTTCCTTCCATTTACTTCAATTGGGGAAAATATTTATTTATTTATTTTTAAAAAAGCAATCACAACTGACCTGCCCATTCGCCCATTCACACTACACAATTTTAACACTATGATTCCACTCTAATGTGCCACAGCTCCCTTCTATGGAGTCCTGGGATTTTTAGTTTGGTGAGTTACTGAAGGTCTCTTGACAATTCTAAATACTCCTCCCTAAATTCAAAATCCCAGGATTCCACTGGATGTATCCATTGGAATCACAGTGCTACAACTGTGGACTGTGAAAGGGCCCCATGTTGCAAGGACAGAGCATAGGATATCACAGCATGCCATCATAAGTATGTAAGCTCCAGCAGAGCTTGGTGAAGTTGTTTAGTCTACAATAGTGAGAATTCCTCCAGCCAGCATGGCTAGTGACTGAGCTTCTGGGAATTCTATTCCAAAAGTAACTTTTCCATGCTCTGAATACCATGCAGGAAAATGATAATTCAGATGAGGCATGTTCCAGGGTCTCTTGTTGCTGTAGTTTGCAGAGTTATCATTAGGAGAAGAAACACAATACATAGGAACAAAACCACAAAACACTGACTCTTAAATCATATGAAGGGGAAAGCAGTTGTGAAGGAGAATTAATGAGCCAGTTGCCAGAATCATGAACCTAAAAGTTTGTTAAATAGGGTCATTATCTGTCATTTGGCTAAAAAAGGAAACCTGGTGCCAGTCAAACCTGCTGGGGAGGTTGTTCCATAACTTCAATTTCAGATTCATTTTTAGCTTGCTTTACTAATAATGACTTCCTTCTGAAATTGCCAGAGAACTTCTTAATAGCAGCCATTACTTTTTAAAATTAATGTCTGAAATTTTGGTTGTTACAATAGGAATGGAAAAAGAAGATGGGACGGATGAATATGATTAATCAGATCCACCACTGTAACAAAAATGGTGATAGAGGACATTTAGAATGCTCTGACCACCCTTTATCTTGGCACTGAATTCATATTAGATTCTTTATATGGCTGTTCAGAAATACGTCTCCCCATATTCTATGACACTTCCTTCCAAGTTAATGTAGCTAGGAGTTTTATAATGGAGCACCAACTTGTGTAAATTATCATCAACTACCACTTCCTGGGCTAAATGGCATTTAACATTTGAAATCCTTCTTCTATATAAGCTGTCATCAGTGGTCACAATTTTAGGGATGTCTAAAAGATCATTAAAATCAATAGGATTTAAGAGCTCATTTCTGAATTTCACTCTAGGGCTTTGCATCTAAATATATATTGACATTACACGCATCCTTGGAGGCATGTAGTTTTGCACATTAATATATACAGTAAATCCTCCCCAAGGCCTTTGTAACTTCATTTTAAGCACACAATCTATCACTCTGGTAGTGCTAACTGTACATGGTATAGCTGATTTTCTTGGCAGTTTATATGGGAGAAGCAGAAACAACTTGGTGAGCTGCCATCATTCAACAGTGGTAACCTTTCCTGCCCACCAACACTCACCAGAAGGACTGCTGATGAAACATCTTTCTCACAATGAGAGCATGGAAGACATAATCTGATCAGAAAGTAAAAGTAGAAAATAAATAAATAGAAGGAAAGAAAGAAAAGGGGAACATGACAGCAAAGCATATGCAGATCCATAAAGAAGAACAGAATGCAAATTAATACAATTAAATAATACAATTAATTTCAGAACAGGTATACAGTACTCCCATTCATCTTGCCAACAGGATTCAGACATCAGATTTCCAGATTTTTCTTCCTCTGTTCCAGTCCATCCCATCCTTTGGGTCTTTTAGATCTGGAATTCTAGGGTTCTATGAGAAGTTGTTAGAGGTTCTATGAGCAATTGTTACTGAAAGATAATAAACATTTTAAAGCTGTAGATATAATAAATGATTATGCTGGAGTTCCCTGAGACCTGAAAATTATTTCAAGGATTCCTCCAGGGTAAAAAAGTTGAGAAAGGCTCTTTTCAGTTGTGGGCAGAAAGTAAATACAAGTATATCTCAGTTAATGAAGTAGATGTGTTCCTAGAAGTTATTTATTCACAAGGTTTGGCACCAGAGGTAAAAATAATGTGAAAAGCACAGGGATAGGTTCCTGCACTACAAAACAGAAGAAAAGTTTAACCTGTTTCAGCAGACTTTTTAATCAGAGCTAAACAATATGCATATGTGACATAGCAATAGCAAGTACATTTCTATTGTTATCGAGACTGATTTTATATCAAATTATAGAAGTGTGTGCAGTTCCATTCATGACCTTAGTCTGATCCTGTCAGGCTGGCAGCCATAACTCTGAAACTGGTGGGTCAGGTAGGCAGGAGAGATTACTTGCAAAACAACTTTGGAAATTCCCCACAGGAGGGTTTGGGAGTCACCCAGATGAGAGAGCGGTCACCTTCAAGAATAAGTCAATACAGCCTGTTTGTTCAGAGTCTCACACTTAATGTGCCAGTGATCATATTAAATGATCCACCCATAGACCTGCCTGCCTTCCTTGGTTGTGTCAAGACCCAAATACATTGTTTAAGTCACCATTGCACACTGGCTTAACAAACCCCAGGCACTCAGCACCTTTGTCTAAACCTTGGCTAGGTCATTAAGTTCATTCCTAAAGGTCAGTTTGAGCCTATATAAACCTAGGATTTTTCAACCCAACTGTGCTATTTTTGGAGTGCTGCTGGACTCCTTGCCAGTTTGACCCCTGACTGTAGCTCCCCTGGTCATCCACCTCCATGTTCCGGCAGCCATGCCTCATCATCATCAACCACATCCAATCTGGACCTCTGAGAAGCCTACTGGATTAAGTATTTCCCCATAGTTTCGCCCACTTTTCCCGCTTTTCTTCCCTTTTGCTTCTTGGAATATTGAGCGTGTGCATGAATGCATGTTTCTTTGCTGGATGTTTGTTTCCCCTTTTAATAAATATTAGAATTTAAGTGAAGAAGCCTGTCTCCGCATTCTCATTTAAGGGATTCTTGATCTTACTGGTATACACAACGGGACCTGATCTCGAAGGGTGTTGTTAGGGCCCTACTCTTGCAAATTTGAGCTAATTAAAATTGCCCTAATTTGATCCTTCCTAACACAATACCGCTTATCAGTGTACTTAAGCCCTCCCTAAGCTAATTGCCCAAAACAATCTGGGTACTCATTTTAGTGACCTTGGAAGGATGCAAGCCTGAGTCGAGCTTGAACCCTTTTGCTGGTATTGAATTTGCAAGTGAGTGGCTGCACTACAGGCAATTAACCACTGCACCACAAGGGCTGTTGACACAAGTATGTCAGGTAAGCCTTGCATAAGTACACAGACATATTTTAACCTTCTAGAGACCACCTGAAAGATTCTTTCCAAATACATCCAGGGCCATACCTCTAGATCTTGGCTGAACATGCTGAGAGGTGGAAGTAGTGGCAAGTGAGGCTTTCCTCTTTTCTCTCTGCTTTGCTATTCACTCAAGCACAACAAAGGATTGTGGAGGCAGCTGTTGATTACCTTGTTTTTTGGACACAGGCACACACCACTACAGGCTTGGTTAGAGAGCAGAATCCAATTCATTCCCAGCCCCAGTTTTGTTTCTCTGGCCCTCTTTCACATCTCCAATGCTACTGAAATATCCAGTGAAACAGAGAACAAGGAGGGAAGGAGGGCAGGAGTATCTTTGTCAGAGACTTGTGCTGCATCTGCACTGCAGAAATAATCTGGTTTGAAACCACTTTAACTGCCATGTCTCAATGCTATGGAATTCAGGGAAGTGGAGGTCTGGTGCTGAAACAAACTACACTTCCTAGAATTTCATAGCATTGAGCCATGGCAGTTAAAGTGGTGTCAAACTGGATTATTTCTGCAGTGTGGCTGCACCCTTTGTTACCTGAAGTACTGTATATAGAGAAATTTCAGTCAAAAAATTGACCCAAAAAACATGAGTCAACCTATCCAGAGGTCAATGTAGGTACTGTATCTTCACTCTTATTTAAAAGAAGAAACCATCTCCTGGTGAAAAGTGAGAGTATAATATGTGAAGCACTGACCCCCTCTACTCTCTCATCCATCCGATCTTAAGAGTAAGCACTGAGTTATGTCTGCTCAAGTTTTATAAGTTCTTTAATATTGTTTTGCTTTGCTTCATCCTTTAGATTATCTCCTATATGTCTCTAAATTTTACCCTTGACTTATCCACAGATCATAGCAAAATCCATAATTTTGGCCCCAAAACTTGCCCTTGACTTATACATGAGATCAACTTATTGTCAAGTATATATGGTATGTCTGTCCTGGATTTTATAAGGTGCTGTGGTTGCCTTGCTGTTGGAGAAGAACGAGGTAAAATTATTAAATGCATAAATCATGGGTTCCCAACCTGGGATGCCCATACTCCCAGGGGATGCAAAATGGAATTTCAAGAGGTGTGACAAAGATTGGCTTTTTGTCCTTGAGTGACAAGTCACGAGTCATCACTCAGCTATTTCCCAGTGTGCCTTGAGAAGTAGTGTTGCATAGTGTTTCTTCTCCATTGATGTCCCCTTGTCGTGGGGGAGAGGCTTGCATACCCTGATGAAGTTGTGAGCTATGCTGGCGGTGGCATAAACAGCCACCGGCAGGGCCTCCCATGTCAAACAGATCATTGCCTTGTAAGATGCAAACTAAATCTTCATCTTAAACTCAAACCTAAGAGGGGTGGCATCTTAAAGAGGAGACTCCAAGTCAACAATTTTTAACAAGCTGCCATGAGAGAAAACTTCCAGGCAAATCTGCAATCAAAACTTGAAGACCATCCTATAGATTCTTCTCCTACAGTACTTCAGCAACATATCAAAAACAGTGTCCTGCAGTCTGCAGAAGAATCCCTCGAGTTCTCCCACAAGAAAAACCTAGATTGGTTTGATGAAAACAACCAAGAGATCCAGGAGCTGTTGGCAAAGAAGAAAACTGCTCACCAGGCACACCTTGCTCAGCTATCTTGCCATGTAAGAAAAGCAGCCTTCCATCTCACATGTAGTAAACTCCAACAACAACTCTGAGACATTCAGAACAAGTGGTGGATCAATTTAGCAGAAAAAATACAACGTTGTGCAGATCTGGGTGATTCCAGAGGATTCTATGAAGCTCTTAAAGGTCCAAAGCTCCTTATATAGTACAGATGGTCAAACACTAATTGCAGACAAAGCCTCCATCCTCTCAGGGCCCTTTCTAATAACTAATGGTGTGAAGCAAGGTTGTGTTCTCGCTCCAACTCTGTTTACAATCTTCTTCAGCATGATGCTCCAAAGGGCTACAGCAGATCTCGAAGAAGAAGATGGCATCTATATACATTTAAGCTGTCTGAGGGCTCACACAAAGACTCTAAACTATCTAGTCCGTGAGCTGCTTTTCGCTGACAATGCTGCCCTTGTTGCCCATACAGAAGCATCTCTGCAGTGCCTAACATCCTGCTTTGCAACAGCTGCAGAGCCATTCGGGCTGGAAGTCAGCCTGAAGAAAACGGACTTTCTCTACCAGCCTGCACCACAGGAAAAGCACTATCATTCCCCTGTCACCATAGGCAAATCTGTGCTTAAGTCCGTTCAGCAGTTCACCCACTTGGGAAGTATCATCTCCTCAGATGCCAAGATTGATAAAGAGATCGATCACAGAATAGCAGAGCCATATAGTGCATTCGGAAGGCTTCACAAAAGAGTCTGGAGCAACCTGAGGTGAAGCACAAAAATCAGTGTGTACAGAGCCATTGTATTGTCTGTTCTCCTCTATGGGTCTGAAACATGGGTCATCTATCACCAACATCTACAAGTCCTCGAACGCTTTCATCAGCACTGTCTACACACAATCCTAAACATACACTGGACTATGTGACGAATGTTGCTGTCCTGGAGCAAGCAGAGATTACCATCTTTGAGGCCATGCTATTGAAAATGCAGCTGCCCTGGGCAGGGCATGTTTCTAGGATGGAGAACCACCACCTACCAAAAATAGTACTCTACGTTGAACTTGCCACGGTCCAGAGAAAGAGAGGCACCCCAAAGAAGAGATACAAAGACTCCCTGAAACAACATCTCAAGCTCGGCCAAATTGATCACCAACAATGGTCTGCCCTGGCCTCACATCGGGAGGCATGGAGACACCGTCCACAATGCTGCAGCCTCTTTCGAGAACTCACGCCAAATGAGTCTCGAAGAGAAACAACACAGAAAGAACCACAACTTGGAAACATCACCCAAGGAGACTTTCTGCTGTGCTTTCTGTAATTGGACTTGTTTATCTCGGATCAGCCTATTTAGTCATCAATGCGCTTGTAGAAAGCGTGGGATGAGTTCTTCCTGAATCTTTGTTAGCTAAGAAAAGCCAGAGAGAGTCTTGTTGTTTATTTAATCAAAAGGAAATAATTTTAGCTTACTATTATTTACAATTTTTTTGAACAAATTTGGCATTTTATACACGGAGTTGAAAGCTTATTTTTTAAAGTTCAGTTTGTTCACCACAGTATTGTACGTGCTTAAATTTTCAGGTTCTAAGTTAAAAATTAGACTTCTTTATCTTCAAATGTGATATTAGTTTGGTAGGGGTGCAAACATTAGTCAAGTATTTTCTTGGAGTGTGGAGCACAGAAAAGGTTGGGAACCACTGGCATACATATATAAACAATAAATATTTTACAGAGGTACAGTGAACGCCTTTGTTTACTAAGTAAGACAGAGCTCAAGTAAGAGTGCTCATAAACATGTGTGCGTCAGATTGCAACCAAAATCATTGACTAAATAACACTCACAGCAGACATAACTGGTCTAGTGAGTTCGGACACATATTTCTCTTTGCAATTCAAGCATGTCATATAAATCAGCTGCCCCATGCCTTGAGTTTATTAAACAAAAGGGAAAAAGGAAGCACTTTAAACTTTAAAGAGAGCCTTGTGATAACAGGCAGTCTATACAAGGAGTCAACTTGATGAAGACCTGGAGTAGAAGTAAATAGTTGGGTAGAAGAATTGCAAACTAAATGAAATGCTCAGCATCACCAAAGTGACGTGCAACATTCCTCTAATTCTAGTGTTGGATTATTTGAGGCCAATTAGTAAATGCTCCCTGACCCCTGAAACGTAATACCTAGTGTAAACCAAGTTAATTTGGCAACTGAGGTAGAAAATCCTACAAGCCACTTTCCACTAGCATTAAAAAGAAAACAGGAAAAAATAACTAAAAATTTGCCACCTTATCATGGCATCAAACACATGTTGATTCCAGGTGATTTGTTGTTTTTCTGTAGGGGAAACCGTATGGTTGGGAACAAGAGATAAATAAACAAAGGGAAGTTTGTGGAAGAAAAGTTTCTGAACACCTTCTTCAATGGCTTGTATTCCCTCTTAATCCACTTGAATTTTGGAGGCCCAACTTGAACAATGCAGGTTGGGGTATAGGGTGCTGCTAGGTGGATGCAACATTAAAAAAAAATTGTGAACTAAGGGCAGCATAAACTGATTGTGGAAGGTATAAATCAAAATCAGTCAGGGGCTTAATAATGTACTATAATCACAATTATGAGAGCATTCCACCTTCCGCAGCATCCCCCTTGTGCCTCATTGCACATTGTCCAAGAGACTCTTCCAGTTTTATTTATATATTTAATTTATATCTTCCCTTTCTGGAGAATTTCATTGAGGTCACACACAAAGAGAAAAGGGGAGAGAAAACTTTGTTTATGTCCTGTTCTTTTATGCTAGCCAAACTATGCATTTATTTTACTCAATAACAATAACAATAACAACAATAATAATAATGTTTATTTCTTACCCGCCCCTCTGTAAAACAATCGAGGCGGGGTACAACAAGGTTAAAAAACAGATTACAGATTAAAATAATTCAAGAATTCCATCCCAACCTCCCCCCCCCCCCCCACAAATAGGATTAAACTAGTTAAGTTTAAAATTAAATTAAACACAAATCATTAGTTTTGTTTGTAGTTTTGAAGATCAGTATTCTAGTCTCAACAGTTATAAATGAGCAAATACAGCTATTCCTTTTAACAACAGGGACTGTAAAGAAAAGATCTTTTTCTTTGAAACACTATTACTGTACTGTTTCTTTCATTGAAAATGTTAGCCAGTGCATACATTCACTGGAGTGTAGTGTCTTTAATATTCACTGGAGTGTAGTGGAGTTTCCTTCTTTGAAGGATTTAAACAAAGGCTGGATGGCTATCTGTCAGGATTGGTTTGATTGTGTATTCCTGCCTCGCAGGGAGTTGGATTGAATGGACCTTGTGATATCTTCCAATTTTATTACTTTTACATGGACACACACTCACTAACCACCTTATCAATCAGAATAAACCCATTTGTAGACCCCATTAATCTGAAACATCAGATTATATTATGTTATTAATAATCAAAGTGAACTCTCTTTTATAGTGAAAATAAGTTTCTAATTTGCCTTATAATATCGTACATACATTTTTTGCAATAGAGAACCAGAGACAGGCAGATAATAGGAGAAAGAATTCAGAAGTCAGACTACTGTATTGTGGAGTGAGCAGAGAAGACAAGTCACAGAATCTCAAACCTTGTTGTATAATTTGTGGTGACATTGAAGAAAGAAAGCCTTTACTTTCTCTAAGCAAACAATTTTTACAAATTCCTCTGTGGTTATGGTTTTCTAAAGGTGCACAGCACATGCAAGGCTGAATGACAATCCATTTTCAGAACTTAGAATGATAATTTATAACAGGAATTAATTACTTATTACTCTGATCACTCAAAAGGTCACTTCCTTTTTATTTGATAGTACAACCCATAAGGTTACAGTTACCATTATTGTTAATATTGTGCCATTGGAAAACACCCAGTTCCTCCAAGTGGCCAATTCAGATACTGCATCTTGGAAATTCCAAGAAAAAATGCAAAGACATCCCATTACAATCTGGATGGTGTAGCATGAGCCAACCATCTATGGGACTGTTTGTTTTTCTCCCACCAAAGACATAGGCTGAGTCAGGACCAGTAGTGTAGCATGTGTGTGTGTGTTTGTGTGTGGACTACACCGGGTGACATCCCAGAAGGGGGGTGACACCCAGTTGGTCGCCTGCACGCCTGCTTCTTGGGGGCTGTGTAGGTGCTTTTTGGGCCCATGCAGGAGCCATTTCCAGCTGTATAGGTGCTCTTTCGGCCCATGCTGGTATGCCTCCATGCGGCCCCACATCAGGCCACCACTGCACAGGACATGAGTAAAACTCAGACTATTCTTATTCCCACTACAAATTAGTGATGTATAGTCACTGCCAGTACAGCGTCAAAAGTAATTTTCTTCTAGTTTGTTACTGGTAGTGTAGTGGTTTGAACATTGGTCTACAACTCTGGAGACCAGGATTCATTTCTCCTCTCAGCTATGGAAACTCACTCTCAATCCTAGAAAATCTCATGATAAAATTTGCCTTAGGGTCACCATAAGTCGTTAACAAATTTAAGACACAGAACAACAGCTTGTTATTAACCATTGACCAGGACAGCTAATTAAAAATGAATTACTTCCTAGCTCTTTCTATCTTGTAAAAACAAATTGTAGCACCATGATGAGTAAAATTAATTATAAGCAACCTTTTGAGAATGGTTTCAATATAAATTTCTTTTTAAAAGCAATTGCCCAAGCTCTGATCATGTGCACAAGAGGTTTATAGTCCACAAGAGCTTGTGACATAATGGTTTGGGTGCTTTGATATTTGCAGCTACAGGATAACATGGCTGACCTTCAGTCAACTTGAAACTTTGTTGGCCAAAGACCCACTGAAATGAATGGAGCGTATTTCTGAGTACACATGAATATGATTATGCTGTCAGCCTTAGAAATAAGAGTTTTCTGTGATTGTGAGCGATGTACAATGAAAACATGTAGGGAACTGCAGTTAGAATCATAGAATCATAGAATGATAGAGCTGGAAGAGACCACAAGGGCCATCCAGTCCAACCCCCTGCCATGCAGGAAATCCCAATTAAAGCATACCCAACAGATGGCCATCCAGCCTCTGCTTAAAGACCTCCAAGGAAGGAGACTCCACTACTCTCTGAGGGATTGTGTTCCACTGTCGAACAGCCCTTACTGTCAGGAAGTTCCTCCTAATGTTGAGGTGGAATCTCTTTTCCTGCAGTTTGCATCCATTGTTTCGCATCCTAGTCTCTGGAGCAGCAGAAAACAAGCTTGCTCCCTCCTCAATATGACATCCCTTCAAATATTTAAACAGGGCTATCATATCACCTCTTAACCTTCTCTTCTCCAGGCTAAACATCCCCAGCTCCCTAAGTCGTTCCTCATAGAGCATGGCTTCCAGGCCCTTCACCATCTTAGTTGCCCTCCTTTGGACACGCTCCAGTTTCTCCACATCCTTTTTGAATTGTGGTGCCCAGAACTGGACACAGTATTCCAGCTGGGGCCTGACCAAAGCAGAATAGAGTGGCACTATTACTTCCCGTGATCTAGACACTATACTTCTATTGATGCAGCCTAAAACTGCATTGGCCTTTTTAGCTGCCGCATCGCACTGTTGCCTCATGTTCAACTTGTGGTCTACTTGGACTCCTAGATCCCTTTCACACGTACTTTCATTCAGCCAGATGTCCCCCATCTTATATCTGTGCATTTCATTTTTCCGCCCTAAGTGCAGTACCTTACATTTCTCTGCATTGAATTTCATGTTGTTAGCGTTGACCCAGCATTCTAGTCTATTCAGGTCACTTTGAATTTTGATTCTGTCCTCTGGAGTATTAGCTACTCCTCCTAAATTGGTGTCATATGCAAATTTGATAAATATGCCCCCAATTCTGTCATTAATAAAGATGTTGAATAGGACCGGGCCCAGGACAGAGCCCTGTGGGACCCCACTTGTCACTTCTCTCCAGGTTGAAAATAAGCCATTGAGGAGCACCCTTTGGATTTGGCCGGTCAACCAATTGCAAATCCATGTAATAGTTAACTTGTCTAGCCCACATTTTACAAGCTTGTTTGCACGAATGTCATGGGGGACCTTGTCAAAGGCCTTACTGAAATCAAGACATACTATATCCACAGCATTCCCTTCATCTACCAAACTGGTAATTTTATCAAAACAAGAGATCAGGTTTGTCTGGCATGACTTGTTTCTCTGAAACCTATGTTGACTTTTTGTGATTATGGCATTGCCTTTTAGATGTTCACAGACTCTCTGTTTAATGATCTGCTCCAGAATATTTCCTGGTATTGATGTCAGACTAACTGGACAATAATTGTTGGGATCCTTTTTTTTCCCCTTTTTGAAGATGGGGACAACGTTTGCCCTCCTCCAGTCTGCTGGGACTTCTCCTGTTCTCCAGGAGTTCTCAAAGATTATTGCCAATGGCTCCGATATTACATTTGCCAGTTCTTTTAGTACCCTTGGATGTAGTTCATCTGGGCTTGGAGACTTATATTCATTTAGATTAACCAGGTATTCCTGTACTATCTCTTTACTTATTCTGTGCTGAAATTTCCCTGTTCTGTCCTCTGCTCCATTATCCTCAGCTTGAACACCCTTTACCTTTTCTGAGAAGACTGAAGCAAAGAAGGTGTTGAGTAATTCTGCCTTTTCTCTATCTCCTGTTAGCATTTTGCCATCTTCTGCACGCAGTGGCCCTACCGTTTCCTTCTTTTTCCTTTTGCTGCGGACAAAGTTAGATCCACCTTATATCCAAAAACAGACAGACTCCTTCAACCTACCTGACTGCTTAGCTCATTGGACATGGCTGTGGGACCCAGAGGAGACAAGGCACAAGACTAGGGTTTTTTTTCTTCTTTCCCTAATTCTCCTTTTAGTATTAGAATTTCATTCCTCACCTTCACTTGTATAGTCCAATGAGCAGACATGTTTAATAAACATGCTTCCATGTGGTTTGGTCCTTAATAAACACACACTGTGGATCAGTAGCATTCGCCCTTTAAACTGTAATATGCTACTGATTCAGAAGCAAGGCTCACTGAAATTACTGGAGCTTTATCATGTATTTGTGGCATGAGTGTGGTCAGTCAAAAGCAGTGACTCCTTTTTTACAAAAAGACAGTATTACCAATTCTTGTCTAAATTAAAGAGCACTTTCACTATACTACATATTGGTACAACCTTCTGGAGAGTATCTTTAATATTTGTATGGACAACCCTCTCCCCCCCCAGGTCTGAAAGAATGGTTTTCTTGCTGTGGATATCATTCCAAATCTATTAGTACAGGTATCATGGAGTCTTTTGAGCCAGTTTCACACTGCCTGAACCAGGAAATTGCAATTAACATTGAAATGCAATTCTGTGCTAAATGTTTATAGCATGTTGAGTTATGCAGAGGACTATTTTTCCAGAGTAAACACAATAAAAATATTACAAGGAAACTACTCTCCAAAATTATAGTTATTTCTTCCTGTTCATGCTTATGTGATTTCTGTCCAAATAGTACGTCTAATATTTCAGGGGCTGTAAAATACCAACACGGACCCAGGACTCTGGCTTATTTCTGTTTGCTTCCCTCTTTCTTTCACTTCTCATCTCTTCCCCTCACCCCCATCTTGTTTAACTCCTACTTCTAGGTGGTATAATGCTTGTAAACATTACCGAAGGCAACAGGGTTCAGGACATTGCCCTTTGAGTGTGAATGATGGATTTAAATTGAGCTTCTAAATGGTCTATGAATCCAACAGTGTTAACTGTATTAATACCCCTCCCTCAATTTGTTGGTGTTATAAATTTAACTTCCTGAATTCCTCTTTCTCATACAGAATATACAAAACTAAGTACAGAAAATAAACAGAACTCAGTTACAAGACTAGGGAATTTTCTCTCTTTCTTAATTGTGGGCTTGGTTGAAAAAAACAATAAAATTAGCAGTTTTACATTATTTTACATTGTTTAAAACAAGGACTGTTATTACTGAAAGTTCCCAAGAAAATACATAAAAATAGCCACATATATGTAAAATATGTTAAATTAGCTAATATTAACTTAAAGTTGAATATAATCAGATTTTATTAAATTCATTAGAACCTCCCACTCATTATTAGCAAATTAAACCCTCCACTCATACTTGATTAATTACAAACACAGAGAAAACCTTAAATGTAATTAAATTGTATTTAATTCATTTGATATTGAGTTTTGTTGTTGTTAACTGCCCATGAGCTCTTCCTGAGTCATGGTGACCCTATGGATGAGATATCTCCAAGACCCTGTATCCACTGCACTGCTTAGGTCTTGCAGTTTCAGTCGGGTGGTCTCCTTGATTGAGTCCATCCATCTGGTGTGTAGTCTGCTTCTTTCTACTGCCTTCTATCTTTTCTATCATTATAGGTCCAAAACATGCTGTGGAAATAATCCAGTTTGAGACCTGTTTAACTGCCCTGGATCAATGCTAGGGAATCCTGGGAATTGTAATTTGTGAGACATTTAGCCTTCTCTGTCAAAGCTCTGGTATCACAATAAACAAAAAATTCCCAATTCCCTAGCACTGAGCCAGGGCAGTTAAAGTGGTCTCAGACTGGATTATTTCTGCAGTGTGCTTTGGACCATTGTCTTTTCTAATGAGTCAGGCCTTTTTATGTGGCCAAAGTATGACAGCCTCAATTTCAAGGGATAGTTCTTGTTTGATCTGTTCTAGGAACCATTTCTTTGTCTTTTTGGCTCTCCGCAGTATCATTAGCATTTTTCTCCAGCACCACATCTCAAATAAGTTAATTTTCTTCCTGTCTGCTTTTTTAATTGTCCAGCTCTCACATCTGTACTTGGCAATAGGCAATACAATGGCTTGGATGATTCTAACTTTAGTGTTCAGTTGTATATATCTGTAGTCTTTAGAATCTTGTCTATTTCTTTTATAGCTGCCCTTCCCATTCCTAGTCTTCTTCTGATTTCTTGACTGTAGTCTACATTCTGATCAATGTTTGATCCTAAGTACAAGAACTGTTTAACTATTTCAGGCTTCTCATTGTCTAGGTTGAATTTATGTATTTCTTCTGTGGTCATTAGTTTCGTTTTCTTTATGTTCAGTATAAAGCCTATCTGTGCACTTTTCTCCTTGACTCTCTTCAGTAATTTTTCTACGTCTTTGATATTTTCTGCTGGTAGTATAGTAACATCTTCATATCGCCTCCTCCCAAGTAAGTGTCAATTTCCCCTCTCAAACAGCATTCATTGTATCTTTCAAGGGTACCACAATAATGTCCTGTATCTCTTTATAATATGGTGCCATGAATACATCTGGTCCTGGTGATATGCCTTTTTTTTTACTCCTTTTATTGCTGCTTTTATTTCTGTTGTTGAGATGGGCTTATTTAATATTTCTCTTTGTTTATCATTTAATGCTTGAATCTTTATATTGTCTAAATAATAATTTATTTCTTTTGACTCAGTCTTTTTGGTTTTGAATAGATTTTTGTAGCAATCTTCAAAAGTCTTTTTTATTTGTTTTTGATCTGTCAGTATGCTTTTTTCCTTGCTTTATTTTAATTATCAACATATCTTAGATTGTTGATATTCCTTCTTCCTATCTTCATTCCTCCTTCTTCTGAGTCTAAACCTGCTCTTCATATTATATTTTCTGCATACAAGATGAACAAATAGGTTGATAGACTGCAGCCTTGTCTTACTCCTTCACCAACTGGGAATCATTCTGTTTCATCATATTCTATTCTGACAGTAGCCTCTTCTCCTACAGAGACTGAAGTAAAAAAAAAAAGCACTAAATTAATTGTGATGTTGACTACCCAAATGACTATAGCATGTTCAGCTCCATTTCCCACTGACTGTAGTACACAAATTTCAGCAGCAAACCCACAATGTTAAAATCTGGTGAGCACTGGTGATGTGCAAAAAGTGGTGAAGAGGTACTGCATGGCTATATAAAGTACAAGAATTCTTTCTAAACTTGGATGCCTCCATAAAATAAACTAGCAGACAACATTTATTATTATTATTATTATTATTATTATTATTTACCTGCCTCTCTCCCTCAATTGAGATGGAGAACAATAACAATTAACAAACAATATCAGTTAAAAAGACATCAATTAAAACACATATCAATTTAAAAGGACAAATAAGATGTTAATATTAAATTATTAAAACATATTAAAACAATCTACATTTAAAATTCACAATTTGAAAATCATCTGGATAAACCTGCCAGAAGAGCCAGATCTTCAATGCTCTTTTGAATATCCAGATGTTGAATCTCTTCTGGGAGGTCATTCCACAGTCTAGGGGTGGCTGAAGAAAAAGTCCTCTGGCTGACAGTCAATAACCTAGTCCTGGCTAAGTGGAATAAATGTCCACCAAAGGACCTGAGTATGTATGGCAGATTACATGGGAGAAAACAAACCTGTAGGTAACCTGGACCCAAATGAAAATCTTTTCCCTATCTTGGCACCAATAGAACATATAGGAAATAGTATAACAATCCAATATTTGTCTACCCAGAAGTAAGCACCATTGAGTTTAGTGGGAAGTTTGTATAGGATTGCAACCTAAATAATTTATCCTAACATCCCAGTCCTGTGCAGGCTTACTGAAAGGAAAGTTCCACTGAGTTCAGTTTGGCTTGTTCCATAATTAGCTGCAGATGGGTTGCAGCCTATGTCACTTATGGTTAGACTCATGATGTTGAAATTACTTTGCAAATACTGTACAGGGATGGTGCGAGACATTTTGCTGCCTGGGACACAGAAGCAAATAGCATTATTCTTTGTCCTTCCATCCCATATCAAGTTATTTTGAGACTTGATGCAGAAAATTTATTGCACAATTACCGTGTCCTCTCTCCAATATTACAGGGCAATATTACAGAGCAATATTACAGTTGGATCTCCACATTTGTGGCTTTGACTTTTTCAGATTTGATTAATATGTTATCCCTAGGAATAACTGGGTCCTCCAGTGTACCTCTGCCAAAAGTTTACCATAGAATTGTACTGGAGAAGAAAGAGGTTCCTAGAGAAAACACTTCTCTAGCATTTGTAGGTTGTCCAGCATGATTCTATGAACATCTGGCAGATGATGACCACAGAGTTGCACTCGAGGACCTGGAGATTCTTGGAGAGGTGTCCTCTCAGGTAAAAATAATAGAGCTGTTTTTTATTTGCAGTTTTTCCATATTCATTGAGGTCCTTCACCCCAACACCAGTGAATGTGGGGGAATCCCTGTATATTAATAATCTAATAAATCACTGCCTTTTCATGACAGCCCCAAATCAGCTAGTATGCTGAACCTAATTACATGCATAAAGCCATCTGGACTGCTGCATCTTTACAAAGCAGGGGTGCTGAAACTACAGCCCATACTACCACAAGGAGCCCCTGAACTCCATTTTGGGACATCTGAAGCCCCCCCCCCATCAGTCCCTTGGAGCCCTGAGACTCCCATTTTTTAAAAGCATGATTTTGGGCGATATTATTTATCCCAAAATACCACCTCCCCAAAACAGTACTCTATGGTGAACTCGCCATGGGTCAGCAAAAGAGGGGTGCCCCAAAGAAGAGATACAAGGACTCCCTGAAACAACATCTCAAGCTCAGCCAAATTGATCACCAACAATGGTCTGCCCTGGCCTCACATCGGGATGCATGGAGACACACTATCCACAATACTGCAACCTCTTTCGAGAACTCATGCCAAATGAGTCTCAAAGAGAAATGACAACGCAGAAAGAACCACAACTTGGAAACATCACCCAAGGACACTTTTTGCTGTACTCTCTGCAACCGGACTTGTTTATCTCAGATTGGCCTTTTTAGTCATCAACGTGCTTGTAGAAAGCGTGGGATGAGTCCTTCCTGAATCTTCATTAGCGAAGAAAAGCCAGGAAGGAAGAGATTTATTTCATAGAATCATAGAGTTGGAAGAGACCATAAGGGCCATCCAGTCCAACTCCTTGCCATGCAGGGAATCACAATCAAAACATCCCTGACAGATGGTCAACCAGCCTCTGTTTAAAAACCTCCAAAGAAGGAGACTCCACTACTCGCAGAGGGAGTGTGTTCCACTGCTGTATAGCAGGAATTTCCTCCTAATGCTGAGCTGGAATCTCTTTTCCTGTAGCTTGCATCCATTATTCCGTGTTCTATTATCTGGAGCAGCAGAAAATAAGATTGCTCTATCCTCAGTGTGACACCTCTTCAAATTCTTAAACAGGGCTATCTTATCATCGCTTAACCATCCCTTCTCCAGACTAAACATAACCAGCTCCCTAAGTCTCTCCTCATAGAGTATGGTTTCCAGACCCTTCACCATTTTGGTTGCCCTCCTCTGGACATGCTCCAATTTGTCAACATCCTTTCTGAACTGTGCTGCCCAGAACTGCCCAAGCCTAGCCAAAACAGAATGGAGTGGCACTATTACTTCCCTTAATCTAGACCTTATACTTCTATTGATGTAGCCTAAAATTACATTGGCCTTTTTGACTGCTAAATTACACTGTTGACTCATCTTCAACTTGCAGTCTATTAGGACATTCCTAGATCCCTTTCACCTGTACTGTTGTTAAGGCAGATTTCCCACATCCCATATCTATGCATTTCAGGTTTTGCCCTAAGTGCAATATCTTACAAGTACCTTACATAAAAAGCATTTATTTTTAAATGCTTGTTTGTTTGTTTGTTTATTATCCCACCTTTCTCCCAGCATAGGATCCAAGGGGCCATACAACCTTTTAAAAGCAAATATAATTAAAAAAATTATTCATCCAAAAATTAAAACATAATTCAGCCTAAATCAGAAGCAATTTTAAAAACACATATAAAACATAATAAAAAAACTCACTACACCCTCCATTAAAAACTTGAACTGTTGCAGCATACTACAAAACTAAATGTTTCCTTAATTAAAAAAAAAAAAATTGACCTGCTGGCAGAAAGTCAACGGGGAGGGGACCAAGTAGACATCCAGAGGAACAGAGTGCCACAGTTTGGGAGAAGCTCTTTTCCATGTCCTCACCAGCTGTGTTGTGATGATGGTGGGACCAAGAAAAAAATTCCCCTGCAGATCTTAAAACTCCAATAGGCTCATACAGGGCATTAGGTTTTGTCAAAAAGTGTGGACCCAAGCCGTGTAGGGCTTGAAAGGTTATAGCCAGCACTCTGAATATCGCCTGGAAATCAATAGGCAGTAAGTGGAACTATTTTAACAATATTCACCCAGGATCCACATCAAAACACTCCCAAATGGGTAAAAGCACCCTCCCTCACATCCAGAAACTGACACTTTGCAAAACACCTCCTTTTTGTCGTGTATCAGCCAAAATGGTAAACAGAAGTAATGATGTCTCACTTCTGGTTGCAGTTTTGGTTGATATGAGCCAGTGTGGGGTAGTGGTTTGAGTGTTGAAGCACGACTCTGGAGATCAGGGTTCAATTCCTAGCTTAGCCATGAAACCCACTGAGTGAGCTTGGGCAAGTCACATGCTCTCAGCCTCAGGGGAAGGCAATGGCAAACCTTGTTTGAACAAATCTTGCCAAGAAAACCCCAGGATAGGTCACCTTAGGGTTGCCATTAGTCAGAAATGACTTGAATGCACACAACGCACACAAAGAGCTAGAAAAAAGGGCAATTGAGGGCCTATGTGGATGGGTAGATGTGGCCTATGGGGGTGCAAAAATTGGTCACTTCCTGTGTGATTTGCTCCTGCACCTGCTGAATTTCTGCTTGTCAAGAGGCAAAAGAAATTTGCCAGCTCTCTAACCTTCCTAAAAATCTGGCAGCCAAGTTGACTGCGTCCATGAGTGCATGCAGATTGGTTCAGTCAGATTCCTTTATTACAATGTGGTATTAGAACAGAGTTAGGTTTCTTTACAAGGGAGATAAGGAAGCACGCAACGAAGTGTTATAATGTAAATTAATGCTATAAAAAGGATGCTCTTCCAACAGTGCATTAGCAGTGCAATCATGTTCCTGTGGTTTTAATCACAAATATGTCCTGTTGAGTTGGGGATTTATGATTTATGAGATTTATTACCAATTATCTAAAGACACCAGATACCATCTGATCTTGAAAACTAAGCAGGGTCAGTTCTTATTGGTACTTGGATGGGAGATCACCAACAAATACTAGGTGCTACACGCTATACTTCAGAGGAAAGAACTGGCAAAACCACTTCTAAGGATTCCTGGCCTAAGAAACCGTAGGAAATTCATGGGTCAACAGATATGAAGGCACACACAAACAGACACACTTGTGCATTCATATGTTTGAAACCTAAAACTATGCTTTATTTTAATAGGGACAGCTCCAGGCCTGGCTACCTGGTATTGCTTTGAGCTATGGGAAAAGAACAAAAATTTATTTATTTGTTTATTTATTTCATTTATATGCCACCTTTCCCCCAGAAGGGACCCAAGGTGGCTCACAGATTTTAAAAATATTGCAATAAAATTTAAAAGTTTAAATTATCTAAAATCAATACTTAAATTACATTTAAAAGACAACAGAAGTTAAAAGACAATAAAAGACATGATCAATACAAAGACCACCATGGCATGCTTATGTTTTAAATGCTTGCTTAAATAAAAATATCTACGGAGAACTAGTGCAGGCAGCGACAGAGAGAAGAACTTGGGGAGCTTGCATTTCAGACCACACAGTTATTATTATTATTATTATTATTAACCTTTATTTATATAGCGCTGTAGGTTTACACAGTGCTGTACAGATAAACTTATAGTTACCTACCCAGCATGATTTTAGTCCAAAAAAGTAAAAATTCTGGGGTGCTCAGGCCCTGACAGCTATCTAAGAATGCAAAGTACATGGATATTAATATAACAAATGTATATTTATGCGATCAACAATGGGATGAGTTTGAAAGGGATATAGGGGGCTTTTAAGACCTTTTGGTGTTCTATTCAGACAGTTCTAATCAGTTACAGGAAAAATGAAGCCTCCATAAACAGTGCATAGAAAAGTTATAGTTTTAAAGACTGCAGTTCCCAGAATCTCTGGGGAAATAAAAATATTTTTCCAAGCTCTGTTATAGCCCATGGTGCATTGAACAGGAGCACACGCCAGTCAGGTCTACCTAAACAGATGTGTTTTCTGAAAAAGGAAGAGTGCGGCCATGATTAGGGATAATGCAGAGGGAAAGTGAGCAACCTCAGACTCCATATTAGTTTAAAGAGGATGCTGAAGCAACACCTCAAGTTTTCTCCGCTAAAGTGCTGAGACCAGTGCTTCTCTTTCTGGTGCTGGAAACTTGCTACCAGACTTAACCATGCCACACCTGGTGTTTCCACAGTGAACTGTAGAAGGACCAAGTGGGTATTTGCATACATAAAGAATTAGCAGTGGGACAGAAAGGTGTTTGGCACATACTTTATCAGACTGATCAGAGAGAGAAAGCTGTAATATACAGATAGATGTTCTCCTGGATCTGAATTGACACCCTGAAGGCCACAGAAGGAGAAATTGGGTGCAAGGCTGAGCCCCTGTTACAGGGTGACTAGAAGTAAGGTGGAAAAACTGGAAGTTCCTGAGAAAACTGCAAATAAATTCCAGATGTCATTGCACAAAAGGGCAGTGTGGTGTTCAGCAGCAGATATGGTTGCCAGCCCCCATCCTCTGGCCCCATACCACTCTGCCTTTTTAACAACTGAGTGACAGGTAGAAGTTTAACAGCATTCATTGCCTTACCTTCCTGCACTCCACCTTTATGCTGGGAAAACTGTACCAGCTGGATTTCTTCCTGGCACACTACTGTTAAAACAAAGCTTCTGCAAGAAAAGAAGCACAGCAATCTTGTAGGAAAAAAAACTCTAGAGAGCAGAACAAACATTACAAGTAATATTGGTTAGTTGGAAATTTTTCTTATCTTGGTTATGGATTTGTAAGAGTGTTTCACATAGTCCGAATAAGTTACCGGCCTCTTTCTTTCTTTCTTTTTTTTTTTTACAGTTTCTAGAAACTCTAGGAGTTATAGCCCCAAAAAATCATTTTCCAAGATCTATTACAGTCCATCATACAGAGAATAGGAGTGCACAACAGACCTTTGCTACAATTTATTTGTTGCAGACACCCCCTTTTTTTCTCCAGTACTAGAAAATAAGGTGAGGGAGATCCTGAGCACTGCAGGTTTTACTAAGGAGGATGTAATTAAATTTAAGGTTTCCAGTCACCACTGAATGGACTTGCTTATTTTCCTCATATATTTTGTTGATATTGGGGGGGGGGGGGGATCTAGCACACAGGACTACTCTCGAGGCTGCCAATATAAGGAGCAGAATCCCAAACCCCTGTTAAGAAGCTTGATTAAAATTAAAGATAAGGGATGAAGGAGAAAACAAGGTAGCACTGAAAAGAGGAGGTTCCCAGAGAGAGTTAGGGACTCAACAGACCACCCCTTTGGAGCAGCCTGCAACTACATGCCATGGCCCTGATCTGGCCTTTCTGTGGTGCAAAAAGAAGCTGCAAAAAGTGGCTTCTTTTTGCTCTGCAGAAAGGGCGCCCTAGCCACAGTGGTGGTAGCTTTTCTCTGCTTCTTTTGCACAGCATGTGTAAACGCTGTGCCAAAGATGTGGTGTAATGTCACCTGCCATCTGGTCAGGTGGGCAATGTCGGACAGCATGGGGGTGGAGTCAGGGCGGTTGGCATGCAGTCATCATGACCCCACTCTGCCCCCACTCTGGCTCTTTTATGCTGGTCTGTAGAGGGCCTTATTCTCAAAATATTCTGTAGTGGGTGGGAGGGTTCCCACCAACTGTCAGCTTTACTTCAAATGTTGGGGGAATTAGGCCTTGGGTAACCTCTGGACTGTTGGTACCAGTGTATATCAGTACTAACTGGGAGGAATCCAGGTTTGGGGTGAATTAAGCCTGTTTGTATTTAGAAAAGGGCAGAATGCAATCATGCACACTAGACAGCAATTCACATATATACAACATACAGAGCTAACTGAAATGAAATATAGAAAAGGGATAGGAGACTTTTCAGGGTTTGCAGTGGGATTGTGGAAAGTTGGAATGGCTCTTACTGTAAGGTCTGAGGGCAACACAGAACAAACACAGAGTGTGGGTGTGCATGCTGGCTGGGTTGTTTGCATAGAGGTTAGGCTTTGAAACCATATCTATACCTTAAAACTAGCCATAGGCAGGTTCTGGCCAGATAACAAAGGCTAAATTACTTGTCCCAGGAATTGACAATGGGATTCCAGACTGGTTGATGGCTTTAACAAAAACAGTGATTAGATCGGGACATTCCTGAGATGGATGGACAAATTTGACTGAGGACACAACAGAGGGTAGGCAGACAGAGATTGGCTTACTGCTGTGGGTGCAAAGAGATCCTTTGTCTCAAGTTTTGAGAGGAAATGCAGATTACTTGGGAAAGAAAGGAGCACTTTAGATTTGATAGTTTTGGATATACACATGCCTCAGGGGAACCTGGGGAACCTGACCAAGTGTTCCTGAAAAGTCATTGATCTCTCAAAAACATGCTATCTCCAGATATGAGAGATGGAAATATGAGGAACATACAGTGCTGGGTATGCAGCGGAGCTTAACAGTTTTGTATAAAAGATGCACACAAACCACATTTTGAAATAAAAAAGTCTGACTGTAGATAACTAATGGGTGCCAAAATTTAAAAGCATAAACCCCATCTTTTTATTTCTGCATATTTAGCAGGAGAAGAATCTTCCAATCAGCACAATCAACAGGCAGGATATTTTTCTATATGTTTGGAAGAATGCAACACAGCACTAGGCAAACAACCTTGTGAAAAGGAGCTCTTCACGCTTTCCATCAACTCAGTGCTTAAGAAATGTTAAGCTGGGTGGGTGGATATGAGATTTTACCCTTGTCATTGCAGGCAGAAATTATTAACAAATTATTAGCTCATATACATCACAGAATATCTGCTGTGACATGTCAGTTAGGCCACTGGGCCAGGTTTGCTGGATTCCTAAAGAGACAGCCATTTTCTTTCCTAGTTCTCTCCATGGACAGTTCCCAAAGTGAGTTTCTGGAGGCTGGAAGATCTCCATCCTTGCCCCAGATCCTTCCACATATATACAGATATTTAAAAAAAAACCCACAGGAAAAAAGCAAACAAAAACTTAAAGAACACTCAAACCACCACAAAAAATTGTCTGTTTCACTTCCCTTGCCCTCCACACCCAAATGCAAACAAATAAATAAAAATTTTCAGGAATCAGCTGTATTTGGGCTAGTTCCTGGAAATGGAAGTGACGTTATGTCACTTCCACTCACTTTGTAAGCAACCGTGTGATCCAATGGGTGGTGGTGAGGAAATTGCAAATACCCATCTGTGGCTCAGAATAACTAGGGCCAGCTTTGACAAATGCATCAACTGTCACCTTCCCTGGACAGGACTAACCTGGCCATAGTAGATCATGGACTGCTAACTTCCAAATTAAACTACTGCAATTGCCTTCAAGGTTACAGTTGAGACTCCCTTATTCAAAATGCTTGGGACCAGAAGTGTTTTGGATTTGGATTTTTAAAAATGGATTTCAGAATATTTGCATATGCGTAATGAGATAGGTAGGGTGATGGGTAAAAGGTAAAGGTTTCCCCTTTGATGAGGTTGTCAAGTCATGTGACTGAAAGTAGGGGGTGGTGCTCATCCCTGTTACTAAGCTGAAGAGCCGGCATTGTTAAAGACAACTCTGTGATTATGTGGCCAACATGACTGCCCAGAACGCTGTTATTTTCCCACCAAAGTAATACCTATTTATCTAATGGTACTTGCATTTTTACATGCTTTAAAACTGCTAGGTTGGCAGAAACTGAGACTAGGGATGGAAGCTCACTCCGTCATGTGTCGCTTGGGCCTCAAACTGCCGATCTTGCAATCGTCAGAGGCAGCATCTTAACAGCTGAGCCACCCTGTGGGATACAAGTCTAAACATGAAATTCATTTATGTTTTTCTATACTTCTTATACTCATAGTCTAAAGGTAATTTTATATATAATATTTTAAATAATGTTGTGCACGAAACAAAGTTTGTGTATACTAAACCATCATAAAGCAAGGGTGTCATGATCTTAGCCACTGATGTCATCAATTTTGGATTTTGGAGTACTTTGGAATTCCAGATAAGGTATGCTCAGCCTTTACTTGGAAGCTCCAGCTAATACAATACGGAGCAGCTGGACAACTAATAGTCATATTTTATAGTAGACATATACAGAATTGCCAGTATGTTTTTGGTCATGACTCAACGTGCAGGTGACAACATTTAAAACCCCAAACAGCATGGGACTTTAATAACTGAAGGAGCATCTATATGCCTGTTTAAGAACTGAGGTGTGATGGAGAGGTCCTCTCCCTATCTATGCCTGCCTGATGTGTGTGGCAGGGCCTCTTCTGTGTCACATCAGTGGGGACAATATAATGCATGGGGACATTGAAGTGGGACCAATGTAGGGCTGGCATTTGCTTAATTCTGGTGTCAGTTTAAAACATGGCTTTTAATCAAAGCCTTTGGGGTCTGATGGTCTAGTCATATCTGTACACAGACATGATTTTAAGCTGTTAAAATTGTTAAATTGTTTTAAATGTTTTTGCAGTGTTTAAATTCTTCTTTGAAAGTCTTTAAATTGGGCTAGCCTGCTATCTTGTGATATGAGAATGGCCAGATATATTTTAAATACATACATACATACATACATACATACAACCACATCCCATCAAGGCTCTGATCCAGATACTCCCATGGCTGCTATTTAATCAAAGAGTAATGTGTTTAATGGCAACCTAATTTCTGCATGAAATTTTTTAGTGTGCATGAATAAAAGAAAGAAATACAGCTTTATGTAAATTCGAATCAACATATAAACATTGTTAATGGCTAAGTAGGGTAGTGGATTTATAATGCTTCAGCTTCCTTGTGTTCACCTATGGACATGTGAATTTGATGCATAGTATATTTTCAGTATCTTTCAGAGTCAGTATCTTAACCACTAAGCTACTGCATCCCTCCTAGGAAGCACTACCAATAGTGAAATAGGAAATGCAGTCCAACAACATTGGGAGGGCAATGCATTTCTCATCTCTGGGCTAGACAGATACCTAATTAATTTTGAGTTTGGAAAAAGTTTGGACAGAAGGCCAGGATCTTGGGTAAGCAGGTGCATATGAAGATACTGAAATTAAGTGAATACAGTAATAGTAATATGAGCTATCTAAAGCAGGGAAAGGTCACCACATAATTAAAGCACTTCCAACTGTACAAGTTTTGGGCCTTACTGTGAAACTGGAAAATTGCGGAAGAATCACTGGCTTGTTCATCCACTTTCTGTGCTTGTTCTCTGAGTGGAATAGACTACAAATAATTCCTTCATGTTGAACAAATTAATTTGGCTGATGGTTTCACAAAGCACTCTTATTAAACATGAAAAATGGCAGGATGGTAAAAGCCAGAGAATGTTTATACTCTTTGCTGACAGCTGAATCAAGATAGTTGAGTATACAAAAACTGTCAACTTCTTCTTTAATTGTCCACTGAAGCCTGCTTCCCTTTATTTCATTGAAAGCAGAAGTGAAATCTAAAGGTGCATGTATGGTGGATGAGCACTCATAAGAATTTCCTAGTACTACTATTCTGCATCACAGTCACTCTCCTAAAAACAGTTTATGGTGGCTTTATGATCTAATCTTCTGACCTCTTATATTACCCCACTATTTGTCCATTTTGCAGCCTTATCCTACAAATACTATTCAGCAGAAATCCCACTGACCTAATTCTCAAATAAGTGTACATGTAATGTCACCCTTGAGATAGAGCAGAGCTGTTGCTAAGAGTACACCTGAGGCTGCCATGTTATGAATACCTACAAAAGAGAGTGGATGTTAAATCCCACTGAGAATAATGAGGAATTTTTAGGCACTTTTTTATTTTAAAAAATGTGTTGCCCAACCAAATCCAAACTGGATGGTAAAGCGGGGTCAGACCTGGTAGGTTTTTGGATGGGAGAATGCCAATGAATACTAGGTGCTGTAGGCTGTATTTCAAAGGATGGAATTGGCAAACCACTTCTCAGTACTCGTTGCCTCAGGGCTTGTCTACACTGACCAAAACAATTGGCCTCACCTCACATTTTCCTGGTCTGCAACAACTCCACAGCAACCTGTTAATGGCATACACCAGCACACACAGCGGGATGACTGGCCACACATTTCTTCCTGCTCCGCTGTTTTTTGCCTTTCCATCATGCATCAACATATCAACCAATAGCTGTTATTGCTTGCCTGTTAATCTTCTAGACCATATTGCATTCCGATTGGAAGCTTCCCCTTTCTATCCCCTTTCTTTCTTTGCCAACCCCATGAGTGAAGAAATTTTAAATGCACAGACAACTACACACATGACGGAGAATGAAAAAATAAAATTGTATTGTATTTTTTATTTCTGAAAATGTTCAGCCAAGGGCTCAGCAGTGAGGGGTTAGATGAGGCAACGCCTCCCTCTTCCTCCCCCCGCCTGAGTATGCATTCACCTGTTTTTACTCTTCCCCCAATCCTCCCCTATCTGATTAGCATTGTGTCAGCTTTGCTTTTACTTCAGTGAATGGCATGGATTACCCCCCCCCCCCGCCCCCCATTATTTGCTTGTTCACCGATGAGGCGATCTCCCTCCCCTTCCCCAATCATGTGTTCACTCACTTGTGTGGAGATCTGCAATGTATGTATGGGGGGACCGGGGAGGCAGTGCATGAGATCTCCACACAAGCGAAGAAGCAAATTATCATGGTGGCACAGGGAATGTACACACTCCATTCACTGAAGTAAAAGCAAAGATGACACAATGATGATTAGGTATTGGGAAAGATTGGCAGGAGGAAAAGGTGATGCTGGGAGAGAGAGGAGGAAGAGGGAAGGGGTAGCCTGATCGGACCCCTCACCATTGACCTCATGGCTGAACATACACTGAAGTAGAAAAACACAGCAAAACACATTAGGCTTGCCAGTCCCAACCAGTTGTACCCATCAAAAGGTCCTCCTGCTCCTGGCTCCACAACAAAGCTACCTTGGAGCCATTGCCATCACTGAGTGATGCAGGGGTGCAGTCTGCACCATGTGACACCCAGTTAGGCTCTCCTACCCTGCACGCCCTTGCTACTGCTCGAGGCCCAGGCTTCTTTCTAAGGAGAAAGCCCAGGACTGGAGAGCAAGAGGGGTGTGCGCCGCAGAGAACCCTAGAGGGCAAAGCCCTTTTCCCGTCCCCTGCCGCACCAGGTGACACCCAGCTTGGGGAGACTACTGCTTGGAGCACCAGCTACACCCAGAAAAATCTGGATTAAAAAAATCAGGAAGTAAAAGGTGGCTTTTTAGAAATTGGGTTAAAGCCCTTTGATGGGAATACTCTGTGAATTTGCAGTGAATTCCGTGCAAATCATCAAGAACACTGTGTGCTCAACTGTGAGGTCAGTATGGTTTTTTCTTTGGTGCAGACAAGTTCTAAGAAAACCCCATGAAATTCATTGGGTCATTATAAGTAGATTGGCAACATGAATGCACACATATACTAACCGCCCTGTTTCATTCAGAGAAATGGAATTTTACTGCAGTTCAGAACAGCAGCAGCAGCAACAACAAAAATCCATCAAGGAGGGAAAGGCATAATAGGTACAGAGGGCTCGGAAAAGTTTGGTTTTGGAGTTCAGCTGCCAGAATCCCTCAACATGGATGGCTTGGGGATTCTGAGAGGTGTAAGCACCATTTTCATGCTCTGGGGGGCACAATGACTCTTGATTGATATGACTAGGAGAGGATTCTAGGAGTTAATAGTCCCAAAAAAGCACTATTTTCAAGTAGTGAAGGGCAAAACGTATTTTTATTGCTACAGCTAGGAACCATCCCTTGGGAATATTGCTGTTGTATACCTTTAAGTCATTTCCAACTTGTGATCCAAAGATGAACCTATCATGACATATTCTTTGCAAAGTTTGTTCTGAGAGGGTTTGCCTTTGCTTTCCTCTGAGGTAGGGACGTCACTAAGGAGGTGCAGGGAGTGTGGATCGCACCAGGTGACACCCTTCTGTTACTCATGAGTAACATTAGTATAAAAGCATTCCTATGGATTCTGTATGGTGTGGCATGGAAGAAGATCAGTAGGGGGGTTGATACTATGAGTTACCTCATTGGGTAACACCATTGCTCTGAGGCTAAGAGAATATGCCTTGGCCATGGCCAATCAGTGGGTTTTCATGACTAAGTGAGAATTCACACCCAGGGAGTTTATCACATGGGAGGAATTCGAATGGAGCCAATTCAAATTCATGTAAATTCGCTAGTTTAGCGAATTTACGTGAATTCTAATTGCATTCAGAATGACTTCCCATTTCCTGAAAATGACCCCCCCCCCATTGCCCGAAATTGCATGAGATACTTTAATACACAATTACGTGAAACCCCATGATTGCGTTTGGAATGACTTCCCATTGCCCAAAATTGCATAAGATACAGTACTTTAATATGTAATAATGTGAAACCCCATGATTGTGTTTGGATTACCATTGCATTATACCCCCAAATTCCGTCGTATGATAAACTCCCTAGTCTCCAGAGTTTAGGGTGACCAGATGCCCTACATTTCAGCCTCTTTCCAGGAGGAATTTCAAAATGTCCTCCAGTGTGAGCACGACTAAGAAGCATGTGCTGACATTTGAGTATTTTTAGCTTTTGGTTGGAAAAGTCCTCCATTCGTTTGAGATTAGGACATTTGGTAAGCCTGCTGAAGGCCCCATAAATTCCGGGAGTGAGGCGGATGGCCCATGAAACATCAAGCCAGGAGGAGGGCTGCATCTGCACTGCAGAAATAATCTGGTTTGACACCACTTTAACTTCCATGGCTCAGTGCTACTGTACACTTCCCAGAATTCCACAGCATGGCAGTTAAAGTGGCGTCAACCTGGATTATTTCTGCAGTATGGATGCAGCCCCAAGGTCTAACATGGTGCCTTCTTTCCCAAACCCAGCCATGCCTTTACTCCAAAGCAGAATAAAAATAAAAATCCTTCTGGATTTAGCACAGGGCATTCCAAGCTCTCAGCTTTGCCAATGGTGAAGAGAAACCCAGCCACCCCAACACAATGGAAGACTCCCTTTTGCCAGTGTGACCAGATGTGTCCTCACCACAAAGGGGGACAAGGCACCATGAAATGTAGGACACTAAAAAATGGAGGACCTTCCAACATAAAAAGCTAAAAGCACTCATAGACATGTAAATTCATGCTTCTTAGTCCTGCTCAAAATGGACGACATTTGGAAATTCCTCCTGGACATGGGGGACAAGTCCTGGGAAAAGAAAGGAGGACGCCTGGTCACCAGGACTAAGAGTCATCAGAGTGACCAGGGATCCTCCTTTTTCCTCCCAGGACCTGTCCTCCATTTCAGCCTTCTGTCCTGGACATAACACTGAAAGAGAAGACAGGTCATGAGAGAAAAAAAGGAGGACGCCTAGTCAGTCTGATGGTTCTCAAAATGGAGGGTGTTTGGAAATTCCTCCTGGACATAACACTGAAAGAGAAGACAGGTCATGAGAGAGAGAAAAAAGGAGGACGCCTAGTCAGTCTGATACTTCTCAAAATGGAGGGCGTTTAGGAATTCCTCCTGGACATAACACTGAAAGAGAAGACAGGTCCTGGGAGAAAAAAAGGAGGACGCCTAGTCAGTCTGATGCTTCTCAAAATGGAGGGCGTTTGGAAATTCCTCCTGGGCATAACACTGAAAGAGAAGACAGGTCCTGGGAGAAAAAAAGGAGGACGCCTAGTCAGTCTGATGCTTCTCAAAATGGAGGGCGTTTGGAAATTCCTCCTGGGCATAACACTGAAAGAGAAGACAGGTCCTGGGAGAAAAAAAGGAGGACGCCTAGTCAGTCTGATGCTTCTCAAAATGGAGGGCGTTTGGAAATTCCTCCTGGGCATAACACTGAAAGAGAAGACAGGTCATGAGAGAGAAAAAAAAGGAGGACGCCTAGTCAGTCTGATACTTCTCAAAATGGAGGGCGTTTAGGAATCCCTCCTGGGTAGAAGGTTAAGAATGGAGTCCAGGCCCTGCAAAAATAACACAAGAAAAGGAGGACGCCTGGGTGGCCAGTCACCCACCCTGCCCTTCTTCCTGAGGCATGGGAGAAAGGAAGGAGGAGAGAAAAAGGGCGGAGAAGGAGGAGGAGGAGGAGAAAGAGAGGAGGAGGAGAACTATTTCCCTTGTGAGGGAGGAGGAGGAGGAGGGCCATGCTGCTTTGCCACCAGTGAACAACTTCCTACGAGGAGGAGGAGAAGGCTCCCAATAACACACAATAATAAAAAACCGTCGCCCTTTTCAACTCCTGGAGGAGGAAGAGATGATGAATGGAGGCTGAGGAGGAAGAGGAAGAGGGGAGAGAACAGAGAAGAGCAGCAGCAGAAGAAGCTGAGGAGGAGGAGGAGGAGGCCGATTAAGCCCAGAGCCCCCTCAGGGTCAGACTCAGGGAGGCCACCACAGAGTCTATATTGCCCTATTTCCCTTCTTCTTCTGAGCACATTTTGGCGGGCTCCTGCTGCTGCTGGAAGAGACAGACACTGTGCCCCTTTCCCTGCCATGGCGACGCCTTAGGAGGAGAAAAAAGGAGCAGCAGTGCAACACACAACTGCCTTAAATCGCCTCAAACATGAGGAGGAGGAGGAGGCTGCTGCTGCTGCTGGCGCCTTTTCTCCTCTTGCTCTGCCTCAGTGGCAGCCAGGTAAGGGCATGATGATGATGGTGATGATGATGGGGTTGCATTATTATTATTATTATTATTTTATGGTGCAAAATGTAGCAGAGGGGCAGGGTTGGGAGAAAAGGAGGACGAAATGTAGGACCCTTCACCACTCAGAAGGGGAGAGAGAGAGAGCAATGGGAAACCCTTTTTGGTCCTGCTCAAAATGGAGGACTGGGTTGTTTTTTTGGGGGGTGGGGATGGGGGATTGGAGGTAGGGAAGGTGGGAATGGAGGGCAGCTCTTGGTGAGGCTCAAAATGGAGGACTGTTTTTTAGGGTCCCTCTTTTGGGCATAAGGTGGGAATGGAGGACAGGTCCTGGGAAAGGGCTGTCTTAATGAGGCTTAAAATGGAGGACGTTTTTGAAATGCCTGCTGGGCAGGAAAGGTGGGAATGGAGGGCAGCTTAAAATGCAGGACCTTTTGTGGTTCCTCCTGGGCATAAGGTGGAATGGAGGACAGGTCCTGGAAAAGGAGCTCTCAGTGGTGCTCAGAATGGAGGCTGTTTTGGGGTACCTCCTGGATAGATGGTGGACATGGAGGACAGGTCCTGGAAAAGGAGGACTTGTGGTCGCCCTGTGCCAGAGTGTGACACCTAGCCCATGGATGAAGCCCCATCCCTTGCCATCACTGCCTCCAAGCATGCTTTCCTCCTGACAATATTTATTCCTGGTCCACCTTTATTCCTTCCTTCCTTCCTTCCTTCCTTCCTCCTCCTTCCCTGGTTCCTTGGTTTAAGAAAAGGCTGTCACAGGCATCTTCCTTTCCCTTTTTATATTTAAAGGGGTGAAAGCAACAATTGAACGTCTTTCTCTCTTTCCACCACATTTCTGACTTGTCTCTCTGTGTATCTTTTTTGCCTTGAACCTCATCCCTTGGCTATTCTTTCAAGCAGATGGGGGGGGGGGAGGGATTAAGGTTGCATCTGCACTGCAGAAATAATCTGGTTTGACACCACTTTAAGTGTCCTGGGAATTATAATTTGGTTTACCATTCCCATAATTCCGTAGCATTGAGCCATGGCAGTTAAAGTTTCATCAAACCAGATTATTTCTGCAGTGTGGACACAGTCTTAGATGCACTTCCAAACCTTTTAAAAACAACAACATGGAACTAGGAATACTTTCAACCCAGGGCTATCTCAGTTTTGTTGTTATTATTGTGTGCCTTCAAGTGATTTCCCACTTATGGCTATCATTGGTTTTCCTGGGGCTGAGACTGTGTGACTCAGGAGGGCCAAGGAGGGAACTGAACCCTAATCTCTAGAGCTGTAGTACATCTACACTGTAGAAATAATGAAGTTTGACATCACTTTATCTGCCATGGCCCCATCTTACAGAATCCCGGGAGTTGTAGTTTTGTGAGGCACCAGCACACTTTTGCAGAGCAAGCTAAAGACCTTGTAAAACTACAAATCCCAGGATCCATAGGCTGGACCTACAGCAGTTAAAGTGGTATCAAACTGTATTATTTCTACAATGCTGATGCATGTACTCAAACCTCTACACCACACTAGCTCTGGTCAGGGTTATTTTCTTGTATTTGAACTGCATAAACTAATGTGAGTATACAGAATTAGGGTGGCGAGTAATTCATGTTGAATTTGGGAGGGATATCAAATATTTTGCAAGATCTTACTGTTATTTGTGGAAGTGATCTCTAGACAGATCTGCTAACAATAGGTATTTTCCTCCTCTTTCCTTCTCAGCTCTGTGCTCACCACTCTTCCTACACATTGGAACACTTACTCAAAATCACTTGACTTGCACTAGTTACCAGCTTGGTAGATGAAGGGAATGCTGTGGATATAGTTTACCTCGATTTCAGTAAGGCCTTTGACAAGGTTCCCCATGACATTCTTGCAAATAAGCTTGCAAAATGTGGAATAGACAAGTTAACTGTTACATGGATTTGTAATTGGTTGAGTGGCCGAACTCAAAGGGTGCTCAACAATGGCTCCTTTTCATCCTGGAGAGAAGTGACCAGTGGGGTCCCACAGGGTTCTGTCCTGGGCCCAATGCTGTTCAACATCTTTATTAATGATTTGGATGACAGAATTGGGAGCATACTTATCAAATTTGCAGATGACACTAAACTAGGAGGAGTAGCTAATGCCCCAGAGGACAGGATCAAAATTCAAAATGACCTGAATAGACTAGAAGGCTGGGCCAATGCTAACAAGATGAAATTCAACACAGAGAAATGTAAGGTTCTGCACTTAGGGAGGAAAAATGAAATGCACAGATATAAAATGGGGGACATCTGGCTGAATGAGACCACATGTGAAAGGGATCTAGGAGTCCAAGTAGACCATAAGCTGAACATGAGTCAACAGTGCGATGCGGCAGCTAAAAAGGCCAATGCAATTTTAGGCTGCATCAATAGAAGTATAGTGTCTAGATCAAGGGAAGAAATAGTGCCACTTTATTCTGCTTTGGTCAGGCCCCACCTGGAATACTGTGTTCAGTTCTGGGCACCACAATTCAAAAAGGATGTTGAGAAACTGGAGCAGGTCCAAAGGAGGGCAACTAAGATGGTGAAGGGACTGGAAACCATGCCCTATGAGGAACGCCTTAGAGAACTGGGGATGTTCATAGAATCATAGAATCATAGAATCATAGAGTTGGAAGAGACCACAAGGGCCATCCAGTCCAACCCCCTGCCATGCAGGAACTCCAAGTCAAAGCATCCCTGACAGATGGCCATCCAGCCTCTGCTTAAAGACCCCTAAGGAAGGAGACTCCACTACACTCCGAGGGAGTGTGTTCCACTGTTGAACAGCCTTTACTGTCAGGAAGTTCCTCCTAATGTTGAGGTGGAATCTCTTTTCCTGCAGTTTGCATCCATTGTTCCGCGTTCTAGTCTCTGCAGGAGCAGAAAACAAGCTTGCTCCCTCCTCAATATGACATCCCTTCAAATATTTAAACAGGGCTATCATATCACCTCTTAACCTTCTCTTCTCCAGGCTAAACATCCCCAGCCTGGAGAAGAGAAGGTTAAGAGGTGATATGATAGCCCTGTTTAAATATTTGAAGGGATGTCATATTGAGGAGGGAGCAAGCTTGTTTTCTGCTGCTGCAGAGACTAGGACGCGGAATAATGGATATAAATTGCAGGAAAAGAGATTCCACCTCAACATTAGGAGGAACTTCCTGACAGTAAGGGCTGTTCGACAGTGGAACACACTCCCTCAGAGCGTAGTGGAGTCTCCTTCCTTGGAGGCCTTTAAACAGAGGCTGGATGGTCATCTGTCAGGGATGCTTTGATTTGGAGGTCCTGCATGGCAGGGGGTTGGACTAGATGGCCCTTGTGGTCTCTTCCAACTCTATGATTCTATGATTCTATGATTCTAGTTTCCCTTTAATCTTCTTGCAATATTTACAGATTAGCATGATTAAACAATGATACAAAGAAAAGATTCCTCCTTTTTTCTCTTCACTATATATCCTTTCAGTTTCAAGATTACGGGAGGCACAAGGGCCTGAATTCCGTTTTGAGTCCCAATTAGCATAGACCTCATGGATTTATAGTAATTTGGTAAATGATCACTTACATAAGTTCCATTATAAAAAGGAGGAAGTGAGGGAGAGAAAAAAAAATGTAATGTGGCAGCACCTTTAAGGCTACAGTAACTGATTTGTATTTTGGCATGTGCTTTCCCGGATATAAACCCACTTCTTCAGATTCAATACAGACTGATATTAAAGCCTCAGGTTATAAAGCATGTGAAGCATCAATTCCATTGATTCAGTAGATTTATTCTAGTTGGGAATAAGGATTGGACTTAGGACCAGAATTCTGGTTACAAACTAAGTGGATGGTAGTTACTTTGAAGTATAATGGTGTGATATTGGGGTAAAATTGTGTGATATTAAAAATAGGGAGGAACTGGAGTGCAAAGTAGTTATGAGGCATCTATAAGACTAACTAGTACAATATGGTATATTATGTGACATTGATACTATAAAATGGTGCTTTTAATCTGTATTCGTGGCTAAACAAATGGGAAGCCCTGTTTGGTTAGGATGAATTGATCGATCTAGAACAGGATTGATCAATTAATCTGCAGTATGCTCTTATCGTGAACAAATGCTCTTTTCATTGCTTTTTAAAAGTGCTTGTCCTAGGCTGATTCTATCAAAAGCAATGGAAAACCAGTTTTGGCCATGTTTACCAATGTGCATATCCACCTCTATTATTTTTTCACTTGAGTATGGTATAATGGTATAATACTGGTATAATTGTAGCAAACATGGCCGGTACCAGTACATGCACCGGTAACCTCTCTCTTGGACTTCTGTAATGCACTCTGCTTGGGGCTACTTTTGTGCCAAGTTCAGAAGCTTCAGATGGTACAAAATATGGCAGCAATACTAATCATAGGTACTTCTTGGAACGATTATCTAACACCTGTGCTGAAGTCCCTTCATTGGCTGCAATCAGTTTCCGAGCAAGGTACAAAGTGTTGGTGATTACCTTTAAAACCATACATGGCTTGGGTCCAGAATACTTAAGGGAATGCCTTCTTCAGTACTGTCGGCCCTACACATTGAGGTCCTTGAATAAGAACCTACATCAGCCAAAAAGTGCTAGGCTAACTTCTGTCACCCAAAGGGTGATGTTCTCTACCTCTGCTCCGGAGTTGTAGAATGACATGCAGGAGGAGATCCCCCACATCTCTGCTCTTACAGCCTTCAAAAAGACTCGTAGGATGGATCTCTTCTGGCAGGCCTTCCAAACCTAGCTAACAAATCTTAACTTCCTCTCCCTGTCTATAAACATGATCTCAATTGTGATTTATGTCTCTCTGCCTGCCAAACTTTTCTCTAATTTTAAGCCAATTATGTACTGTATTTTATTGTTTTTAATTCTGATTATTTAATTGTAGTTTTAATATTGAGATGGTGGATTGGGAAGGGATCAATCTGTTTTTTATTGTATCTTTAAATGTATTTTTTATTGTTGTAACCCGCCCGGATTCCTTGTGATTGGGCCGGCTATAAATAAATCATCATCATCATCATCATCATCATTTGCTCTTGCCTTTCTGTGGCAATGAGGGAACCTAAATGAAGAAGCACTCAAATAAAGTGCCTTGAAGTGTGGGATTGGTTGTGCTAAGTTGTTTCTGGGGTGAGGTGGGCAGTGGTGGTGGTGGTAGTGTGCCTTCAAGTCATTTCTGATTTATGGCATCCTTAAGGCAAACCTATCATGGGATTTGCTTGACAAGATTTGTTCAGAGAGGGTTCACATTGGTTTCCTCTGAGGCTGAGAGAGTATGACTTGCCCAAAGTTTCCCAGTGGGTTCCCATGGCTGAGCAGGGATTTGAACCATGGTCTCCAGAGTTGTAGTCCAACACGCAAACCAACTCACCATGCTGGCCCAGTCTTAATAGTACTTGGTGTTTAATAGATGGCTCTATTTTCTGTGACGTGGTAGATTGGGTATATAGATTAGTAACATTGGCACCAGGTTTCAGAGGGACAATTTGGTCTGTTGCCATTGCTGTTGTATTGTTCATTATTCTTTTAAAAACTCTGAATGTGCTGCTCACTTGAGAATAACATTGCACTGGAAAGACAAGCCATTGTATTAACCTCTGTTAGACATGCACATCTTCCCTTCCCTTCCTGTGTCTAGTAATTAAGATACCTTTACAGCAGAACAGATTATTGGATCAGATTTTATTTTAATGTGGATTAAAAGGAAGTACCTTCTGATTTGACCTGCACTATGGCCTGAACATTGCTATTATTGGGACTCTAATATGAGAAGAGAACATACAGTAGCGTGGTGTGAGTGGTGGTTCATGTTAACATGATAGCAAATTAACACCCGAGACTGGAAAAATGCAAAACACGTTAAGAATTGTTTTCTGGTAATGAATAACCACAGAAATCATAGAAGACAACTATGGCTTGGAAAAGTATGTCTTTCAGACCTACAGAGTAAGGGTATGCTTGTGGGAAGCTCTTCAGAACATTTTTGGCTTGATGATGTTCTCAGATGGTCCTGAGAACTTCTTAGCATTTTGAGAAAGAAAAATAAAGGATTGCCTTATCCTAAATTAGGCAATAAAATCATAGAAAGTAAGTGAGAATAATGAACTTCAGTTTCTGTGTCAGTAGGCCACTGATGCCTTTTATAATGTCACCTTCTAAAATCATGGGTGCATAAATCTCTCTTCTAATATATATATATATATATATATATATATAAAATGTAAGGAGAATTTGTCACTTGCTTTTCACCATTTCCTCACTAATTAAATATATGGTTTTGTGTTTTCAAAGAAGCAGTTGAAGAATGTTCAGCTCCTGGGACAATGAGCTGTTTTGAACCTTTTTCCATGCTGTATTTCATGTGAAGCTTCTGATGTATAAACTTTAGTGCCTTTGGAAACTCTGCTATTTCCCTGCATCCCCTGAAAATAAGACCTAGCGCATCTTTGGGAGCAAAAATTAATATAAGCCACTGTCTTATTTTTGTGGAAACATGGGTAGTCATGAGTTGACTATCTCCTGCCACAACAGTGAAACAGTATCCTTGGTATCCGCTGACATTTGGTTCCAGGCCCCACCATGAATGCACAAGTCCCATTAGAAACAACAACATAGAAAAATGGTGTCCTTTACATAAAATGATAAAATCAAGGTTTGCCTTTTGATATTTTTAAAAACATTTTCAAATTGTGGTTAGTTGAATCTGGATGCAGAATCAGTGGATATGGAGTGCCAGTTGTACTGGCTCTCCATAAGTAACCTTAAGGCCTTCCAGCCCTTCAGTGTTTTTCCATTGCTGTCATCGCCAGTAACCCTACATATCTTTGGGACGCTATTGTCATAGATCTAACCTGTCTTCTTATTGTGTGCCTGATTTATGGCAAACCTATCACAGGTTTTTTTTTTTTTTTTTGGGCAACATTTGTTCAGAAAGGGTTTGATATTGCTTTCCACTGAGTCTGAGAGAGTGTGACTTCCCCAAGATTACCCAATGGGTTTCCATGGCTGAGACCATTTAAACTATGGTGTCCAGAGTCATAGTGTAATATTGAAACCACTACACCATGCTGGTTTACCTTTTTTAATTACCATATCTACTTGACTATAAGTCAACCTCATGTATAAATCAAAGGAAGGTTTTGGGCCCCAAATTATGGATTTTGATATGACCTGTGGATAAGTTGAGGGCAAAACTCAGGGTTTTGCCCTCACAAAGGCTGTAAAAGACAAAGCAAAGAAAAATGATGCCAAAGAACTTAAAAATTTCCAGCAGGCATAATGAGGAAACTAAGATAAATTGTGGCTGTGGGAGGTGTGTGGGAGGTGACAAGGCACAGGTGAGGCTAAGAAAACATGCATATGTCAAAAAGGATGAAAAGGCAGAGCAAAGAAAATGGCAACTACATTAGCAGTGATTATAGCCTTTAACTTTAATGTGATAACTTTGCTTGATTTAATCCAGAAAAGGTGACAAATATATACAAATGTCTTTTTCAAATCCTTTAAAGCCCAATTCCTCTCAGTGTTCCCTTGAGGAAAAGCACCACAACAGGCATTTCCCATCCAAAGATGTCAGAAGCCATGCCACAGCAGAGTAAAGGGGGACAATGCTTCTTTTAGGGACTCCTGGGATTTCTCCACTCTACTCAGAGAAGGAATATCCTTTTTGCAGAAGAGTTAAAGTACACTACTTACATTGACCCATGGATAAATCGACCCAGTTTTTGGGGTAATTTTTGTGACACCCATTTCTATATACGTATGCTGTGGCTATACACTTGTCCCTCCATATTCGCTAGGGTTATGGGCACAAGACCCCCGTGAATATGGAAAAACCGCAAATAACAAAAACACTATGAGAAGACCCCTCTCTAGGAATCTCTAGGTCCTCCAGCGCAACTGTGTGGTCAGTGTCCAATATACACTGACCATAGAACTGTACTGGAGGAGCTACAAAGGCTTAGTAGAATATTCGCTCTAGGAATCTCTAGGTCTGTCAGTGCAATTTTTGGTTAAAGTTGACCAAAGAGTTGCGGTGGAGGACCTAGATATTCCTAGAGAGAACATATTAGTCAAATCCGTGAATAATCAGATCCTCAAATATCAAAACCGCAAATATGGAGGGATGGGTGTATAAGTATGCAAGAAGTGAGTTGGGCAGGGAACTCACCTGCTTGACAATGTAATAAGCACTCATTTAAGCAGTAATGTTTTATCCATATCCCCTTGTGAACTGAGGTGGGGGAGACAACAAATAACAGAACATATAACTTGATTTGAAAGAAAATGTAAAACCGACACATATGAAGATCAATGAATAAATACTTTAAAATTCATAATCTAAAATGATCGGGATAGGCCTGCTGGAAAAGATTGGATTACTCCATTGCTTCACTTCTGGATTATCTTTGGTTGGCAGATTCCACAGGGGGAGTTGTATCTCTTGTGGCATCTTGGAGACATACAGATTTATTGGAGAGTAAACATTTGTGGAGCAGAAATCACAGTTTATCAGACTAGAAATGTGACCCCAAGTTCAGTTTAAAGCCAGAGACAATATATCTGTGGTACTGCTGTTCAACTGTTGGAGTAAGATGTGGAGCATCCACTTGCTGCATGGTTTCAAGTTGTTTCCAACTTATGGCAGCCCTAAGGCAAACCTGTTAGGTGGTTTTCTTGGCAGGATTTGTTCAGAGGAGGTCTCCCATTGCCTTCCCCTCAGGCTGAGAGAGTATGATTTGACCAGTGGGTTTCATGGTAGGTTGGGGAATTGTCCAAATCCTATGCTCAAATCACTGTACCATGCTGACTCTTGAATTCAAGTCCACATTTAAATTCTTGCTCAGCCTTGGTGATCTGTAAGTATCCTTGATGGCCTTCAGACAGATACCCTTTCTCAGCCTAAAGAAACCCATGGAGGCAGAGCTTTGAAAGTCATTCTGAGTTCCTAACAGCTCCAATAAAAATGTTGTATAGTTCTTCATTTTTGATGAATTTGCATTCTTTTCCAAGAAGCTGTTTGCACTTGTATTAGGACCAAGGTTTGAGGAAGACAGTCACAGTTCCCCTGTAATGTGCTTAAGCAGTGTTGCTACTGGTTAATTAGTAACAAATGCTCTTATTGCAGTCAGCTTTTAAATCCTGCTTACTTCCCTAATCCTAAGAGAAGCATATCATAGTACTTTTATCTACTTTTCACAGAGTAATGGAGACACAGAGGAGAGGAAAGAAATGGCAATCGATAAGAATGTGGATGGGGCTTCAAGGAGAACACCCTCCTGCCTCTGAAATATTTCAATTACACCATTACATGAGATTTTTCTAAAACATACACATGTACAAAAGTGACATTTGCTCCCTGAATTGGATTATACTTAGCAAAAATCAGAAAACTAACTCCCCAAAGCCTCAGCCTATCAGAACATCAGCTCAGTTGGCTTTCTTTTGCTTCCCCCTACTCTGACTGAGGAAAGTGCAGGTCAAGCAAATGTGCTAGTTGACACCTGCAGAGCAGCTCTTCTGGCTGTTGGTCAAGACAGATCGGAGCCAAGTTCACATTCGATTGAACCGGTCTTTCCGAAAAGAAACAGTAAATATCTCGCTTTTGGAAAACCCGGGTTTAGGGGGATTAGCGTCGCATCGGGTGTGCAAGATCCGGATTCCCTAGTGAAAAAACCAGCGCCAGTATGAACTTTGCGATTTTAATCCGGATTACAAACCGGTTTATATGGTAGTCTGAATGGCCCAAAAATCATAATAAAAAATTACAGTAACCCCCAAACCCTCCTACCATTAGAAAGAAATAAAAGTTCAGCAGTTAAAAAGTTAAATAAATAATATAATATAAATAATCGAAATGGAGTGCACCATTAACAGTGTTAAAAGTGAATGGGGCTATCTTTTTGGGGAGATCAGTCAGGGAAGGTCCACCCAAAGAGATCTGTCTTAACAGCCTTCTTAAAGGTGTCTAAGGTGGTGATAAGACGGATCTCTAAAGTGGTGATAAGACGGATCTCTTCTGGCAGGTCATTCCACAATTTCGGAGCAATTAATGTGTGTGAATGTGTATTTTGTGCCTTCAAGTCGTTTCAGACTTATGGCAACCCTAAGGCAAACCTTTCATAGGGTTTTATTGGCAGGATTTGTTCAGATAAAGTTTGCCATTGTCTTCCCCTGAAACTGAAAGCATGTGACTTTGACTTGCCCAAGGTCATCCAGTAGGTTTCATGGCCAAGTAGAAATTGAAACTTGGTCTCCAGAGTCATAGTCCAATGCCCAAACCACTATGCCCCACTGGCATAGTCGATTTCGCTACTTAATGTACTGCAAGGTTAATATGGTAGTGGGAACTCTTCCAGAGATTTGGCCTACAAGCCCTTTTGCCTTTTAAAGGTAAACCACCATGCCTTGAATTTGTCTCAGTAGTGAATAGCCAGGTGATTTAACCACTTATAATTGTGTTGCAGTGAGTATTCTTTTGGTGGGAATCTGTATTATCTCTTTCTTATGATACACTCCTATTAGCATAGCATCTGTCTTTAGTTGACATATTTATATTTTTACACTTTATACCACTAATTTTTATTTTAAATTTATTTTTCTATTTTATTGTAAAGCTAATTTTGTGATTTAAAACTTTAAAATATGTTCATAGACATTTTTGTTTTAAAAGAGGTCAGCAGGACTGAGAAAATATTGCTGATTCCTACACATGAACAGACCCATCTCAGTTTAGGACTGAAACATATTTCAAATTCCTGGATGTCAGCTTGGTTTTTCTTAGCATCTAGGCAACCATTTTGGTCGTCATGTTTTCTCTTATTAATTGAGGGTTTCCTTAGTTAATGAAGCTCTGAAACAAAGATTTTCTTAGGATGTCACCCTTTCTCCTCATGAAGTTTCATGAATTTCTACCGGTAGTTGTCTTATTCTACTTGCACCTATTCATTTCTTTCCTCCTACTACTTCCATTTTTCTTCTTTCTACAAAAATCTCTGCTAATAAGGGAAAGATGGAATATCTGCATAATTTTTTTATTTGTAGTACTAGGAGTTGTCCATCTGGAAATATTCTTAGTCACAATGTCAGTAACAGTAGATGATCTGAGAGGAATTGTACTAAGAGTGTGAGTGTGTCTAAGAGTGTGAGCTCCTGAGAGGTCCCTGGAACAAATAATACATCTGACACACACAAGTTAGGTTATATTTGCATTTGGTGATAATGAAGCCTGATTGAGAAAAAGTATATGAAAGCCTTCAGTGTAATCTCCCTGATTTACAGTGGTAATCTATTAGTGCCTTTTCTGGAACCCCCTGAAAGATAGGTATACTGCATTAGCTCTATTTCATATTTGCTGCTATCTAATTCAATTGATATTAATTGAATTTCTTTTTATGTTAACAAATCCTTTTTAAAAAAAAAAAAAGAGAGAGAACAAACAGCATCCATCACTAGTCAAAACTTACTTATCCTAGCACTCAGCTCTTCTATTCCTACTTCTCCAAAATTTTAGCGGTTGTGTGGTAAGAGAAAAGGGCAGAAGAAGTGACGGGAAAACATGCGAGTGTTAGAAATGGAAGGTGATGATCTCTGGAGGGCCATAAAATTCCATGAATAAGGCAAGGCAACTGGACAATAAAAGTCTCTTTTGGAAACACTCAGAATCCTTGAAAGCCAAAAGCCTATAGCTTCCTGCCAGTGGAGTGATATGAAAGAAGAAGCAGGCTTGGAAAAGAGTCCCTTGAGCCTGGGAGCCACTCCCAGCCTTGTGTTGCCCTGGTCAGTAGTCTGTGTGCTGAAGTTTTAGGCAGCTGATGTTTCCGAACACTTCGCTAAATGTCACTCCATTCAGGTCAGACAATTTGTGATGTCACTACTCACAGAAGAACTGCCAAAGGCTGGAGAACTGTTGGTTTATTGTTTTGTCTTTTGCATCTTCCTTTGTTTTATTTAGCATTTTAAATTGTAAACTACCTAGAATACAAGGGCCAAAACAGTTGTACCAATTCAGTAAATAAAGTTAAATAAGAAGGCATGGGCAATCAGATTTCTTGAACAGCATGTTCTTTGATGGCTTAATTTGAAGTTAAAAGCCTTTCATAAGGCCCTAATAGTCTTGCAGAAAGTTTTGTATGATACTGTATAAATAAGCAGATGAAAGAAATAAATCAAGGATTTGAAAATAATGAGGTTTTTAAGAGACAGTGCAAACAAATATACTGTAGTATAGATCTTGACACTGTTATATCAGTTGATGGGGAAGAGCAATAGCCTAAGTGTAGGGTTTGTGCTTTGTATGCTAAAGGTCCTAATTTTGGCCTCAGCATCTCCATGTAGGACTGAGGAAAGTGTCCTTCTGTAAACCTGGAGAACTGATGCCATTTGATACCTGAGCAAGGTAGGTCAACAGTCTGACTCAGAATTAAGCAACTCTCTATGTTCAGATCTCATAATCATAGAATCATAGAGTTGGAAGAGGCCACAAGGGCCATCCAGTCCAACCACCTGCCATGCAGGAACTCCCAGTCAAAGCATCCCCAACAGATGGCCATCCAGCCTCTGCTTAAAGACCTCCAAGGACGGAGACTCCACTACACTCCGAGGGAGTGTGTTCCACTGTCGAACAGCCCTTACTGTCTTAATGTTGAGGTGGAATCTCTTTTCCTGCAGCTTGCATCCATTGTTCCGCGTTCTAGTCTCTGCAGCAGCAGAAAACATATAGTTGTGCATGGTTTTTGTCAAGCGGTATTTCCAGCATACATACACAGAGACAGAGGGCTAGTTTACCTGTAAGTGTAGTATCTGTGAGCTGCTTTGCATCCCTTTCAGGTAGAAAGGTGGCATACAAATAAAATAAAATAAAATAAACTATGTAAATTGCTGTGCATTTTCACACATTTGCATTGACAGTTAATTGTCTTCACTTTCCTGTGCAAATTCGCAACTACAGTATCTGTAATAGTTATGCAGTCAACACTGAGAAAGCATGTTAAATTAATTTTAGTAGGGTTTTTTTTAATGGTCAAAGAGCCAGCAGGTGGACTACGACTCTGGGAGACCAGAGTTCAGATTCCTGCTCAGCCAGGGAAATCAGTTGTGTGACTTTGGGCAAGTAACATTCCATCAGCTGACAGTAATGGTTTTATAAATCTTGCCACCTGCTCCCACCCAAGATAGTGTCACCAAATGTTGCCGTCGACCTCAATGCATATAACAGTAACAACAGATAGGTCAAGTGGAGAAGGTAACAAACAACTGAATAACAAATAACTGGATTACCTGGAGTGTATTAACAAAGTTCTACAAGGCTGCAGTTCTTTGTGTGTGTGTGTGTGTGTGTGTGTGTTTGTGTCTCTCTGTGTGTGCATGCACTTGTACACATACGTTTAAATGTAACCTTTAAAATGAGAGACACCTGGTAATTCTGTGAAGGACTTTACGATCCTATGCCTAGTCCTTTAGAGGCAGCAAAAGTATACGACAGCAGTCTTTTCTGTAATATTTGAAACCATCATTAAGACTCATAGGCCTATGTATGGTTCATAGCACGTCCCTTAGTGGTATCTAACCTGTGGACCTTACTGTTGAGAATTTTCCTTCCATATAAATTCTCTTTTGCTAAAGAAATGTGAGAGTCTACTTGTATGAGTGTGTTGGTGTATAATTTGCTGGTTACACAGTATAATTAATCCCAGGTTTACTGCTAGAGAATGTGAAAGTTAGATAGCTTCAAAATCTAGGAACAAAAGGCCCCCTTCTTCCAAAAACAGTGTTTCATGCATATGCAAAACTCTACCACACAATAAAAAAGATCTATCTATCTATTATTTATTTATTTATTTATTTATTTGCTGTTCAGTCAAGATTGTCTAACTGGTGCCTCTTCAGTTAGAAATAAGAGAACATTTGTAATTGCCTCCACCCAAAGAGATAAACAAACAATAAGTAGAATGCTGGCATATAATAACGGGTTTTGTATTCAAAATAAATATTAGCTCTTCAGTCCAAGCATTTTGCCCCAAGCTACTCAGGTAGTTTCCATTCAGATGAGGAAAAAAAACACAATACACTCAAATTCCTATCATAGCCAAGGTTTTTCTTAGTTAAAATTTATTTATTTCACTTCTGCAGGTGGCAGTGCCTGTTGTCAGGCACTTATCCCTAGTGATAATGAATGACTAATATTTTGTTGCTGTATGGAAAACAATCTCAATACAGTAAAATATATACACTAAGAGAGAGCTCTTAAACCACATAGTTTAGAACACTACATTAGATTTTTATAAACTAGATTAAAAGTGATAGCCATAGGCTGGGATCCTACTGTTTAATTATAGGATCTAAGGTAGCTTGTTGGTGCTGTTCTTAACTGACCTTGAGCTGACCCTGACTGATGGTGACCTTGTGGATTAGACATCTCCAAGACCCCCTGCCTACCACTGCTTTGCTCAGGTCTTGCAGTCTCATGCCTGTGACCTATCTGCCTGTCTGCAGTCTCATGCCCATGGTCCAGTTATCTGGCACATGGTCTCCCACTCTTTCTTCTGTCTTCCATCTTTCCTAATATCATGGACTTTTCTAATATCATGCCTTCTCATGATGTGGCCAAAGTATGACAGCCTCATTTTAGTCATCCTGGCTTTCAGCGAGAGTTCATGCTTAATCTGTTCTAGAATCCACTTCTTTGTCTTTTTGGCCCTTCATGGTATCCTCAGTATTCATCTTCAGCACCACATCTCAGATGAGTTCATTCGCTTTCTATCAGCTCTCTTTACTATCCAGCTCTCACATTCATACATGGTGATGGGGAATATATCAGTTTGGACGATTATAACTTTAGTGTTCAATTGTATATCTTTACACATTAGAATCTTGTCAGATTCTTTCATAGCTGTCCTGTCCAATCCTAGTCTTCTACTAATTTATTGACTGCAGTCTCTGTTCTGATCCATATTTGATCCAAGATATGGGAACTCTGTGACTGTTTCCATTTCTTCATTATCTAAGTAGCTTACCACAAATTTAAATAAAGTGCAGCTAAAACATTAGAGTACATTTTTTTTTAAAATTAAACAAACATATTGAAACCCCAGAGCTAAAACAGTTTAAAAATACATTTTAAACATAACAACAACAACAACACAATGCACCCCATTAAAAATCCATTTGGCCTATGAATTAAGAACCAAAGCCATGCCTAACTGAAAAGCTCTTTGCCACCTAGTTAAAAGAAAACAAAGAGGAGGCTAACCAAACTCCCTCCTGGAGGGAATTCCACAAAGGACTGCCATGTAAAATTCCATGTTGCTGTGCTGGGCTTACATGAATTACCCCTGGAAGCAGTTGAACATTTTTGTTTGATGTGGAGTATCCACATTCCATTCAAGATTGTGGAACTGGAGTTGCCCTTGCAGTGCCATTGTACATTGAGCTGTGCAACATTGTGCTACACAGCCCTTGTATTAAATGGCCATCAATGTGTAATTCTGCATTCAAAGATTTACTTCAAGTAATCATGAGATAAGATCTTGGCCAATATATAGAAACCTGAAAATGGGTATGGATGATGTTTTCTGATGATCTTTTGTAGTAAAAATTCCCAGTCTCAGGTTTCTTATCTATAAAATGTGGAGAATCTTTCCATGTGAGCCTGTCCATATGTCTTGGTCATAATCAGAGATCCTGCAGTATAGTTCAACTCCTAGAGAGGCTATTTGTGGAGTGCTTCAGCCAGAGCCCTTTTGAAAGCAGCACTTACAAAACTCAATGAAACCTAAATACTCTAAAGACACCAGATCCTGTCTGATCATGGAAGCGTAGGGTCAGTCCCCCCTTTTTTTCCTTAGATGGTAGACCACCAATGAAAACCAGAGGAAAGAAGTGGAAAACTACCTTTGAGCATTCATTGCCTAAGAAAACCCTATGAAATCCATGTTGTCTCCATTAAGTCAACAGGTAGCTCAAAGGCATATACCGTATATACTCGTGTATAAGTCGACCTCATGTATAAGTCGAGGGCAGTTTTGGGGGCCAAAATCATGGATTTTGATATGACCCGTGGATAAGTCGAGGATCAAACACTGGGGCATGTTACAAAAAAATCTAAAGGGGGAAACAAATCACCACTTCCCTCCCTACATCTCCCTCTCTGGACCTCTCCCAAGTCCTAAGGGTCATGGTCTCAGCATATAAAAGAGGAAACAACCTCAGCACACACACACTCTTTCATTTCCTAATTCCCAGGATTCCATTGGATGCAAAAATGTGGATAGAAGCCTCTCTTTCTTTGCCTATAAATCCCAGGATTCCATTGTATGCAAAAATGGGGATAGAAGCCTCTCTGTCTTCCTTTGCCTATAATTCCCAGGATTCCATTGCATGCAAAAATGGGGATAGAAGCCTCTGTCTTTCTATGGCCATAATTCCCAGGATTCCATTGCATGCAAAAATGGGGATAGAAGCCTCTCTGTCTTTCTATGGCCATAATTCCCAGGATTCCATTGCATGCAAAAATGGGGATAGAAGCCTCTCTGTCTTTCTATGGCCATAATTCCCAGGATTCCGTTGCATGCAAAAGGGGGACATTGTAAAATGAGGACAGACCTTTCTCTCTCTCTCCTTTCCCCCCCAGGATTCCCAGGCTCATGCCTTGCAGGGTCCAACCCTGGGCATGCTCTCTCCGCGTTTCCTCCTGAGCAGCTCCTCTTAGCTCTGGCTGCAGGGAGGGACTGAGGGTCGGGATCTCTCTCTCTCTCTCTCTCTCTCTCACACACACACACACACACACACAGGAAGAGAGGAGAGCGCGCCGGGGAGCAGCCGGGGAGGGACTGTTGAAACAGGATGGAACCTCTGTCCAGATGATCCCTGGCTGCAGAGGAAGGTGGGCACTAATTTAACAAAATTTTCAAGGATTAACTTGTTGCCCCGTAGATAAGTCGATCCGTGATTTTAGAGTCCATTTTGGGGCATAAATTTCTCGACTTATAGTCGAGTATATACGGTACATGCACACACACACACAAAGAATATCCTATTCCATTGGGCTTTTGATACGGAATGTTTTGATGCTCTGCAATTTAAATGGCTCTTCCCCTCCCTTTTGTCCCTGATGATGTGAAGTTTTAATGTTTTATCATTTGTTGCTGTGAGCTCTTGCTAAGCAGATAGTGTGGATTTCATGATTCTAATAACGTAAATAGGGTGCAATTGAATTAGCATCCCTTAGAGGTGGTTCTCCATCCCTAACTTGAAGAAGAGTTAACCAGGCTGTTCGGTTGTTGCCTTTACTATTACAGTGGTCCCCCGGGTTACGAAGGTAATCCGTTCCGGATTACCTTTCGTAACCCGGAAGCTTTCGTTTCCCGGGGGACCGCTATAATCAACGGACCGCGCGGCCATTTAAAGGGGCCGCGTGGCTTTTTTTCCTTCGTATTCCGGGGGATATTTCATATCCCGGGGGATACATTGCCGGTCCTCCGCCTTTCGGATCCCAGGGTTTTCGTAACCCAGGGGATTCGTAAGGCGGGGGACCACTGTAGTTGGTTTCTTCTCTATGGACATCCCATCATTTCCATCTGTTGGTTCTAGTGTTGTTATCTGGAGCAACTGAGAACAAGTGTGTTCCATCTTCTTACTTGGTGGAGTCTGAAAGGTGTCTGCCTGGTGCCCACTAATCTTAAACCCTGGGGGCCCTTTCCAGGAGTCAGAATGTTGTATTTCAGGAACTGACAATTTTTGTTTTTATGCAGTTTTAGTGTGTGAGCCTTTGGCACAAGGAAGTAATTTCATGTGGTGCTGCATTGCAACCTACTCTACACCCCAAGGAAGAATGGGATAATCAACATAGTGGCATAGTTATCTGTTACCTGATATGTTTTTCCTCCTGCCGTGGACTTTTTATATGTGATAAGGGTTGGAGTCTTTACTGGTTGGCATGATCTCCCCACATTTCCTGTGTACTTGGATACTGTTTGAAATTAGTAATTTGTGTAGTGTTTTCCTCCCCCCCCCCACACACTTGACTAGAGGACGTTTTCTTTTCTTTTCTTTTTTGGAATAACTTGTCTTTCCAGCCTTTTCTTCAACACTTTAACATCTCAGTTTAATAATAACAGGTTTTGTGTGTGTACTTTTGAAAAAAATTACATATGTTATAGCTTTATGAAGGTTTTTAAAATTATAATTTGATACATCTGAGGCTATCCTATGATTTGGCTGAAAAAGCAAAAGGACAGTGAAGTCTTTTGAGTCATTTTTATACACCTGTGAAGAGGAGGTGGATGCCACGTGTATTTAAATTTGATTTAAGTATGTAAAGTAAATTGTGAGAGAGGATTTTTTTTCTTTTTTAGCTGGCTAGATACAATTACTTAAATGGGGCAGTTATGTCTTTATGTACAGTGGCTTATCTGTTCAGAAAAACAAATGGAAAATGCATTTAAAAAAAAGATGTGCACTTTTGGAAACCAGTGTGGTTACAATTATGTGAATGAGTTAACTTTTTTAAGGTTGTAGGAAAAGAATAAAACATCTACGAGGGGGTATCCAAAAGTTTTAATGATCACCTTTTAAAAAAATTGACAGAAAGTTTGTTTTGATTTGTCACTATCTAGATTTATACATTTTCCCCAAATACCTGATATTGTAGAAGTCTGCAGATTGTGCCTTCCAAGGGGGTATCATAAAGTAATAATTATCCCCCGGAAGTTATTATGGCTTATTGATGAAATTTTGTCAGTGTCATCATTGGTCCCTAAGTGCACGTTGCTGGGAATATCAGCTCATTGCATCCTTTATTTTTGTGACTGGCTGTGCCAGAAGTGACTAAAGTATAAAATCCTCATCAGGTGCAATCTGCAGTCTTCTCAATATCAGGTATTCGGAGGGTCAAGATATGCTGGGGAAAATGTATAAATCTACGGTAGATAGTGACTACATAGAGATAAGTTAACAACTACAAATTAAAACAAAATTTCTGTCAATTTTTTAAAAAGGTGATCATTAAAACTTTTGGATATCCCCTTGTATTTCTATAAACAAAGAACCAGGAAGTAATAAGAAAAAGCGTCTTCAATGCATGAAAGGATAGGTGGAACTAATGTTCGTTTTATAGCAACAAGATGAGTCAGCTACTAGGGATGGACTGCAGCAATCATGGAACACTGTCACTATCAGCCATAGCTGTCTGTATTTGTGAAGTTCTGTTCATTTAAGAAACAGCCAGTTTTCCTCATAATTTACATGTGCTAAATGGGTTGTTTGCTCATCCTATGACATACAAGAATGACATGTAAATGGCTTGTATTAGATGCAATATGACATGTGAGACTAGGGGGTGAAACAGATTGCCCTCAAGGGGCAGCTTCAAGCCCCCTCCCCCCCCCCCCGGAAGCTGTATTGGGCCAGGACAAGCACACACTGCGGCCCCAATCTGCCTTGAAGCTGGCTGATCCTTTTTTGGCTTGCAAAAAGCCAGCTTTTCTTGCCCTTCAGCAGCTTCAATAAATGCCACGCCGGTGGAGTGCCTTGAAGCTGCCCATGTCTAAACAGTTGGGTGGCTTCAAGATGTCTTGGGAGCATGTCCTGTCTAAACGCCACGCCCCCACACCACCCAGAAGGTGGCTTTACCAGGCTGTCTGTTTCGGCCCATAATCATGTAAGAGAAAGATATAAGTCATAGTTGTATTAATATGGCTGATCAAGTAAGCATGTAGTAAAGGTCCTCATTATAGACTGAGTATCCCTTATCCAAAATGCTTGGGACCAGAAGTGTTTCAGATTTTGGATTCCCCCCCCCCCCCCGATTTTGGAATATTTGTATATACATAAGGAGTTATCTTGGAGATGGGACGCAAGTCTGAACAGGAAATTCATTCATGTTTGTGTACATTAACTATCAGAAATTTTAAAAAAAGCATTGTGGAGCATTTTGAATTTTTGAATAATCTGTACACAATAAATTGTTTGTTGGTATTCACTGTCATTCCTCATAGCTACAGGCAGTTAAAATATCTGTGAAAAGTGAGCTTTAATGTACAGTACCATTAAGCTGGTATGGTGGGAATTCTCAGCCAAGAATTCTCAGGTTCAAATTTTACCCCATTCATGAACTCACAGTATCGCAGAGAAGCCACTGATTCCCCCAGTACCCAACCTATGCAGTATGGGGGCAATAGTACTGAGCATTCTTTGCATAGTTGTAGGGATTACTGAGGTAATGTTTTTTACACAAATCACTGTAAATATTGTACTTACTGTATCTGTTTTTCTACCAAAATTGTCTCCCAACTTGGTTTACTACAAATAGGCACTCTTAAAATCTAAAGGATACATATGTATATTCATGTTTATGTCTATTATGTGTGTAAAATTCAGGAAGATTGAGAAGGGAAATATTATATGAAATATCTGAAAGGATCATGAATATTCATCTACACAGTATTATTTCTGGTATAAATATTTTGGTGATCAATCACACCACATATTTGCAGATTAATCTATTTTCTATGCAGTTCTGTTCTCCTATCAATTTTAATGCACTGCAATATGTAGTTTTACTGGTTGGTATTTGCCTTCATTACTCAGTTAATTCACATTCTTTATGCTCATTTGAGGAACAGTTTCCTGGTTTGACATGAAGTAAAGAGTAAAGTCTTTGGGTCATCGCTGATAAGCAATACTGTTCTTGGATATGGCCATTGTATGCAGAAGGCTCTGGAGTTCAACAGTTTTGCCAGCCTCTCCTCCTTGTATTCCACAGAAATTATGGGATATCTCTCTTACAGTAGCAGGTGGGAAGATGTCCTCATGCCCTAAGCAAAACTATGCAATAGTATTGTAAACACTCCCCCCCCCATCTCTTGACTTCAGAATATTATCCACAAATGACTTTGCAACATCAGTGTTGACATCTTGACTTGAATGTTACTCCCCAGATGTCATATGTTCAATGTTCTATAGAACTGGATTAGTATTGAAAATATTTTTGTCCTGGAGATAGTGTATCTTTATTATCTTTTTCCTGTATGAAATAGGTACTGAAATTTATACACAGTTCTTTTAACTCCTGAAAAGATCTGTCAATTTCTCTATAGGATGTTGTGGGTTGGTGATTTTTTCCAAGCCCTTACTCATGGAAACATTCAGCACTACCTTTTCACTGGTAAGGTCTGAAGACAATCTTGCCCCTGACTTACCTGTCGTACAAACAAGATTATGTCCAGATGTAAATAGTATGCATATGTTTGGATGCTGCCTTTCAACTAAGTGGTTATTACCAGCTGCTGTATAGTATAGGACTGTCTCTAATATGAATTGCAAGTTAAGATTCTAATTTCCTGTTTGTTCACCTGTATAGAATTTCCATAAGAAGGCAAGCATTTCCATGTACTTCAGCCAGAGGCAAGCTGTACAAGAATTATTCATAGATTCCTTTTTGGTGACAGTTCTCTGCTGACATTTCAGTAGTGCATCTGTAGAGGAAAGTTCCTCTGTGGTTACTTTCCGTGAAGTAATCATCTTCAGTTCTTTTGGTTGATTGTTTGCAGAAAACCTTGGGCAAGATTCTGTTCAAGATTGGCAGAATGTAAATCTCTGTCAGCAAACTTAAGTCAAAAGCTACTGCATCTTCCTTAGTTGCACAACAGCATTTGCAGGGCATTGGAGTGTACCCCTGCAACTAATCACTGTCGGGGATTAGCTGTGCTCCAGTGCCATCTGCCAGGCATAGTACAGCCAGGGGCGAAAGGAACAGCTTCCCCTCTCCTGAACTGGCAGGATATCCTTTTTTTATCCATCTGCACTGAGTGTGGATGGATAAAAGCCAGTGGTTACCAGTTGTTGTTGTATAGCCAGCAAAAAGGTATTGTGCAAGAAGGTACTAAATTCCTCCTTGCACAATGCCTGAAAAAAGTAGTTACAGAGGTGTGATCCTACAAGAGGATTCCAGCCACAATCAACCCATTCATAATTGACACATTAACCTGCATCACAGCTGTGTATTCCTAAGATGTGTCCTGCTGTTGTTTTTCCTGTAGTAGTAATGTCTACTGAAGAGACTGGAGAGTTGTGCTGAAGAACCTAGATGTTCCCAGAGCAAAACACTTCTGTATGCATTTGTAGGTCACTCCAGCATGATTCTGTGATCAACTTCTGGCAGATGTTGACCACAGAGTTGCACTGGAGGACCTGGAGATTCCTACAGAGATGTTCTTTCAGATAAAAATAATAGCGTTTTTGTTTTTTGTTTTTTATTTGCTGATTTTCCACATTCATGAGGATCCTTCACCCCTAACCTCAGCAAATGTGGCAGCATCAGAAGTAGGTGTGGTGCTCCTCTGAGGGATGTTGGACAACAGCTATCATTATCATTCAGCATTGGCCATGTTAGCTGCAACAGCACTTGGGGAACTGCAACAGCACATTCTCCATCCCTGCTCTAATTAGTTCTAGCTGGATCAGGTAGGGAACCATGTCAAGCTAAGATGGAGGGGAGCTGTTTTTACAGGCCAAGCAGGTTTCTTAAAGAGTCAGTTTACATGTATTATAAACACAAATGCATAAACTAAAGCACTGGATGTGCATTTAGTGATATAGATTGAGGCAAATTCATTTTCTACCTACCTCACGTACATTTTAGAAGTGGAGGAGGTAGCTTGCAACAGTAATTCATGGAGTACAGTGGATAAAGGAATAAAACTCAGCCCATTTACTCACTAGGATGTATTAAGCAATCTATTGTCTGTCAGCCTTACCTTAATTACATGTAAAAAGGGGCTAAATAAAACTGGTCTATTTTAGAGAAAAGTTCTATGAGTTGCTGACATAATGGGTATGTTTTTCCCCCTAGCATTCATTGATGGCTAATAAGTATTGTGTTGTTGTTTTTTAAAATGTGTAGATAATACTGTTCCTACTGAGCAATTAATGTTTAAGGAACCATGGTATGATTTGGAATTTCCAGAAATAAGAAGGACACTAGAAGCTAATGAGAATAGAGCAAGACACTTGCTGGCTTAGTAAACACTGTATATCACTGATGTAGACAGAATACTATACAAACTTTATGGTTCCTCTGCTAAGAGTTAAAGTTACATAAGGTCCTGTAAACTTATTAAGTAAAAATAAGTTTCATTTTATTTCTATGTTTAAAGCAATTTAACAAGTTTTTCTTGCTCTGCCCAAAGACTTCCAGAATGGTTTCCAGATTCTAGTAAACGAGATTCTCCCTATCCTCAGGCTTCCAGAATAGAAGACATGGCACAGAAGGAAAAGAGCTTGGGGGAGGAAAAAAAGAGAAAACCCTTGACACAAGTTCTTATTTTCAAGTTTTGTTTAATAATCTATTCATATTAAATGTTAAGTAATGTAAATTCATTTATGTCAAATTTTTGAAAGCATCTGTTGGAGATTTTTGCAAGCCTTTCTTTCTTATCCAGGGAGTTGGGATGCCTCTCCCTCCTTTAAACTCTCCCTCCTTCAAAGCTTCACCCCTATGTTGGAGTGATTTGATTATCTTGTGTTCAGCTGGCTTTCGCATTGGGAAGGCAAACTGCAAGCAGGGAAAAGCTGTTGCTGCTTATGGTCTGAGATGAGAACTAACAGCAGGATCCCCGACACTTCATTACTGAATGTGGAACATGGATCTGGCAAGGCAAAATTTACAAGTATCTCAGTTTTTGACCAGAAATTGTAACTAGATTGACCCCTCACTGTGTTCACCTTTCCCACTGGTTACAAGTTTTTTGATTGGCTGCTCTGCCTGCCATCTTTCTCAGTTGCATTCTGATGGAATTGCTGTAGCCAATTAATGAATAGATAAGGGAAAGGAGAGGCCTGATGATATTCTCAACAGAGTTGGCAGATTATTTTCCTTGCTGCAGCCTGATGAGATAGCTGTTTTAGGGGTGTCGAAATTTCTTGGGGCATTATTAACAGGAACACTGGTTTTCCCAGCTTGCAGGTTGTAAAATCTGGCATAATTAAGTGGGAATCAAGTTCAGTTCCCAGTGAGTAGGTGGAAGGCACTTCTGCATGAAAGCAAAGACAGATTTTAAAAAATAGATATGAGATAGTGAAATGATTGTTAGCTTTTGGAATAGGATTGTTTGCCTCTTTTAAAGTTCTTAATTGTAGGTATATAAACATAAATAGTAGTGGTTTAAGCATCTCAAAATATTAGTCCACATGCCTTAAAAACTTCAGTTAATCACCAAATGGAAGGGGGAAAATAATTTATGCCTAGAAGCTAATTAAAAATATGATAGTGTTGGCTGTTTCTTACCACAGAAGATGATTAATCCCCACCCCCACCCAAGGACACAGACAGACACACTACTATAGGGTATAATTAGTGTATATGTGTAAGGGTTGGTGTATGAGTGTGGATATTACGGTATATATCCTAGATCAGAACTACAATACATTTTATGTGCTAATGGCTTATAAGGAAAACACCTTGACACTGAAGACCCCCCCCCCCCCCAAAAAAAAAGAACTGTCTTGGAATCCCCTGGTCTGTTTTAAGGAATACTTTGGATATGAGAATGATGCCTTCATAAGACAGTGGCATTATAGACTTTTTAAAAATCCAACTTTATTTCTTCTGTGAGGCAAATTCCCACATTTCTTGATGATTTTAGTCATTTCTTTTACTCTGCTGGCCCTTGGTGCTTATGTTTGTTAAGACTCAGCATAAGGCAGAGTTAACTCTTGTTTCAGCAACAAGCTTCCACTGTTGTCCTGAGGAGGGCAAGCTTCCCCTCAACTCAAAACCGGAACTATCTTGGAATGACATTGTGGTGAAGCTTCAAGCTGCTGACACATGGTCAGAGATGGAAATATTTCCCTACTGACTCATGGTGATATGGCAGATGAGGTTGGAAGGATCTAGGTTTCTTGGAAGGGAAGACTAAGCCTGTAGTCCTAAATACACTTACAGTACATATTAATAAATAACAAGTGGAAAACTGGGAAGTAACAGACTCAGATGTCCTTTTGGACAAACATTATGTTCCCAAAGTAGCACAACAAGACTGTAATATACTCATTCTTCCATATTTGCAGCTTTGATATTTGCGGCTTTGATTGTTAACGGATTTGATTAATATGTTCTCTCTAAGAATATCTAGGTCCTCCAGTGCAACTCTGTGGTCAACTTTAACTAAAAGTTGCACTGAAAGACCTAGAGATTCCTAGGGAGAATATTCTACTAGGCATTTGTAGCTCCTCCAGTGCAGTTCTGTGGTCAGTGTCTGTTGGACATTGACCACAGAGTTGCATTGGAGGACCTAGAGAATCCTAGAGAGGTGTCCTCTCAGGTAAAAACATGATGTTTTTGTTATTTTTGGTTTCCCCACATTCACGGGGATCTTGTGCCCCTAACCCTAGCAAATATGGAGGGCCAAGTGTAGTTGAATCCAGTGAAGCTTCTTTTGAATCAAACAAAATGCTGTGATAAACACTAAACATCCAGGTAAACATGCAGGGGTGGGCAGACTATGGTCCAAAGGCTGATAGGTAGCTTTTTGAGAAAAATAAATGTTTGGTCAGAAAGATACATTCTCTTGTCTCGGAAGCTTCCAGATTCCCCCAAACTTCCCAGCTGCCCCAAAATGAAACTACTGTTTAAGTGGATTTCTAATCCGTTTCTGTTTCATTTTTTTCCAGGATTTTGAGGGTATTTCAGATAATTGCAAAAAATTGACTTCCAGTACTTGTCCAGGAGCCAGCGTGATATAGTGGTTTGAGTACTGGACATTGGGAGACCAGGATTTGCATCCCCACTTGGCCATGTACTGGATGACCTTGGGCATGGCTTGAGAGCCGGCATGATGCAGTGGTTTGAGTGTTGGACTGGGATTCTGGAGATCAGGGTTCGATTCCCAGCTCGGCCATGGAAACCCACTGGGTGACCTTGGTCAAGTCACTTTCTCTCAGCCTCAGCGGAGGGAAAGGGAAAACACCCTCTGAATAAATTCTGAAAACTCTATGATGCATTCGCTTTAGGGTCGCCATAAGTCAGAAATAACTTGAAGGCACACAACAACAATAAACTTTGTATTCTTCTAGTAAAATGTTTGCAACCTTGATTTGTATCAAAACCATCATAAATTAAACGTCCCATCTGGATTTCAGTCTTACAATTCACCCCTATTGTACATGTATTAAAAGAAGAGAGGGAAACCCCTCAACCCCTAGGCATTGTGTATATGTTTTTGGATTATGAAATAGATGGGAAGAGGTTTAGAGCAAAATATTGTTCTTTACATGCATGCTACATGTTTACCATGCACCATGCATGTTTTACCTTGCAATTTTAAGTTGAGCAAACATGTTCAGGATTGTATTATAAATGGACATGGAAAACTGCAAAAAAATCCATGAAAAGCAAGTAGACAAAGGATGCTGCGATACCATGTTTTAAAGACTAAAATACTTAATGTCAAACCTTTTTTGGAGCAAACTGGGGCTATGATATTAAACCAAATTCATGCCTTTGATCTGACAAAAAGACCTAAGGAAAGCTCCTTTCCCCTATGGACATGCCCCTCAAAACATACAGCTGTTAGTCACACTGCAGTTTTACTTCAAGCTCATTTGAAGAAAAAAAATCTCTAGAGCTTTTCATAATGATGTGCTCCCAGTTTCCTTCATTATTCAAAATATTTCAGCTACTTTTCATTTGCATGTATAACAAAACGTTTGTATTATATTCTTTGCGGAACAAACCCACGGCTATGATATTAAACCAGATTCATGTGTTGGATCTGACAAAAACTCCACAAATATAATACACAGCTCATAGTTTATTAAAGTCAAGGTGCAAAAAAGGTAGTTAATTCCTGAAAACATATTAGTGTTGATATCTGGGTGGTGGTCTGTTTGGCTGTTGTGCAGCACTCCCCTCAGTCTGATTCAAAGAGCAGTTGTGCTCCATTGACCATTTTGTGGCTGGAGATGGGCATGGAACATCCAGGCAGTGTCTGGCTGCAGCTGGTGAGAAGACACTCTTTGCTGTCTAGATTTCCAGTGTAGTCCCTGGGAGAGCAGTTTTTCTCCCACTACCAGCAGTTCTCTGAAATGCTTCCTGGCCTTTCTCTGCCTGCTCCCCAGCAACTAAAATGTCTGTGTGTGGGGTGGAAATGGCAGCCAAAGAGAACTGTGCAGGCAATGTTTTGTTCTGGATGCACTCATGTAGGATTGTGGCCCTACATGGTGTATTGCATTGATGAAATAATTCCTTAGGATGGGCACCATTAGGGTGACCAGATATCATACCTGCAAAGGACAAGGCACTGCAAAATGTAGGATGTTACAAAATAAAAGCTATAAACACTGATATACACATAAATTCATACTTCTTAGTCTTACTCAAAATGGAGGATATTTTGGAATTCCTCCTAGACAGAAGGCTGAACTGTAGGACATATCCTGGAAAAGGAGAAGGTCTGGTCACCCTGGGCACCACAACAGAGAAGCACCTCCTCTGTGTCAAGGCCAAATGAAACACTATAGGATACAGCATAGACAACAGTGGAGATCTTAGCAACCGGGAAAACTGATGGAATTGTTACTTTTTTGAACTACATCTCAGATTCTGAGAGTTAAGAGTCCAAAAAAAAAAAAAGTTAGTTTTCCAAGCTTTGGTACCAGCAGCCTTGCATTAAATTGGTTAGCATTTTTTGTACAGATACCGACATCATAAACAAGGTGGTTTCTGGTAATCTTAAGCATCATTTTTGCCCTCCTTCAGAGAGCCAGATATGAATTGTGATGAAAATTGGTGTTTTAGATTTGTTACCATGTCCCAAAGTACTGTAGATTTTTTTGGAAAAGAACGCTAAAATACTAAAGAATTTTAATGCTGAGATTTTAACATTGAAATTTGGGTCACTGGAAAATGCTTGGTGAACTGAAGGATCTGCATATTCTTCTAATTCTTCTGTATTTGAATCCAGTTTGTATAATTCTGTTATTTTAGAAGGACTTAGTTCAAAAGTGCTGCTGAAAGAAAATCTTAAAAGACACACAAGTTCAGTGTCTTCAAAGCATATGCACAAAGCTATGTGGCATACTCCATTATTTGCATGCTTCGTCATTTTGATGGTTGTATGTGCCCTAACACATGCAAAGGTGGAAGGGGAAATTATTTGAATGTGCTAGTCTAGCATATCATGGAACAGCTGCTTGAGGTTTTGTTAAAGGTGACAGTTTATATCTGGACGAAGAATCATTTTTTTACAATGTATATAAGCTTACCTGGTTTAAGTTAAATAATTGTTCTAATCAGAGTTTTGCTCTCATTTTTTAAAATAACTGTATATATGTGCATTCTGTTCTGGTTCTGCTATGCAAAATCAAAATATCTCAGTTGGTAAATTAGTTTATGACTAGATTGGATTGCACCACTGAAACAGTTTTGGTAAATAAATGTTGTTTCTAAGCAGCATATAAACTGTCAGAGCTGACATCAGCCCATCACTCCTATGCACATGTTAAGTCAATCTGATTGATAACTAATTTTGGTAGTCCATAAAGTTAGTCACTCGGACTGACTTGTTACTAATTGTTACTGGTCAGCTGGCTAACTGCATAGCTACTTTACTTTGTCCAGGTCTCAGAAATGAGGATTTCTTTCCTAACAGAATGGCTGCTATAGTAATAAAAGCTCTCATCTTTTTCCTTTTCCTGCTTCTCATCTTCTTTGCCCTTGCAACTCCTTGTTGTACAGACAGCCCAGTTGATGCCTCTCATTCTTGAACGCTTAAAATTTGCAAGCCTAGGGTTTCTTTGAGAAGCTGTGCAAACAGTTTTATGAAAATTCCTTTATAAAGCTCCCATGAAAAGCTGAAATATTCAGACTAGAAAGGTGTTTACAAAGCAGAATATTTATCTCTTTAAGAATGCTTCGCTTAGCATATACATGTTGCAATTAAGTGCTTTGGCCTAGTTATTAAGCCTGGGCTTGGGCACTTAATGAACAGGGGACCCCAGTATGCCCTGCCATATGAACAGTTTGTTTTTGTTAACCACCCTGAGGTCAACCTCAACTCATTGTGACTCTGTGAATGAGACATCTCCAGATCTGTTCAAGGACTCATTTGTTTGCCTTTTTGGCTGTCCGTGATATGCTCAGAACTCTTCTCCAGCACTACATCTCAAATGAGTTGATTTTCTTCTTATCTACTTTTTTCACTGTTTAGCTGTCACATCTGTACATGGTGACAGGGAACTACATATTAGGTTTGGACTACTACATATTAGGATATACGCCGAGCTCACCCAAGTCGTAAGTTCTAAATTTCCACTTGAAATCTTGAGAATTTTCTGGGAGAGCATCCAATAACTTACATTTAATGGGTCTCTAGCAGTAGCATTGGCACTTTCTTCCCTTCCCTCTCTGAACAGCTCTCTTTCCCTCCAGAGCAGATTTATAGGATGTATGGGGGACCTACAGAAGGAAGGAAGAAGCAGCTCCTACCAGCAGAACCCTTGGAATACTGACCAATATTTGTTGGAAGACAAATGAGTGGTACAGGTCAGGACTAAGGACTGAGGTGACAGAAGAAATAAAACTGTAGCACTGCTCCCCATATCTATAATGTCTGCTGGCACTTCATATGATTCTATGTTCCATGTTCAGTTTTGTGCAGAGTGCTAGTTTAGTCAAATTCTTTATTGTGTATGTTGTGGTTTCAGTAAGATAATTTAGTTTCCCTTTTCTGGCTCAAACCATCTCTATGTGCATATTTAGAATAAAAAAGTTTTAGTGTCCAAGGTCAAAGAGGATCTGGTGCTTTTAGGGTATTTAGACCAGTATTATGGTAGAAAGAACTATTTTGTAGATTCCTATGTAAGGCCTAGTCTTCTAGTGTTAGAAATGCAGATGGAATCAAAAGTTCTATAGCTTGATGAAGACCAGATGCCAGAGAACAATGTAGGGGGTGAATGGGAATGTTTATGTTATCATCACAATCTCTTTTCTTATTTCCCCTTCTCCACCACATTCCTTGAAGCATGCAAGAATGTGTACTACAACTGTTAACCTCTTGAAAAATCAGATTGTTACCTGGAGTACATGTAACGTCTGGTTTTCAAAGTTATTCAGGACTGCAATGCACAAAACAGTCTGCAATATCAACATCTTATTAAGAAGATAAGTTTTCTCTTTTCTGTATAAAAATGTTCCTTTAAAAAAAAGTTCATCAGTTTAACGTACTGTTGCTAGATTCCTGAAAGCCTTGGTATGCAAACAAGGAACTATTCTATTTATAAACTGAGAGGAGGAGTGACCTGCAGATGAGTCTAAAGCCACTGAGTCTTTCACATAAAATTGCAGGAGTAAACAAGGTTAACTTTGTGGCTGAAGGAGACACACACACAAACATTCGTACATGTATCTTCTGGACTAAGGTTGGAGTCACATGATTAATGCCATGCTAGGAAGTCATATCAGAAGATTCAGTTTCTGGTGTTTCATTCCTCCTTGCTAGTTCTGCAGTTTTAGGAATAATGGTACACTCTTAAACAGTGGGTTAGACATCCCACTTTCTGGTTGAATGTTGGATGAGGAACAGTAGACTTACTGTGCATACTCATGTATAAGTGTAGAAATTTTTGTTAAAAAAATGACCCAAAAGACCTCAGTTGACTTATCCACAGGTCATTATAAGTACTGTACTTTAACTATTATCAAAAAGAGTGCTCCTAAGTTTTCTGCTTGACTTATCCACAGGTCATATCAAAATCCATAATTTTCTCCTCTAAACTACCCTTGATTTATACATGAGGTTGACTTATAATCAAGTATATACAGTAGTACCCTTAGAACAAGTTGCCTACCTTTGGACAGAAGCTTTTGGCCTCAACAGGGTGAGTTTCTAATACCTATCTGTGTTTGAAAAAAATGCTTTTGGACAGGAGGAGATTACAGTTTACTAAATTTCCCAGTTAGTTTGATCGCTGGCCATGTTGGCTGGGAGGCTATGGCAGCTGTAGTCCAAAAAAACTTCCAAATTTTTTTCCTGATCTCTTGAGAAAGAGGAAGTCAGCATGTCCCAATAGGATACCCTGGAAGAAACAGATGGAACACTGAGCGTGGTTACTTTAAGCAGCAATATCCTTTTCAGGCCAAAGGAGAGTGCTGGAAGGAGACTGGGAAGGCCAGGACAGACTAATGATGCACTGTAGATCCCAAATAAAAACAAGCAGGGTCGGCTTGCAGTCAGGTAACCTGTTTCTGGCAACAAACCTGCTTCATTTCCACCTCTGGTTTACTCCATCACTTGGCAGGACCCAAAGGCACGTTGGGGGAAAGAAGAAGAAGACAGAGAATGACTGGGAATTACCAATATCCAGATAGCAGTTGCTATTGTTATTTTATATGGCTTTACATTCCACCTGTTGATCTTGAGGAGTCTGACCCTGTCTGTCTTCCAGATTGTTCTGTCTGAATTTTGCTTATCTAGTAGTGCTCACATTATAGTGTGTCATTGGGGTCTTTCCCTTCTACTTGTTATCTCACCATCTTCAATGAGTAAATAACCAGATCATTTCTTCTGCAAATGTTTCTTTAAAAAAACCTGCTATGTGCAAAGCACTGAAAGATAAATTGGAGAGCAAATTAGCAGAATGAGAGAATAATTCCACATTTGTTCCAGAGCCTTTTTTTCTCAGCACTCCCCCTCCCCCACCCCAAAAGTTGTGACAGGAACTTTTATTACTCATATGGTTAGAAGTATTTTCAGTATGAAACTCTGAAGCTGTTGATTCATTGGGACTTATAACAGCCATTCATTTGATGGGAAAAGTCATACCATTCAGAGCTCCCTGCACACTTTTGATACAATTGCACTGCATACAAATATCCCAAATTGTCTTAAACAACAGGAGGCATTCTGCACATTGCTTTTGCATTTGTGAACCAGCCCTTTCATAGAACTGAATGGGGAGGCTTCTGTGTGGAAATACTACATTGGAGTATTCAAGCTTCAACACCTAGGATGAATCACCAGGTTCAGATTGTGGATGTGGCACAGTGGTGGTACTGGACTTCTGGTCTTTAGTTATTAATTCAGTGCATGACTGAAGAAATTAGTATTTCTAAAATGGGAGAAATGAGAAAATTACAATCTGATGAGGAAAGGGTTTATGTACAGTAATCTCTGATTTACATCTAAAGCATAAAACATTTGTCATTTCAAAGCAGCAAACCAAAACAATAAGATACTTTGTTAGCAAACTGAACCTTATTAGTGAAACATGTAAATATAGCTAGGTCCATAACCGAATGAAACATTATCCTTTATAAATATGATTTTTAAATATTCACCTCTAATATTGTTATCACAAGAAATCTACTACAGAGGGTTTTTGCTTTGGATTTTTTGGGGAGGTTGTGGGATTCTTTTTGCATTTTAAAAATTATTTTTAGCTTTTGTATTTATGACCTACCTCCTTCTGATGAACTTGGGAAGATAGGCTCAGATTACCTTCAGTAGTAGAATCCAGATCTGCTTTTGCATCTGCTCACCCATAACCAAAGTTTGTAGCCATAATTAATGTTGTTAATTTTACTGTAACCAAAATCATAACCTAGCAAATAGAGAAAATTGATAGGCAGATTCCTTAGCTTCGTTCCTTTATGAGCCCATGGAAATTAGAAGACCCTGGTGAGGCAAGCAGCAAAGTAAATGTTAAAAGAATTAATGGCACAGTAGGTAATTGGCTGCTATTTCTGCCTTTTGTATGCCTTCAGGGGATTTTTTTTGCCCATTTTATTTATATGATTGTTCCTTCATTTATGAGTCACATGCAGAGATTTTAGTCATTAAGAAAGTTTCAGTACCAACCATTTTGTAAGTATGTTAACAGGCTTCCTTGATGGTGGATTATCAGTACTTTTTCTGTTGAGCTTTCATTTTAATTTAATTCTTTGTCTGATAGAAATTAGAATGGTGTATGAATTGAGTCTTTGTGAGGTTTCATCTGAGTGATAGAAAAAGTTCTATGTAAATGACTATCTGTCCTGAAGAAATCCCTCAATAGAGAACCCATTGAGTGTGTGTGTATGTTTTAATATGGCTATTATTGGAGATGAGTAGATACTAAATGATTTTAACCAACAAGCTGAAAAATGTCAGTGTGGGACACATTTTATTTTTTTGCCTGGGATAATGACACTGCTTTGAATTCAGACAAGGAAATTAGTTAAGGGGGGGGGGAGTAAGATCCACTCCTCTGTGGATTCATTGTCTGCCTCTGACACAGTGGATCACTTTAGAGTCTGTAACAGTAACCCTGTTGTGTATTTAGTTCACTTAATCCTTTATTGTTGGTTTCAATGAAATACCATTGTAGAGTAAATCTACTGTGGCATCTACCGTATTATAATTCTAACAGCAGTTGAACAAAACACAACTCATGAAGAAGGCAAATAGAGTCTTCTCTTGTTTTGACTCCTTCAGCCTGATTACTGGGTCCTATGGGGTTCCACTTACTCGAGACTGGATTCCACTAGTTAATTTTTATTGCTGGTTTCAGTAAAGTACCATTGTTACTTAATCTTATGTTATATAGTGTATGTTGGCCATGGCAGATAGTTGGAACTGCATCTACTGGCTCTATTCTGTATATATTTGATTCACCTTTTGAGCAGACCCTATATTTTAACAACACTAAGTATGATCTAGGATTCTGATACCGTGTTTCCCCCAAAATAAGACAGTGTCTTATATTAATTTTTGCCCCCAAAGATGCACTAGGTCTTATTTTCAGCGGATATCTTATTTTTCCATGAAGAAGAATTCACATTTATTGTTGAACAACAAACAAGAGCATTTATTATATACTGTATATATAGTTAAATACAAAAACTTCGCTAGGTCTTACTTTTGGGGGAGGCCTTATATTTAGCAATTCAGCAAAACCTTCACTAGGTCTTATTTTCAGGGGATGTCTTATTTTCGGGGAAACAGGGTAACAACATACACATCAGACAGCCTACACGTAGTTTGTGTGCATGTTGTTGTATGCCTTCAAGTAATTTCCGACTTATGGCAAACCTAAGACGAACTTATCATGGGAATTTCTTGGCAAGATTTATTCAGAGGAGGTTTGCCAGTGCCTTCTCCTGAGGCCGAGAACGTGTGACTTGCCGAACGTCACTCAGTGGGTTTCATGGCCAAGTGGGAATTGAACTCTGGTCTCCAGAGTTGTAGTCCAATGTTTACACCACTATGCCACATTGGCATAGTGGTTTGCACTACTTAATGCATTGCAAGGTTAATATGCTAATGGGAGCTCCTCCAGAGATTTCTCCTACAAGCCCTTTTGCCTTTTAAGGGTAAGACCCAGTGCTTTGAATTTGTCTCAGAAGTGAATAGCCAGAAGATTTAACCAGTTATAATTGTGTTGCAGTGATTTTGTCTTCATGTTGTTGTTGGTGGTGTGTGCCTTCAAGTTGTTTCCGACTTATGACAACCCTAAGGCTTCATGGGGTTTTCTTGACAAGATTTATTCAGAGGAGGTTTGTCATTGTCTTCCCCTGAGGCTGAGAGCATGTGACTTGCCCAAATTCACCTAGTGGGTTTCATAGCCAAGCAGGCAATCGAACCCTGGTCTCCAGAGTCATAGTTGATCTTTCAAACCACTATACCACACTGGCTTATTATGTGTGTGTGTGTGGGGGGGGGTGTTTGTTTGTTTTTTTGGCCTATTTTATTTGTATGATTGTTCCTTATGGAACAATCCTTAAGGATTATTGATACTTGTAATATTAAATGAGCATTTGTTGGCCAGGCACTGGAGATGTAATGCCAACAGCCCCACTATTAACAAGTACACATTATATGCTGTATTATCTAGAAAGTGCAGTTTCCTTACTACTTGATCTATTTCCTTAAAGAAATTCCTGTTCCTGTCCTTGGGAGACAGTAATGTATGTTGAGATCTCTCCTGTTTCGAATAGTTTGCCATCAGGTCCTTCTTCACTGTAGAAGAGGAGGAAGACACTTCTGTTTCTCTGATTTAGTGCACTGTGATTTACCAGTGCACTGTGAATACTCAGTGGCTTCCTCTCCGGCCTCCTGCCAGCACATTGTGGCTTTCACTTTTGGTAGGACTAGTTTAATCCCACAGGGTGGGTTTTTTAATGACTTTATCCTACTTCTACTATGATAATTTTCTGGCCTGTAAGCTTGCAATTTCTTTGTATTGATTTATCTGCTGTATAGTCCCTCCCCATCTACTGCAGAACTTGCATTGCAGAGATTTTTCACAAGTTTCATGATACACATTTATTGGTTGGGAGCACTAACTAGTTTATTTTTCCTTGAACTGAGAAAGCACCCAACTGTAGCTGTACAATGCAAAGGAAGATTGGTAGTGCCTAGTAAGCTCTCTTTTAGGAAAGCTTTTCCACTGTCATTGATCTGCTTCCGAAATTTCTGATAATTTTTCTGCTTAAGAGATCCCTAGGTAGTTCTCCTCTCCTCTCTTTGTAGATCAGTCAGTTTATACTTATGGAGTACTACCTACATAGATTGTTGTTGCTGCTGCTGCTCTTTGTTGTTAAATGAGCTTGGATTTTTGGTCACCCTAAGAATGAGAGGCCTCCATGAGCCCCACCTATTTACTGATAGTACAGTAATAATCTTCTCACCGCTCACCACTAAATTTTCTATGATCTTGTTTACCTTTGTTTTTTTAAAGCCAGACATTGGGACATTCTTTTTGTTGGGCTTCTTTACTTATAGATTATATGTCTAGCTCTTCTATGCAAATAAGACTTCATGTTATGTCTGCCTGTTACACCACTTCCAGGAGCTGTTTCTACACAGGAAGATTGACTGCTAAATTGCTGTCTTCTTTGTTCCTTAGTGTATCTCCTGTATCTGCTGATTAATGTAATATCTTATTATGATATCTGTAATACATAAATGGTGGATGATCTTTGCTAGGAATGGGATAGAAGAGTACAGCCTTGTTGGTTCTGCTTGACCTCTCAGAGGTATTTGAATAGTGCTGATTGTGTTGTCCTTCTGGGAGATTTAGTGAATATGGAACTTGGAGGCCCTCTTCTGCAGTGGTTTTTAGTACTTCCAGCCCAGCAATGGAAACCCAATGGGTGACTTTGGGCAAGTCATATGCTCTCAGCCTCAGGGGAAGACAATGACAAACCTCCACTGAACAAACCTTGCTAAGAAAACCCCATGATAGGCTTGCCTTAGGGTTGCCATAAGTAGGAAACCCTATCTCCTGGTTGCTGTGGCCAGGAATGCCTTTGCCCAGTTTTGGTTGGTATGTGCCTTTTCCTAGTCATGGTATATCTGACTACAGTGCCTCACACCTTAATTATCTTCCAATTGTAATATACTCTGCTTGGGACTGCCTTTGAAAAGGGCAGACTGTTGTTAGGTGTGCACTTTGGAGACTGTATATCACTGTCTACTGCAGTGACTTTGAGTTTGCTTCTGAGCTGAACTCAGTATGTTCCTTTTTCATTCAAACCTTTAAAACAGCTTGATGCTAGGACATTTGAAAGATTGTCTTCTCCTATTTGAGCCTGCCTGAAGTTTGAAAGTCCAAATGGAGGCCTTTTGCATGTTTCATTGCACAGTGTGTGACTGGGCTGGTGAATATGTGTGTCAGAGCATTCTTAATAGATATGTTATGGGATTCCCTCCCAAGAGAAGCCAGGTTGGCTCAGTCTCTTTTGAGTATCTAGCAAGCAGCTAAGACTTGGTGTGGCCTTTGATCCTTAAAACCAGGGGTGGCTGCTCCAGCTGTTTTAAGTGTCTTGGAGTTTAAACTATTTTTTCAAGATTTATTTTTCAGATTTAGGCCTTGGAGCCGGATGTAAGACTAATGAAAAGGAATTTTCTTGTCACCTCCTCTGTCTAGATGTCCCTCCTGCATCTTGAAAATACTGTATAGAATTTCATGCATTCTGCTGCATAGCGTGAGCAGTAGTGTAATTAGGCAGCTAGAAAAGGTCCTGGAAGAATCTTTGGTGACTGGAACCCTTCCATAATAAGAAGGCAGGTTCTGGATCAAATCCATTTTATATGTCAAGGTGAACCAACTCACATTCAGTTTCAAGTAATATTGCTAAATTATAAATCAAAATATCTTGAATTGCTACACCTTGTTGCATGAGCCTCTTGCCAAATGTGGAAAGTGCTCCCCTTTTGGATTCTGTACTTAAATGAACAGGTGGAGAAAGAGAGAGAGATAGGGAGGGAGGGAGGGAGTCAAAAAATGTTCACCATTCCCTTTCTGTAATAACAAAAAGGAGAAAAACCCTCACTTGAACATTAATTTAGATATACATCTGAGCATGCTCGCTCTGTCACATATTGCAATGCATTTGACAGCTATTTTAGATATGATCCAATGTACTAAAAACACTTGCGACTCCATTTTTTATGTTGTCAGTCTGAAAAGGGGGAAATTTCCACATTTAAAAGTTGCAGTGTGATATCTTTGTGACTATGAACTGTGGGACAGGGGGGCTGCTTTCTGTCCTTGAACAATCCCTTTGGTCTCAGCATTCCAGTAGCACTTGAAGGTATGACAGGCAATAATAATAAGGAATTGTTTTGGAAATTGCCAGGAATCAAATAGACATTTCATGGGAAAGGCTTGACTTCAGGTAGTTCCTGACTTATGGTAACCTTAAACTGAACTTGTCATGGGGTTTTCTTGTCAAGATTTGTTTAGAAGAGGTTTGCCATTACCTTCCCCTTAGGCTGAGAGCATGTGACTTTCCCAAGGTCACCCACTGGGTTTCATTGCTGAGCTGGGAATTGAAACCTGGTCTTCAGCGTCGTAGTCTAACACTCAATCTATTACACCACACTGGCTCCCTAAGGAAGAATAAGAATAGAAATAAAATAGCATGGAACCAAGTAGATAACTCAGGATTTATTCTGTGCTATGTAAGATAAATCAAAAGCACATAACCAAGGTCTTTTCGCAGACAATGCAGGTTTATCTGTGTATCCTATAGGAGTGAAGAGTGTTTTAATTTCAATGAGGAGCATTCCTTGGGTATTTACAGTGATTTTGAGACCTTCCATGAGGTTCATTCTGGTACATGCTAGTCTGCATTCTTTCAACATGTTTAGTAAATATTCACAAAAACTGTATTGTTAATAAATAACTATAAGTACTATTTTTTGTTTGCCCTTTTACATGCTTTCACTTTTGCTATTTGAAATTCATGTTTAAACATAGGAAGACCCCACCACCACCAATTATTATCAGCACAGTGTTGTTACAAACCTTTGATTTGATTCTTGTGATATTGAGGCACAGGTTAGAAAGATTTATTTGTCCCTTACTTTTAGAGATGATTGAGGTCTGGTGGTAGCATAATTAATTATTAACTTTGAATGCCACTCTGTCACATGGGCAGGAGAGAAAAAAGCTTCCAACATAAATGAGGCCTGTAAGAGATTACCCAATATAGTTTATCACTAAGGAAGGTGCTTTCTCCTACAAATGCATTCAGTATGGGGCATTAGTGAGAGACCAAATAGTAATTCCTACTACTACTAATATTGGGTGCCTCTGCCCAAGACAATAGCTTTGTTGTTTAATACAGTCTTAATCTTAATTTTGTATGTTTTAACTATATATGTTTTTATTGTAATTTTCTGCCTTTTTGTAAACTGCCTTGTAAATCTGGGAGAAAGGCAGGTTACAAATAAAATGATGGGTGAATGGATGAAACATTTTATTCATTTGCTACCTAGTCTGAAGGATTGTTTGCCTCCCCACCACCTATGAAACTTAATTCCTTGGAATATTTATATCCTGCTCTGTATTGTGGGATTTGAGGGAATGTACAAATAAAATACATTTGAACAATTTTAGATTTGAAGAGCCAGCATGGTACAGTGGTTTGAGTATTGGACTATGACTCTGGAGACCAGGGTTTGAATTCCTACTCAGCCATGGAAACCCAGTGGATGACTTTGGGCAATTCACATATTCTCAGCCTCAGAGGAAGGCAATGGCAAAACCCCCTATGAACAAATCTTGCAAAGAACACCCCATGATAGGTTCTCCTTTGGGTCACAACAACTTGAAGGCACACAGCAACAAGATGATTTGAAATTTAAAATTGTGGAGAATAATTTAAATAGGTTAAACACAAATTAAACTACTTAAAAGATTAAAACAGTTTAAAACGATGCTTGTGTACACATTTGGACCAAATTAATTAGGGCTTTAATAAACAATCATGTTGTAACTTGGCAGTGATATGATTCCAAGCAATCAGACTTCCAAGGAAAGAGAATTCTACAACCAAGGTGCCACATTAGGGGAGACCTCTCCAGTGTCCTCACACAATATATTGCTTCCTTTATTCATACAGGGTCTCTCTCACAGTCTCAGTCTTCAGACGGATATGTATATGGAGAGAAGCACTCCCTCAAGTATCTATGTCTTAAGCCATTTAGAGCTTTATGTGCCATCACTACTACCTTGAATTCAGACAAGTTAATATAATTCCTTTAAAATCAGTTTTAATTGGTATCTGCTGGGATTTGGTTCTAAGACTCCCTTACTCATGGAAACCAAAATCAGTGGATGCTCAAGTCCCATTAAATACAGTGATGTAGTAAAATGGTATCCCTTATATAAAATTGAAGAATTGATTTTTTGCTTTTTGGAATTCATATATTTTAAAATATATTTTCAAGCTGTGGATGGTTGAATCTGTCAATAAGGAATCTGTGGATATGGAGGGCTGTCTGCAACACTTGTTGCGGTTTTCACATCACATTCAAGGGTGGCCTCATTTAAGAGCACATTGCAGTAGTCTAACTGAGAGGTTAGCCATGCATGAACTACTAAGGGCACTTTATCTCTGTCTAGGCATGGCCAGTAGCTAGATGATTTGTTGAAGCTGGCCTCAGATACTCCAAGCCACAGAGTTCACCTGGGCCTCTGCAAACTGAGATGAATCTATAATATACAAGTATTCTCAAGCTGTGCACCTGCTCCCTCATAGTTCCCATACATTAGAGTTTGTCGGAAACTGTCATCAGAGGCTTTGCCTTGCCCACTGAAACATGATTTGCTCCAATCACATGTTGATGTGTCTCGCAGAGCTTGGGAGTGATGTGTTTCCAGTAATTGTATTAGTTGCAACACAGACAAAAGTGTGGCCCTCCAAAAAGGGGGGAGTGAATATGATGGACATCGAGGGAAATATGAAGCCTCATGAAAAATTACTAGAAGAAGGATGGGAAATAGGATGGTTCCTATACAGACAGTTAAATCAAAGATTTAAAACTGATAAAAATCTGAGAGGTCTTTCCAACTCTAATTCTGAAATAGAGGAAATTTTATTGAATTCAAACAGTAAAACATTGTCTAAGATCTATAAAATATTACTAATTTGGTTTACTGAAGATGAATTAATAAAAGACTCTATGATCAAATGGGCACAAAACTGTAAGAAAGAAATCCCACTGGAACAGTGGGAGAGATCTTGGAATAGGAGAATGAAATATTCCACATCCCAATACGTTAAAGAAAACTACTATAAAATCTTATATAGATGGCACTTGACCCCGGAAAAAATTGCTAAGATCTATAAAACGAGTAGTAATATTTGTTGGTACTGTCAGAAAGAAATCGGCTCTTATTTTCATCTTTGGTGGTTGTGCGTGAAAGCTAAAACATTTTGGAAACAAGTACATGAAGAAATTCAACAAATGTTAAAAGTGAAATTAAGATTTAATGCGGAAACTATGTTACTGTGTATGTTGAATGATGAGATGGAAAGGAGATATGGGAAAACAATATTTCTTATGCTGACAGCAGCAAGACTTGTATTTGCGAAGTTTTGGAAATCTGAAAAAACAATAGACATTGATGAATGGAGATACAAACTATATGATATGATGGAACTTGATTTGTTATCTTGTAAAGTGGAAAGCAAAGATAGCTCTAAATGGAAACAGAATTGGGGAAAAGTCATTCAATATATGAGAAAAAAATGGGGTCAGGTGGCTGACTGGGCGTCAAATATGGAACAAATTGTATAACTATAAAAAGTACTTTAAGAACTTTATTACAAACAATTATAACATAGGTAATAGGTAAATTAAAAATAAGCAAAGTTCTTATAAACAGGAGGTAATAAGACAGAGTATAAGAATGGAAAATACAATAATGAAACTCGAAATATGGGCATTATTGCCATGGAGGTAAAAGAGTAAAATACAAAGTAACCTCCAAAAGTAAACAAGGATAAAGTTTGCTACATATTTTGGAGGTTTAAGTTAAAAACTATTCTATTAAGTGAAATTTTCTGTTGTGATTGTTAAAGTATAAACCATAATACAAAAAAAGGCAAACAATTATTAGAAGATTATAACGTGGATGACAAGAATCAGTTTGGGGAAAACCTATTGGGGAATGGAGAGTCACTTTCTTATTTATATATAATGTATCTTTCTTTCTGTAATGATTCGTCTTAGTTTATTTGGGGGAAAATGGAAGTTCAAAATAATTATTCATAATTGATCGGACTGGAAAAATTTATGGAAAATGAATATGTGAATTGATGTGAAACTATGTATAGCAAGTGAAATATATTGGATGTACAAAATATTTAAGTTAATATTTAAGTTAAAATATAATAAAAAGTATGTTAAAAAAAATATACACAAAAGATGCATTGTAGATTGCAGCTATTACTGTAGGGTTTCTAACTGTGAATCAATTAGCACATAAATGACATGACATACAGTAAGCATATAAAAGCATCTAACTAGATGAATAAAATATAGTTCTGTGAGCCAAAAAACAAAAAAAACAAAAAGGGGGGAGTGAATTGCATTTCTTTGAAATCCCCAGAGTTGGCGAATTATCTTCTGAATCCACTCAGCCCCCCTGTACTACTTAACATTGTCTCTGTCTCTCTCTCTCTCTGTTTTTCAACACTAGAGGTGGACTACAGCTGTTTACACTTTTGTCCCCCCCCCCCCGCCTTTTGGCTTTTTTTTTTTTTTTTTTGCACTGTGCAGCTCCTGAAGAGTCCTGGGATAGAAAAATGGCCCCAAATCTGTCCTAGTTGGCTGTCCCTGCTGCAATACGTTTTTGGGAAGGTGGGGTAGCGAGGTTATCAGTGTCACTGTAGTTCTGTAATAATTTAACGATTAATCATAGAATAATAGAGTTGGAAGAGACCACAAGGGCCATCCATCCAACCATCTGCCATGTGGGAACTCTTGATCAAAGCATCCCTGACAGATGGTCATCCAGCCTCTGCTTAAAGACCTCCAAGGAAGGAGACTCCACCACACTCCACTGTCGAACAGCCCTTACTGTTGGGAAATTCCTCCTAATGTCTAGGTGGAATCTCTTTTCCTGGAGCTTGCATCCATTCTTCTGGGTCCTGTTCTCTGGAGCAGCAAAAAAAAAACAACAACAACAAAAAAAAACAAGCTTGCTCCCTCCTCAATATGACATCCCTTCAAATATTTAAACAGGGCTGACATATCACCTCTTAACCTTCTCTTCTCCAGGCTAAACACCCCCAGCTCCCTAAGTCTTTCCTCATAAGGCATGGTTTCCAGGCTCTTCACCATAATCATATCATTTCCTTTTTTAAGAAGTGTAACAAATAACGTTTATTTCTCACTGCTACACTGTTGCTTTGCGGGGGATAATTTTAGGGATATGAGATTACTTTGGTCTGATTATTTCATCTGTGACCATAGCTAAAATCAGGTTAACAATCACTTTTTAAAAATAATCTGATACAATGAAAATGGAAATACAGTGGTCCCCCGGGTTACGAAAGTAATCCGTTCCGGATTACTTTTCGTAACCCGGAAATTATCGTAACCCGGGGGACCGCTTTAGTTGATGGACCGCGCGGCAAATTTAAAGGGGCTGTGCGGTTTTTCCATTTCGGATCCCGGGGTTTCTTTCGGATCCCGGGGCCGTTTTTGCGGCCCCGGCTCTTTCGTTCCCCGGGGTGTTCGTACCCTGGGGGATTTGTAACCCGGGGGACCACTGTATAAAAAAATAGTAACTAAGTTTGGTGTGTGTCTTTTTAAAAACCCTCTGGTCTGGGTCCTTTAAAAACCACGCTTAATAAGACATAATATCTATGGGGCTGTCAGCATGTTCCTGTTTGAAGGATGCAAGCCAAACCCCTGGAGCCAGATGTGGATCCAGTGAATCTAGTCTGACCCTAGAATAAAGGGACATTAACACGGGTCAAGCGGATTCACTTCCACAAAAACATTGGAGCTACTAGCCACTACTGGGGGTATATGACAAAAGTGGTGGGATTAGATAAGACATCTGTCATTGGGTTATTGTTGGGTATATTACATTTTGTAGTATTCCCCAATTATACGAGGGGATATCCAAAAGTTTTAATGATCACCTTTTTTAAAAATTGACAGAAAGTTTGTTTTGATTTGTAGTTGTTAACTTATCTCTGTGTAGTCACTGTCTAGATTTATACATTTTTCCCAGCGTATCTTGACCCTCCGAATACCTGATATTGTAGAAGCCTGCAGATTGCGCCTGATGAGGATTTTACACTTTAGTCACTTCTGGCACAGCCAGTCACAAAAATAAAAGACTCAATGAGCTGATTTTCTCAGCAATGTACACTTAGGGACCAATGATGACACTGGCAAAATTTCATCAATATGCTGTAATAACTTCCGGGTGATAATTATTTCTTTATGATACCCCCTTGTAAGGTGCAATCTGCAGACTTCTACAATATCAGGTATTCGGAGGGTCAAGATATGCTGGGAAAAATGTATAGATCTAGATAATGACTACATAGAGACAATTTAACAACTACAAATCAAAACAAACTTTCTGTCAATTTTTTTAAAAGGTGATCATTAAGACTTTTGGATACCCCCTCGTACTACTGAGTGTCATTTCATTTTTATTACAGTGGTCCCCCAGTTTACGAATACCCCGGCCTACGAAAACCCCGGTTTAAGAAAGAGCCGGGGCCGGAAAAACGGCCCCGGTTTATGGAAAAAACTCCGGTTTAAGAAAAGAAAGCGGCGGGAAATTCAAATGGTGCGGGGGCTGGTTTAAGGGGCCCCGGTTTACGAACTTCTTCGGTTTAAGAAAGGGGTGCTGAAATGAATTAATTTCATAAACCGGGGGACCACTGTACTTATAATTCACTTGGTTAATCCTATAATCTTAAAAGGAAAATTGTGTGTTTGCGTGCATAGTGCCCCCCTCAATTTAATTCAAAAGGGGAAGTACAGTTCTCCCTCCACATTCGTGGCCTAGAAATTTGCAGTTTTGATTATTCGTGAGGTCAAGGCCTCCAGCCCCTCCCCTTTCCTCCCCGATTGCTCCCTTGGCAGCCCAGCGAGCGATTGGGGAGGGAAAGGGAGTAGAAACCTCCAGCCCACTAAGACCCTTTCTCTCCCCAATAACTCCCTGGCAATAAGGCTGGGAAAGGGGCAGGGAGCCAGTTAAAGGGACAGGAGGGTGGGGGAAAAGGAGTGCACGCTCCTGCTCCTCTTCCCCTGCCCACCCTCCCTTTAACTAGATTCTGAGTGGGGGGGGTGGTATTCACAGTTTTTCCACATTCGCAGGGGTCTTGCTCCCCTAACCCCCCGTGAAAATGGAGAGAGAACTGTACTTATTTCACTAAAGCACTCTTATTTTATTTCCCAAGAATAATAAAACAGAATTCTAACTTTATTAACTGCCTTGTTAATAAATAAGAGTGCATATGTTGTCTTTCCGACATGACAACCTATGAAATTATGAGCAACATGGCTGTGAGGTATCCCACCCAGCAGAATAAACTTCTGTGTTGAACTCAGATACAATTAAATCTAGATATAGCCTAAATATATGTTTTTTCTACTGCCTTGGTTATTCTTCCTAGCAGAGAAAAGGAAATGAAAGTTGGTGAAGCAGCTGTTCTGTAGTTCTATATTCAAACTTCCCTCTTCCCCTACGTTTCTCTTTTTGCTTGTTTATTTTTCTTTTGTTTTTCTGCTGCCACAGCAGCTTTACAGATATGCAGTTTTTGGACACTCCTGCCCATTTGCCATGTATTCTTATCAAGAAGGAAATGACATTTTTAGCATCTTGCACTATCATGACTATTCTGATATTGAACCATTCCCAAAAAATTAGAGATTAACAAATTACAGTGCTGAATATATTGGAGTGTCTTTTTGTCTGAAAAACTGTTTGTCATATACCAACATGGAGTAAATATTCTTAGTTATGATAAATAAATTAGTTTTCTACTCCACATGGCACTGCTTTAAGTTGCCAAAAAAGTACAATATAATTTAATACCTTGTGTTAGCAATGGTTCAACAAAAATTGTGGTGGGAAACTTCAAACTGAAATCTTTTCTGTGGCTATCTATGGCTGCATCCACACTGGAGAAATAACCCGGTTTGGCACCACTTTAACTGTCCTGGCTCAAGGCTATGGAATTCTGGTTTGTTTGTTTGTTTGTTTTTGACAAACTCCAACTCCCAGAATTCCATAGCCTTGAGCCAGGGCAGTTCAAGCAGTGACAAACCAAGTAATTTCCCCAGTGTGGATGCAGCCTACAACAGGATTAAGGAACATGTGGTCATCCAGAAGCTGTTGAATTGCAACTCCTGTCAGCTCTAGTCAGCATAGACAGGGGTTGAGAAATTATAGAAGTTGTAGATCAACAACATTTGGAAGGACAGAGAGAGAGAGAGAGAGATGAGGTCTTCAATTTATTCCCTTTTTCAAAATGCTGTTAACTACGGTATCTTGCCTTCTCTTTCTCACAGTCGTACTGTATTTCTGTTCTGGATTTTTTTCCCCTTCTGCTCACATTTTTTTCTGCTTCTCATGGTCTGGATTTCTTTTTTTTTCCTTTGAAAAGAATAATGCACATTTCTTTCTGTGATGGGAAGCAGGGATATGCTTAATTATTTGTCACTGAGATCACTGGGGTTTAATAGACTGGAAGAGAATTTAAACCAAGAGAACATTTCTGCTGCACTTTAGGGTTGTCAGAACATGGGTCAACTTTAGTTTTTCCAATGCTAGTCCTTAACAAAATAACAGATGTAGCCTACACTGTTGTGGTAACTAGAGTTGTTCTTAACTGCCATCAAGTCAACTTCAATTTATGACGACACTATGGGCCCCTTCCCACTTGCGGAAAAATCCACATTGGAACCGGGCTCTGCTCCGCTTAGGAAAGCGGTTCCAAAAGGCCCCTCGTTCACACTATAAAAGGGGCCTTGTTTGGAACCGCTTTTTTACCTAGGAACGCTTGTTGTTCCCACTGGAGCTGCCAGGGAAGGTGACAGCTCTTCAGCCCCCCTTCCCACAAGGGAATCTTTTTGTATGCTCAAACAAACAAACAAACAAAACACACACACGGACACACAAATCTCCAGGTCCTTGGGGGCCGGCCGGCCTTCCTTCCTTCCCTCCCTCCCTCCCTCCCTTCCTTTTCCTTCCCTTCTTCTTCTTCCCCCCTTTATTGCCCCCTCTTCCTTCCCTCCCCCCTCACTGGGGGAGGTCTCGCAGTCGCCACTGCTGCGGCCTTTCTTGCTGCGCCACTGCCGCTGCTGCCGGTAATCACAGGCCTTCCTTTCCCTGTTAGAAGGCCCGTGGATCCCGGTGGCAGTGAGCAGCATGGAAGAAACGCCGCAAGCCTCGCAAGCCCTGGGCCGCAGCAGCGGCAGTGGTGACTGCGAGACCTCCCCCAGTGAGGGGGGAGGGAAGGAAGGAAGGGGGCAAGGAAGGAGGGAAGAGGAGGAAGGGAAGGAAAAAAGGGGGGAGGAAGGAAGGAAGGCCCCCCCAAGGACCAGGAGATTTGTGTGTGTGTGTGTGTGTGTGCATGTTTTTTTTCCATAAAACTGACCACAAATGCAATCTATTGCAAAAGCAAATAGTTGCTTTTGCAAAAGATTGATTTTGCAATCAATACCACCACCCCCCCAAAAAAACACGATTCTGACCAGCATTCCCACTTACTGGAAATGCTTCAGAATCGTGTTTTCCCAAAGAGACCACATTAAAACTAGTGTCAGGAAAGGCCAGGCTATTTGCTTTTAACCTGGTCCTTTCCTCCACGAATCGTTCCAATTAGGATCGTAATTCGATTCAAATGTGAACGCGGGTTGTATAGCCCACGTCACACTTCGAATCAAAATGTAGTGGGAATGGGGCCTATCAATGAGAAACCTCCAAGTCACTCTATTTTCAATAGCCTTTGCAGACTAAGAGCTGTGCCTTCCTTGTAATGTGGTCTTCCTCTTTTCTTCCTGCCTTACCAAGCATTATTGTCTTTTTCTAGTGAGCCATGTCCTCTCATGATATGTCCAAAGGATGACAGTTTAATTATCTTGGCTTCCAGGAACAATTGAGGAACAATCTAGGTGCCATTTACTTGCAGTCCACTATATCTGCAAAACTGCTCCAGCACCACATTTCAAATGAGTTGATTTTTTTCCCCATCAGCTGTTTTCACTGTTCTGCCTTTCACAACCATACATAGAAATTGGAAATACAATGGCATGGACAATCTTAATTTTCAATTAGATGTTACGTCTTTGCACTTCAAATCTTGTCCAGTTTCTTCATAGCTGCCCTTCCAAGTCCTAGCTTTTAGCTGGTATGTTGACAGCAGTGTCCATTCAGATTAATGACTGTACCAAGTTATGGAAAATCTTGAACTACTTCCATATCTTCATTGTCTGCTTTAAAGTTATGTATATAATCTGTGGTCATCATTTTGGTTTTCTTAATGTTCAACTGCAAACTTGCCTTTGCACTTTCTTACTTGATTTTCTTCAGTTATCGTTCCAAGTCTTTGATATTTTCTGCTAGTATTATGGTGTCATCTGCATCTTAAATCGTTGATGTACTTTCGTCCAGTTTTCACTCCCCCTGAGTCTAATCCTGCTTTACATAAATTCAGTGTACAAGTTCAGTTCAATGTACAAATTAAGCAGATAAGGTGATAAACCGGATGAGATGCGCCTTATTACAACCCTGGACGGCTTCCAGAAGGCCGCCAAGACACGTCTCTTCCAGCAGGTCTTCCCAGACAATGATTAACCTTTCTGCTATCTTCTGTCCCTCTTGCCTCTTCCACTGGGATATCTGATATTGTCGAGGCTGCCCATCATTTTTAATTAGAGTTTTCTAATGTTTTAATGTTTTAATTGTAATGACCCTGTTTTAGTATTTTTAAATCTTATTGTAGTTTAATTTATTTTTAAGGGGTGGGAGGGGAAATTGAATTGTTATATTTTAATTGTAATTGCTTTTAAATGTTGTACCCCACCCCGATTGCTTACCCAGAGGGGCGGGATATAAATATATGTATTATTATTATTATTATTATTATTATTATCTGAAGCCTTGCCTGATCACCACCACCCCTTGCCATTTGGAAACAGTCACATGTTTGCTGGCTCGAAGAATGTGTTGAAGAAACTGTTGTCTCGCAAAATTCAGTCAGTCATTCTCCTATTTCAATTTCCTGAGCCTAGGCCAAATTTTCCCACAATCTTTGATTCTGCTCTGTTTCCTACTGTTGCATTCTAATTTCCTATGATTAACAGGATGTCCTGTTTTGGTGTATAATCAGTTTTCTGGACTTCAGTGTAGTATTTTCAATTTCTTCTTCTGCCTCTGTAGTTGGAGCATAAACTTAGATTATGGTTATAGTGATGGATTTTCTCTGAAGTCTTATTGACACGATTCAGTCAGACTTTGCATTATATCCTTTGACTGCTTTTGCTACATCTCTCCTCTCTATTAATGACCCAATTTCTTCTTATTATTATTATTAACCTTTATTTATATAGCGCTGTAAATTTACACAGTTCTGTACATACAATCTTAAATTAGATGGATCACTGCCGTCAGGCTTATAGTCTAAAAGGAGATTCATTTTAGAGATTCATTTCCTGAGTAAAACACTGTGTAATGGTCTGACTCAAAATGTCCCGTTCCTGTCCACTTTAGCTCACTCACCCCAAGTATTGCAATGCTTATACGTTCCATTTCTTGTTTTACTCTGTCTAGCTTCTCCTAATTCATGCTTCTCTCATTCCATGTTCCTATGATAAGTGTTGTGCAGCCTCAAACTTTCTTCTGAGCATGTCAACAGCTGAACATCCTTTCGGCTTGAGTCCGGTTGTGTCATTAGCCACAGCACTTCTTGTAGTTGTCCTCTGCTCTACTCCAGTAGTTCATTGAGTGTCATCTGACCTTGGAGTGTCATCTGCTGGCACTACCTCTTGTTTAATTTTGGAATTGTCTCATCTTAGGTTTTTCTTGGTAAAAGACATTTCAAAAAGGGGTTACTGTGCTTCATTAGCTATAGTGCCACTGCTGTTGTCTCTGAGAAATCCTCCAACAGTTTCATCACCACCACTTCTGCTACTGCACAGTAGCTGCTTGGCAGATTTAATGAGGCATCATCAAAAGCCTGTCTGACATGAGAGATCCTACGAGAAGCACTCCTGCCATCAGCATAGTCTCTCACCTCACAGGACCTTGCAATCCCATGACTACATAAGTGTCATGATTCACACATGCTTATTATGTACGTGCATGCATTTCCTGATCTCTTTAGTCAGTTAGTGAGCATCTATCTTAATGACAAGTGTTATGGTCAGGATGTAACTTTTCCTTACTTCTGCTCAGATTTAGAGATCTTTCTGGAAACAATTTGATGCTATGACCATCATAGGTGTTACTGAACAACATTTGCTGTCCCTAGGTCTCTAAAATACTGAACTGAAGTTTCTGGATTATCTTGTCTTAAAAATTGTTCTTTGGAGAATCTCTCACAACTTTTCTCTTGTCTTTGGGCCCTCCAGTATCATTTTGTTTGGGCTTTTATGGCAGTTCATTTTCTCTTTCCTCACTCACTGGTCCTGGTTCTACTAACATTTGGTACCAATGTGCACAGCTAGCTTTGACTATGTATATATAGCTTGCATAATATAATAAATTGAATAAAATGTACATACAATTCTGTATAAATATAGAATTGTATAATCTATATATGCAAGTGGTAGAAATACAGTGTTACATAGTTTTGTATAGTACACAAGTTGCTCAGTTGAAGGAAAACACATTGTTAAACGCGTCTGCTTTAACTGATCATTGGCTACATAACAAAAGTAAACAGAGGCTTAGATTTTTTAGCATCATGCAACATGCTTTCCATTCCAAAAGCTTTGTGAAATTATGAGCTGGTTATTTAGAGTTCATGGAGAGGTCAGAACATAGAATTCTACCGGAAGAGAGATTTTTTCCCCCAGTCCAGTTTCATTTGGAATTTTTTCCTCCATGTTGTGTATGCCTTTCAAACACCCCTGTAATGGTGAACTACTGTTAAAAGGACACATTGCTTTCTGAGAAGTTTTACTCATGTGTTTTAACCAAACAGAAAAAAAGCAAATATTGTATTTTGCCTGCTGTGGTGGAACTTGTGTGTGTTGGGAAGCAGGTTTATTGGTGTCTAACTGTAGCCTCTTTCAGAGTTCAAGAAATGCATAGAGAAAAGAAGCTCTATACACAACGATTTGATTATCTTCATAGACGCTGACACATATACAGTTGTATGCATGGGATTCCCAGTATAGTCAGAGGTCATACATTTTTAAAATTACTATTTTGTGACATTTTTGTACTTGATCTAACAAATCTATTGACTAAATGTGTATTTTAGATTAGTTTTCCTATGGGCTGCCATGGCTAGCTTTGCTTTTTTTTAAAAAAAAATGCTTTTTCATGTTTCCTTTATTGTATGTATTGAGCTCTGTGCATTTTTCTACAGATGCAGTCAAACATATATGGAGGGTGCTGGTTTCGGAAGGATTGATGCAGGAAATAGAATCTATAACAGAGAAACCCTTCCTGCCTAAAAACTGCAAAATGCCAAATGCTTGAATAAAATGGCATGAAAATCAGTCATCTAGGATTTGATTGAAATATGATGCCCCATCCTACCTTTTTGGTGTTTTTTCTGTCATTATATATAGTTTTAAATAGGCTTTATATAATTTTACATTTTATAGGGGTCATCTCCACCCTTGCCCTAAAGGCCACTTGTTCCCTTTGTCTTTTTGTATGCCAATACTGAAGGCTCCCTGCCTCCCCATTATCCTCACTGCCCCCCCCTCCCTGCCACCCCTTTTTCTTCACCATCACCCTGGATCTTTCTACCTCCCCCAGGGAGCATGTTGCCCAATTTAACCCAATCTCTATAATGTTTAATTGTTGCCTGTATTTGCTTGATCCAACTGAAATTAAACGCTTTTGTATTAACCTTCTCACACATTATGATCAATGTACATAGAATCATAGAGTTGGAAGAGACCACAAGGGCCATCTAGTCCAAACCCCCGCCATGCAGGAACTCCCAATCAAAGCATCCCCGACAGATGGCCATCCAGCCTCTGCTTAAAGACCTCCAAGGAAGGAGACTCCACTACACTCTGAGGGAGTGTGTTCCACTGTCGAACAGCTCTTACTGTCAGGAAGTTCCTCCTAATGTTGAGGTGGAATCTCTTTTCATGGGGCTTACATCCATTGTTCCGGGTCCTAGTCTCTGGAGCAGCAGAAAACAAGCTTGCTCCCTCCTCAATATGACATCCCTTCAAGTATTTAAACAGAGCCATCATATCACCTCATCAAAGAGAAAGCTTCAGCAAACAGCAATTACAGCTAAAGCTTCTCAACAAGAGAATGGAATCATGCCCACTATGCTTTCTCCAACTTCTTGCATGCATTCAGTATAAGCTGTGAAAGACCCTACAAGCACATAGACAGTATGGTAGGCTGCATGATGTGGTTACAGTGTTGGGCTTGTCTGGGGAGACACAGATTTAATTCCCTTCTCAGATACTGTTAATCTTATTAATTAACATAATCCTCTACATTTTTAAAATGGAAGAAATTGATGTAAACTGCAGGATCAGTGAATTTCTTATTTGTTTCTCAAAGGTGATACACCTATGGAAGTGTTCAGTTTGGGATATGTTCCTGCAAGTCACTGGGCCTCAAAGATGTTTGCTAATGCCCCTGTATCTTTTTCCTCTTCTTGTTGCTGCAGAATAAAAGGTGGGACAGAAGGAGTGTATGCTCTGCATTTCCTGTTCCACATATTTTTCCACATAGTGCATATAATGTGATTAAATGCAAAACAGATATTTTAAGTATAGGTAGGGGAGAGAGAAAGCATATTTAACATCATCATACACCTCTAATCTTAAAATAGCTTTTCTATTTTGCTCTAATGGTGTTCTGTTTGGTAATGGCTAGCTGAAAGCATAGAACTCCAGTTCATGGAATAGGTGGTGAGGATGCTGGCACAATTGCAGCTGAATGCTGAAATTTGGCTGTCCAAATGCCAAAATTGTTCCTTCCCTATTTGGTTGGCCAGTACTATGTTTCTAAATTGTTGTTTAAATGCACTGCATAGTCAAATGCCAATAAGAAATTAAGCATCACAATATATTAATTTCACTGAAATTCTAAAAACGTGTCATCAAGAAATATTCCAGCCAGTCTGACTTGTTTGGGAGTGGTTCCCAATCTTAACTGAAGGGGAAATAATGAGTCTTTCTGTTTACCATTGTGCCTGGAGTGCTTTGTACTGAGTAATCAGCAGAACAGAATACTCTGCCTAAAGGAACTTGGCAAGTTATATCTTTATGGTCCTTTCATACCATTCTGAAGCATTTTAAAACACTTCTGTGACTGGTACCCCAGATAAGTCTAGGGACATACTGAGTGGGACACGTCTTTCAAATATCAATGCATAAAGAAAGGCAGCTTCTATGGCAGAGGGAGGAAATGAAGAGAAATATGCACTAGTACTAGTCCAACATTTCAAACAAGTTAAAAGTCTTGATGGCAGCATCAGGGTGTACGTTATCTAAACACCACACCCCCATGCCACCCTAAGCCGGTTTATTATGTTGGTCTGTTTTGCCCCTTAGTAGCTTACGGAAAGGTTTTAATCATTTCATTGATCACACATATATGTGAGAGCACTATACTGCCTAGCTTTGATAAAGCTTTGTTGCCAGGTGGTGTGGAGGATTTTCTTGCTTATTTGAGGTGGCTATGCAAAATTTACTTACAAGCCAAAAATTAGTCCTAAAAAGAAATTTATCATCATTTGGGAACATGGCACCAATAACAGTTCCATAGTTCTAGTTCATGTATATGATGATTTAATTTCCTTTATTCCATTATGTAAACCAGGAGTGGGAATCATGTTGCCCTTCAGATGCTTTTGAATTGCAACCCTCTAGTTCAAACCAGCAATTCAGGGAATTCAGCCTCAGTCTTTGGAGACCACCATAAACCAAGGTGGGAACACCGATCACTATGGGCAAAACTGAATCAAGGAGGATCTCCAAGTGGTGCAGTCCCATCCAGACACTAGTCTCCTGGACCTGGGAACCACTCGCCTCATAGCTGACATCTTGTTTAATTCTTTTTAAAATTTGCCCTTTATCAAAGCATAACAACATAATTGTGATTTCTACTAAGCTGCGTGTCTCTGTTAATAGTATTAACAGAAGAGCTTGCATGTTCCATTAAGTTTCATGGCAGTAGTCTATTTCTAATTGGCATAGTGGGACTTCAGCAAAGTCTTGTAACCAATATCTCCTGATGGGTGGGTAACATATCACATTTTGTATTAATTATTCAGGTGATAAGTGTATATTCTTGCCCTGGCAGGATGTGTTCTGCCTAACTATGTGGCACTTTTTAATACTGTTTCTTCCTGATTCTGAAGTTTTTCAAGTTTGAAAAGACACCAGAAAATATTCTACAGTATGTGGTTTTTCAGTACTATCCTCAACATGGTGCCAGATAGTTCTGTGCATCCAACCTGGTCATTGTCTCATTGATGTGACTCACGCAGTCAAATTACACCAAGCTTGCTGTAACTTTTCAGTTTCAGCATAAGAAGGGTTGATGGGAATCCCTGGTAGTTCCTCTTCTGAAACTACACAGAGATATTTGTTGAGGGTGCTATTCAAACTGTCATATTTGTTTGCAGTGACCAGTAAAGATTAAATCATTTCACCTATAAGGATGTTTTGTGTGATGTGTGATTGGACCTTTCATGGAATACGACTCAGATAGGATTCTGTACATGTAGTGTGCACAAGACTGGATAGTTTCCTCTTGACATAATGCAGGAGCTTTTACCTGAGAAATGAGGTAAATCAAACTTATGGGCTGCTTGTGCCCCCCTTCCAGAGAGGTTCCCTCAGACTGGCACCACTCCCAATTTTTCTGGGTGGTTTTTTCTTCCCTCTAAGCTCTCCTGAATGCCTGATTGACACTTCTGGTAAAATGATAAAACTGAGCTGAAACTGTGTTCACATGTTATAAATGGAGTCGGTTTTAGTACAGAAGTTCAGAAGGCAGAGATAAAAGTTGTAAGAAAGAGACAAAGTTCAGCCAAGAATTTACTGGTTAGTATTTTATGACACAAACGTCTTCAAAGCAGAGTCATTAAATGTAGGTGTAAAATCCCATGCACACAGAAACTTCAATTGGTCCAAAATATGGCAGCCAGGCTTGTAACTGGAACATCAAGGAGAGAGCACATAACATCGGTGCTCAAGGCTCTCCACTGGCTACTGATTAGTTTCCGGGCGCAGTACAAGGTGTTGGGTTTAACCTTTAAAGTCCTACATGGGTTGGGTCCACCTTATCTCAGGGACCGCCTCTCCCCGTATGAAACCCGCCCCCCCCCGGACACTCCGATCCTCTGGGAGGAACCTGCTACAGCCTGTGAAAACTAGGCTGTCACAGACCTCCCAGAGGACTTTTTCCGCGGCTGCTCCCAAACTTTGGAATGGTCTGCCGGATGGGATGCGCCTTATAACATCTCTTGATTGCTTTAAAGAAGCTCTGAAGACCGCATCTCTTCCGGCAGGCCTTCCCTGACACCTCTTAGATCCCAGCTCCAAACGGGACCTATAAATTGAATTTGACCCCTTGCCTGGTGCTATTTTTCTCCTCAGTCTAAGAACTATGGAGGATGAATTATGTTTTTAATGCTGTTGGTTTAAAATTATTGTTAATTTAATTTATTTTTAAGGGGAGGGTGGCTGGAAATGGGTCAATGAAGTGTTTTAATTTGTATGTTTTAATCTTGTTGTACCCCGCTCCGATTGTACTCACAGTGGAGCGGGCTAGAAATGTTGATGATGATGATTATTATATTCACTCACAAGTACTTCAAAAGATCCCAGATTACAGTAATACTGTTGAGATGGTTATGAGCCATATTGTCAAGTGTCCAATGTAGCCTTGCCATTTTCCTCTTGAATGAAACCTGCAAATTCTGCACCATGAGCTGGTAGTAAATTAAGATCACTTTATCTCTCTTCATGAACAGCTATCTTGTTGAAAGGTTAATAGAGATGCTTCAGCTGGTAAAAACCTCTAGAAACCAGCTCCAATTATAAAACTGCCTTCTTTGGCCAAATGAATTGAAAGAACTGTATGGGCTTCTATAGGCTGCAGTCCTCATGGGTCTATGAAGAGAAGGTCTTTCTTAAGCACCTCCCACCCCAACCACCAAAGCATTCCAGGAGAATCTGGAAACTGCAAGCAAAATAATTTCCTGTTGTAAAAATCATCAGACTTCTGGCCAGTTTCAAAACAAATATAGATAATGATTTGGAAATGCTTGCAATATTCCTCTCCAAAAAGTTAAAGATCTAATTTGATCAGTTGGGCTGTCGTAAGATAAAATATCTTAAACCTCAAATATTTCTTTAGTATAACTAGAGTTTACCTTCTGCTTTTGTAAATGTCTTGCCTACAAGACAGGTGGCTATTTTCAGGCTTTCCTCAGTAAAGCACTATAATTTTTTTGCTTGCTTGTTTTATTTTTGTTGTATTTCATCAGAGCAGGGTGATCAAAATGTGATCCTTCCAATGTTATATTTCAGTTCCCATCAGTGTTATTCAGTAGAAACAAAATGAGGACTAGGGCTTCACTTCACTTGCACACTCTCCGTTCTGGTAGTCAAGGTCTCCTGTCCCAGCCTAGGATTTCCACTGCCCCATCCCGGATTCATCCCTTCTCACTTGCTGCCCCTCACTCCTGGAACCTTCTTCCCCCACATGTGTGCCTTATCACTTCTCTAACCAGTTTCAAAATTGAATTAAGGACTATATTGTTTAGGGAAGCATTCCCAGGCGTGTGCCCTTCTCTGCTCCAGGATGCTGCACCCTAATTATAATTATATGTTAAAAAGCCAAACCCTCCCTCCATCTGCCTTGGTCCAGGCCTCAGGGGAGAGAAGAACTGCTGGATTTGATCCCCTTCCCCACCACCAATCCCTTCTCCTTCTATGTCATGTATCTTTAGATTGTAAGAAAGAAGGCAGGGAACCATCTAATTAAATGATTGTATATACAGTGCTGTATAAATTTACAGGGCTTTATAAATAAAGGAGGATAATAAAATAATAATACAGTCGTCCCCCGGGTTACGAAAGTAATCCGTTCCGGGATTACTTTCGTAACCCAGAAGCTTTCGTTTCCCGGGGGACCGCTAAACTCAATGGACCGCGCGGCCGATTTAAAGGGGACGCGCGGTTTTTTAATTCGTATCCCAGGGATCTTTCGGATCCCGGGGGATATTGTAGCGGTCCGGCAGCTTTCGGATCCCGGGGTTTTCGCAACCCGGGGGATTCGTAAGCCGGGGGACCACTGTAATAATAATAATAATAATAATAATAATAATAATAATGTGGTCCCCCGGGTTACGAAAGTAATCCGTTCCGGATTACCTTTCGTAACCCGAAAATTTTCGTAACCCGGGGGAAAGAGGGCGGGGACCTCCTCAGAGAGAAAGGGACGGCCCGATCCGGCGGATCGGGCCGTCCCTTTCTCTCAGCCGGCGAAGAGGAGGCCTCCTCAGAGAGAAAGGCACGGCCCGATCCGGCGGATCGGGCCGTGCCTTTCTCTCAGCCGGCAGAAGGCCATCCCTTCTCCTCCGAGGCCTGGGCGCCGGGGGATCTTTCTTTCTTTTTTTTTTCATATCCCGGGGGATCTTTCGGATCCCGGGGGATACAATCGCGGTCCCGCCGGTTTCGGATCCCGGGGTTTTCTTAACCCGGGGGATTCGTATCCCGGGGGACCACTGTAATAATAATACTCCTGATAATGCTGAAATGTTGGAAGTCTCTGGGTGGGGTTCAAAACAAAGGGGTTCCCGCACCAAGAATAAAACCCACACCTATGAAATACATAAAATATTATAGAGCAAGGTAAAATCTAACATAAATTGCTACAAGAAAAAATCATATTAAACAACAGTGCAAGAATTTCAGAAGCACTAACAGTTTTTGAATCTGAAAGTCTAAAAAACCTCGAGGAATATAAAGATCTGGCAATATAAATTCCAGGTAGGCATTTCTGAGTAAGGCAATCTGTAACTGGCCTACTACTGCATAAAAGGATCTTTCTCTCTAGCTTGATCACACTAAGTGGCAAACAGGATTTAAACGAGAGTTAAACTAGATAAACTGTGATAAACATCAGGCATTTCCTGGTTTTCTCTAGTTTAACTCTGGTTTAAATCCTGTTTGCCCCCTAGTGCGATAAAGCAGTAGTAGTCACCTGTCTTCCTTTACTCTGCATATAAACAGCAGAAAATCAAAACCAACTGCTGCTGTTCATCTATTTGGAAAAAAATTGTTGGTTTACCATTTGCTTTCTTAGTTGTTAAGGAAGCAGCACTTGCTACTTAGAATGGAAGGAAAACTCACAAGCCGAACAAGGTAGCCCTTGTGTATCTTCAGCATGAGAAAATCAGAAATGTGTGTGTACCTGCCTTCAAGCCGCCTGTTGACTTATGGTGACCCCATGAATTTCATAGCCAAGAAATATTCAAAGATGGTTTTGCCAGTTCCTTCCTCTAAAATATAGCTTACAGCACCTGGTATTTGTTGGCAGTCTCTTGTCCAATATGGTAGTACTACAGTCCTCCTGCCTTTCTTACTGTCTTCAGACTCATGTCCCTCGCTTATGTGTGAGAAATGAATGGAGGGGGAATGAATGGGGCACACACTCACACCTATATTCAAGCTAATGTGGCTTGAATATAAGCAAAACTCCATTTTTGTGAGGGGGTCTGGAACGGATCCCCTGCAAAAAAAGGAGGAGGCAACTGTATTTGTAGGCCTTGTAGCCAACAGCTGCAGTGCCGATATTCATTCCCTACAGATACATCTAGTGGCCAACACTATACCCTCCAGGAATGAAATTTCATGGTTAATTTACATGGGAGTACACACATGTAAAAGCATTACACATGTGCAGGGGCATCTATTTTATACAAGGGAGCTGAAAAATTAATTTCAAAGAAGGAGTATTCTCTTTAAAATTTAGTTTTTCTTGAAATACAACTTTGGGCTAAGTTGTTTCTGCCATTCATTCTTAATTATGGGTGTTTGAACTATTTATAATTACTTGTCTGAACAATGTTTCCTAATGGGTTGTTATTAATATTAGTCTTTGGCAGTAGACACTGCATTTCTGAGTGCCATCAGGAAGGTGGATAGGTTGGAGTAGAGAGGTTGACTTGCTAGTTTTCTATATACAGGGAAGTTTGTGGTATCAAGGGAGTATTTTACTAATCCTTCCCTGTAGTCTGAAATAGCTTGAAGAGAGATGTGGAGGCTCAGGGGAGAAAGCAAGAGGAAAGCTTATTATTTTATTTTGCCAATTGAGGAAAAACAACAACAAACATTGTTCTCCCTGAATGCTTCTAGAATCTCCCCTACTCTGATCCTTGCATTTGTAGTCTTGGTCCATCAAAAGTTTTATGATGTGATTCCCTGTCTGTGGCTTTTCTTATACACCAGGGCTTCCTAACCTGGGCTTTGAGGAGCCCTTAGAGCTCCAGGTGCTCCACAGCCACTCCAGGAGAATGAAAGAAATAAAAATTGAATGAAATTAAAGAATAAGAATATATTCTTATATATACTCCTGAACACCATTAACTTGTAAGCCATAGCATACGCCTCTTAGGGGCTCTGCCATAGAAATAAGAGCTCTGCCACTCCAAAAGGTTGGGAACCTCTCTTTTAGACCATTGACTGTGAAGCTTGTCTTTACCTAGCTATCATGTTGAAATTTGCCATACAATGAGTGGTCATCAAAAATTGTATGGTCTTTCCTCTTTCATTCTCATTTTTCCCTAGTTATTGTTAAGCTTAAAAGGATATCCAGAAGCTTAGAAATCAAGTAATAATCTGATTCCTAGAATAGTCATTCCAAAGTCCCAGCACATACCACAAGTCACAATCTGTTATAAAACTTTTTCCCACAATACTGTCTGCCAGTTATGTCTTTTTTTTTTTTTTACTGAAATAAATGTAAAGGCATGTGGTTCCACTTATTTCTTTTCTGCTAAGTAATGTTTCTAATTCAGGAGTGGTGGTCCACCCTGAAGTGATACATAGACCCCCGCCCCAATTAGAGAGAACATGATTGAATACAGAAGCAATAAATTCCCTACTGTTGTTACTTCTAGGTTAGCTCTACTGAGTGTCAGATGTGCTGAATGGCCTCAGATTTATTAAATGCTTTGGCTGAAGCCCAAAAGCTAGCTGAAAGCAGTGAAAAATCTGGTCACTTCCCTCAGTGAAGTCTCACCCTTGAGATGTAACCTCACTCATTCAGTGTGAGACCAAATCCTGATTTACAACACATGCAGAGTAGCTACCTGCTTGCAGTAACAGTTTGTGCTGTTGAAAGAACTGAAGCAGTGACGGCAACTGCTACGGTTATAGCCCTTGAGGCTTGGGTGCCTAGGAGAACACTGAAATTTCACCAAATCAGTATAGTGGAGATGATTGAAACTGTTGGACTATGACTCTGGAGACCAGGTTTCAAATCCTGGCTCGAACATGTAAACCCACTGGGTGATTTTGGGCAAGTCACACTCTCTCAGCCTACAAGGATAGTTTTTGAAACCCTTACTAAAAAAGGGGTGTTCAAACAAGCCAAGAAAACCCCCATGATAGGTTCATCTTAGGGTCACGGTAAGTTGGAAACGACTTAAAGGCACATAACAAGAGAAATGTACAGTTGTCATTGGAGCACGACAACTGTGTTGGACTTGCTTGTGGATAGCATTCATTCTTGCATTGTTTGGGTTATCTTGTGCTGTCTTTTTATCTGTTGTTTGATTGCCCTGGCTGTTTCCTTTTTAAAGACAGAAAGAGAGGAAGCACAGAAAAAGAGGAGAACAGCAAAACAAGGGGTGGGGTTTTATGCTAAGAATTGAATAAGCATTATGGTAGAATTAAGAATCCAATTTGAAAAATCGTATCTAAGCCACAATCAGTTTGTTGCCCATATAACACCAGCCATAGAGATCACATCACCCACAAAAGGTTTGATGGGGCTTAAGAACGGCTAGAATGTTGTTCAAATATTGGATCCCTGCAAAGATCACCTCAGGTTTATTCATTCATTAATTATATGGCAGAGTGTTTTTAATTAGATATATACTTCCAGAGATTATTCACGACAAGTGCCTATTTAGTTTGTTATTGATATATGATAATAACGATGATGATATAGGGTAGAACTCAGAATATGAAGTGAAAATCTGTTTTTAAATGAAGAAATGTAGGAAAATAAAAAGCCACAAAAATCCTTTTTATTTTTTTCATACTTTTCAATGGAAATCCCTCACTCTTTAGAATTTGTTTTAGGATATATCAGTTGTATATCCCTGTCAGTATGACATAAAATGCAGATGAAATGGCTTGACAATATTTTCCAGAAGTGACACAGTTACAAGTCTATATGAGCATTTAAACAATCATATGTGTGGGAGGGGAGAGGAAAAAACCCAGCCATAAACAAATATGGTTAACTGTTCTGGATGTCAACAAAATGATTTACCGTAGATGTCTGTTCAGATAGAAGGGCATAATATAACTAGTAGTATTAGTCTTAACTTCCTCATTTCTGTAAAACTGAGTAGGTTCTTTTTAGATAGGTTTTGAAACCTTAAATTGAAGAAAGCAAGCAGGAGGTTACTCTGTCACTAAAATACTACATTGCAAATGAATACTGTGAAAACTGGAAAGACTTCCTCTCTCGAAAATGAGACTCTTCTTGGAAAGTGAAGAAATTTCTGTCTTTTGTCTGTAATAGACTCATACTAAATGGCATTAAATACCTTCCATCACGTACTTGTGGGGAGTGGGAGTGTGAATGATGACTGTGTGACTGTGTGACATCAATGTGTGCAGATCCTGTTCCAAATGCCACGTACACATATCATTGCAGAAATTCAGCTCAACTGGTGCATGTGTTAGCACTGAGAGAGCCAGCATGGTGTAGTGGTTTGAGTGTTGGCCTGTGACTCGGGAGAACAGGCTTCAAATCCACACTCTGCCATGAAATCAAATCCCACTCTCCCCTGGGTGACCCTGGGCAAGTCACATTCTCTCAGACTCAGAGGATGATAATTGCAATCCCAGTCTGAAGAAACCTCTCAAGAAAACCCCATGATAAATAAATTGGAAACATCTTGAAAGCACACCACCACAACAATAGCAACAAAGTTGAAAGGTCACTAATTTCAGCTTTTATAGTAGCATGGCAAACATGTATCTTAGAGCTACTCAACCCAAGCAAAACGTCTCAGATTCTTCATGCATGTTTCTGGTGCCTCCTGAGTTGTCTAAACAGAAGGAAAATAGAAGACTTGGAAAAAACAGTAAGACTCTGGGCCAGTCTACACATTTGAAATACTCCTCAATCCAGTCAAATAGAATGTGATCAGGCCACACATGATTTGCGGGAGTTCACAAAGCTCCTTAAACTCAGTGGGAATTAAAAAAAAAAAAAGAAGCTTTGTATTCTTTACTGGAATATCTGCTGAAAATTACAGGAATATGCATTATCACATATATGATTATCTGTATGCTTCACATGCATTCAGGTGGCTGCACATTTTTTGAAGAGATGCAAATACTGTAGTTGCGAATTTGCACAGGAAAGTGTAGACAATTAACTGTCAATGCAAATGTGTGAAAATGCACAGCAATTTACATAGTTTATTTATTTATTTCATTTGTATGCCACCTTTCTACCTGAAAGGGATGCAAAGCAGCTCACAGATACTACACTTACAGGTAAACTAGCCCTCTGTCTCTGTGTATGTATGCTGGAAATACCGCTTGACAAAAACCATGCACAACTATATGTTTTCTGCTGCTGCAGAGACTAGAAAACAGAACAGTGGATGCAAGCTTTAGGAAAAGAGATTCCACCTCAACATTAGGAGGAACTTCCTGACAGTAAGGGCTGTTCGACAGTGGAACACACTCCCTCGGAGTGTAGTAGAGTCTCCGTCCTTGGAGGTCTTTATGCAGAGGCTGGATGGCTATCTGTCGGGGATGCTTTGACTGGGAGTTCCTGCATGGCAGGGGGTTGGACTGGATGGCCCTTGTGGTCTCTTCCAACTCTATGATTCTATGATAATTATTACTTTATGATACCCCCGTGTAAGGTGCAATCTGCAGACATCTACAATATTAGGTATTTGGAGGGTCAAGAAACACTGGGGAAAATGTGTACATCTGGATTGTGACTACGTAGAAATAATTTAACAACTACAAATCAAAACAAACCTTCTGTCAATTTTTTTTAAAGGTGATAATTAAAACTTTACAATACCCCCTCGTACCTGATAGGAATTGCACAGTCTGAACTACTTGACATCTATCAATGCTTGAGCAGCTGCATTTTGAACCAGCTGAAGTTTCCAAAAAGTCTTTGAAAACAGCTCTATACTGGGTGTTTGAATATGTCTCCTTAATGGTATATGATTGTTTTAGTCACTGATTTCTATTGTGTTTATGATGTTTTTTGTTTCCGTTTTATTTGAATTTGTGTTAACTTCATTGTGTTAGCTGCCTTGAGATTTTTGAAACAGAAGGGCAGGGTATAACTGTCAAATTTATAATGACCTACTCTAAATTATCAATCCCGGCAAATATGGACCTTTTACTGCTGCTGGATGCTGAAGGAAGCCCAGCAAAATATATTAATTGGTTGACAAAAGAAAGCACTGTTGTAAATATTAGCTGTTTTAATTTACTTCAGTATCAATACATAACTTTTGTAGTTTCATTGTGGCCTCTAGTGGTTTGCCATCAGTACTGCAAAAGTTTCTGGCTAAGCTGTTATGTTGATCTTCTGTTTTGAAGCGTCATAATTCCATACATGTGTTTTGGAAATACCATTAACTTGTTTGATTGTAACAAGATAAAAACAAAATGTCTTTGCAAAGGTGATCTTTACACTTTGTAGTTGTTATTTGGTAACGTACGTCAACCCAATGAATGAGAAGGAATGAATGAGAGACCTCTAAGAGCCCTGGCCATCAACAGCCCAGCTCTAGTATTAAAACTCAGGACTTCCTTAATTGAGTCAAGCAATCTGTAATGCGGGCTTCCTCTTTTTTAAGAAGAACCACTTTCCCCAGCATTATCATCTTTTCCAGTAAGTTATGCCATCTCATGGTGTGTCCAAAGCATGATAGCCTCTTGGCATTTTGGCTGCTACGGGTAGTAAAAATTTAGGCTTGATTTGTTCTAGAACCCACTTATTCCACTTTTTGGCAGCCTGTGGTATCTGCTAGAACTCTCTTCCCAATCTCTATTTTGATTGGCCTAAAATGTAGCAACTATATTAATGTCTTGATCATCTGCTTTTTATTTGTGGTCACTATCTGTTGTCATTATTTTTGTTTTTTTAATATTCACCTGTAATCCTGCTTTTGTATTTTCTTAACTTTGAACAACAGTTGTTCCATGTCTTCACTGTTTTCTGCTATAAAAAAATCATTATTAGGCCTAGCTGCATGGAGTAGGCAGAGGGGCAAGTCCCAACCTGGTGACCCCCCCAAAAAAGGATCGTTTGACCCCCAAAGGGGTCGTGACCCACAGGTTGGGAATAGCTGCTCTAAGGGAATACTTCCATTGTCTTCCCATCACAAGCAACAGGGTGGTTCTAAAATTTCTTCTGAGCTGGCAGCATGGAGGGCTTTAAACACAACTATCCAGATATTTTAAAAAATATGGCTAATGATAGACAGATGATAGGAAATGTTGTCATTAAGTGAATTGTAGACATAAATAGTACATATAAAAACCTCCCAAACAAATTGAATCAAACACATAAGATAACAAACAGCAGACAGTCATGTTAAAATACAGATGGCTGCTATGTTTATAAACATTTCTAGCCTTCCCAGTAGAGAAAGTGGTAATATATGCACAACTTTGTCCTGCATTTCTTTTCTCTCTCTTGTATCTGCCTTTTTCCCTTTTAATTGTACATCTTTATGAGTCTATTTGAGTAAGTTTCAGCACCATTTCTGGCTAAATGCCTTCTCTTAAGCTGAGATTTCATGTTCTTCTATTCATTTTGTTGGATTTCTACATCAAGGAGACAGAGTACTTTTATTTACCCAGTGCTGTTCACCATGATGGGACTATATGCTGATGCTATTCTCACAGTAAAATATTTTTAAGTTCTTTTCATTTCCTGGCTTCATGAAGCATTTTTTCATTGAGGCTACAATAATAATGATTTTGTTGTGTACCTTCAAGTTGTTTCTGACTTACGGTGACCCTAAGGCAAACCTATTATGGGGTTTTCTTGGCAAAATTTGCCCAGAGGGGGTTTGCCAATGCCTTCCCCTGAGGCTGAGAGCATGTGTCTTGCCTGAGGTCACCCAGTGAGTTCCATGGCCGCAGAGGGATTCAGACTCTGGTCTACTGAGTTGTTGTCCAATGCTCAAACCACTATGCCACTTTACAACAAAATCCACTTAACAGCAATACCTTTATTGGGCAACCAAAATGCAGATAATACATCATGCAAGCTTTTGAAACTTCATTGGCTTCTTCATCAGGCAAAGATAAAATTATACAGAAGAAGGAAAGTGACAATGTTAGAGTCATAAGCCTACATTTTGTCTGAGATGTTATTTTGTCAGTTAAGGTGGTCTAGAATAGTGGTTCTTCTTCATGGTCTCTGTGGCTAACACAATAGGGTTTGTGCCTGCGCAGATACTCCATCCGGAATGCTGAAAAGCTGAGCAGATTGGCGGGAGCCCCGTCCCTCCCTCTCCCTGAGCATGCCCAATCCCGCCAATCTAGCTCCTCCATCAGTTCTCTTTCGTCCGCCGCAAGAGCATCTCCTTTGGAGTGCTCTTTGCTTGATGAAAGGCTGAGTAGATCCAGATTCTTTTTCTTAGTTTTTCTAAGTTTTCTTGTTTTCTCCCTTGTTGTTACTCCTTGAGTTGCCCTCTAGGATTTTTGTTAGGACTTTTTACGAGGTTCTAGCCCGGACGGGCCCCTCGCGCTGCTCGGCCTCTTATGGCCGCCCCTTCAAAAAATGCTCCGAGTGTGGCAATAAGATCCTGGTGGTGGACGGACACTCCAAGTGCATCCTCTGCCTGGGCAACACCCACATTCTGGAGAAATGCAGGCTTTGTAAAGCTTTCAACCCTGCTACACTTCGCCAAAGAGCGGATAGGCTCAAGGCCGACCTATGGGAGAAGGCCCTCTCGGTGTCTCAACCCATGGAGTCTTCTGCGGATCCCCTGGGACGCCTACCTATTTCCAAGTTCCCCAGGATCCCTAAAATTAAGAAGCCCTCCTTGACGTCGACGACTATCTCGACTTCGACTACTTCGACCCCATCGGTCTCGACCTCGACACCGACGCCCTTGACTCCGGAAGTCATGTCACACCCAGAGGGGCACGCTAAGGAGCACAGGAAACGCTCCTCTTCTCAGGAGATGGAGAAACCTAAGGCTAAAAAACATAAGCCTCGAGAGGTCCCAGCTTCGGTTGCCTCAGCCGCGGTGCAAGCAGACCTTGCTATGTCATACTTGAAGCCAACGTCACTAACCGACCTCTCAGTCCCGGCCCCAGTCTCTGTACTTGACTCGCCGGAGACTCTGGAACCCATTCAACAGCCTGTCTCGGTTCCAGCCTTCGTCCCATCTGGGATGGTCTCGGCCTCGACCTCAACGATCTCGCCTATTTCGGCCCCAACTGCTCTCCCTCCGAAGGACATCCTAGCTTCCTCGGAGCGGATCTACAGGCTGCGGTTCCCATCCCCTCCGCCCCGGAGGTCTCCTGAACCATTTGAGGAACACTATTTCGACTCGCCTCACTCGTTGGCCTTGTTCCTGGCTCGGCATCGAGCGGAGTCTTACTGGACGGAACGCCACCCTTCGTACCAGTCCTACTCTCCTTCGTATAGAGATCGGTATCACGTCAGAGATCTCCACGTCGATGACTTCTCTCAGAGGTCCCACTCCTGCTCCCCGGCCCTGACCAGGAGGGAGTACAGGGCCCCCTCGCCACCACCAGCCACCACTGCTACGGTGTCGAGACCACCTGAGGCGAATCCGATCACAGTCACCGCCTCAACGTCGAGGAAGATGTCGACATAGACATAGACACAGTCTGCTCCAGTTAGTTAAGCAGATGCCTCGACCTCTACATTTGTGTCAGCTCCGACTCAGCTTTATGAAGAGCCACAATTGGCAGCCTGCCAGTCTACTGAGGACTCTGCGGGAGAACTGGAAGCCCGTCCAGAATCTCCGGCTTTGGCCATCTCTTCTCCCAATGAGGAAGTCGAGGATCAGACCCCTGGATCACCCGTGGAGGATCTCCATCTTTTCTCGGGGATAGTGGACAGAATGGCCAAGGCTGTCAGCCTACAAACTGCCCAGGCATCCAAGCCCCCCAGGGATCCCATTGATGGTCTGGTGGTAAGACCCATCCAGCCGGCTGTCATTCCCTTTCTGCCTTCATTCTCTGACATTATGGTCGCCTCATGGACTAAACCGGCTTCTACCCCACCGGCATCCAAGAAACTGGATGGAAATGTCTCATCCCTAGGGTCACCATAAGTCGAGATCATCTCAAAGGCAGTTAACAAATCCCTTGGCAGCCCATTTCCATAAATTGTACCATTTATGCTAGCAAAATGTTTGTAATTAATATAGTTGCTGTCCACTGGTTTAAAAATAAAAACTTTGTTAATTCTTTTGGCTAAACATATACAGTGGTCCCCCGGTTTACAAATCCCCCGGGGTACGAAAACCCCGGGGTATGAAACCGGCGGGACCGCTAAAATTCCCCCAGGATCCGAAAGATCCCCCGGGATACGAAAAAAAACCGCGCGGCCCCTTTAAATCGGCCGCGCGGTCCGTTGAAAATAGTGGTCCCCCGGGAAACGAATGCTTCCGGGTTACGAAAGGTAATCCGGAACGGATTACCTTCGTAACCCAGGGGACCACTGTATGGGGAAAAGTCACAATGAGTTGCACTGTGGTTGACATTAGGCTCCAATCCCATGTATGTCAAATGACATACTTATCATGAGGAGAAATGGTGCAGGGTTGTATCTAGGATTCAGATTTGAGGTTCTGCAGATGGCGAGCCCTAATATGGTGAATCGGGTGCGTGCCTGCAAATGAATGGGGCTTCATGATACACAGGATTTGCCTTACGCCGGCGGGGGGGGGGGGCAGCACGGATCCCCCGTGTAAGGCAAGGACATACCATATTTGTTACTCTTGCTTCAGGAGACTAGAATCTTTGTGAGTTTGTTCACAGAATAAATATCGAGTCTAGCTCTTAATCAAGTTACTTTGTGTTAACATGTCTATGTTACTTATTGATATATTTCAATAGTACAAATATCAAATATATGACACTGAACAGCAGATGTTTTAATACTACTTACTTTTTTTGTCTTCATTTGTTTTACAGATAAGAGTGGATGCTGTCTGTAAGTACCATTCTACCGTGTTGTCCACATTTCACTGTTTTGATAGTTAATTACAAATTATGGCTAGAAACATACCTGTATAAAAGCTCCTAAAACCCTGCACCCCATGGCCTGTCCCTCACACCAGTCACACAGTACTGCAATTAACTTTTTACCTCAGGTTAAGTAGTGTTCAATAATTTTCCGATATCAGAACACATGTTGCCTTTATATCAAATGGTTTACTTTTGTAGATCTACAAAGATGTAATGTGCCTGCCCTGCCACATAGGCTACAGTTTGTTCATAGTATAATCTCCACACGTTTTCAGTACCGAATCTTTCCATATTCCAAGCTACAGAAAGTGAGTGAGAATATGGCTTGCTCATTTCACTCTGGACACTACCCTTCCTTTTATCTGCCACTGTTATGAAAATGCCCTGTCACAGTATTTGTGCATTGCATCAAATGTAAGTCTAGTCTCTTATCAACTCAGAGCCTGAACAGCACACACACACCAGCACTGTCACTCCTGTGCTATTCAGAAAAGTTTCTTCTTGTCCAAAGCTCATGTTTTCCCATGCTTGATAATAATTAAGAAAAGAATATTGTATTATAATACTTACTTAGCAATGGAAAGTCTAGTTACATCAAAGGAATATAGTTATTGTCTCCTTTTTTCCTATATAGGTTCCAGTGAATGCATTTCTATACACAATGTACAAATATCAACAACAGAAATTCAAATCCAGTTACCTACCAACTTTATTATAAGTAATGTAACTTTTGCAAATGGAACAGAAGTGAAGATTCCACTAGGGAATAATTCAATATCTGGACTTGATTCTGGCATAGAGTATATTATTTATTTTACAAATTCTACTGACACATGCTGCAGATCCATTACAACAGGTAAGTGATGTGTTACATGTTCAAAGAGACATATGTGAATTATTTATGATTTGTGAAGTAGTTCTGATAGGAGTACTTTTTTTTTACATTTTAAATCAAGATAATGTCACTTGGGCTTCTTATACATGTGAAATTCAGTTCCAACTGTATGGCCAGCATCTGACATGCACAGACAGCTGCTCATATAAGCAGTCTGACTTGGATATCAAAGGCATACTTCACTTGGGAGTGAGGGGTCCTTGGGAGGTTCCTGCAGGTTCATCCAGCTGCAGAAAATTGGTTGGAAATGTCCCCGCTGATCCCTCTACTCCCAGGCAACATGGATATGGCTGTGTTGAGGTGGCTGAATAGGGGGGCTTGAGGGGAATTTTGATTGCCAGGTGCAATGACCAAAAAAGTGAGTTACAATAGTGCAAGTCTCATTTACACTATCATAATTCAAAAGCAGGATGCTAGCCTAGTCTTTTTTCAGGATGTGGCAAGCATATATTGTAGCAGGCATCATCAAAAAAGAAGTACCTTCCTATGTTAAGGGAAAGAGTGAATACAGTACTAACTACATTTTTATACATGCTTGGCTCAATTCCTTCTGGGGCATTATTCTGTTAGTTGTATTTTTTATACAATTGCATGAGGAGATACCAAGCACCTTCTTATGAAAGCAGTTTCCCATTTGCTCATGGGTTGTCTTTAGCCTTAAAGGCTAGGCTGGCATGCAGACACAGCTCTGCTTTCCACCTGGAATAGCAACTAGAACATAATCGGCTATTGAATAGGATTTCACCTTTTCTGTTTTAAATTTTTTTTAAAATGTACTTCCTATTTAGGAACAGAGCTTTAATTGAGGTTTAAAAAAACTTTCCTAGTAAATCTGTTTAAATGTTGCAGCATTAAAACCCATTGTGTCAGCCAGATTACCCTAACTGCTATGTAACCAGATAGCTTTATTATGTGAGTTGCATTCCGTTTCCTTTCTCTATCGTGCAAAATATAAAAATGCAATTCTGGATTTTCTACTTAGTGGTAAGACCCATTAAGTTCGATAACATCTATTCCCAGATAGGTTCTATACAGAACTGCAGTCAGGCAGTTTATCTCAGAGAGCTCCAGAATCAGAGTTTCCAGGATTTATTATTGTCCTGTGTCTTCAAGTTGTTTCTGACTTATGATGACCCTGAAACCTTTCACAATTAATCTGTGCTGGCTCTAAAACTGGCATAGATTCCCAGTCAGTTTCAGGGAATGGTTCGGGCCCAGGAATGTTCATCAAGCCTCACCCAGATTGCCCTGACACTTCTTTTTGTGCATCTCTCTTCTCCACACCCCCATTGTCAGGGAGGAAATTGCTACAGAACAGGATAAGGAGCTGGATAGGGAGGATCTAAAGTAAGATTACGCATTCCAGGGATAAACCTTTTCCTCCACATGGAAGTTAGAAGGATTAATGCAGTCTGTAATATGACCACTGAAAGGTACCCCAGGGACCCACCAGGCAAGAAAAGAATTTTCTGGGCTCATCCAGATTGGTGCCAACCTCTATAATCCTATTCAGTGTTGCTTGTCAGTGCTTCTTGATGCTTTCCCATCCAAATATTCTCCTAGCTTTTAAATAGAAAGGTGACATCTTTTATCTTGCTTGCAATGTGAGTGTCTTGCTTGCGATTTGGATTGTAGCATTAGATGTGGATAATTCCATCCCCATCATATCCCCCTGATATGTTTCTAGATTCTCACAAGTGAGAATATCACACTATACTGTTATAGTGCTATTATTCCACTTAAACTGATATTGTAGACTCCTATATAGTCCTGCCATTTAAAATTCTCAGCCAGAGATATCTTAGGCCTCACTAAACTACAAATCCCAGAATTCCACAGGAGGTAGCCATTGCAGATAGTGGAATAATAGTGCTATGACAGTGTAGTGTGTTATTGTGTAAAGTCATTTTCCTTTTCTCCTCCAGTTGTTAACTGCCATGAAACAACTTCAATTTATGGCAACCCTATGAATGGAAGAGAGACCTCAAAGGCCATCCTATCATCCATAGGCTCAGGTTTTGCAGACTCAGGGCTGTGACTTCTTTGACTGAGTCTATTCCTCTACCTTACCAAGCACCATTGCCTTTTCTAATGTATTCCCATTCCTAACATCTGATTTTTGGACGTTTCTCCTCTGACATAGAAACTGGCCTGCTTGCCCAGTATTTGAAGGGCACTGTTGACATATGCCCCCAACATTTTTCATCGACCTTTTTAAAAGTGAAACAATAAGAAGTACCATCAGCTCTTGACACATTTGGTCCTTCTGGGTCAAAGTCCTCATCTCCCAAGTGTTGTTTTTTGTTTTTTTAATATTCCATCATGATTTATTTATTTCTCCATTCTGCTTTTAAAACTATAATACTGGCAATAAATTCTTCTCATATTGCCCTTTAATTTAATTTCACAATTTTTAAAATATCTGTGGTCTGTATTTTTAGTACAAATAATTCATAGCAAAGGAAAAATATTATAGTGTTGAATAATAATTGTACAACATAGGATCTCATTCATACATTATAGTATAGTGTGCTTATTTTATTTCTTTAGCAGAACATTTAAAATTAAAATTGCATTTCCAGGGCACTTTTAGATACCTTTCATTGTTTATGTTAAATATGAAAATGTGTAGAACTGGAACACAATTAGAATACCCTTTTTATCATAACTCATTTCTGGTAGCACTATCTCAAAATGAAAAAAAAATCCTTTAATAATACAGATATAACCCCTTTCCCTCATTTTTTGAACAGAACCCAGTCCAGTTTCTGACATCCACATTGAAAGCCTTAATGCATCAACAGTGAATTTAACTTGGAAAAGTAATGACCTACATGCATCTTACTACACATATTTAGTACAAATAGAGGGAAATGGGACTTCCTGGAATACATCCTTTGATATCCCCAGTGCCATAATTAGCAACCTGGAGCCTGGCACATTATACACATTCAGCATCTTTCCAGTAGCAGCTGATAACAATACTATAGGAGAGGCAAACAGTACCACTGCTTATACAAGTAAGTAAATTAAAGTAAGAGATGTGCTGGGTTTGGATTACCATGTTGACCCAAAAGGTATATTCTAGTTTCACAATATGGAAACAAACAAAATATTAGGATATAAAGTCTGTAATATACTAGAGCACTGTAGCTTTTCTGCACCTAATTAATGATTCAGTACATTTGTTTTTCTCTTTTTAGCTCATCAGTTAATGTAAATTCCATTTCATTTTGATATATCAGACTTAGTGTTAGAGACCCTTTTCTTGAACACAACAGATGACTCATGGATGAGTTACATACAGCAGCGATGGGAAAATGTAGATACTGATCTGAATGCTGCCATCTGGATCCCCCAAAACCTTTTTAAAAATTGTTGAAAAAGAATGTCTGGATTATTTGCTGCTTGTTGCTGCTGTTTCTATTGGTGCTTCTGCTGTGTTGTTGTCTTCTTCTCCTCCTACTCTTGTTCTCAAAATCTCCCTATGCCTAAGAGTCATGGGGTTGCAGTTTTTGCCCCAGTCCCTCCCTGCAGATGTTTCATGCCTAGGAGAGACCATTTTTTCCAATCAAGAAGTAAACCAGAAATTTGAACATCCTGGTTAGCAAAAGATTTCTCATAAGCCTAAAACAACTTGGCAGGGGCAAAAATGTAGTGAAATTGTCATCCCATGCTCATAGAGCAAATTTTTTAGCATAAAACAGTTTCAAACAGCAATAAATAGGGGAGATGGGGTGGGAATGACAGGGGAGCAACCTTCTAAGACTTCATGGGGTCAGTGATACTCTCCGACATTCATCCCACATTTCTCCCAAGTGCTGACTTGAGGGAGCTACACATAAGGAGATGTTTAAGACAGATGATGGAAATATTTTTAATATTAACAACATCACCTGTATATTTATTGTTGTGATGAAAATTTTTATATTGGAAAAAAATGTTAGCTAACCAAATGGCAATAATGCTGTACCTGCTTCAAGAGACTTGGTACAGCACTAATTTAATACTATGACAACTTTTTCATTCACACACAATGCTAACCTCTTTTCTCTTTCCAAAACAGAACCCAGTCCTGTGTTTGATCTTCACATTGCAAATACCACTAATACCACAGTAGCTTTGAAGTGGAATAATAATGATTCAAATGCTTCTAATTACATGTACCGAGTACAAATTGGTGTTTCTACCAGGATGAAATCTTCTAATACCACCAGTATTGTATTTAAGAACCTGGAACCTGGAACATCATACACTTTCAAAATCTATCCAGTAGCAGCTGATAATAACACATCTGGAGAACTAAAGGAGATTATCGTTTTTACAAGTAAGTGTACTAAATTGTGCGGTGATACATATTCACTGTGGCATTTTTAAAAACACAGATAGGTAGGTAGCTAGGTTGGTAGATTTCCTGTCAACTGCTGTTCTAAAGTATACTGTGCAGATTAGTAGCCATTTATAGCCTTTATCATTCAATCATTTTAAAAATCACCTTTTAAATTTTACATTTGCAGCCATCACTGTTTTAGAATATTCCATAGTTTAAATATGTGCTGTGTGCAATACTTCCTTTTTTCTGTCCGAAATCTCTGATTACTCAGCTTCATTTGATAGGCTTTTATCAGAGGGTGGGGAGGGAGATGTCTGACTTTTTCCACGTCATGCATCATTTTAAGCATTTCTGTCCTCATTTCTTTGTTTTTAACACTAAATAGTTCTTTTCCTCATCGGGCAGCTGCCCTGTTCCCTTGATTATTTCTGTCCCCCTTTCTGTTCTCTTTTCAGTTCTCCTACCGTGCTTCACTGTTGGCCATGCCGGCCAAATTTGATGGGAGATTGAGTTTAACAACATCTAGAAGGCCACATATCTTCCAGTTCCCCATGTTTTAGAAAGATTGATCCACAAGTCAAAATAGGCTTCATGCCCCTGCTGTATTGGACCTCACACAGTCAGAAGGGTGCTGCAGGCACAAATGTATATACACCCTGCTCCTAAGGCAGTTTATTTGGATCTCTTGCTGAATCAATATTTTCCTTGTATTTGGGATGACATTATGCCTTGCAGTCTTTCCTGCTGTACATGAAAATCTGTACAGTTTTCAGCTACCAAATACACTAACAGAGGTATCCATAGGAAGCTGCGCTCAATTTACATCCTTTCAGTTTTAATAGGAGTTCTGAAATAGTAGCAAATGAATTAATCTATGTGATAAGTAAAACAAAATATGTCTTTTAAAGCAGTCTCCTAGGACAAGTTTGCAAAATATACTCTCTTGAGGTACAAGAAATAAGAGGTGGTAGTATTTGAACATATTAAAAGCTTCTCTATTCAATTAAGTTAATTTGATATTCTTTTTACAAAGCAGTTCTGAGCTCCAGAATGAAAAGCAACAGTTTATCTATATGCTCTCTCTTTCCAAATATCGTTATCATAGAATCATAGAGTTGGAAGAGACCACAAGGGCCATGCAATCCAACCCTCTGCCATGCAGGAACTCTCCATCAAAGCATCCCTGACAGATGGCCATCCAGCCTCTGCTTAAAGACCTCTAAGGATGGAGACTCCACTACACTCCGAGGGAGTGTGTTCCACTGTCGAACAGCCCTTACTGTCAGGAAGTTCCTCCTCCAAATTATGATTCTGTCATTCTAACAGTTATAGGCACCAGGTTGAAGTAGTATTGCCATGGCTTCTTAGAACAGCTATTATCTCAGGAAGTTCCCACACCTTCTTAGATACAGCTTGTTTCTCCCTCAATATGAATGAAAACATTTCTTCCTTTAATAATTAAAATAGCATAGTAATGAACCTGAGTAATGAACTGTGTTTTTAAACTTTCATAACAAACAGGGTGACCTGTGTGTAAGGGTGTAACGTAAAAAATTGATTTCTTATGAAGCTAAGCTAGTCTGGGTCTGGGCAGTGGATGGAAGAAAGCTCTGAATAGTATCTTGAATTCTGACATAGATGTATAGGATATAAATAAGTAAGAAATTTCTCCTAATTCTGTGATAATCATTAGAATGCTTTCTATCTTTTCCATTTTGGTTTGTTTCTGTTATATATGTGGACTGATATTTGTTGGATCTTATATTCCTCTCGGAAATCAATTGAAGATTTTCCCTGTTTAGCTGCACAGATATGACTTTGTGTATTATTCATGTTGGTTCCAACAAGAAAATAAGTCTAAACCAAGAGTTCTTAATCAAGAAGCCCCAGTGGATAGTGAAAGGCTTCAGGGCAGTCTGTGAACTGTTTTGTTGTTTGTTTTTTCAATTTCTATCCTGTTACTTTGGAAATTATATTTAAGTACTTTTTTCTTGGGAAGGGGTCCATAGCTTTCATCAGATTTTCAAAACTCTCTGTTAAAAGTTATAAAACATGAATAAAAAAAGAGTAAAACCACAGGTAAAACAAGCATGCAAAAATTATTTTTCATTTGGTTCATATTTTGAAATTTTGTGAGTGAGTTTTATTACTTTGGAAATGAAACAGGACATCTGTTGTGTCTAATATTCTTTAAAACAGCAATTCTTAACCTATGGTCCACTGATCCCCAGGGGTCAGGATTTGCAAAGGCTTGAAGAAATGTTATCAGCCCTCAGATGAAAGGCTAGAAAGTCCTGGAATGGGGTGGGGGGAGAAGGAAGAGGAAGAAGAGAAGGAATGTGGATGGGAGAGGGCAGCTGACAGTGCCACCCGCTTCATACAGCTTTTTACGACTTGTATACAACTGGGAAGAGGATTGGCCAGGAGGGCAGGCATCCAGACCACTTTCTGTGGACTTTTCTGCCCCATGGGTGCCCGCTTCTGGGTGGCATCACCACCCTCGGGCCACCAGTTATCCTCCTGCTGGGCTCAGCACTAAAAAGTGGAGAATGAAAGAGAGATGGGAGGAGGAGAGTGAGAGAAATTCTGCTCTATCCATGTGGGTATTCTATGTCTCTATCAACCCATTTGTGAGTGTTCCCCTCATCCCCACACTCACTGCTCTCTGACTGGAAAAAAAAACTGTACTGTGCAAAATGACAGGCTTTGGGGCAGCCAATGTGCATTGAACTGGAGGGGAAGGGAAACTGACTGGCACTATGAGCAAGGGAGTGTATTGCATTTCTATGTGCTTATGCTCACATTTGTGTGGGGTCTGCCTTCAGGATCCTCTTTCCCCCTTAGGCAACCCTAAAGTGAATCTATCACGGTTCTCTTGGCAAGATTTGTTCAGAAGGCATTAACTTTTACCATCTTCTGAGGGTGAGAGGGTGTGACTTGCCCAAGGGTTTTCAGTTGATTTCCATGGCTGAGCAGAGATTTGAACCCTGGTATCAAGATTCATAGTCCAGTGTTCAAACTACTACACTGCACTGGTTCTGTCCAACAAGATATAATTGGCATAAAATAAACTTCTTACGATGTTTCATTATATCTTATATCTCTTCACTTTGTGTAACAGAAGGCAGATCATGTTTTGACAAGCAAATCCATATACAATTACATACTGGACAAACTTATAGAAATATACCTCTGAATAGATGAAACCAGTGCAGCTACCATATTTCCCCGAAAATAAGACAGTGTCTTATATAAATTTTTGTTCCCAAAGAAGGGATGTCTTATTTTACCATGAAGAAAAATTCACATTTATTGTTGAACAAAATAAATTGAACATTTATTATATACTGTATATATATTTATATACAAAAACTTTGCTAGGTCTTACTTTCAGGAGAGACCTTATATTTAGCAATTCAGCAAAACGTCTACTAGGTCTTATTTTATGGGGATGTCTTATTTTTAGGGGAAACAGGGTATTTATATAAACCAGTACAGCTACTTGTTGTGCTACATTTACTGTTATAAGTAAAAATATGTCTCCAGTGAAATTTAAATATGCTTCGGTAATTTTTATTTTAATGATACAACTCCTAATAAAAGGGGAATTTTTTGTAAATCAAGCTGCAATTCCCTTTATATCTGTTCTGGCAGTGCCATCTAAAATTGAGAAATTTAATTCCATTGAAGCAGACATATCCTTTTCCCCTCTCTTAAACAGAACCCAGTCCAGTTTCTTATCTCCATGTTGAAAATATCAGCACTACTACGGTAACTTTAAAGTGGAACAACAGTGATCCAAATGCTTCTAACTATACTTACCGAATACAAATAGAAGGAAATGGTACTTCCACAAATGAATTTTCTAATACTACTAGTATAGTAGTTAGGAACCTGGAACCTGGAACACCATATACATTCAAAATCTATCCAGTTGTATCTGATAATAACACTGTGGGAGATTTGGAGGAAATAACCGTTTATACAAGTAAGTATATTCAGATGTGTAATTTCTAATCACCATATATTTTGTACTATAGAGTCACTGGAAAGCAAAGGAGAAATTATTCCACAGGACTGAAGACAGGCAAGGGCCCTGGGAGCCATTGAACCAATTTAGTATCAAGACTGCTCAGAAATGCAGGATCTTGAGAATTTCAGATCCAAAAGTTAACATTGTACACAGTGGAGCACAGTGGAGCAATCCCAAGGCAGGCAGGGACCAGGAGCAAGGTATTAGCTGGTATCCGGCAGTCAGTAGTACAGGAGTTTAGGTCAAGAAGCAAACTAGCTTGTTCCAGAAATGAACAGAGTTCAGCTGAAAGCCTGTGTTGTTAGATTGTGCCAAGGTGCAAATGGTTCTTCTTCGTGGTCTCTGCGAATCACACAAATGAGTTTTAATGCGCCTGCGCATTGAGCTCCGGAACTGTTTAAATCCGCTAGGGAAGACTTTTTTTGCAGTATCCCTGCTCACCCTATATGTAAGGCCCTAGCCTTCCCGCTCTTTCAGTTCCATTTTGTCCGCCATGCAGAGCAGCGTCTTGAAACCTTGCAGAATCGCTTTTTTTCTCACTGGCTGACCCTTGCTCTCCTTGACCACTCTCCGCTTCTCGATTTGGAATGGTAACTTCTAGGCTTACGGTTTGACACGGACTGTCTTGGATTTTGCTACTGATTGTCAAGCCCTTGCGGCTGGCCCCTCGCAGCCTCTTTCTTTCCGGGCAGCAATGTCCTTGCACTCTTTTAAGAAGTGTACTCAATGTGAGGGAAAACTTCCATCCAAAGATGGCCACTCTAAATGCCTCTTATGCCTCGGCCCAGAACATAATGTCTGTGCCTGCTCCCATTGTAGGGCATTTACTCCGCAGGCACGCAAGAATAGAGAGGCATGTCTAAACTCCCTTCTCTACACTAAAATTCTGGGGGGACCCTCCAACTTCAGCGCCCCAAAAACAGGATGAGCCCAGGAAGTCACTTCGAAGATCTCCCCCGAAACAATGTAAGAGGTCCGTGGAGACGGCCTCTGCTGCAGCTATGTCTCCCTCACTGGATGCTTCTGACCCCAAACGCAAGAAAACTGCTCCTTCAGAGCCGAAATGATACAAGTGTTCTGCCCGCTCTAAGCCCTAGGGCTCTTCCCTGGTGGTGCAGTGGTTAAATGCCTGTACTGCAGCCACTCACTCAAACCATAACATTGTGAGTTCAAGACCAGCAAAAGGGCTCAAGCTCGACTCAGGCTTGCATCCTTCTGAGGTTGCTAAAATGAATACCCAGATTGTTGGGGGCAAGTAGCTTACAGTTGTAAACCGCTTAGACACTCCTTAGGCGGTATGAAGCAGTATATAAATGAAGCTGTTCGTTTGTTTGTTTCTCAAATCAAACCTAAAAAGGACAAAAAGGATTAAAAAAACCTTTTCCAAAGTCCAGGGGTCCTGAGAAGGACCTACCCCATCTGCCTCTCCCGACACCAGAACCATCCACTTCTGTGCTGCCGGATCTTTCCCGAGACCGAGATTCCCACAGTACTGGACGGACTCCTTTGGACTCAACCAGATCCCGTGATCAGCACCCAGCTTCTGATACCGATGGCAGGCGCCCTGCATCTGACCTCAGGTCCCCAGACCAGACTGCCTCTCGATACTACTCCTGGGATGATACCGACGGTGTTGTGTCCCCACCCCAGAAAAACCTTCACCTTCATCGCACTGTTGCCTTAATCCACCAACCACCCAGAGAGAACACTCATGATACTACCACAGTGCCTGATACTGACTTCTGCCTACCCCCCAGTTCGGGCTCCCAATCCCCAACTCCAATGCCAACCGCTAAATCCCGTTACCGGGCCCACTCTCGGGATCGCCTTTCAGCTTCTTCAGGGGACTTTGATCTTCTTGATGATTATGAAGACGACGCCTATGCCCATGATTACGTAAAACTGACTCATTGAGATCTCATCTTCGATGACCACTCAGGCATATAGTATCTTCCTCTGGACCCTTCGGAAGTGAGGAATGGATGCTTCCTTGCAGATTATCGCTCCACACACTCTGCTTCGCCTCGTGGGGCCCCACCTTCACAGACTGCTAATTCATCGGCCCAGTCCCACCTTTTCCACACCTCAGCTTCCAATCCCCTCCTATCTGCGGCTGCAGCTGGCGCACACCACTACCCTACACCTGACAGGTCCCGGCGCCGATCTTCATCCCCACATCGGCCTCATCACGCCAGCTCCTGGCGACGATCTCCATCTTCATCCTCCAGTTGCTCTCCTCAGGCCAGCTCCCAGTGACGATCTCCATCCCTGCGCCAGTCTCCTCGGGCCAGACCAGGCACTCTCGATCTTGCTCGATTCCAGTTCAGATGTTCTTACCAATAGACATTCTGGCCAGCACCCATTGAAAGTCCATGAGGCTTCCTCCTCTACAGATGACATGAAATCATTTGCAGAACAGGTGATATGGATGGGCAATGCCCTCCACATTGAAGTTTTCCACACTGATGCAGAAGCTTTGGACCCTGTTGACCAACGGGTGCACGGCAAAGTGCCCACACCGGCGTCAATCTCATTTTTGCCTTCCATGGCCAAAATCACAAAGAGGTCCTGGGCCACGCTAGCCACTATCCCTTCTACATCTAAAAAGTCTGACCATCTTTACAGAATTACTCCATCTGATCAGACCTGGCTTTTTGAGCACCCACATCCAAACTTGGCAATTGTGGAGGCCTCGCAGGTTCACTTCACTCCAAAGACTGTGTCTGCTCCAAATGATAATGAAGGGCATAAACTGGATACTGTGGCTAGAAAGATCTATGACTCAGCAATCTTAGACCTTAAGGTAGCTAATTATGCGGCTTGTATGGCTGCATACCAGCAACCTCCCTGAGGAAAAGCGGAGACTTGCAATGGCCCCATTCTTTAGCAGTGCACCAGATTACCTCAGCAAGACATTCTGCAGACTGCGCAGCAAAGGTGCTTGCATCCTCTATTGCCTTGCATCGACGTGTATGGCTGCAGTCATTGGACCTTACCATCCAAGCTAAAATGGCCATTGAAGACCTCCCCTTTGATGCCTTAGAGCTGTTTCATAAAGAAACTGATGACAAGCTGGACTGTAAAAACAAAATGAGGAACACAGCCCAAAAATACAGTACGTCCTCTTCCCCTCGGTGTACGTTCCACCGCAGTTCCGGTTGGCAAAAAGGGCCGTACCCCTCTGGCCAGTTTAAACCTTATGACCAACAGCGTCAGCGCTTCCTGTCGCACTCTTCAACTTCCTTGGGCAAGTGCCAGTCATCTCAGTCCCAATACAAGAAGTCCTTCCGTAAAAAGGACTCTGACCTTTCTGCGCACCTCACCCCCTGCTGACCCTTCGGGGATAGGCTAACCACCTTTTACCATTCTTGGGAGGCTATTACATCTGACTCTTGGGTCCTTACCATTGTCTGGAGGGTTTATGCCCTTGAGTTCCAAGACCTTCCCCCAACTGGAATGAAGCTGATAACTCCCCCTTCAGACACCCTTCTAGACGAGGTGCGCACTCTGTTGCAAAAAGGGGTCATTGAACCTGTGCCTCCTTCTCAACTCTCTCGTTTTTTCTCGAGATATTTCTAATCCCTAAACCTGATGGGGGCTTGCGCCCTATTTTGGACTTACGCTCTTTTAACTCTTTTATCTCCTACAAGCGCTGGTAACACTGGCTTCCATTCTCCTGTTATTACAGCCTGGCGATTGGTTCACTACCCAGGATGTAAAGGATGCTTAGTTTCATATAAGCATCAGGGATGGACATAGTCGTTTCCTGGCCTTTGCCATGGGCTCTTGTTGCTTCCAGTTCCATGTTTTGCCCTTTGGCCTTGCCATGCCCCCCCCCCCGAATATTCACCAAACGTTTGGCAGTCATCACCGCTTACCTGCGTCAATGTGAGGTGTCTGTCTTCCCTTACCTAGACGATTGGTTGTTGGTGGCGACATTCAGAGACCTCCTGCTCCATCACATAGACCTCATCATCACACTTCTCAATTCCCTAGGCCTCCTCCTCAACCACAAGAAGTTGCATGACACCCCGGCCACATCAGTCCGCTTCATAGGCGCCCCTATGGATTCCACCACTGCAAAGGCTTACCTTCCGCCAGACAGATTTCAAAAGCTCAAGTGCGCAATTCGTGCCTGTCTCACCAATCGACGAATCAGAGCTTCCACTGTTCAAGTCACCCTCAGCCACCTGGCATCAACCACTTATGTCACCCCCTAGGCATGCCTCCATCTCCGTCCCCTCCAGTCACAGTTCCTCTCAGTATTCAACCCTGCCATGGATCATTCCCAAATGTAGCTCACGATACCCAGACCAGTAGCTCATTCCCTCCATTGGTGGCTGGACTCAAGCAATGTGTGTACCGGTGTCCTGTTTGCCCCCACGCCACCTCAGTGAACCATTACAACAGATTCTTCCCTGGCAGGGTGTGGTGCTCATTCTGACGGCCTCTCAGTCCACGGTCAGTGGTCATCCCAGGAGCGTCCGCTGTACATAAATGCCTTAGAGATGTTGGCTGTGCACAAGGCTCTCAAGTCTTTCGAGGCCCTTCATCACAAGGTCGTCCTGCTCCTCACCAACAATACCACGGTAATGTATCATATCAACAAGAAGAGCGGGACACGGTCCTCTACACTTCTTCATCTCACCATTCAGATTTGGGACTGGTGCATCTAACGAGAGATTCTGCTTCAAGCAGTTCACCTCCCAGGAGACAAGAACGTCCTGGTGGACAGGCTAAGCAGATCCCAAAGGTCCTACCACAAGTGGAGGCTTCATCCTCAAGTGGTGGCATCGCTCTTCGCTCTCTGGGGAACCCCAGAGGCCGACCTCTTCGCCTCCCATCACAATTGGCACTGTCACCAATTCTGCTCCAGAATCCAGTCGAGGGGATCCAAAGGAGATGCCTTCCTCTTCCAATGGTCCCACAAGCTCCTCTATGCCTTCCCTCCTTTCCCGTTGATCACCAGAGTGATTTCCAAAATGATTCATGCCAAGTCAAATGCCATCCTTGTCACCCTGTGGTGGCCCCGTCAGCCTTGGTTTGCCCCACTTCTCCGCCTCTCCAGGCAATACCGACGTCTCCCTTCTCACCCCGACTCTACACAACGGCAGGGTTCATCACCCAGAGGCCAACACACTCAGTTTGGTGGCTTGGAGGATCCGTCCTTAGCTGACCTCTCCACGCCAGTCCAAGACGTTATCCGAGCCGCTCGTAAACCTTCCACCCAAAAATCCTATTCTTTAAAATGGAATAAATTTTTGTCCTTCTTTACCTCTTTGGGCCTCCAGGTTAGTGTCGCCATCGGACTGGATTTCCTCAATTCTCTGGCGCAGTTGGGCCTATCCATCTCCTCATTGAGGTGTTTCCTATTGGTGATTTGTGCCCATTTTGACTTTGGGAGACGCCCTTCATTCTTCACGCAACCCCTAGTCAAGAACTTTTTCAAGGGACTGACTAACCTCTACCCACCTATGACTCCACCGCCCCCCCCCCCCCGAGCCTCGACCTTGTTCTTTCCGCCTTGTTGTCAAGACCATTTGAACCGTTGGCTACCACAGATCTCCACTTACTCACGTGGAAAGTTGCCTTTTTGGTTTCCCTCACCTCTGCCCGCTGAGCAAGTAAGCTGTGTGCCCTCTGGGCAGACTCTCCCTTTCTCAATTTTTTTGAGGACAAAGTTGTTCTGAGACCTGATATTTCTTTTCTGCCAAAAGTTGTCTCAGCTTTCCACTTGAACCAAGATATAATCTTGCCCACTCTTGCTCCCCAGCCCACCACGGACTTTGAACACTGCCTTCACTCTTTGGACGTTAGGCGGGCTCTCTCCTTTTATGTCCACCAAACTTCCAGTTTCATGTGTACTAGGTTGTTTGTCTGTTATTCCTCTTCCAAGTTGGGACACCCTGTATCCCCCCAAAAAGTTCTCCAAATGGATCACAGTGACGATCCGCCTTTGTTATGACTTCTCAGGGAAGATCCCTCAGCTCACCTCAGAGCCCACTCTACCAGGGCGGTAGCTGCCTCTTCTGCTTTCTTGTCTGGCATCCCGTTGGAACAGATCTGCCAAGCAGCAGTTTGGTCCCAGCCCCTCACCTTTGTAAGACATTACAGGCTCGATACCAGAGACAGACAGGAGGCCAGCTTTGACAGGGCTGTCATCCTCTCAGGGATGCACTAAGACCCTTCCTCCCTTTCTTTATGACATGTTAAAAAAAAGTTTGTTTGCACATTCTCTGATGTTTCTCTTAGAAAAAGTTCATTCATGTTTCATCACTTCTGGTCATGTTATGTCAAGGATGATGGGAGTTGCAGCTTGTCTTATACTTGCTTGAACTCACCACCTTGTTATGCAGCGGAACAGACCAGCTTTGATCTGTGGTTGTTGCTTCTTCCAAGCACGCAGAGCTTCTGAGATTAGGCTGAAAACCTTGACAAACTCTTTCAGCCTTCTCGCTCCTCTCTGAGAGATGTCTTCAAACGTCTCCTTGGATCTGGTAGCGATTGTATCTTCTCTCTCTCACAAGATTCCAGGCAACACAGTAGACTTGTACAAAAGATCTACTTTATTTAACTATATACACTAAATGCCCTTCACCATACAATCTTTGCTATATAACTCTATACAATGCTCAGTTCAACTATTCTCTACTATACTCTACAACACTTCACTATACTCCACACTACTCCACAACACATTGGTATACAGTGTCATCATTTATAGTCACTTGTGGGTGTTTTACACATTCTGATTGGTTCACAATGTTCATCCCATACTTAAGTCCAACCCAAGTATTTCATCATACTGTCTTGTACCTTAATTGACTCTCAGGTGTTGCCAATATGTATCTTGTCATTTATCCTTGGCATATGTCCTTGGCTCTCAGGACTTCTAAATTACATTATCCTTTTCACCTGTGTAACTTCTCAATTGTTTTTGCTTAGTCATTTTGACTTTCACATACATATTTGATTTCTACTGTATATCCCATGTTGCATTTTCCTTAACATGTTATATTTTGGCTTTCTTTCCTACTTCCATTTGGGGACACTCCCTCCTCCGTTCTCCTAAGCTTGCTAATCTACCCATTTGTGTGATTTGCAGAGACCACGAAGAAGAAGAACAGGTTGCTTACCTGTAACTGTAGTTCTTGGAGTGGTCATCTGCGATTTCACCCAAATCCCGCCCATCCTCCCTGCAGTTGTGTCCCACTCACTTCTTCTGGTCTGCTTCCTTTGCTGCGGACCTTTGGAACTGAAAGAGCGGGAAGACTAGGGCCTTATATATAGGGTGGGTGGGGCTACCGCCAAAAAAATCTTCCCTAGAAGTTCTAAACAGTTCCAGAGCTCAATGTGCAGGTGCATTAAAACCCATTTGTGTGAATTCACAGATGACCACTCGAAGAACTACAGTTACAGGTAAGCAACCTGTCCTTTACTCCTGAGAAGTCTCTTACTTCTGATGAAATTCCTTACTCCCAAGGAGCCTGGTTATTGACACACATACCAGTCTGTACCAGTACCTGATATCAGGATTCCCTAGTATTTCATCTCCTTCTCACCCCTGCTGCCCCACAGCAACTCAGTTATTTTATAGAAATATCTGATGCATTCTGAAGCAGACAGCAGTCAAATGATCTCATGTTTCTGGTATCTGGATCCCTATCACCAAGCTGCTCTAATGTTAATGCAGAAAGACATATGTTAGTTTGAGCCCATTGTAAAGAGAGATGGTTGGGAGGCTTTGTTCTTTGCCTGCCAGTTTCTGTGGAAGGGGTACAGTATTGTACTCCCATTGACTTTTGTCTCTTAGCACAAATACACAAGCTGCTGAGGATATGGTCCAACGTGGCTTTGTATGGTTGCCATTCTTTGTTTAGGTTAGAATGTAGCAGTCAAATCCTGGCCTTTCAAAAAAGTTAACAAATTCTAGCAAACCATTTTTACTGCATAGTTTTCATTTTTATTTTTCATATTTAATGCCCTACTTTTCTTCCAGCTAGTTCAGACCCATGCATAGCAGACTGAATTCCAAATTAAGCTACGTTTCCTCTAGCCTGGTTTCAATGGGAGTGGGTTCCTTGAATTGATGGAATATTCCTCCACATGAACCTTCATGTAGGTCAACACTACTATTGTGAATGTAGGCTTACATTTAAATGTAACTATATTTAAAAAAAAGAAGGAAAATAATTAGGAGCTTCCCTGAAGATTGTACTTGTAACAATAATAAACACAGAAGAATAAGTTGTAAGAATAATAAATAAACATTTCAGATTTTAATTATGTCAGTTTGGCCTTATGTGTTCCTTTCTCTTATTTTCAAACCATCTCCTGCTGCCTCACTTTACCTCTGATGCTTCTCCAGTTGATGTCTGTGATTCTACTGCTGTTTGTATAAAAACAGACAAACAGGCTTTGTACAAAAATGGACAAACAGGCTTTTGCAGCAGGCTAGGCTGCCCCCCTCCCTGCTTTCTTTTTATGGCAAGCTAAGACATCTTTATGCAAGCAGGCTTTTAATATATAATCGTATCAGTGTAGCTTTTATATATGGGATGTGTGTTTTAGTTATGCTTTTTAACTTCTGTATATTTTAATATAATTTTATACTGTTTTTAAGAAGATTTTAATTGTTCTAAATTTTTATTGTAAAGTTTTTTAATGTTTTTATTTGTGAGACACCTTGGGTCCCTTTTTGGGAGAAAGGCAGCATACAATTAAAATATATAAATAAATAAAGGAAGTAAGCAGAGCAGAGATGTGGCATGCTTGTTCTTTTACAGTTTATACTGGTCATATTCTCCTGAATACTTACTAAAGATACTCGTTGGAATTCATTATCACACTTATGGATGCATAACCTAGAGTTACACATCCGTAACTGATTCATATTCACATTCCCTGTTGCCATGATTGTACAAGTCCCCCAGTCCAGCTTCACCAGGCAGCACCCATTGGAAGGAATTGAGGTCTTTTCCCTTTACAGCTCAGCATACTGACGTTCTTGTTCACAATTGGTGGTGTGAAGAGGAATTATGACAGGGATTCAACTTCTGATTCACACTGGAGATTGTTGAAGGGACGGCACAGAAACATCAGTCTGCTGCACCCTAATCAAAAGGTGAACAGAACTCCATTGGCTCACAATGTCTGCTGCCCAGTGAAAAAGGACTGGAGGGGTCAGGCCAGGAGATGCTACTTATGTATATTTAACAGAGGGGTGAAACAGACTGCCCCAGAAGGGTGAATTGGAGCCACCCTGGAGCTGCACGGTCCAGAGCCATAGCAAGCACATGTGGCCCCAATCCACCCCGCTGCTGGCACAAATAATGGAAAAGATCTCCTTTTTGGGCTGCCTTAGGCAGTCCCGGTGCATCCCCAGGGTGGCTTCTGGGCACTCTGGGGGCATGTGCCATCAAAACACCACATCCATAGAGGGACTGGAAGCCGCCCCCGTGTGATTGCCCATGACATCCGGGTGTCTTGGAGCTGTGTTTTGTCAAAATGCCACGCCCTCAAGATTCCCAAAAGTCACACTGGGTGATCACACAGTGGCAGCTTCCAGCCCCTCTGGGGATGTGGTGTTTTGACGACACATGCCCCCAGAGTGCCCAGAAGCTGCCCTGGGGTTGCGCCATCAAAATGCCACACCTCCAAGTCACCCAGAAGCTGGTTTTTCTGGCCCTTCTGTTCAGCCCCTTCATAGCTGATCTAGGATCTTGGCTCCTATCTTTGTTAAAATATTTTTGCAAAAGTATATCAAAAATGTTAGGTAGCGTACAGTAATAACAGTTTACACCATTTAAAATGATTTAAAACTTTTTTCCTTGCTACATTTGGAGGACAGCAGCTGACAAAGGAGAATGTTTTATGTTAAAAATGGAGACTGAAAGATGGCTAAGATGATTGAAAGAAAATGGATTTTAGATATCAAAAATATCTCCTGAATTCATATCAGTCTACTTATCCATTAATGTTAATTGTCAATTGTGTAAGAAGTTGTTTGCCCAGTAGTAAGTAAATTAGGAAAGCATGTCCAACATAAGTGAAAATAGCTACTTGCAAGTCACATTTATCATGTTGAAAATATTGTATGCAAGAAAATACTGTATTAGCTAACCACATTATTATCTAATGAATCTGTGGTAGGACCAAACCACAGGGCAATAATACTTTAATTCATGAACTCTTTCTTAATCAGGGCCTAATCCAGTTTCTGACATCCACTTTGAAAACATCAGCAGCACAGCAGTGAATTTAACATGGAAAAATGGTGACCTACATGCTTCTAATTACACTTACCTTGTACAAGTAGAAGGAAGTGGTAATACCTGGAATGAATCTTTTGATACCACTACTGCAGTAATTCAGAACTTGGAACCTGGAATAATGTACACATTCTGGATCTATCCAGTAGCAGCTAATAATACTGTAGGAGAGCCAAGCAATATAACTGCTAATACAAGTAAGTAAATAAAATTAAATGATGTGCTAAATTCAGATTGTGATTTTTTTTTTACCACAGAAGTATTTTAGGATATCCACAGTGTAATCCTTCTGTTCACAAAGTTTGTAATTTGCTAGAGAACTACAGTAGTCCCTCTGGATTCGTGGGGGATGCATTCAAACAAAAACATTAAAAATAAAGTTTAAAATTCTTTGAAAACAAAAACTTAAACAAAATCTTAAAAGATTCAAACAGTATAAAACCATTTTATGTACATTTTGGAGACTAAATGACACAGAGGCTGTACAGACCAGCATTATATGCTGGCCTCGGGGCAGAGTGGGGGCGATGCACACCCCAACCCTGCCCTGACACCACCATCATACTGTGTGCCCAACCACACGGCAAGTAGTATCCTAGCACTCCTTTTGCACTGTATCCATATGACACAATGCCAAAAGGAATGCCAGAAAGTGCCACCACAAGCAGCAAAGGCACTTTTTCCTTAGAGTGAAAAGGAATGGCATTTTGCCATTCCTTTTTGCATCAGGGAAAGACCAGAGCGAGGCTGTGGCATGTAGTTGCCACAGCTCTAATCCTGCGTTGAAAGGAGTGACAGCAGGCTGCTCCAAAGCGGCAATCTGTTTATCCCTCAGTTCCAAAGGCTTTAATAAAAAATGATCATAATGAAACCAGCATTAGTGCCATTCAGACTTCCAAAATCAGTTCCCTCATCCCATATATGTTGGGGATACCAGTACAAGAACTTCTAGATTTGAGCTTCTTAATAAGTATGTTCTGTACACGTTGGCCCTCGAGGTAACTTTGCTCCAGGACTGAAAAGCATTTAGGTCTCTAAAGTATAAAAACTATATTTTTAATTGGGCCTAGAAGTGTACTGGAATCCAATGCAGATGACAAAGCACTGACTCAATATGTTCACACCACCCAGTCCGTATTGAGCATTTGTTTGTCCTGTTTAGGACGAACTGAAGTTTTCAGGTTGTTTTCAAAAGATTTCCATTTACAACTGATTGCACTGGGCTGTCAGAGTGTAGATAGCTGTAGCAAGGCTATCTTGATCCACATAGGGGCAATAGCTGGTGTGTGTGTGTGGTCTGACGATAACACCCATAAACTGTATCTCTGTTCTGCCTGGTTTGAGACTCAGTTTATCAGCCCCCATCTAGCTAATTACCACATCCAGGCTGGTTTAAAACACTATAATCCCCACCTGGATTCAACAAAAAAGTGACTTGAGAATGGTTTGAAAGCCACAGCTGATGATAGCTCTTATCTCCAGATAACCTCACCCAGTGGTTTCATGTAAATCAGGAATGGGTATCACATGTTGTACTGCAACTATTAGCATTCCTATCAACTAACTGTGCTGGCTAGGGCAAATAGAAACTATGTTCCAAGAGTAATGTAAATGCTAAACAGCATGAAGGAGAAAATAGATCCCTATAGCATCCCAAAAAATAAAAAGGGCTAGAATAATAATCCAAGAGAGCCAGTGTGGTGTAGTGGTTTGAGTATTGGACTACAACTCTGGAAACCAGAGTTCGATTCCCAGCTCAGCCACTGGGTGACCATGGGCAAGCCACATAGTCTCAGCCTTGGGGGAAGGCAATGATAAACCTCCTCTGAACAAATCTTGCCAAGAAGATTCGATGATAGGTTCGCTTCAGGGTTGTCCTAAATTGGAAACAATTTGAAGGCACACACCAGCAACAACAGAATAATAATCCACCTACAGGAATCCACTGTAAAGTTTAGAACTACAACAAAATATTCCTGCAGACATTCTCCACTGCCTAGCCAGAAGACTATGGTTGATTGTATCAAGAGTTTCTAAGAATGCAAGCTAATCTCATTGCATCATTAACTTCTAAAAATCCAAGCCAGTTTGGCCAAGCCATTCAGCACACTCTTAATGCTTCTCTTTTCCTTGTATAGACCTTACCAGATGGGAGAAATTTCTCTTTATTGCAAATGGAGCCAATTGGAGCCAATTTGAATTCACGTGAATTTGCTAGTTTAGCAAATTTATGTGAATTCCAATTGCATTCGGAATGCGTTCAGAATGACTTCCCATTACCCGAAAATGACCCCCCGTTGCCCAAAATTGTGTGAGATAACCTAATACGCAATTACATGAAACCCCATGATTGCGTTCAGAATGACTTCCTTTTTGCCTGAAAGTGTGTGAGATGCTTTAATACGCAATAATGTGAAACCCCATGATTGTGTTCGGATTGCCATTGGATTATACTTCTACGTCTGATAAGGTCCTAAGAAATGTTAGTTTTTAATCCAGTCCCAAGTGGAAAATGTGATTCCAGTTTGTTTTCATTCATATTTTATTGGATTTTGTGTTCCTTTTACCATATTCATATATATATATATATATATATATATATATGAGATACTTGGGCAAGTTACATTTTTTCTGCCTTAGAAGAAGACAATGACAAACTCCTTTTGAACAAATCTTGCCAAGAAAACCCTAAGAGTCCCCTTAACATAATTGCTATAGGTTGGAAGTGACTTGAAAGCATGCAACAACCATTAAAATGTCATCTGATTTTTTGTGCTGATAAGAAGTATTAGAAGAAAATATTAGCTAACTAAATGACAGCAACACTTTATTTGTTAAGAGAGTTTTGGGTGCTTCACAAATTTATTATTGTGATAAGCTTTTCATACTTTGGAAACAACTGTTTTTTTTATCTCTACTAAACAGAACCCAGTCCAGTTTTTGACATCTATACTGAAAATGTCAGAACTAATTCAGTAACATTAAAATGGAATAACAGTGATCCAGATGCTTCTAACTACACTTACTGGATAAAAATAGAAGGAAATGGCACTTCCAAGATTGAAATTTCTACTACTATTAGTTTGGTAATTGGCAGCCTGGAACCTGGAACATTGTATAAATTCATCATCTATCCAGTAGCAGCTGATAATAGCACTGTTGGAGATCCAAATGATATAACTGTTTATACAAGTGAGTAAACTATGATAATGGGAATTAGCAATCATTGCATTTCTGTATTCTAAAGGTAAATCCCATATATTCAGATTAATGAGTCTCTGAATAATTAAGGAAATGTTAATATTAAAAATTATATGGTTATTTCCATGTCTTGTGTACAGGTATGGTATTTTTGGATATTTAAAAAACAAGAGTTTGGATCTACTTAGATAGGGCTGGATCAATTGTGGTCCTGTCTAATACTGTTAGACTACAATATCTTGTGTACAGGTATGGTATTTTGGGATATTTAAAAAACAAGGAGTTTGGGTCTATTTAGATAGGGCTGGATCAATTGTGGTCCTGTCTAATACTGTTAGACTACAACTCTGTATACCCTTGCCAGCATTGCTGAGGCCGAGGAATCATGCTAATTGCAGCCCAGCAACATCTGGAAGGCCACAGGTTGCCTATTCCTGGTTCAAAAGCATTGTTTAAATTATAGCATAGGAACACAAGCATAACATCCATGTTGTTTAGGTAAAGGTTTCTCTCATCCAGTATCCTGTACATCACATTAGCCAGCCATATGCTTCCACAAAACTTATAAGCGGGGTTTATAAGTAATATTCCTTCCCTTTTATTCCTCCTTCAGCTTTTCTGCAGTCCCTTTATCATTCAACAACTGTCCTACTTGTTCGGCTAATGATATAAAAGTTCCTTTTTTGGACTGCAATTTCCAGCATTCCATTTGCATGAGACAGGAGAGACCTTGGAAAAAATTATTTTTTTAGATGTCAGGTCCTAGAATTTTCTAGCCAGCATGCCTATTCCCCATGTTGCCTAGAGCATTCTGAGAGTTGTATTCCAAATAGTAACGTTTATGCAAAAAAAAAATTGATTTCAGTTTGTCTCCTTTGACGACTTCTTCTTCTTCTTCTTCTTCTTCTTATTATTATTATTATTATTATTATTACTATTACCTCTTCCCCTTTCCCACCACCTTTCCCTTTTCCATTTATGTTGTCTTTTAGACTGTAAGCCTGTGGGCAGGGATCTGTCTAACTATAAGATTCTATGTACAGCACTGTGTAAACTTACGGCGCTATATATATAAAATTATTATTATTAACCTTTATTTATATAGCGCTGTAAATTTACATAGTGCCATACATACAATCTTAAAATTAGATGGGAAAAGAGTCTAATAGAATTTCCTAGCATTGAGCCAGTGCAGTTAAAGTGGTCTCAAACTGGATTATTTCTACAGTGTGTTTTGGATCTTAGAGTCAAAGTACATCCCCAGAAACATAAAGTTAGGTGCTGTTTGAATTCTTTCCATATACAGAGTGAAAGCAGTTGTACAGGAACACTGTTGTCTAATAAAGCTCATTTAAGTTAAAACCACTGTTTTACTTAAAGAAAGCCAAATCACCTCATTCTTCCAATTTATGTAGAACTTCATTAAGTCAGGCTTCAGCTAAACAAAGAGATAATCTACAGAACCACAGAGCACACCTTCACATATAAACAGTCTGAAACACCAAATGGGACAACTGATGGAAGATCATTGATCATAATATTAAAAAGAATTGGACTATTTACACTCCCCTAAAATATTTTGATATTGTCATTACTCTCATGTTTCTTTTATCATATTTAGTCATGTTTGGATTCTTCATGCTGGATTCTTTTCCTATCATTAATGCAAATTACCTCAGCTGAAATTACCTTATCTTGAGTAAATGAACAGAGCAGATATGGGGTGGATGCATTCTTTGTAAGAGGGTCAGTATAATTGAGGATGTTAATTCATCTGCTGCATATGAGAATATGGATTCTTAAGTTGACAGAAAATTAATTGCAGGTATCAAGAACAATCACCTAAATTTTTATTGCTATGATCTTTCTTTGACAGAACCTGATCCAGTTTCTGACATTTTTATTGAAAGTTTAAGTTCCACAGCAGTGAATTTAACCTGGAAAAACAATGACTTACATGCTTCTAACTACACATACCGAATAGAAATAAAGGGAAATGGTACTTCCAGGGATAAACTTTCTGATACTACCAGTAAAGAAATTAGCAGTCTAGAACCTGGAACATCATATACATTCAACATCTACCCAGTAGCACCTGATAATAAAACTTCAGGGGACTTAAACAATGTAACTATTTATACAAGTAAGTACTGTATGTTAAAAGTGCTTCTTGATTTCAGTTCAGTGTATTTCTGCACCATGAAGGTACATTCCGTAAATTCACAGTGTGGAGATGTACAATGTACTTGACCAGAAGATGATTACTGTAAGTAGGCAGTATCCCCAAATTGTGCCCTTTAAGGGATTTTACCATTAGCTCCCAGAGTCCCGGACTATTGACCAACAAGACTGAGGCTTCTGGGAGCTGAAGTCCAAAATCTGTTGAAAAGCACAATTTGGGGACCACTGCTCTAAGGGAAGAGTTTGCAATTATTTAGAAACTTATTTAAGATATGTATAAATGAATAGAGTAGATACGGTGTTGACTCTTCATGGTTCTTATACATTGCTCCCCTCTATAATTATGTGTATTAAACATACTTACTGCCTTGCTACATATAGGAATATCTTTTAAAAAATATTTTTCATTCACATGCAATAAAGTTTTAAGCATAAAACAACACAGAACAACAACTAACATATAAACCCCTTAATCCCCTTCATCTAAACTACAAACTTATATGGGAAGGAATTTTTTTAGGAAACAAAACCTTTGTTATAAATATGTAAAATAAACTTAAAGCAGTTGATAGAATTGATTGCAGACATTAAAAACATCCCCTGAATTCATCCTATGCTACTTACCCAGTAAGTTTAATTATTTTAATTGGTTCTCTAATAGGTTGTTTGACAAGTTAAGTGGAAAGGGTAGAAATGCCACACGGACTGAGCATTCACAGCTAACCAATCTCTGTTGGTACCACATAGCAGCTTGATAATGTTTTAATTCACTCTTTCTTTCTTGAGCAGGACCCAGTCCAGTTTCTAACATTTATATTGAAAGCATCAGCACCACAACAGTGAATTTAACATGGAAAAATAATGATCTGCATGCTCCTAGCTACACTTATCGAATACAAATAGAAGGAAATTACCCTGTTGGGAATGAATCTTTTGATACCACCAATGCAGTAATTAACAACTTGGAGCCTGGAACATCATACATATTCAACATCTATTCAGTAGCAGCTGATAATAAAACTGAAGGAAACCCAAACAATGCAACTGTCTATACAAGTGAGTAAATTAAATAGATAAGTGTGATGGGTTCTGATTACAACATATATCACAAACATGCATTCCATACATTAACACTATGGAGTTAAATGATTTATAGCATGATTTATATAATGTTCTTGTGCCACTATAACAGCTTGTGCCACTCAATTTAATGTCTATATTATTTTAATACAACAGATTCACCATAATTATGTGTTCTGTTTTTTATTCATTCTGCTATTTTTTCCTCTAAAAGTGGAAGTTTCTCAGCTCAGATTTTTATTTTTATTTCATATTCAGTGCTACCCAATAACAAGGTGAAACCATAATAAAATGAACAAGCAAAATGTCATTGTTTTAAATTACTTTGCCACATAACAATACTACTAGTGTCTCAGATTGTAGGTGTTCAGAGGATACAGGTATGATTTGGGTGTTACCTTGTAATAGAACTTCCATATTCTGGTGCAGTGGTGAAATCCTGTTAGTAAGCTACATTAGTGGTTGCATTCCTTCCAGGATTGTATAGTAGTGGTGAGAGAAGGCAGACATAATTTGTTGGCTCCAAGCAGTTCAGTTCACCAGTGCCTTACTTCCTTATGCCTGCTACATTTACAGACTTCGTTCTCCCACTGTACCACCTATGCCAACAATGTCCGGTTGGTATAGTGCAGCAACAGGAGTATCTGGTCCATGTATTTCCGTCCTGCTTGCAACTTTCCCAAATCATCTCCAACTTCCCATAATAAATCCCAGGGTGTGAAGGGAGTTTCTTTGCACATTCAGTTGAAAACATGAATTACTTCTAGCATCAGGGTTTTTGATCATGGAGAGGATTATAAATATATTCAGTCAAAGGATTCTGCACATGCTTCTGCTCCACTTGGGAACATGTGTTTAGTGTTTAGTGATGACAACATGGGGCAAGAAACCCCATGTTGTAAAGATTTCAGTTGTAAAGATTTTTTGATCTGGCATATTCAGTGTATTTGCACAAACATGAGGCAATTATATCTAAGTGGAACCTAAAAAACACAAATGCCTTTACAGTGGTCCCCCGCCTTACGAATCCCCCGGGTTACGAAAACCCCGGGATCCGAAGGCGGCGGGACCGGCATTGTATCTCCCGGGATCCGAAAGATCCCCCGGGATATGAAGAAAAAAAGCAGAAAAAAGCCGCGCGGCCCCTTTAAATGGCCGCGCGGTCCGTCCGCGAAAGCGGTCCCCCGGGTAACGAAAGCTTCCGGGTTACGAAGGTAATCCCGGAACGGATTACCTTCGTAACCAGGGGGACCAGTGTACAAATAATTATCAAAACACTTCTTGTGATTAAGATAAATAGACCTATTCAGTGTGTTTTTTCCTTTTAATTTTCTGTTTGAGTAGCTTCTCAAAAGCAAACTATTTTTTTTTAAAAAAAACCCTGTACAGTCGTCCCCCGGGTTACGAAGGTAATCCGTTCCGGATTACCTTTCATAACCCGGAAGCTTTCGTTTCCCAGGGGACCGCTATTTGCAACAGCCCGCGCGGCTGATTTAAAGGGGCCGCGCGGTTTTTCCATTTCATATCCCGGGGGATCTTTCGGATCCCGGGGGATATTGTAGCGGTCCCGCCGGTTTCGTACCCCAGGGTTTTCGTACCCCGGGGGATTCGTAAACCGGGGGACCACTGTACTGCTAATCTTCAGTCTCCTCTATGCAAATGTATTCTTACTGGTTTTAGTTGCCAGTGGTCTGTGAATTAGCTGATAAGCCTTTAGTCAAAAAATTTTCTGTGTAGGCTGAACAAAGTTTCCAGGCATAGTTCTTGCTTAAAATATGTCAGACGTATCACGGTGTGCATAATATCTTTTGCTCAGAATCACCAGCACTCCATTGTGAGGTTTCTTAAATATTTCCTTGTGTGCCCTGTCATTCTCCAGATCAGTAACTTAGTAGTATTAGTGATTTTAATGTTTTCTTGCATTCTTTGTTTTATTGTTCCTTTACTTGATTTTATTATAGTTTGTGGTTTTTAACATTTGTAGCATTTTAAACTGCTTTTGTGTTTTTGAAATGAAACATGGTATAGGAGTGTCTCTATAAGCAAATATATCTTTTGCTTTTGTAACAGTGCCTAGCTCAGTGACCAACATCAACGTTACAGATGTCAGTACAACAGTGGTCAACTTAACATGGAAAAATGCTGACATAGCTTCTCCTCAGTATTCCTATAGGATACACATCACTGGGGGAACTGATGAGAATATGACAATCCCAACCAGTAATACTGAAATTTCAAACCTGAGTCCTGGTACTAATTATACATTCAACATATATTCAGTAGCAGGAAATCACAAGACTGAAGGAAGTCCAAGCAGCATAAATCACTGTACAAGTAAGTCTTTTATATACCGGGGTGTGTAGCCACCAACCAAGAAATTGTTCAAATATGACAAATAAATGATGGGTACAGAATAAATAATGGCCCAGGGATAAAACATTGAAAATTAGAAAGAAGCCAATTTCCTTGGGGAAGGGGGATATTTTCCTCATAATGAGACTCTTGGTGGCTAGCAACATATTTAAAACAATAAAAGTTAAAAATGTAAAAAAGTCAACATAGAAGTACAAATAAAAGATTTAAAAACAATTAAAATGTATTAGTTAAAACATTTACAATTTAAACTATTAAAATTCATTAAAACTATAAATCTGTGTTTTAAAAACAGCACCATACCACATTGAAAGCCCAGTTTGTCATGACTTTGTAAAAGCCTGATGGCATAAAAAATATTTGGACCTGCCACTGGAAGGAGAGCAAGGATAAGGCCATCCTGGTCCCTCTTTGGACGGAGTTCCAAAGTCTGTGAGCAGCCACCAAAATGGCCCTCTCCCTTGTTCACTTCAAACGAACATGAGAAGGTGGAAGAGAGATAAGGGTCTCCATCTGGAGGCCTTAATGGGCTCATACAGGGAGATACCGTCCTTGAAATAACCTAGGCCCAAATTCCCATGAGGAGGGTCAGTGCAGCCACACACCTCAACCCCTAGTAGTTGCCCAGCCCTATTACGGAAAATGCCTCAACCAGTGGTATTGTTAATTTTTTATGTTTTGGGGGTGTAAATTATGACTAAGGGCATTGAATTAGCAGTGCATGTATCTGCCTAGATGCAAGTTCCATTAAATTTAGTATAGTTTACTCTGGAATAAGTAAATACATGTCTGCAACCCAGATTAATTCATCCACCAGGTGGGTCTTAGAGTTTGAATTCAAGATGGCTTTTTGTCCTTGAAAAATAGTGAATATGCTTTTTGTCACATTTTGCTATTTCTTCACTTGGTTTGCTGGGATAAATAGCATCTAAAGTTGTAATATGTGAAAATCAGTGTGGATCAGTGGCTACAGTGCCAAACAGAAATTTGGAAGGTCCAGATTCTAATCCCTACTGAGGTTCCCTGTGTGGTTTTGGGCCAACTGCTTTCTCTTTCAGTCTCATCTTCCCTCACAGAGTATTTGTTTTAAGCTCTACATGGAAAGGAAGAGAGACATATACAATATTGTGAGCTCTTTAGAGGAAAAGCAAAATATAAATGCAAAAAAAAAAAAACCCAACAAACCCAAACCCCAGCCATAAATAAAATGTAAGGAGATAAAGTAGGAAAGGGGTATTGTGGGACAGTTTTTATTTTCTGTCATTTTGGGGTGAAGTAGACCAATGGCTTGGAGTGGCCAGACGGCCCCCAGTTGGTACGGGACTGTGGCAACTGGACTGTCCGCTCTGAAAGCAGACTGCCACCACAAGTCCCAAACAGACCACCACAAAGATCACACTTTCCCTATTCTTTCTGCCAGCAGCCCCAAGGCTGCCTTAGGTGGCCTCAAAGCAGCTTCTGGCCAATCCAGGGGCATGCGTCATTTGTATACCCTGCCCCCGAAAGTGGCTGGAAGCTGCACTTTTGGGCCCATCTCCTTCAGGCCTTTGTTGCCCTTTTCATCCTAATGTTGTGTGTTAATAAAACAGTCAATTTGATCACTCAATTTCTTCATATTTGCTTGTAGATCCAGCACCAGTGGATGAACTAGTCTGTATACCTGTGACCAAGCAACCAGAATTGATGTTAAACTGGACTCCTCCAAATGGAACATATGAAGGTTTCAGAATTGAAGTCTTAAATTTTTGGATGGAAACGCTTAACAAAGAATACCAAACTTCAGTAAAAAATTTGAATTACTTTACCAACTATACAGTCACAATTATAACCCGTTCATGTGGAAAGGAGAGCTCACCTACAGAAATTAGATGTCTTACAAGTATTACTGGTAAGTCAAATAATTCAAAAATATAGGTAGAGTGGATAGGACATCAATTTGTGAATTACACTGCTGTTGGAATTCCGTCTGTATATGCATATTACATTATAAATATGTACCACATAAAATCCTCCTCTGTGCACTCACAGAAATAAATTAGATGGTCCTTTTGTTCAGCAAAAACCATTATTTAAAAAATTGCAAGAAGCAATTGGTCCATTAGTATGTGTTGTGGGAATTTATTTTCTCCATCCTCAACCTTTTCTGAGTCTGTCACGAGTAACAACTTTCTAAGAAAAATGCAATTAAACATAGTATTGTCTCAACTTTTAAAGGCTAATTATTTTACATAGCAATGTGTTAAGTCACTAAGGTGTCACAGGAATCTTCACTGTTTGTGATGCAACAGTTGTAACATGGCCAGCCCTTTTGGAATTGTTAGGGTAAAAACAAAGTAACTGATTATACCATACATATTGCACAAAACCTACAATGACCCTGGTTGTCAATTCCAATGATTCTGGTTGTCAGTCCAGAAAATCTTACTGCTCTTCCACAAAATTAAACTTGAAATTCAGTGAACTTCAGTTAGAAGGAAGTTGCACAGATGTAGAGCAACCCTCAAGAAAGCTCTGAAGATGCCAGCCACAGATGCTGGTGAAACGTCAGAAAGGAACTCTTCAAGAACATGGCCACATTGCCTGAAAGCTGCCCAAAAAACTATGGATGCCAGCCATGAAAGCCTTCGACTCCACATCAGGAAAGCCTTTCTGCATACCTGTATGCTTGACTTTAAAATATGGAGCCTTAACGCTTTCGCAAGTTACTGCTGATTCTGTATTCGCATTTTGTTTATCTTGTATGTAGCTTTGATTAGTGGGCAGTATAGAAATGGAGTACAGAAATAAAATTTAATAACAACAGTGCTACAGTCAACATATATTTAGTAACTTCTCTTTCCTGTACCTGTAATACTGAGTTTCAGTTACTGTGAAACTCCTACACATCATGTTACTGCCATATACGAAGGTAATTCGTTCGTAACCCGGAAGCTTTCGTTTTCCGGGGGACCGCTATTCACAATGGACCGCGCGGCCGATTTAAAGGGGCCGTGCGGGTTTTTTTTTTCCGTACCCCGGGGGATCTTTCGGATCCCGGGGGATACAGTAGCAGGGGGACCACTGTATTATGAATAGCAGCATGCCAATGCTCCAAATGATATGAGTGATGCAGACTGTGGCATATGTCTAAGGTATGGGGATGACATAATGTATAAATACTGTCATGAGGTGGTCTGTTATTTGTCTTAAGTAATGGAGGAGCAGACAGGTATTTGTGTTTCTTTGTAGTACTGTCTAAAAGAGATCTGAGTATTTTACTTTGAAATAATGCTTTTCCCTCAATCTTCCCATATATATCCCTTTAATCTTATGACTACTCCTTTTTTTCCAGATCCCCCAACTCCATCTGATCCTCCTACTATTGTAGGAACCAGCCACTCTTCTTTGAAAGTTCAGTTTGATAGCTTTGATTCAAGTCACGGACCTGTAACAGCATATGCAATAATTGTCACAACTTCAGGTAAAATATTGCATACCCAGTTTGACCACCCTGTCTTGAAATGCAAGGAACTGAAAATTCTGTATCCCCACCCCCCCCCCAAAAAAATGAAAAATCAAATAATTAAACCATGTTTAGTTAAAATATATGCAGGATGCAAAGATCATTCCTGCTTGCTTTTGATCACCATTGGAGGAACAGCACCATTTCTCTGTAACACCTGCCTGCTAAAAACTCATCATTGTATCATTTCCTTGGTAAAGCCATAATATAGAAATGGGTTTTTTTTAAAAAAATAGCAAAGAGATTTTGTATTAAACTTGTTTCTCGTTTGTGTTTCTGTGGATATCTTGTCAGCATGAGATTAACATAGTGATCATTCAGTTCAGTTAGAATAGCATTATAGAATCATAGAGTTGGAAAAGACCACAAGGGCTATCAAGTCTAAACTGCCAGGAATACACAATCAAAGCACCCCCCAAAGTTGAGTTCATTTTTAATTGCTTCTGACCATAGATCTTCACAATATAAAACAAAAAGATCATGCAAATATCAAACAACAACATATAAAAATATATAAGGTATAATATAAACCTTCAAATACCATTTCTAATTTAAATAAACATAAGTAAGAACTAAATATGCAAAATACAATGGCCCTTCCTTTACACGGAGGATCCATTCAGGAACCCCCCCCCCCCCCATTCACATATGCTTGCACCCCATTACAAACAATGGAACAGGTGCTTACGTCTCAGGCAGCGTGTGCACCATTACTTTAATTGTCACACGGCTTCCATATAAGCTGGAAGCTGCGTATAGTGTGCCTTTGTATGGCACAGACACACTGTATACAAAATAAAGGCATAAAACAGTAAAACTTCAAACTTCATAGTAACTTGCAGGGCTAATGCCATTAAGAAAGTTGCAGCTATTCTAGTAATATTAGAATCCTTATTAAAAAGCAAAAAATATTTTCTATTCGTTTCTTTTCTTTTTCTTTTTCTTTTTATTTCTTTTTTCTTTTTCTTTTAGAGGATTAGCCAATTGTTTTCATTAGTTAACAACTTTTCAAAGTATTTTTCTCTGATTCTCTTTGATGAAGGACAACTAAACAAATAATGAGGAAGGTCCTTAATTTCATCCAGACCACAGAAGCAGTAGTGTGGATGGTAAGGGAGTTTAGCTGATCAGCCATCCAGGACTGTGGGAGGCATCAACTGAAACATTGCAAGTGTTTTCTATCTTCTTAAACAAAACTTTTCAATTTTAAACAGATAGTCATCTGGCCCTGGAAGATATTTAAGTAAATCATACCATGGGGAGATTTTAACTGATGAAAAGAGATGCAAAATCTTTTTGTAAGCATATATCATTAACATGTGACTAAAACTCTTTCTTTGCTGATATATTATCTTTCTGGGAAATATAGGTTTCTGAAAAGCCAAATTAATTAAGAAGACATGTGATGGTTTGACACCAAGATTTTTCTTTTGAGGCACTAAGAGCCTGTTGTTCCTGAAGACATAGTTTTGTTACATGATTTTCTGGCATTCCTTGCTGTCTTAACCAAAAATTAAAGATAAACAGACAGATCATCATGAGCTAGGATTGTGATTCTGTTTCCAGCCTCAAATACTGTACTGGGGTGTATATTGGAGTTCCCAAGACAGTTTCTAAAGTTCTGTTTTGGATGCCATCCAAGTCTGCAGCAACGTGAAAGCCCCAAATCTTAGATCCATACAACACCTATGGCTGGAGTGTCTGCTTGATTAATTGCAATATTGGGGACACCTGCCTGCCTCCTGTGTTGTACCAAAGCTTAAGAATTGCATTTGTGAGCTGCTCATTCTTGAGTTTTGTGACTTGTTGTTGTCATGAGCTGGAAGCACCAAATAATATACTGAAGTAATGATACAAGGTCACCTGTTCTGTCTTATTTTGCCCTATATGCCAGTTGAGTTTCTTAGTTCTACCTCTGCAAACTACAACTTTTGGTTTTTGATAATTAATTGACAATTTGTTGGCTGACCAATACGCATCCAGATTAGCCAGAAGTCTTCTAAATCCAGTTTGAATACAAGGGGCGAGTACCGTGTCATATCATTAATAAAAAAAAGTAAGGGCAAGTTTTGGGGCCCAAATTATGGATTTTTATATGACCTGAGGATAAGTCAGGAGTAAAACTTAGGGGCATGTACCCAAAGGATCTAAAGTATGGAGCTAAAGAAAACAATACCAAAGAACTTTTTAAAATTCCAGCAGGTATAACAATTTGTGCTCATACTAAAAGCTGAATAGATGAGAGAGGGGTGTCTGTGTATGTGTGTGTGTCAGTGCTTCCAGAACAGATTATGCTCTTTCCTTCTACCAGGGGATGGTTCTTTTTTAAAATAAGAGTTAAAGTATAGTACTTGCATTGACCTGTGGATAAGTCAACCCAGATTTTTGGGGTCAATTTTTTGACTAAAATTTCTAGACTTATACATGAGTATATACAGTAGATTGGAAAGTGGACCTTTTTTCTTGCAGTGTTTTAAAATTCCTCTGCTCCTATCCTGAGTAACTTCTCAGTATATGTTTTGAATCATTCCCAAGTGTCCATTTCCAAAGTAATGGACTGAACACATCTGAACAAGATCTGAACACATCACCCCTATATTAAGATCATTACACTTTGCTGCCGATTAGCTTCGGGGCCCAATACAAAGTGTTGGTCGTTACCTTTAAAGCCCTATATGGTTCGGGTCCGAGTTACTTGAAGGAGAGCCTCTCCCTACATAATCCGCCCCGCACTCTCAGAACATCAGGGAAGAATTTATTAGATCCCATTAACACAAGATTGATATCAACTTCCCAGAAGTCATTCTCTGTGGCAGCTCCAAAGCTCTGGAATGAATTGCTGGAGGAGATCCGTCTTATTACTTCCTTGGATGCTTTTAAGAAATCCCTTAAGACGGATCTCTTCTGGCGGGCCTACCCACCTGATCTACTTTGATGGATCATGAATGAACAGACTAAACTAATAACATACACAGTGACACTGCCCAGGAGGACAGTATGATTATAGTTGTTTTAATTGTTTTTAATTTGTTTTAACCTTGTAATTTTTAACGCTGTTGGAATCTTGCCTCGATCCGAAGGGAGAGGCAAGAAATACAAATAATAATAATAATAATTATTATTATTATTATTAATGTTTCTTTTAACATGGAGTAATGCTTTTCATGACCTCTTTTGCAGGGGAGGGGGGAAGAATATTGTACTGGTCAAAGAGCAAGAGGTATTTTCTGCATATTTATCAAATGTAATTTACTGAATGTGTGTTGACATTTGTCTTGGAAAAAAGTCCCTTAAGATAAACAGAGTTTTTGCCTTAAAATTGGACTGGGATATCATGAGTAAGGATGGGGAAGTTTGCATTATAATGAGCGTTAACATAATTTACACTTTCCATAGAAATACATCAACTATAATACACTTGTCCCTCCATATTTGCTAGGGTTTGGAATACAAGACCCCCCATGAATATGGAAAAACCGCAAATAACAAAAGCACCATGTTTTTACCTGAGAGGTCACCTCTAGGAATCTCTAGGTCCTCCAGTGCAACTCTGTGGTCAACGTCCAGCAGACACTGACTATAGAACTGCGCTGGAGGAGCTACAAAGGCCTAGTAGAGTATTCTCTCTAGAAATCTCTAGGTCCAGTGCAAACTTTTAGTAAAAGTTGACCATAGAGTTGCACTGGACGGCCTAGATATTCCTAGAGAGGACATATTAATCAAATCTGTGAATAATCAAGTCCGCAAATATCAAAGCCGCAAATATGGAGGGATGACATCCCTCATCAACTTTAACTAAAAGTTGCACTGAAAGACCTAGGGATTCCTATAGAGAATACTCTACTAGGCATTTGTAGCTCCTCCAGGGCAGTTCTATGGTCATTGTCTGTCGGACGTTGACCACAGAGTTGCACTGGAGGACCTAGAAATTCCTAGAGAGGTGTCCTTTCAGGTAAAAAAATGATGTTCTTGTTATTTGCAGTTTTTCCATAGTCACAGGGGTCTTGTGCCCCTAACCCTAATGAATATGGAGGGACAAGTGTATATGCTAAGTTGATATCTGTACTCCTTTGACTTTCATAATGCTGTTTCCCAATTAAGAATTCACATAAAGATAAGTACAGCAGGACAAGCAGAGCCAGATTGGTGTAGTGGTTGGGTATTGGGCTAGGACTCTGAGAACCAGGATTCAAATCCCTACTTGGCTATGGAAACCCTTTGGGTGGATGAGTCATATTCCCTCAGCCTCAGAGGAAGACAATGGTAAGCCCCCGCTGAAGAAATCTAACAGAGAAAATCCAGTGACAGGTATGGCTTAGGGTTGCTATAAATCAGAAATGACTTAAAGGTACACAACAACAACAACAAATACTAGTGGAACATATGCAGAAAAGTACATATGTTGGTGAAAACAAAACGCAAAAATACACTTACAATGAAAAAATATTGCAGAAAATGTGTATATTGGGGATACTGCATACATTAACATGCACAGAAAAATGCACAAGATTGTGGATGGATTTGCAAAAAGATGCAAACAGGCAGAAACAAAACAAAGTAAATGTAAAGATAAATGAAAAGTTAAGAGAAAATTGGTCATTTGCCAGTGATGGGGTAAAATCCTAAAGGGGCCCAGACTCTTAGGGGCTGTACAGACCTCCCTTAATGGTGACTTGTAGCTGCCTCTCTCTACTCTGGATCAGGGCCGTAGCTGTTAGGAATTGAGGCCTGAATTTAAAATGTACAGCTGTGCACAAAAGGAAAATGGGAATTATGGGTAATTTACTGTTTGCTTGCATGGAATTGAATGCAGCTGGAGGCAGACAGTGTTCAAGGTCTGTATGTGCTTGCTGGCATGTAGGCCTAATGTAAACACGAGTCTTCCTGACTGAGGGGACAGTATTGTAGGTGGCACAGGAAGAAAGTCACCGAAAGAGGCTGGGTATTGCGGCCGCATGGCACAAGACTATAAATAGCCTGCACACAGCAGTGTGGGTTGTTGGGTAGTTGTTGGAGTTGGTGGATGGTTGGTTGGAGAGATTTGTCGGAAGAGCGTGTGTATATTTGTAAATACAGCAACTTAAGAATAAACAACCTCTTAGGAGAGAGTTTTGGCTCCAGTCTGTTTCATCAACAACTGGGAGGAAGGTTTCCTGATAAAGTCGAACAGCTCCAAGGTTGCTGGTAGTTCCTAAGGCATCGGAGATAGCTTGGATTGCGCACATCTACTTGTTTACATCAACAGTAGCAACCACACACTGTGGCCCCAATCTCACCTTTCTGTGGCACAAAAAGGAGCTGACACACAGCTTTCCCGCGCTCCCTTGGGGCTGCGCCATGTAGACACAGCACCAGAGGAGCGCTGTGACACTTAGCTCCAAGTGTTGTGGTGTGCAGTGTCACACAGGCCTGGAGCCAGAGTCAACGCATGTATCGTAGGGACATCACGCCTTGACTCTGGCCCCAGACTAGCCTTAATAGCTGGTCTGTACAGCCCATTAGATATGGACCAGCCAGGTGCCTTAACATTTATTTCATTGTGCTGGTTGCCCTGTTGAGTTAGGAGGAGGAAGTTGGAAAGCAGTTGCTGCCTGCCAGTAGGTCACTTGAGAGAATTTAACCCACAAACAGAAGCTAATGCTGGTGTCCTCTCCATGTAAGAGGTGACAGAGGTTGTGCAAACCCCTCCAATCAGAGCTAAGAAAGCACAATTGATATCCATTCCCCAAGGAGTCTTTTTATAAAAATCATTCAAGGAGAAAGAATAGTAGATAGTTTTTCCTTCTTTTTTAAAATCTTGAACATACCCTAGGCTGCATACCAAATAATGTTTACTTCTCCATAGCCTGTTCTAATAGTATCTTGGTCCTTTCAAGGACTTTAACAACTAAAGGACATAGTATGCTGTGCAATGGTTTGTTTTGGGATCCCCACCCCCAGCCCTGACAGTAGATCTGAATACTGAGGAATGCTTCTATTGGAGTTAATTTACTTTAGTGAATTATTTTTTATGTATCTAATATTTGATGAGCAAAACCACCTGTAGAAATTTGCTTTCTGTTGTCAAGAAATAATTGAGCATAACATCTTAGGTGTATATTGTAGTACAGCATTCAGCACAGCTATATGAAAAAGGGTGTATTAAAATTAGTAGATATTTTACCAAGTACTTTGATTTTGAACGGTATGGTTTTTTTTTTTTTTTTTTGTTGCTGAAGAGTTAGCTGTTTTACTGTTTTACTATCGGTGTGTTCTGAGGTCATATCTACTATGGTTCAGATTTTGCCTTACAAATTATAGTATAATATATTCTGATTTTATTCCTTATAGATGTAGTCTCTAATGAATCCTTACAGTATACCTATGATGATTTTGTCCAGAAGAAAACAAGCACTTATGTTGCATCTGTCATCAGTGTCAAGCAAAAGCGTTCATCTTCTTCCCCTATAAGTCCAGACTATGATATCGATGTAGGAGATGGATCTACAGCATATGGTTATGTCAATGGGAAGTTAGATCCCCTTGGTTCGTACAGGTATTCTCACTCTATTTTTATGAGTCCTGCATATGAGCAAAGTATGATAAATGAATGATACGCATTTCCCATCTAACCTTATACAATTTAGCTATCTTTTTTTTTCTCCCCTACGTTTCATCAGGGCATGCGTTGCTGGTTTCACTCACATAGCCTTTTTGAATAAGACCGTTGAGCTCATCAATAGAGAGGAGAGTTACGTCTCATTTTCACCTATTTCAGGACCTGTTGTTTTACCTCCAAATCCAGGTACAATTGCCAAGTTGTTGTTTTAGCTGTTTTTTGTGAACCCAGTTCTGTTCTCTTTTTTACCATCTGACTGAAGTATCCATTAACTTTGACTAGATTGGATTGAACTAAGTTAAGCACCACAATATAGAAGAACAGCCCACAGAAAGCAAATTAATTGATAACGACATAAAAGCAAAGTGCAGGGATTTGGAAAATCTAGGGAAATAAAATGCTTTCACCTGGCGCTGAAGTGTCAGCAAGTCAGACATGAGGAAAATCTAGTGTGATATGAAACCAGACCCAAATTCCACGTAACCAAAATTATTAATCTTTCTTCTTTTGTATTTGAGAATTCAGGGGATTAATGCAGGGTTCAAAAGTTTTACTAGATGTTTATTTCAAAAATGAGAAGTCTTTGGACAAATCTTTTGGACTCCAGTTCCCACAAACCCTCACCACCGGCCATGCTGGCTCACACTTCCAGGCACTGAACTCCAAAACATCTGTAGGGTAAAAAGTTCTCCCTTCTTGTTACTCCATATTTAACACAGACACCTAAATAAAACGTTAGTTGTGAAATTCTTGCTAGCTAGAGAAGCAAAACTAAGTGATGATGACATTCCTGAGGGGTACTTTTGACACTTACTGGTATATTTTTAGAAGTATTATGAGTCACTGTAGAAAAGTTACTGTTCTTTCTTTATCTTTCCAAGGTGTTGTCATAGGAGCTGTTGTTGGATGTGTTCTGGCTGCTGTTGTAATTGCTGCAGTAGTGGGATTCATCTTCTGGAAAAAGAGAAGGTATATTTGTTACTTCATGATCCTTTAGCAAGAGCTACCTGTGTTAAATATTTCATAATGAAAATATCAGGTACTTTTTAAATAGTTAAAATATATATAATTGACTTAGTAGGTGATTGTCTTCAAAAACTACAATTATATTGTCAATTTTGCCAGACCTTATTTTCTAGAATCATGGTAGACATAGCTGTCGCTACTGTTCTAATAGCTGTAGGTGGTATCTAAATTTATGCTTGTTCTTCTCTGCCAGAAGGTGAGGACAGTGGCATCCCACACTGGGGCACACCCTCACCTCCCTTCCTGGCACAGATTTTCATACAAGTAAAACTGCACTGAGCAGGGAGAAAGAGGTGCCCTGGGCTTCTCCCTCCCTGCTGCACACCATGGCACATGGCAAGGAGGTGTGGGGGGCTGCTCAGCCAGGTGTCACCCCTCTTCTGGGGTGTCACCCACTCCATTACACCCAAATCCTTTGTTCTACTCTTTGCAATATAAGACACTTTGAGGCCCTGTTCTGAGAAAGAGGTAGGATATGAACTACCTATTGCAGATTATTCTGTACTGATCATGATTTTCTTAGGAGCAGTCTGCTGCGATGTTCATGAAGGGACTTTGCTTTTCATTTAATGGCAAATTATGTCCCAATAATTTTCTTCTCCCTTGGGAAGGCCCTGGTGGTAGGTCTTTCCCATGATGAATGGCTAATTGTCAGAAAATCTGCCTGAAAAAAAATTGCTCCCAGGTTGCATTGGCCTAGCAACTCTTGTGTATGTGTTTTTTCATCTCTGTATGGCTTAGGCTGCTTGACAGGCTTCCTTGGAAGGCTTCTAGTGTTCAGATACTGCTCATCACAGCATGCATGTTTTGTTAATTTGAAATGAGTGAGCGAGGGCTGCTAGTCCTGTCTTATGGTGAGGAATTGGACTTCACAGACATTGATACTTTCCAGTTCTGTAGAGTTGAGAAAAGTTACACATGTGCTGCTTTATTGGAATTTCATTTTGTGGCTGAGTTGGGTGTTTATAGGTCAAAACTGTATTTTTGGGTTTGGTTTGGCATTAATGTTTTAAAGAATGGGGAAACATTCAATATTTGTTTAATTCTCAAATTTTACAGGAACAGTGGAAAAGATAATGGAGGACTCATCTGTCCACTTGAGTAAGTTGACTATTACTGTCGCTCTTTAGAAAATTGTAAGGAATCAGTAGTAAGGAATTGCTTTCTCTATTGGCCTAATGAGAGAATTCATGTGAATTCCGTAACACTTGCAGTGCTTTAAAACTTGTTAGACTAGTGTGCGTGTGTGCACCTTCAAATTTTCTGTCAACTTATGACAGCCTCATGAATCTCATAGGGATTTCCTAAAGAAGGTGGATTGTCATTGCCTTACTCTGAAATGTAACCTAGAATATCTGGAATTCCATGGCAGTCCCCCATCCAAGTACTAATCAGGCCATTCCCAGGTTATCTTCCAAAATCAGATGGAATTTGGTGCCTTCATGGTATTTAGACCTGATATTAGACTGTTAAAATCCTAATGAACATATAATTATTTTTAATTGCCTTTCACACAATTGCTAATTGTGAGAATGACATCCCATCTGTTTTCAGACTTTATGGATAGTGTTTGTTTTTTTTAAAAAAAATCCTAGTTAAAGATATTTTTCTGAAAAATAGGGAGAAAAGGACACAAGGAAATAATTAGGAATGGTAGCAACTTGGCATAACTATAGATCAGATTAATTTTTAAAGCTGTGTTTTGTTTTAGCCCTAAAACCGTTTTAGGCAAACTCATATTACAGAGGAACTAGTGTTTTTTGTAATGCTCTACTTCCCTAAATCATAAATATTATGTGCATGGGTTGTTGTGTTAATAAACACAACAATAACAAACACAAATCAATAAAGACTATAACTAATTTGGGCATTATTTTCCTTTTTTTTCCCTTCTTTCTCTTCAGAACTAAAAAGTAAGTAAATAATTCTCTAAACCTTGGATAAATAATAAAATCAGTTATGTTTTGTATTTCTACAGAGTTTCTCAGAAAACGTTTTATTTTTGATTGGATCTTTTATGTTATTTATTTTTCATGTTTAGTAAATATACCATTAACATATAATTTGATTTAAAAAAACAAATCTGAATTGCTGTAATCTTTAATACTGTAATATACTATATATAGTTGAATATAATAACACTCTGGTTCTGAGATTGTTACATTCCAATATAAGTCAGTATTCATGCTTGGCTGCTGTATATAAGATTTACAGTAAATGCATAATAAAAGTTCTGCAGGACTTCTTGGTTAAGGTCCAAGGAGTCTTCTACTGACAGATGTGCTTCCATTAGCAGAATTAGAAGGGAGTGATTTCCTCATGAACTGTGGTGCTAGAAATCTGATTGTGTGAGGAAGAAAGTTTTAGGGAGTACGGAAGGGAGGAAAATTATGTTGTGCTGGCAATTGTGCACCAATGTGACATGTTGGATGTAGGCCTTTGAGTTTCAAGCAAAAGAAGTCTATAAAAGACCATGACTGCATACTACAAGTCCGATGTTTTTGTTTAGTTGCAGATCAAAATTAATTAAGGTTGAAAACTTTGAGCCTCATTTTAAGAAACAAAAGGCTGACTCAAACTGTGGCTTTGCAGAAGAGTATGAGGTATGTATTTTTAGTGTTTTGAGCTCTTTCTCTGTCACAGTGTTTGTGTGTGTGTGTGTGTGTGTGTGGTTTTTTTTAACATTAGAGATATATTAGAGATTTCAGAAAAGCCTTCTATATTCTCAAAAGGAGAATATGGTCTCTGCGAATCACACAAATTGGTTATTCTGCACCTGAGCAGTAAGCTTTAGAACCTTCTTAGAGCTATTAGAGGCATTTTGGTGGAAGTCCTGCCCACTCCCCAACTGCCTTATTGGCCGGTTTCCTGCCCAAGCCCTCATTTCCTTTTGTCTGCCGCACTAGCGGCATCTAGGAACACTTCAGCAATTCATTTTCCTGCCAGACATTAATTCTATTTGACGGGATCAATCTGCGATTTGGTGGTAATTTTTTTAACATCACTGTTCATATTTTAAAACAAACAAACGATGATTTCTCAGAGAATCACATACTTAAATGTGAATTTAAATTCTGAGATAAAGTTGTTTTAATAACAGCTTGCACTGCAATTTTTTAGAGAATCGCCTATTTAAATATGAATTTAAATTCTGAGGTAAAGTTGTTTTAACAGCAGCTTGCCTTGCCTTCACATTTGGCAAGGCCCCTTCCTTTCTGGCAACCCCTTCGCTGGCACACTTGGCAAAGTCCCTTTGTACTCCTAAGGATAAATGTTTAAAATGGCGCCTATCTCACTGGCGCACTTTACACCTCTTATCTTTGAGGGAGAGTTTTAAAATGGTCACTGGCCTTGCTTCCTCCCTTGGCTAGAGCCATCTTTTTGCCAAGGAGGACCTGTTTCATGGCCCCTCCTCTCACTCTTGTGCCTGGCTAAGGGCCATTGTACTTCTGAGATGGAGTTATTATTGGCTTGTTGCTGGTCTTGAGTCCTCACCAGTCCCTGACTCTCTGGGGTTAAACCAATTGGATGGTAGCCCAACTTGACCCTCATCAGTCTCACTCTCTGGGGTCAAACCAACTGGATGGCAGCCTGACATCGATCCTCATTGGACCCTGACTCCCTAGAGTCATACCAATTGGCTTGTAGCCCAACTTCGACCCTCATCGGTCCCTGACTCTCCAGAGTCATACCAATTGGCTGGCTGCCCAGCTTCGATATTCATCAGTCCCAGACTTTCAAGAGTCATACTGATTGACTTGTAGCCCAACTTCAACCCTTGTCAGTCCCTGACTCTACAGAATCAAACCGATTGGCTAATAGCCACAGTTTGATCTTCCTCGATGCTTCGGGGTCAAACCAATTGCCTCACAGCCAACCTCTGCCCTCATCAGTTCCGGGGTCAGACCTATTGCCTCACATCCCTGCTTCGATGCTCATCAGCACCTGACTCTCTGGGGTGTCCCAGATTGGCCTACAGGCGAGCTTACTTGGCACCTTCCCCAAGTATCGGGTTGCCATCATGGTATGGATGTATTCCATCCTGACACTCCTTTGGGAGGACAAATATGAAAGGCCCAACATCGGTACTGTTTTAAGCTGCCCAAAAGGATTCAATTGTAGCTGGCCTTTCAATTTCTGAGGGCCGTTATTGGTACCATTGCATGCTCCTCTCTGCCACCTGGTTGATTTCGTGGCTGCAATTGACTGTTCCCAAGCCTGTTCCCAATGTGGTTGATGCTGGTTCAGGTTTGAGCCATAGTTGCTCCCTCTGTACCGAGGTCAACAACCAGTGAGCGCTCAGTCGATTTGGAGCCATGATTTCCCCGCTACTTATAGAGGTGAACCACTGGCTTATGCCTCCCTGATTTGGGACCATAGTGTTTCCTTGGTACTGAGGGCCACTACCTGCGAGCACTCTACTAAATCCAGGGCCATGTTTGTCCCCTCCCTTTCGAGGCCTATTATGGCTCCTACAATTCGTCCCTTGAACCACTACCAGTGATAATTTCTGAGCCATGGTCACCCTGACACATGCTCACTCTGATCTGAGGCTGTGGTTATGCCGAAGTCTGCCATTGCATGTTTCATAATTGACTCCCATTACATTTGAAACTGAGATGTATTTCACATTGCTCCCTCAGTATCGAGTGATGTCATCATCATTGGACAGATATACAGTGTGAATATTCCCCGACATCACAGCTATCCCTATATAGCTGATTCTGGGGATGTGGTGCCCCCTCCATACTGAGGGAGAACATCACCATTCACACGTTACAATTTTATGAGGACATCCCTCCTCTTAGGCTACATGGTATTCTGTACGGATACTCTTGACAGTTTAAATTGTACTCTGCAACCAGGGATGGCTAAACATAACTTAATGCGGACATTCAAGTCTGACTTCTGACTCCCCCCCCCCCCCCCCCCAATCTTGGGAGCACAACCTGTGCACTCTTGGTACAGATAATTCTTCACATATGAATAGCCTTCAGGATTGTGCAATAAAACTAATCAATTGGTTTGCTCCCTCTATACCTAGGGACACTAACATTACCACTACCAGTAGCAGCGCAATTGTGATTGTCTTGCTTCCCCATGGGGGGCTTTGATACCATTGATCAGAGACTGTCATTCACAGGGATGGGTTTTGCCACTTCCCAGTATGAGTGTCAGTTAAGGCAGTTGATGCCTCTTACCAAGGACAACTATATATGGTGAGGAATACATGTCTCTTTCCCATGTCCATGCCCCTTCCAAGGGGTTCTTGTCAATGCCACTCTCCTCCGTGGAATAGATGGCAAACAACTGTTTCAGTTCCTTTCCATTTTCTGCTCTGGACAGGAATACCTTCCATGAGCATCCCTTCATTCAAGCTTCCATTTAAAGATCTGTTCACCCTTGTGGATACTTAGAGATCTCAGAATGTGCATACCTGTCCCATCTCTCCAGGCCGACTGATGTCATAACATCCTGTTTTTCCTAAACCTCTGGTCTAAGGCGTCAGTTGTGTGTGGTGGCGATATTTCAGACCTCCACCTGAAACCCTGACAAGGCTAATCATGCATTCTGAAAATTTGCTGGGGCTTCTCTCCCATGAAGGGAATCCTGTGCTCCCCCTAATTGCTGTGCCCTGTCACAGTGTATGTCATGCTTCATTACATGCCCTGGACCTATACGATAAGGAGTTTCGAGCCACTGTTATGTGGTCTCCAAGCCCTTTTGCTCATACTGGCATGTTGCAGTGGATTAATGCTACAGCTAGAGTTGTTCCTCTTAAGCATTAGGGGTAACATTATGACAATTTCTCTCATCGCCTAGTGTTTTGCATCTAAGAATTGGATTTTGTGGCGCTTAGTCTATTCCAGCTCCTCTGCTCTGAAAATTTTTGTTCCCAGCTCCCATTCATGATGGATTGACAACATGTCACTCCAGCTGTACTGTTTGCCTATCAGTTCTGACTGTTCTTGCCATGTCATGATAGCTTTGATATTACTTCAACAGTACATCACATCATGTGATATCGTTCCCACAGGGATTTCTTTCAACCTGACAGTGTGATATCCCTTCACTTTTACAATGCTGTGACTAGTCTTATTGACATCACACCAGCCACTGTTATTTCTCTTTGACATTTTCACCAAGATCTGCAGACTTCATGCTGATAGCCACTCAGATACAGTGTGTCTTAACAATTGGATCTTGCGATCTTCTCACTTTCCTTCTGGTCAGAAATTTGTTGTGACTGAATGAGGTAATATTCCTCCTCTCTGATGTTCACTGCTGTTCCAAAAAGTGTTACTGGAGCCCTTCTCCAGTTCAATGTCATTAGGCTCTCTCTCTATAGATGGACTTCCCAACCATCTCATTGCTGAGCACAGATTGTCTATTTTATACTCTGTTAAAGAGGACATTTAGCCCTAGACTACTTAGTATTCTAGGCTGTGTCTGTCAATGCCATAATCTCCAAATCATGGCTTCAAGAGGCTTTATCAGGTCACTGCACTCACTTATTTAGTAGCTTTGGCATAATATCCATTACCAACAAACTTGTGCTATCTAGAGAAGCTGAGGCCAGATGGCTCCTGAGACCAGCACTTACCACCAGCCCCACTCTTTTGCTCTGCTATAAAACCTGCAAGCAGAAGAGACTGTAAATTACTTAATTATTGTTTTATTTCAGGATTGGGATGGGGTGGTGGTGAAGGAATTAATTTGTACTTTGATTTGTTATGCCATTTGTACGTATTTTGTATTGTATTTGATATACATTTGTACTGTTATTTTTTACTGTAACTGTTAATTAACTATGTAATTTGGGGTGGGAGTTGGGATGGGATTATTTTTAATTTTGTACTGTTTTAACTCTGTTGTAACCCACCCCAATTGTTTCTTCAGAGGGGCGGGCTATAAATAAAAATTATTATTACAGTGGTCCCCCGGGTTACGAAGGTAATCCGTTCCGGATTACCTTTCGTAACCCGGAAATACGCGTATCCCGGGGGACCGCTTTAAGGGACGGACCGCGCGGCCGATTTAAAGGGGCCACGCAGTTTTTCCCTTTCATTCCCCGGGGGATCCTTCGGATCGCGGGGGAATTTTGGCGGTCCCGCCGGTTTCGGATCCCGGGGATTTCGTTCCCCGGGGGATTCGCAAACCGGGGGACCACTGTATTATTATTATTATTATCTAGATCAGGGGTTTTCGCTAACCTTAGTTTACACCTGCCATTTGTTATGGACCATCAAGGTTTACCTAAAGAATATGCAACATATGGTTAGCTGGCAAGCCTGTTTTCTGCCAATGGGCATGTTTCACCTGCATTGGTGACTATTTCCACTACGTCTCAGTATTGGATTTTCTGCTCGACTCTATAGAGTCATCATATCAGCAGGACTGTTCATCCCCATGTTTTCATGCCCTTCATCTTGGCTTCACAAATGGTCATTTTGTTTGGGATCAATGTGCCTTTCTTGTGTGACATGGCACTCCCTACTCCACTGACTGAAGCTTGTAAGTCTAACCCATTCACAGAGACCACAAAGAAGAAGGACAGGTTGCTTACCTGTAATGGTATTCCTTTGAGTGGTCATCTGCGAATTCATACAAATCCCGCCTACCCTCCCCACACGGTCATGCCCTGCCTCTCCTTCGGTCCTGGGCTGCTGCTCAACGTCCATGGAACTGAGGGTTTAGGCGGGAAACTGGCCAATAAGTCAGTTGGAGAGTGGATGGGACTACTGCCAAAACTCCTCTAATAACTCTAAGAAGGTTCTGAAGCTTACTGCGCAGGTGCAGAATAACACATTTGTGTGAATCCGCAGAAGACCATTCCACGAAATACAGTTACAGGTAAGTAACCCGTCCTTATTGCTCTGTTTCTTTATTATTTTTCCTCTTCCTACCAGGCAGGGCTATTGGGGATGGAGCCTGGTCAGCTCAACTGATCAGTCTACATACTGTTCCTCATGTACCACCTAAAACATCATAGATAGACTAATTGTTGGGCTGTCAGACAGGCTGAACCCATGCTATTCTGGCCCCAGTGCTCACCTGGGTCAGCCCTTGAGTCAGTGCCGGGATGGGAGAGTGTCCACACACCCCTCCCCATGGCAGCCCTCAACCACCATGTGCTCCTTACCTTCCTACACCATTGATTTCCTGCAGAAGCCCCCCTCCCCTTTGCCACATCTCATGTAGAAATAGGGCACCTGGCCATGTGGGTGCAGCCAGGTGCCCTATTTCCACATCAGATGTGGCAACAGCGGGGGTTGTGTGTCTTCTGAATGAAAGTCATGGTTGAAAAGGTAAGGAGCACCGGGGGAGGGGGGTAGTAAACATCCCAGTTTTGCCACAGGGTTTATAGAAAATTCTGCACAAATCTTGGGGTATTTCACCCTGAGGGAAAGACTGTTTACCTCAGGATCAGGCCGGATTTTCTGGATCTGTGTCTAGTATGACAGTATCAGGCCTACTCCTGCTCCAGGGGTTTTGGCCTGAGTTGTCTGACTAGACAATGCAAGACCAGAGGGAACCCATGTATTTTGGCCCATGCGGACATCCCCCAAGTTATTCTAACAGTCCTCATTCCTGCAAGGGCTTTTTTTTTTTTTTGTAAATCACCTTTGCCAAATGAAGAAAGTATGGTTTATGAAAATTAAGCACTGAAAGAAAGCTAGGCACCGTGCTTTTTCAGTTGGCCTAGTAAAGTTATTACCACAATATGAACTTTGGGTTTTTATATATGTGTGTGTGTGTGTGTGTACACACATACACACACACATACATATATATTACGTCATCCACACAGAGATGCTGTTCTATACTCAGGCTGCCCCCTGGACAAATAATATTCCAAGACCATTCAGTCTTCACCATGTAGTCACAAAATGGCTATGTGAACTGGATGCTCCAAGCAAGGGGGGGGGGGGGGATTGAATGGATCACCTTGTTTTGAGTGCTGTGTTATTTGCATACTGTGAAACCAAATGTTCAGGAACTGTTGCATGCCTCGAGACAATGAAATACTAATTTTATTTTATTTTTATTTATCTATTTTTGCTGTAGGATCTCAGGCTAGTTGGTGTGAATCAGCCCAAATTTGCAGCTGAACTGCCTGATAACAAAGGGAAAAACAGATATAATAATGTCTTGCCATGTAAGCTCAACTATTAAAAATATATAACATATTAGTATTAAAGTCATTTAGCGCTAACACTGTGCTAGACCTTTTGTTTGCAAACAAGGCACATTTTGATGAATCACAACTCTAGCTATTTCCTACTCCAAGAAACTTTCTGTACATAATTGTCATGAGGCCTTTCCGACAATGTTTCGGGGCCACCTTTTTACTTTGGAAACATCTGAAGACTTCTCGTGACTGACACTGGCCCAACTTTCACCCTTAACACACCTTCCCTAATGTTTAAGGGTTAGGGTCCCCCCATTGTTCTTCTCCTTTAAATCTGTTTGGTAGCATGTTTCCTGTACTTGTATTGTTATTAATTCATTCAGTCAGAAGCTTGTCTTGAAATAAACTCAACTTTATTTACAGGCATGTAGTAAGAATATAGCTTATTCAGTATAGTTTCATAGATGGCATGTTGCAATAGTGACAATAAACCATCTGTTACAAGTACTTCTCTACTCTTTCTCTATTCTCTTTCACTCTTAACTCTCTAACCTTAAACTGTTCCCTTCTTCCTCTAACCTAGTGGCAAAACAGACAGGCATCAAGGAGCGGACAGAAGCCACTCCCAGCCCAACCAGGCTGAGGCCACAGCAAACACAAGCCATGGCCTCAAGGGCGCCTCCCTCCATGGTCCCAAATGGACCGTGGCAAGGAGTGGAAAAAAGCAGTTCCTTTTGGGGACACATTAGGCAGCCCTGGGCCAACTTCCAGGTGCTCTGGGGACATCCATTGTGTAAACGCCACACCCCCAGAGCGGCCAGAAGCTGCAACCATCTGCCCATCTGTTTTGGACTCTGATCTCTTCTGCTTGTGAACTCTTTACTCCTTTAACGGAACTCTGAATTCCATTAAGGGACTCTGCATTGAAACCTCAACTACACCTGTTATGTCTTCATCTCACTCTCTCCCTGGCTCTGACTGTCCCTTCCCTCCACTGACTCTGACTGCCTAATGACTCACTTATTCCGCCCCTGTAGCTGTTCCTCCCACAGCAGCCATTCCCCTACAGCTAGCCTGAACCAGGCTTGGCTGTCAGGAAGTCAAGTCTGCCTAGTGACTTGTCACAATAATTTTGCAAGGGGGTCATCTTATTGTTCTGCTCCATTTGCTGTTTTATCTTTCATAGTAACGTATTAAGACATGGATCCTTAGATTTCTGAGGGGAATTCCCAATGTTGCAAAACTGGTTTCCCAGCCTTCAGTTCCCCACTTCAGCCTCCTGTGCCTCCAGAATGACAGTGGACAGGGTGCAAAGGTTCTGGCAGGAGGGGGAGCATGGCTGATACGGCAGGTCACTTGGGGTGAGCAGATGGGGTCAAGAGCACCTTTGGATCCCAGCCCTGTTTTTCAGATGGTGTTGTTTGTACACCATCTTAAGGGCACTTGTGTGAATTATGTTAATTTCTACACACATTTCCATGTTGCTTATTTATGTATTTTCTTTGACATTATGAAATGGTACCTAGGTGTGATAAGGAATGCAGTTTTTATTTGATTTCTTAGTGCTTTAATTGAAGCAGAGGACAACCAAAATGGTGAAGGGTCTGGAAACCATGCATTATGAGGAGAGACTGGATATATATTAAGCCTGGAGAAGAGATGGTTAAGCGCTTATATGATAGCCTTGATTAAATATTTGATGGTCCTAGGCGCTCCTCCATCTCTATGATTCTAAGCAAATAAGTACTGTATTAACTGAAACTATTTCTATCAGTTTTTCTGTTAATATTCTATAATAAAATTTTCAAATTAAAACAGTGACAAACTAAAATCAGCAGACAGAAGAAGAATCAGGGTTGTTTTTTTTTAGAAGCTGATCAAAATTACAGAAAACCAGAAGGATAACAGTTCACACACTAAAAGCAGGGGGAAACCAAAAGGTGGTTTTATCCTGCCATCTGATAGATAGAAGGACTTATGTTTCTTGAAGCTACCTAAGGAGAATATTCCACAGACAAGCCACTACTCTTGCTGTGGATGGAACTGAATTGTATGTATACTAGTCACCACATAAATATTATTGCCTCTTGGAAAAATCTATTCCAAGACTTCTGTATCACCATTCTGTAATAAAATTAATGATACATGAATTAATTTCAACTGAACTTAAGTGTGACTAATTGTGGCCAATTTATTGAGAAGGAAAATTGCCTGTATTACTATTTGTCTTAAATAATTGAGATTAATTTTAGTCCTAATTACAATACTTTTCCATATTCTTTCATCATTAATTTGGTCTTTCTAATACATGGATTTATTTGCCAGTGTTTTTTCTTCTTTTATGTGGTTTGTGCTGTTGAAAAAAACAAAAGGAAAAGTCTGTGATCAATTATTTTTCTTCACACTTGCAGATGATATTTCTCGTGTGAAACTTTCCATTCAGACTCAGCCAGGCAGTGATTACATCAATGCAAACTATATGCCAGTAAGTTGTCTTGACGTGCTGCTATAATTATGATGATGTTAAGATAAAGACTTATAAAACAGGAAGGTGGCATAAAGATGACACTTTTTTTATTGCAGGGATACAACTCCAAGAAAGAGTTCATAGCTGCACAAGGTCCTCTGCCCACCACTGTGCAAGATTTCTGGCGCATGATCTGGGAGAAGAATATTTATACAGTTGTTATGTTGACTAAATGTGTTGAACAAGGCAGGGTAAGGTTTTGCTAATGAACATTCATTCATTCACTCAAATATGTCTGTCCAGCTCTATATCACAAAATCTCAGAGCAGCATACAAATAAAATCAATTTAAAATGATTGACAAAAATTTCTGTTTAAAACAATGAAGAATAATTTTAAACAGTATAAAAAGCATTGGTTCTCTCAACCTGCCTCCTCACTGTGAAGCACAGAATGGCCATTCATCATGGCTTTGGGGACTTGCAATAAGATGGGAGGGAACAACACATTTGCATTCATGCACTGTTTTTTAGTGTTGTGAGTTGCACTGAGTCCCAGGTTTTTTTGGGGGGGGGGAGGAGGAGGAGGAGGAGGAAAATAGACACATACGGATGTCCCTAACTGAATTCCAACCAACTTCTCTCTCCCTCTCCCTCTCTCTCTTTCACACACACACACACACACACACACAAATAGAGGTTTTGGGCCAATTTGACAGCTCAGGGAGGTTTTTTCAGTTTTTTAAAAAACATATTAGGAGTGTCGTTAAATATGTGGAAATATTGCAGTGATTATCTTGAAGCCATTCCTTATCTTCCTTGATTCTTATTGTAAGATATAACATAGTATTTAATTTGTATTTCTAGACAAAATGTGAGGAGTACTGGCCGAACAAACAATCCAAGAGCTATGGAGACATAACAGTAGCCATGACCTCAGAAATTGTTCTTCCAGAGTGGACGATAAGAGATTTCTCTGTGGAAAAAGTGAGTTTTTTTAGAGATGTGTGTGTCTTTGTGTGTAGTGCTCTAGAATGGAATACTGTGAGCAGTTTTGGTCATTATACTTAGAAAAAGAGTTTGTAGAGCAGAGGGTACAGAAAAAGGCAACCAGAATGATGAAGGGACTGGAGCAACTGCCTGCATGGAAAGAAACATAGAGTTGGAAGAGACCACAAAAGTCATCCAATCCAACCCTTGCCATGATATACAGTCACAGAACTCCCAGCATCCTCTACTTAAAAACCTCCAAAGAAGGAGACTCCCTCACTCTGAGGCAACATATTCCATTGTCAAACAGTTCTTACTGTCAGGAAGATGGACTATCTTTTCTTTGTCGTTTCAATGCGCGGTTTCCTATCCTAGTCTCTGGAGAAGCAGAAAACAACCTTCACCTTTGTGGTCCCTGTGCTTCAACAGTAGAGTTTTGCACTTGTGCAGAAACTCCATTCAGAAGCTCAAAAGCTGATTAGATTGGCAGGTAGTCCCACCCACTCCTGTGTAGTGTGCATACCCAATCTCGCCATTCTAGCTCCACCTTCAGTTCTCTTTTGTCCGCTGCAAGAGAAGCTTCTTTTTGGGTAGTTCTCTAGTTGAGTCATTGCGTGTACGATCAAATTGTTTGATTTATTTTGTATTTTTATTCTTATTTTTTATTCTTGAGTCCCACCACCACCACCACCACCAAAAAAAGAGAGAGAGACAAAGACAGAGACGGAAGAGAGAGATTGATTTGTTTTTCCTCCTTTCCCCATCTGACTGGGAGCTTTTTTCTGGGCCTCTTATGACCTCCATCTCTCTTTTCAAACTTTGTGTTTCCTGTAATAGGGAAGTTATGCACACTGATGAACACTCTTGGTGTCTTTTTTTGTCTCATCAAAAGCCGTATTGCTGAGCTCTGTTCTATTTGACGTTCTTTTACTCCTCATATACTCCGTAATAGAGCTGAAAGCTTAAAACTTTTTTGTTGGGAGCGTTCATTGTCCTTAGCTGAACACTCAACCTCTTCTCAGAATCCTTTGACTCTTATTCCAATTTCTAAACTTCCAGGGATCTCAAAGTTTTTGAGGCAAATGGCTCCTTCTTCAGCTGTCACATTGATGCCGACCCCCTCAGTATTGCACACTTCAGTATTGACTTCCTCAGTATTGATCCTTTCGAGGCCTACAGTTTTGATATCATCTGTAGCCAGTCTGGATTCAATGGTGACCCCTGCTACTTTGACTGCATCTTTGCAGGAGGTTCCCTCCATTTCTCAGGACAAGCCACATACTCATAAGGCAAAGAAGAGATCTGCAGCAACCAGAGGTGAATCTGAGGCTCTGATGTCAGACCCGATGACCATGGCTTTGGTATCAACAACTTCCTTCCTTCCCTCTTGGTCCCTCTGGTGGACTCAATGCCAGAAGTGACAGCATCAGCTTAAAAAAGTGTGGCTTCTATATTGTTGCCTCAGCCCACTCCTTGTACTCTTAAATTTGTCAACTCCAGTGACTACAGTCTCGCCACTACCACCAGTCCCATTTTTGGTACTGTCGCAGATTTTTGGATCTCCGGCCAGGGCTTATAGCCTGCCATTCTCACCTCTGCATCCTTGGTCTTGAGCCGTCTCACCTGCAAGATCTCACCACTCCCCAACGCCATATAGAGATCAAGCTGATCTATCCACATCCTGTTCAAGGTTTTACTACCGTGATTCTCTATATACTTCTGCTTCATACATGGAACAGTACAGAACGGTGGACTATTGGAGAAAACATCCTTCATCTTTCAGGTTCTACTCTGCTTCGTATCAAAATAGTTCATATCACATGGAGCTGTCTTACCACTCTCCTTCTTACCACTGAACGCACTTCTGATCTCGATCCCGCTCTCCTGCTCAATACTTTGTCTCCTGGTGTCTTCCATTCCTCCATCACCATTCCTGTGTCCGGAGGAGCAAGACACTAGGGTGCTTTCTCCACCTCCTCACACCACTGCGACTGTATTGTGTCCTCCTCCATCTGCACCTCATTTTTTGACCTCGATAACATTGATACCGCTCACTATTTCAGTATTGATGCCCATCCCTGCTGTGATTCCTCTGGTATCAACTATACAAGCCTCTTCTAGGGTACCAGCTGCTTTTACAACTAAACCTGTCCAATCAACCACTCCTTCCCACCAACAGTCTATAGAGGAATCCGCTTATGGCACTGAGACTTCACCTGTCTCTTCCTCCTCTTTGATAGAATCACCTCAAGAGGAGGTTGAAGATATTGGACCCCACTCTCCCCCTGAAGATACTCAACTCTTCTCGGATGTGGTCACCAGAATGGCCAGGTCTCTTGGCCTTCAAGTGGACACTCCTCCCAAACCAGCATGGGATCCAGTGTTCCAGATTGTTGATTACAAGCCAATAGCAACGACTGTGTTACCCTTCTTGGATTTGTTGTCTGGTGTGATACATCTCTCCTGGAAAAAACCTGCATGTATATCACCTTCCTCTAAACATCTGGCAAGCCTTTACAAGGTGCAGCCCAGTACAGCTCCATACCTCATCACCCACCCTACTCCTAACTCCTTTGTGGCTGAGTCAACATCTAAATCTTCAGGGAAGGTGCATTCTGCACCCATTAACAAGGATGGCTGACGCTTGGATATCTTTGGCCGATGTTTTTATTCTTCAGCAGCATTTTCTGCTAAAGCCAGCAACATGCAGGCTTGTATCACAACATGCATCACAAATTTCTGTGGGACAGGATTGGCAGCGTTTATCCCTAACCTCCCTGAGGACCAGAAGGCTGCTGCCTTGGACTTTTATAGAAAAGCCCTTTCACTGGTGAACCAGCAAATACATTCAGCCAGACATTCTGTGGATTGTTCTCAAAGGTCATCTCTGATGCTGTGGCTCTCCAGCATTATGCCTGGCTAAAATCCACTGACCTTTCCGATGAGGCCAGAAGGCATATTAAGGATCTTCCTTTTGAAGCAGAAGGCCTTTTCATTGCCAAAAGTGATGAGTCCCTTGATGACTTTAATAAAGCTCTGCTCACAGGGAAGAAGTTAGGTGTCTCTGGGCAAGGCAACAATATTGCCCATTCCTCTCAATGGCGTTCCAGGCCTGCTTTGTCTACATATTCCAGACCTTGTTCTTTCATATCCTCACAGTTCCGTGGACCTTCTCAACCCTCCACATCATTCTCTAGAAGGCCCTTCAGGCCACAGCATTATCAACAACAGCAGCAGCAGCAACAATAATCGAAAAACTCATCTTCTACAAAATTGCGTTTTTGACCTGTCTGTGAGGATGACACCTGTATACCATCTGACCCTTTCATTGCCAATTCATTCTCAGGCTCCCAAGTTCTGCCGTTTTTACAATGCCTGGTGGCAGATCACCACAGATACTTGGCTTCTTACCATCATTTGCCTTGGCTACGCATTAGAATTTTCAGGTACTCCACCACATGGTGTCTTTCATTCCACTCCATCCTCCCCTCCTCTTCAAGAGGAAATTAACTCCCTTCTCAACAAAAGTGCTATTCAGCCCATCCCGGACAGGTGCAGACTGGGCAACTACTTCTCCAGGGAATTGACAGTTCCAAATATTTTAGACCTGAAAGGAGTCAATCACTACATCACTCCACACAAGTTCAAGATGGTGACTGTGCAGTCCATTCTGCCTTTCCTTCATCAAGGAGATTGGTTTGCCTCCATTGACCAGAAAGACACTTATTTTCACATTGCAATTCGGCCTCAATACCAGAAATATCTTAGTTTCACCATAGATGGAGATCTCTATCAATATATTGTCTTGCCCTTCAGCTTCTCTACCGCCCCCAGGGTCTTCAGGAAGTGCATGGCAATGGTAAACTGACATCTGCAAATCCAAGGGATAAAGATTTTTCCGTATTTAAACAATTGGCTTCTGTATTGTCCTCTCACACACAATTGTTTCGAGACATCCATCATACTGTCTCTCCTCACCGATCTTGGTCTCACCATCAGTCACTCCAAGTCCATCTTGGAACTGGTCAGAATGATAGAGTACATTGGAATGTCTCTGGGCTTGGTCATGGCTCATGCCTATCTCTTTGCTGTAAGGGCTGAGTGTCTCTGGTCTCACATTTGAACTGTTCTTCATCTCTCCACTCCATCAGCGAGGGACATCGAGCTATTACTGGGCCTCATGACGTCGACCACAGCAGTCACCTACCTGGTGCACATGAAATTCCAACCTCTTCAGAAGTGGTTCCTGTCTGTCTTCAACTACCTTCATGATCAATAGTCCAAAAGATTGACTCTCCAGACGGAAGTGTGGGCCTCACTTCACTGTTCCTCAGAATGTTCTTGGAGGGATGCCATTCCAGCCCCTGCAGCTTTCCAGGATGGTCACCACAGATGCCTCTACAAAGGGCTAGGGAGTTCATTACGAAGCTCTTTGAGTTCAGGGATGCTGGTCTCCTTCCAAATCATAGATGCACATCAGCACTCTCAAACTCCTAGCCATTGTCAAGGCTTTCAGACCATTCAAGAACCATCTTCGTTACAAGGTGGTCCAAGTGGTCATAGACAAAACCACCACACAAGTTAGCACTAACTCTCAACAGCTTCTTTGCCTTGCCCTGCAGTTTTGGAGATGGTGGCAGACAAGGACAATGTCTTAGCAAACTCTCTGAGCCAAGACAGAGCTCTGCAACACGAATGGGCTCTGTAACCTGAAGCATATGACTTCATCACATCTTGATGGGGAATTCCCAGCTGGATATGTTTGCCTCGCTAGAAAACACAAAGTGCCCACTCTTTTGCACCAGGGCCAGTTAGACTCTCTAGGCAATGCCTTTATCTTGGACACACTGCCTCCTCTATGCCTTTCCTCCACTTCCTCTAGTGTTACAGGTAGTGATCAAGATGGCAGAGGACAGATCCAATGCGATACTGATTGCACCATACAACCCTGGTTTGCCCCACTCCTTCACCTGTCCGGGGGCCAGAACCTCAAGCTTCTGCTTTGTCTGGACCTTCTCTCCCACTCCAACTGAGTGGTTCTCCATCCAGATGTGTGCAGCCTCCATCTAACAGCCTGGAGGATCCAGCACTAACCTCTCCTAAAATCTTGAGGGTTCTCTCTGCTTCTCATAAGGACTCTACTTAATGCTCCTATTCTTACAAATGGAAAAGCTTTTGTACATTTGCCAAAGCGGGTGCAGATCTTCTTCACCTGTCCAGCTGTCTACAGCTCTGCATTTCCTTCTTCTCCGTGATCAAGGACTGGCCTTTAATTCTCTGAAAGTTTGTCTGCCGTAGTAGCTAACCAGCCTCAAGGCTCACATTCTGCAAAATTCTTCACTTCACCTACAGTGAAGAGATTCTTCAAGGGCTACATCACTTGTACCTTCCAATTCCTCTGTTGACACCTCCCTAGTAACTTTCTTTGGTGCTTGCACAACTCACAAGGCCTCTGTTTGAGTCTCTAGGATCAATTTCACTGAGGCTATTGACATTCAAGATGGCATTCCCAATTGCCATTACCTCAGCCAGGAGATCTTTGAAACTTATCACCTTATGTTCAGATGAACCCTATCTGATTTTTCACAAGGACAAGGTTGTTCTCAGGCCAGATATTTCCTTTTTTCCCAAGGTGGTCCCCTCTTTCCACATCTCAGAACATTGAAAAAAACTATGCACACTCTGTATGTTCACTGTGCTTTGGCTTTCTGTGTTCAATGTTCTGCTGAGTTCAGGTTGACCAGCATGTTGTTTATTTGTTATGGTGGACCCAGGAAGGGCCACCCTGTTTCTTCACCAAGATTTGCAAAAGGATTACACAAACTATTCTTCTAGCTTATGAACTGGTTAACCTCCCTCCTCCTGTTGGTGTGCGTTCACACTCACCCAGGGCTGTCTTTTCATCTGCTTCCTTCCTCCGAGGTGTTTCCTTGCCTGACCTCTGCAGGGCTGCTATGTAGTCTCAGCCTTCCACATTTGTCCGATACAACCGGCTTGTTTCCAGGTCTTGTTGGGATGCCAGTTTCGGTCATGCTCTTCTTTCCTCTGTTCTGCAGTGACCTTCCCACTGCCCCTAAGTAAGCTTTTTAGTCACTCTATTGTGTGAGACACAAAGATCATGAAGAAGAAGAACAACAGGTTGCTTACCTGTAACTTTGGTTCTTTGAGTGTCGTCTGTGCCCTCACACAAACCTGCCCTACCTCCCTTTTTTCAGGTCCCTGTACCATTTTTTGCAGCTGACTTGAACTGAAGGTGAAACTAGATTGGCGGGATTGGGGATGCTCAGTACACAGAAGTAGGCGGGGCTACCCACCAATCTACTCAGTTCTTGAGCTTCCGAATGGAGTCTCTGTGCAGGCACAAAGCCCTATTGTGTGAGGGCACAGATGACCAGTCGAAGAACTACAGTTACAAGTAAGCAACCTGTTCTTGCTCCAACTTCAATATGACATCCTTTCAAATCTTTAAATATAGCTGTCATGTCACCTCTTAACCATCACTTCTCCAGGCTAAAAATATCCAGCTCCCCAGGCCACCCCTCATAGTTTGTTATTATAGGGACTGCTTTGCTTGGAAAAAAATATGAACAATGGGAGATGCATGAAAGATATAGAAAATGATGGATGGTGTAAACAAAACAGAGATGGAGAATAATAAGACTAGAGCCCAAAGTTATCCATTGTGGCTAAATGGTGGGAGATTCAGAACATAGAAAGGGAAGGGTTTCTTCACACTACGCATAGTTAAACTCTGGAATTCACTGCCAAAAGATGTCCCTCTCATAGTCTACAAGTCCCACAATGAGCAGACAGGATATGATTTCCCTATTTCCTGATTAATTCTAACTATTAAAATGCATCCCAGATAAAGGTATAGAAAAATGTACTCCACATTCAGAGGCCCTCAAAGGATAAGAAAAGAGGTTATCCAATAAGTAAATAACTGGAGTTAATTTTCTGAATTTTAGTTGTTTCTTTCTTTCTCTCCTGACTGTGTTCACTGTGAATCAATTGTCATTCTCTTTACTTCTGGAGCTTCTCTGGGGTCCCAGTTCCACTTCTACTATAGTCTGAAAATCCAAAATGTTCCAAAATCCAAAACCTTTTTCATGAGTGGATGAAATAGTGACATCTTTGCTTTCTGATGGTTCACTGTACACAAACTGTGTTTCATGCACAAAATAATTTAAAATACTGTACGTAAAATTAGCTTCAGGCTATGTGTATAAGGTATATATGAAACATAAATGAATTTCGTTTTTAGATTTGGGTCCCATCTCGAAGGTATCTCATTATGTATAAGCATATATTTCAAATTCCAAAATCAGAAACATTTCTGATCCCACGCATTTTGGAAAAAGGATATGCAACCTATACTCCTGTATCCTCTTACACATTCAACCACTTTTAGCTTTCATGTGCCTGCCATTTCCATTCTGGCAAGACATTTTTCTAGTTCACATTGCCTATGCCTAATACCACAGGGCCTAACTGTGTAGAAGAGCAATCATAATGAGAGAAATCACAATTCCCTTGTGGTGGATTGCCTGGAATGTCTAACAGTACCTTTGCTGTAAAAATTACCCACACAAGGAGAATTGGCAGGAAGCAACTACAGGAACTATTTTACTATAAATTCTTGGTAATACTATTTTTCTGAACCATAACCCATCCTCCTTATATTCATTTGTAAGAGTGATTCATCGGAAAGTCACCCTGTGAGACAGTTTCACTTCACTGCCTGGCCAGATCATGGTGTTCCAGAAACAACTGATCTCCTTATTAGCTTCAGGCACTTAGTTCAAGAATACATGAAGCTGAACCCATCAACATCTCCTACACTAGTACACTGCAGGTACAAAAATCATTTTCCTTTTTAAGTAATTTTAAAATGTAATTGTTTACCATTCTGTTTAGAGAGTTTGGAATATTTTTGGAAACCACTGCATGCATCACTATAAAACCAGGGCAATTGTCTACTGGGGCTATTGTCATATTCAGGGTGAGGTTTCTCATGAATTAAAGACAAGGCTTGGGGAAATCCAGGTTCAAGTCCTCATGCTGACATGAAACTCACTGGTTGACCTTGGGGCAAGTCACTAACCTACTTCACAAGGTGGTTGTGGGGATAAACATGAGGAGGAGAACCAAATACATTCTCTTGAACTGTTTATAAGAAAGGCAAGTTAATACATGTAACAAAGAAACAAAACTATGGTATAAAAGTGTTTAAAAACAAGAACACAATTAAAGCCCACATGGCCATCTTTCCTCTCTGATACTTCTTCATCCTCCGCCTCCCAACCCAATCCACAGCCTTCGGCTTTTCACCCTCCTGAACTCAGGATGGGGAGGAAATGGGTTTTATGCTAGTTGTCCAAGTAGCAAAATAGATGATATGTATTTTCCTACAGCAAAGAAATCAAATTATTCTGTGTTGTAATCTTAAGTGAGGCTTTAGAGTAGGGTGTTTTAAAAAGATCACTGAAGGCAAACATGAAAGCATTTAATCTGTGCCTATTTTTTTCCCCTCGTAGTGCCGGTGTTGGGAGGACAGGAACTTTTATTGCAATTGACCGTCTTATCCATCAAATGGAGATGGAGAATACAGTAGATGTATATGGTGTCGTATATGATCTTCGAATGCATCGGTCCTTAATGGTGCAAACAGAGGTAAGGCAGACTGGTCTCTTGAGAATGCAAAATAATGACTGATATGAAGGAGAGCAAAAAAATGTTTTCCAGAACGTTCACCATTGTTTCAATTTAATTAAATTTTCAGAACCTTTCCTTAAAACCAGTAGCTATGTAAAAAGCTGACAGAATCATCCTTTTTATACACCACCTCAGGTCAATAAAGGTCTGGAATTTCTTTTAGATTGCAATAGCATCCAAAAGGCAAGGGTTATGAAATGCTTTCTTGTTCAGTATTTTGCATCTTCATGTTTTAAAGTACTTTCCCCTTTTCTGAATTCTCCAGGGCTAGAAGTTACAAGACCTATGCAGGTCTGTGTGCATGTAGGTGGAGCAGAGGACAGAATAGGAGAATTTCAGCCCAGAATAAGTAAAGAGATAGTGCAGGAATACCTGATTAATCTAAATGAATATAAGTCTCCAGGACCAGATGAACTACATCCGAGGGTATTAAAAGAACTGGCAAATGTAATATTGGAACCATTGGCAATAATCTTTGAGAACTCCTGGAGAACAGGAGAAGTCCCAGCAGACTGGAGGAGGGCAAATGTTGTCCCCCATCTTCAAAAAAAGGGGGGGGGGAGGATCCCAACAATTATCATCCGGTTAGTCTGACATCAATACCAGGAAAGATTCTAGAGCAGATCATTAAACAGAGAGTCTGTGAACATCTAGAAGATAATTCCATAATCACAAAAAGTCAACATGGGTTTCAGAGAAACAAGTCATGCCAGACAAATCTGATCTCTTTTTATGATAAAATTACCAGTTGGTAGATGAAGGGAATGTTGTGGTTATAATATATCTTGATTTCAATAAGGTTTTTGACAAGGTTCCCCATGACATTCTTGCAAACAAGCTGGTAAAATGTGAGCTAGACAAGGTAACTGTTACATGGATTTGTAATTGGTTGACTGGCTGAACCCAAAGGGTGCTCAACAGTTATCCACAACAGTATTGGGGGCATAGTTATCAAATCTGCAGACGACACCAAATTAGGAGGAGTAGCTAATACTCCAGACGACAGGCTCAAAATTCAAAATGACCTGAATAGACTAGAAAGCTAGGCCAAAGCTAACAAAAAATACAATTCAACACAGAGAAATGTAAGGTACTGCACCTAGGGCGGAAAAATGAAATGCACAGATATATGATGGGGAACTACTGGCTGAACGAGACCACATGTAAAGGGGATCTAGGAGTCCAAGTAGACCACAAGTTGAACATGAGTCAACAGTGCGATGTGGCAGTTAAAAATGCCAATGCAATTTTAGGCTCCATCAACAGAAGTATAGTGTCTAGATCAAAGGAAGTAAAAGTTCCACTCTATTCTGCTTTGGTCAGGCCCCACCTGGAATACTGTGTCCATTTCTGGGCACCACAATTCAAAAAGGATGTGGAGAAACTGGAGCGGATCCAAAGGAGTGTGACTAAAATGGTGAAGGGTCTGGAAACCATGCCCTATGAGGAAAGACTTAGGGAGCTGGGGATGTTTAGCCTGGAGAAGAGAAGGTTAAGAGGTGATGTGATAGCCCTATTTAAATATCTGAAGGGATGTCATAGTGAGGAGAGAGCAAGCTTGTTTTCTGCTGCTCCAGAGAACAGGATCCGGAACAATGGATGCAAGCTACAGGAAAAGAGATTCCACCTCAACATTAGGAGGAACTTCCTGCCTGACAGTAAGGGCTGTTTGACAGTGGAACACACTCCCTCAGAGTGTTGTGGAGTCTCCTTCCTTACAGGTCTTTAAACAGAGGCTAGATGGCCATCTATTGGGTATGCTTTGATTAAGAGTTCCTGCATGGCTGGGGGGTTGGACTGGATGGCCCTTGTGGTCTCTTCCAACTCTATGATTCTATGATTCTATTCCATGATTCTAGGTCATGTCTGAGAATAGGGTGGAATAAAACAGAGTGGACAGATAACATGAGAAGGAGAGATCCACAGCAGTCAGCCCTCACTTTTGCTTGCAAAAGCAGTTCTTTAGATTAACCTTCTGCTTGTCCAGTGGAAGTATAGCAGGGGATGGGGCAAATTAAATTTATGTGCTTTCACTTTATTTATGGCAAATGTCTTTGGGGCAGCTGATTTTTTACATTGGCTGTCATACTATGATATGAAAACCTTTTGCTATTTTAAAACTAACAATAAATTGGCCATAGCAAGATATGCTTGTTAGAAGAAACAGGTCTTACTTAAACATTTGTAATGAGGATGCCAGCTAGATCTCCCCTGGCAAAATCTTCTCACAGATGGGAGACCACCAACTTAAAAGACTATTTGCATAAGAGTTACCTGTCACACCATTGTGAGTGGCAGCACCAAAAGAAGCTCCTCCAGATATGATCTTAACAACTGGGAAGGAAAAAAGGGAGAAATGTTCCTTCAGAAACATTAGGCCTGGCCCATTTAGGGTTTAGAAGCCCTGTGTGTTCTAGAAGAAACAGATGCTGTTAAACTGAAAATGATTTTCCCCCACATAATGAAATTGCTTTGGCGAAGACTAAAAAAAAGACATGTGGATACATTCTAATCTGGCTTCAGCCTTGGCTGTGGGACTGAGACAGCTTTGATCACCTTGGAGTTTAAAACACAAAGGAGATCAGGAGTTTGTTCCCATAAATATCCCTGAAAAAATTGTGTCATTATGTGAAACGACTTCACACAACGTTGCACAAAACCCACCATTAAAATAGTCACAAAGAAGCATTAATGCACATCTTTTTACTTTTGGGATTTCAGCAACAATACATTTCCAGTATCACTATATTTGTACAATTGCACACAATTCTCACAATTCACTCACCATTTCCGCTTCATTTGCAAGATGCTTTAAATGCGCTTTAATATCTCTTTGGTGTCAGAATCAGCCCCAGTGTGATAAACTCCATTGATAAATAACCAGCACCAGGAACTAGAAATGGGGATTGTGCCCCTCTTGGTTCTGCTGCGCTCAGTAGTTTTCAGTACTGTTGATGGTGGTATACTTTTGGACCAATTCTCTGGGATGGGTCTTGGGGGTGCTGTTCTACAGTGGTTCCAGTCCTCCTTGAAGGGCTGGACTCAGAAGGTGGTGCTGTGGGATGCCTGTTGGACCGCCTGGATTGTGGGGTCATAAGGGCTTAGTACTAGCTCGTATGCTGTTCAATATCAACATGAAACTGCTGGGAGAGGTTATCTGGAGCTTTAGATTCAGTGGCCCAAAACACTGCAGAAATAATCCAAGTTGAGACCACTTTAATGCCCAGGCTCAGTGATAAGGAATCGTGGGAATTGTAGTTTATTGTAGCACCAGAGCTACAATATGTCACAGATGGCTAAATTTCTCACAAAACTACAGTTTCTTGAATTCCCTAACATTGAGCTGGGGCAGTTAGTAGTCTCAAACTGGATTATTTCTGCAGTGTGTTTTGGACCGGTGTCACCAGATGCAGATGCCACATGAATCTATCAGTCCTTCCCACCTAACTCCATGGAAGTACTTTCTGTATTAAACCAGTTTCTGCTGTCCCTAATGGACTGAATGAGGGTGAACAAATTTAAGCCTACGGTAATCCAGACAAAATAGATGTGCTCTTCATCAGTCATAAGTTAGATCAGGGAACAAGGATTCAGTCTGAGCTGAGTGGGGTTACAATCCCCATGAAATCTCAGGTTGGCTGCTTAGGCTTGCTCCTGGACTCAGATCTCAGGTCTGAGAAGATCAGGAATGTGTTTGCACAGTTGAAACTAGCTCTCTGTTCCTGGAGATATCAGATCTGGCTATGGTGATAAATGCTTTGGTTATATCCAGTTTGAATTACAGTAATGCAATCTACATGGGGGTGCGTTTAGAAATGCTTTGGAATCCAAATGCAGTGGCCAGGCTGCTCCTGCATTGGAATCACTTTACTGGCTAGTAGTCTGTTTCCAGGCGGAATTCAAAGTTCTGGTTATGATCTTTAAAGCATTATATGCTTGGGTCCAGACTATCTAAAAGACTGTATTTCCCTGTATAAGCCAACCAAAGTTTTAAGATCTCGAGAGGAAGGCTTTCTTTCAGCCTTACCACAAAACAGGCTTGTTTGGTGAGGACATGGCAAAGAGACTTTTCAGTAGCTGCTCCCAGCCTGTGAAATTCCCTTCCTTCCCTGGTTAGACCCCTCCCTGGTTTCTTTCCACCAGCAATTTAAAAACTTTTTATTTAGTGAAGCCTTTGATTTTTAACCACATAGCAGAACATTATTTGGAAGTGTAGTGCTGTTTTTATCTTGTGTGTGTTTTAAATGTATTTTAAGCTGTTTTAACTATTGTATGTGCTTTTAATAGAACTGATGTTTAATTGGTTTTTTAAACTTTTGTAATATTATGCTTGTAACTAAACTTTCATTATAAAATTTGTAAGCCACCTTGAATGCCATGATGGGAGAAAGGCAGGGTATAAACTGAGTGAATAAAAATAGAATAATTTTTTGTTGGTCATGCATGATGCATCATGTGAACATTATAGTAATACTTCATTCTCTTTTTTCTCTTCCTTCCCTTGTAGGACCAGTATGTATTCCTAAACCAATGTGTTTTGGACATTATTAAATCTAAGAGAGAGAAGAAAACAGACCTTATATATCAAAATACAGATGCCATGGCAATCTATGAGAACGTTACACCATCTCCACACACTGGGAAGGCAAATGGCTACCATGTATAACTGCAAAGGAATGACTTGCCTCCCTGCCTATTACATGGGAGAGGGAATATGCACTGTTTTTATGCGTCCTTGAATAGAAAGATTTCTTTTCCATTTTTTAAATAATGGATTTGAATATGCACGTGTTAAAAATCCTGATAGGAACTGTGGTTTCTCTATAGTATTAAAGGGAAAATATACTGTATTTTATGCAGGGGTTTTGCTTTGAAGAACACAAAGAAACTTCATGTTATTGGTAAGCTGAACTCATACCAATCAAATGGTGAGATACATTTTTTTTAAAAAAAAAAGAATTACTTGGGTAATTTTTAAATTACTTTTTTTTAAAAAAAATCACATTCAGGCTCATGTTCAGATTTGTTGGACACTGGTTCTATTTAGATTTGTTGGACACGGGTTCTGTTCTAAGTGTTCCAGGGATGTTAGTTTGCATGCATTGGTTTCTTTAACCAATGAATATCTCCATAATAGTGACTGTTAGTTCTTTCTCTTCAAAAGTAGAACACAAAAATCTTTTGCAAATAGGATATTTTATTATGAAATTGTGCCTTTTTTTCTAGCTATTTTGCTAAAGACGACATGATCAGAGTGCTATATTTTTGTATCAAAATTTTCAGTTGAAATAGAACATTTAAATAAGACTAATGTCAATTTCTTATGTGAAATAGTTTTCTGGATTCTTCCCTTGTGGAAGTGGCCAACCATTCCTTGTATTTCCCTTTCATCTGCAAGAGTTTATTACAGAGGAAATTCATAGGCTCATGTGAGGCCAACAATACTTGTGTGGTATTTTGGTTTTATCCAGTTGTGTTATCTATGAAGGACAGAGTTGTTTTTTTAACATGGCTGTGGTGAAACGTTCCCAGGTTTCATATTCACTGAAGAACATTTCCTCTTTTCTTTTCCTGCGCACATTTGGTCCAAGCATATTACATTCTCTCAGTGCCATTTTATGTCTCTGGCTGATTTGCCCTTCTTGGCTCCATTTTTGTCCTCCTTTGACCTCAGCCTCATTTGCTCTTGGTGACATTTAACTTATTGACTATAGTGACCTGTGGAATTTTAGTCTACTGTCATAACTGTGCTTCCAAGGTGCCTGTAAATATAGTCATGAGCACCAATATAGTTAATCAGGTTAAGCAGCAGTGAGAAGAGATGACTGAAATCAGTGAGGGCAAAAGTGAAAGAAAATGATAATGAAGTAAAGTGGCAGGGTGTCAAACACATTAAAAATGTGAATGTTCACGTGTTATTCTCAATCATTTTGTCTTGTAGAATAAGCTTATTTCAAAGCAAATGCCGAAATTAGAGCATGTTTGGTCCATGGCCATATCAGGTAAATGATATCTCAGTACTTATGAAAGCAGGAATGCTAAGTGTGCACTGGCTATCTATAACTTGACATAGTGGCTTAAACTATGTAGAGAGACAGTTATCTGTAGCCTCTAGTAAGTCCAGCATCACCACACACTGCCTCTACATCATCTGGATTCAAAGCAGTTACAGGAGATTAATAATGTTGGTTTCATAGTATGAAAATAAGTAACAGTAAAGTAAAGATTACAGACGTGCCATTGGCAACTTTGAATGCCAACTTGGTAATTAGCAATTAATCCAAATTTGGTAAACGTATCACTTAATAACTGTCAGCTCCACTGATCTTGGCAGTTATCATTAGAGGAAGAAGAGGGTCATGTATCAGTCTGAGCTTTAACTGTGAGTGAGTGAGTGAGTGAGTGAGTGAGTGAGTGAATGAGTGACCAGCCTCCCTGGTCTGGTTCATATTTTTGTGTTGTGTGTGATAAGGACTTATTTAAAAGTGCAATATTTGATTTACTGAATGAATGATTGCCTCTATTTCCATAGAGTTTTACTCAGGTTCAGTGTCTCTTCATACTTGTTCTGTGGTTTATGTTAAATGAAGAATTCCTATGGCAGAGTGATCCCAGGAAGGTTCATTGGCTTTATTCTAATTCTTTTATGAAGTAAATGTACAAAGAACTACTGGTTCTGCCAACTGCAGAATATTTTAGCCAGTTAAAACTGAGGTGTATATTTTTACTGTTCTTGTGTATCAAAAAAATGTAATTGCTTTATCATGTTGTTTGTTTGTTTGTTTGCATTATGCTGCTGTAGTTGTAATGGATACGATTAATGAAAATTGAAGGGTTCTCCATTAAATTAATATTGTTGGTACACTGATGTTAAAATTATGAAGGTATTGCTAATGAAGGAATTGTGGTTTGGGGAATGGAAGGGGTTTGAGGTTTGGGTTTTGTTTTGTTTTAGTCAATGCGCTGGCAGCATTAGAAATTGATATGATCATTGAGTGTATTATAGCGCTTAATCTATAAAATGTTTTAGTATTGTGGACTTCATTCTTCAGCTTTCTTTAGTGCCAAAGCCCTTTCAATTACAATGAGTTTGTATAGCCAAAATGTATATACATCATGGTATTGAGGTACCTCCAAGCCTGTTTGGCAAAATTTGTGATGTCTCTTGGAAACAGATTGCTCTAAAGTGCAAAAATGGTTTTGCAACCTGTTCTGGTGCTATAGTGGTTCCATCATTTGTTGCTTTGTGTATCTCTGATATTAGGTGAAATGGCATTGGATTTTGGTGTATGGGTCCAAATACTTTCTAATTATTACATTTTTAATACAAAAAGAAGGAATCTATCAGATTTATACATGCCACATTCTAATATAAACATTTTCTCCCTATAATTAAGCAATACTTCAAAAACCTTAAATTAGAAGTCATCTTTGAAGTTTCAGGTTATGCCCCCATGTGGGAATGTAGTTGGGCTAGTGCAAAAGGAACACTCTGTGGGTTGAGTAGGAATCAAGCCATACCTTGTGTAATGTTTACCCTGAATCATTTGGAGATAGAGGTTGGTAATGAAACACAAATGCTTTATAAAATTGAATTTTTGACTCCAACAATCACCATACAGGAAGAAGCTTAGCACAAAGATATATGTAACTAAGGGGTGAAGCAGGTAGGTGGCTTGGAGTGGCCTCTGTCCACTCCAGCTGCGATCAGCCTGGGACCACAGTGACCAGACAGTCCACTTCCAAAGCAGGCCACCACCGTTGTCCCAAACGAGCTGCTGGCAAGAAGTGAGTTTTTGCCAATCCTTTTGCCAGCAACTTCAGGCCTCCTTAGGCAGCCTCAGAGCGGCTTTTGGCTGCCTTGGCGGCATGCGTCGTCTGCACGCCATGCCTCCAAAGCAGCCAAAAGCTGCTCCTTTTGGCCTATCTGTTTCAGGCCTAACATAAGAAGCACTAATTTGTGGTAACCAAATCTTAACACATTAACTGGTGCCAGGGGCCTTCACACTTTCTGAAATAAATACATTGACATGTAAATCAGTTAACTTATGCACTTGCGGAAGTTATATCCAAAATTTCCACACACACACAGAGATATATATCAAAGTGCCTGTTCACTACTGCAAAAATGGTTGCCTGTACCATAAAAACTACCAGAGCTGGTAACTGTTTCCAACTAAAATAAATGGCATCTTTTCTCGACAAAACAACTGCTCTTAAAAGCACTATGCCTAATGTTTGTAATGGTGAAAACACTGATTCAATTGTTGCTTCAAAAGCTGTGGGGCACAGGAATCAGAGGTAAGCAATTAAATTTCACACAGCTTCAAATCATTGTATGATGAAGAGTCTGGGCAAACTTTGCAAGGAGCAGATAAGAAATCCAGGACTGTATACTCTGCTTAGATTCTTCCCTCCCTCCATGCCTAATCCTTTGGTGCCATTCTCAATGACTTCATTACAGTATATTGCTGGATGCTCCTAGATCACAGCCCTTGAAGGTATGTTAAAAGGGGGGGGGGGCACCAGTTGTTCCCAGAATGATGTATGAGGTTGGGCCAGGGTTGAGCAGGGATTGATAGGGAGAAAGCTGTCTAGCAATTATTACTAATCTTGATCACCTATTACAAATTATTTGTATGGTCAATCTGGTCATGGGGGAATATGTGATTTAACTGATGCTGTAGCAACCATGTTCTAAAGTTACACCCCTTTCATGGGAAGACAACAATTGTCTAGATTATTTCACTAGGCTGCATCTTAAGCACTTGTTTTTCTGTCAGGCCTCCCCCCCCCCCCCCAGGTTAGGGTAGAGTAGCTTACTTTGCACAGGAGATTTTGAGGCAGCAATAAAGAGCAGCTAACTGTCAACTATTTAATTTATTATTTTGACCACTATGAGGGCACTGCTAGTTTTTCTTTGGCACCAAAATGCCTTCGTCTTTCCTAGTTTGCTGGTACAGAGACAGCCAAGCTGAATAAATGGCTTGATTAGAAATAATTTCTCACTGTAATTTCCTTTTGATGTAGGCTTTGAAGTTATCAAAAACACCTCTGAGCACATCATTATTGTTGCTAGGAGTGTTCCGATCATCCATTCCAAGTCTTAAAACTAAGAGTAGCAATGGAAGGGTTAGGATTCAAAGTAAAGACAGAATTGTACATGTAGGCAAGAATTTTGCTTGCTGTTTTTGCTACAGCAGTTCTCATTTTATCAGTAAGAGAAGATCTTAAGTTTAAACAGCAACAAGCCTCTTAGACTCCAGTTCAGTACATTCCTACGGGGACATAAGTCATGCTCGGATCACTGGGACCTACTTTGGAGTAGACAAGCCTAAGATTTTACCGTTAAGCAGTGGGAATTACAGTAAGACCAGTATCAAGCAAAAACCTTATGCCTCTTCTTTCTCTCGGTGCTTGCCAATATGTAACTGGATTTTTTTTTAATTACACAAGGTTTAATGTTAAAAAGGGATTCTTCTTTGTACATCAGATGTTGATGTTATGATTGTGTTTTCAATTATGTACAATTTTCAGCATTTCATCTATTATAAAAATGTTTGCAGTATACCATTCTTAATTTTAATGGTTTGATCATCTTTCAGTGACCCAAAAGTAACTAAATAAAACATTGACATCATAGCTTTTAATGTGTGTTCTTTTGAGATTTTGAATAATTGAGCCAGCACTCTACATTGCCCCTTCATCTAAATAAGTGCTTTCCAAGTTATCTGGTGTAAGGACTGGCCATTTTCCTCCCAAATGTGGTAGGGACCTGTACCATATTTGTAGCAGTTGGCTACAACTGTTACTTTCTTTCCTGGAAGCTCTCTGTAGATCACCAGCCAATGGCTTGCAGACCACCTCCAGGAACTAGCACACTGAATAGAACTGAGCTAAATATTCCACAGATGGTCTTCTATTGCTATGAAAGAGAGCTTTGCCTTTAAATATATATATATATATAATTAAAGTACATGCAAAAAATGTAGAAGTGCTTGCTCAGCTTTCTTATTCCATTAGGCTGCACCTTTCGGCGTACAGTTTATCTAAACATTTAAGTACATCACATGGGTGCGGAGAGCAAGAGGACTTGAAACTGGGACTTTTGAAGATTTGCCAGCCTTTTTATTATTTAAGTGGCTGCAAAGACACCTTTACAAGAATAGGTCAGAATGAACTCTGCCATGCTGACTTAAGTGTTTCTGATAATGTGCAGCCAAGTTGATCTCAATAAGGCAAGGGCTACCTACCATCCCAAGTCAAGAAGGACATTATTAGCTCCTGTGAGAGGAGATACTCTTTCCCTATCCCCAGTATAGACCAGACACAGGACTTTATTCCTATTCAGCAACTTCAGCAGTTGCGGAGCCAAGGAAAGAAGAATTGGACAGCTGGAATATTTTTGAAATTGATGAAATGTTTGTCAAACCACCAGTTTCATTGGAGCAATAACACATTTCTATACAGATTTATAGTGCTGAGTACTTTCTAAGCAATTTATATTGTGTTAGCCAATTGTCCCCAACAAGCTGTATACTCATTTTACTGACTTACAAAAGGATGGAAGGCTGAGTCAACCTGGAGTCCTGAAGGATCAAATTCGTTGTTTTGGCTGCAGTACCAGCATGTAACCACTGTGCCACTCTATTCTGCTTTGGTCAGGCCCCACCTGGAATACTGTGTCCAGTTCTGGGCACCACAATTCAAAAAGGATGTGGAGAAACTGGAGCATGTCCAAAGGAGGGTGACTAAAATGATGAAGGGTCTGGAAACCTTGCACTATGAAGAATGCCTTAGGGAGCTGGGGGTGTTTAGCCTGGAGAAGAGAAAATTAAGAGGTGATATGATCGCCCTGTTTAAATATTTGAAGGGATGTCACATTGAGGAGGGAGCAAGCTTTTTTTCTGCTGCTCCAGAGAACAGAACTCGGAACAATGGATGCAAACTGCAGGAAAAAAGATTCCACCTCAACATTAGGAAGAACTTTCTGACAGTAAGGGCTGTTCGACAGTGGAACGCACTCCCTCGGAGGGTGGTGGAGTCTCCTTCCTTGGAGGTTTTTAAGCAGAGGCTGGATGGCCATCTGTCGGAGATGCTTTGATTGGGAGTTCCTGCACGGCAGGGGGTTGGACTGGATGGCCCTTGTGGTCTCTTCCAACTCTTAAGTTTCTATGATTCTAAGTAGTAAAGGGGGAATAGTTCCCACTCGGAGAAATGGGGTGGAGGCAAGTGTTTCCCTTCTTTTGACTTAGTCACTTCCACATTAGATGGTGAAGGAAACTTACATCTGAGAAGATCTCTTTCCTTCCCATCCCTTTCTCGCATACAAAAGTTTAAAGATATTTGCATATGGCCCTTCCTAACTGCTTGCAGGAAAGGAGTAGAGGTCTAAACATGCCCTTCTTGCAGGACTTCCCATTGATTTGATAAAAGTGGATGCAAGGACATTTAAAACATCCTGCCTTTCATTCATGCAATCCAACAGCAAGAAATATGCTCAGAGCAATTTTACAAGTGGCAGGTGTGATATCTGTCTCAAACTACAATTTTGGTGTGCAAATTACCAAGCCTAGACATGAGCAGCCCAAGTGTTTTACTACCCCTTTAGTTTCCAGTGAAAGCTGTAATGATACGAGCTTGAGCACAGGAGAGCTCTAATGTGTATTACTTAGTAGAAGCACACTGCCATAACTGAGAATAAATATGAGAACGGCATTATGTTTTTATTCAAAGGGAAACAGCTGTTGCAGACTGCAATAACTATACCTTAGATTTTGTGCTTAAAACTTGCATGACTCAAGCCTGCCTTGAGGATTTCACCCGCCTTGGAAATTCCTTACACCTGCCTACAGAAATGGGACTGGCTATTAGCAAAAGCTACAGGGAAGTAATTCACACAGAATTAGCTTTTTAAAATGATTTAGACAGGAATTTAATGTTTTAAATATTTTTTTTATCCTTTGGAGGCCCTGGCAAGTTAGGCAGCACTAAACAAATGCCTTAAGTACCTAAATATTCTGGATGCCTATTCAGAAGTAGTTGGGTTTTCCCATCCTTTCCGCACACACACACGACTAAAAGCTACCATACAAAAACTGCAAACAAAAAGAAACAACACATGCACAAACCTAACACTCTGACCTCCTCCCTGCCCAAACCTATGGCTATAATCTCCTATTACTAGATACATAATACACAAGTATTCTATGATATAAGCAAACTCAGTTCATTTTACAAAACCTAAAACCAATAACTAACCCCAACAGAAATGCATGTAAAATAAATATTTCCTAGTCTTTTCTTCTTTTCTTTTCTATACTTTATCAAGGATTTCTCCTTAACCAGTTTTGTCCATTTCAACAAATCCAAGTACCTTCACAAATGAGTTGGAGTAGCAGCTTCCTTTCATTTCTGAGCATAGATGATTCTCACTGCTGTATACTGCAAAATCCTTTCATAATTCTGCTCTAGAACTTCATCCAATAGTCCCAGCAAGAAAAGCACTGGCTTCCATTGAATCTTTATCTTAAAGATACCTTCCAGCATTTAGAGTATCAGATAATTTATTCTTACATTTCCAACAGGCATTGAAGTATTTTTAAACATTTACAATAATCTATCAGGAAATAAATACCATCTGTACACCATTTTATAAAAATTATCTCTCAAATCATAACTCAAATGTAAATTTCAAACTCTTTGACCACATTTTCCCATGGAGAGAATATATAGTTTGGTATAGTTTATGAGGAAGACAGAGTGAAGAAGACTAGCTGGGATCAGTTTTGACTTCAAGTTCTATTGCTGGAAAGGGGGTTATGGGAGCTGTAGTCTAAAACTTTTCCAGACTCTAATTCTCTCGCTTTCTCTAGCCTGCTCTCTTCAGCACATACCATAAGGCACTGAACTCAATTGAGTTATTGGGGCGAAACAGATGGGCAGGAAAAAGTGGCTTGAAGCTGCCTTTTCCAAAGTCACATTAAAATCCCACTAACCACACCACCGGCTCCCAAGGCAGCCAGAGTGCTCATGTCATGACCACATGACAAGGCTTCAAGCCAGGAAGAAGCAGAAAAAAGTTGCTTCTTTTTGAAACAGCATAAGGCGCCTAGAGGACACTTTCCTGCGGGCTTCAAGGCATGTGTCATCTAAATGCCACATCTTCAAGTCAGCCTGAAAGCACCTCTTTTTGCCTGTCTGTTTAGCCCCATTGAGTCCAACTATTGTTGGACTGCAAGTTCCTGCAGCCCCTCACTGATGTAGCCAATAATGAGGAATGGTGGGAACTGTAGTCCAACAACATCTAGATCTTGGAAGCTATGCAGTGTCAGTCAGCCCTGGTAAGTACTTGGATGGGAGATTGCCAGGGAATACCAGGTGCTTCAGGCTAGCTGTCAGAGGAAGGAACTGACAAAATCACTTTTTTAGGATTACTTACCTAAGCAAACCTTATGAAATTCACATGCTCACCTTAAGTTTAGGGTTTCTTCAAAGCACATGTGTGCGCACACACACAGTTTGTAATATCTGCAGCCCCTGGAGCCAGATGGGCATATCTGGCCCAAGGCATCAAAGGAAAAGCAAAGGGATGAGGCCTAGAGAGCACTGCTTGCATTCTATGCATTCCTGTTCATGTACCTTATCACTGTATTCCTGCATATTAATATTTTGGTAGCACAGAGAGTGGGCTGCATGTGGCCCACTGCCAAACTGCCTAGGGGCACATGTGGCCCACTAAATCAGATTTTGCAGTACCTGACCTCACCCCTAGCTGCACTTTTGTGACCACAAGAAAAGATAAACTGCCTCTCTTGAAATGCTACAGGAGAAGAACTTTGCCTTTTAAATAGCTCACATATCCCCCTGAACTATTTAATATTCCTCCCAGAACTCCAGAGTGGATTTGTTTGAGGCATTTGGGACAATCCACAAGCCCCCCCCCCCCCAAATGTCCCAGGGGCCAAAAACTGACACACACACCCTTAGCCCACCACAGCTGCACACACTGAAACTAGCAGAGGTATCATCCATTCTCTCTCAGAAACATGCCTCCTCTGGCTTTCCTCCATCTTCCAGCATGTCAATTGAACAAGTTTCAAGAATATAGTAATGCCTGCCCTGTCCCCTCTCAGCAGGTCTCCATGCCCTCTTCAGTGTCCCTTCTAACTTGGTCTCAAATGAGCAATAATGGGCAATCCTGTAAGCATGTCTTTTGTAATGTTCATGGTCCTTAATTGCTCATTTGAGACCAAGTTAATTCAACTGAACTTCACATTTCAAAGTTATATTACGACTGGCCAACCTCACAGCAATATCCTGGTGCTGGAATACTTGTTTCCCCCATAGCTGTCGTCAGAGAAAATGTGGATGGCAATGACACCATTACTCCTTTTAAAGATGAAGTTCTAGTGGTTGCAAATTTGCAGCCACTTTAACCAGAATTGTTGGGATGGAGCCATGGGTATCATTTTGGGTAGAGATCAAAGCTACAGACTTTGTTGTAACAGCTCTCCAGTATTTAGATTTCAAGTCCCAGCTGGTGTAGCCAGTGCTAAGAAATGCTGGGAGCTACAGTCCAACAACATTTGGACCATGGAAGCTGTGCTACTTGAAGGTGCACATGCCCGCACATGCACACACACACTTTGCAACCTCTGCAGCCCCTGGAGCCTGCCAAATGCAGCCTCAAGGCAGTTTTTGCAGCCATTGGTTCCTCCAGCATGTCACCATGAGAAAGAGGTTGAGTGTGGTGGGGAGAGGGGCAGTCAGGAAATGGAGGACATGGGGGTATCTGGTGGGAAAGGCCCTTTCTTTGAGGGTATCCTGTTCCCACATTAGTCATTCTCTATCCACCTCTTTTAAGGCCTCTGTGAGGATAGGAGAGTTCTGGTAGATTTCACGGAAAGGAATGGGTGGAAAGGAATTGTTACGGCACCATTATATTGCTGCTTGGGATTCTTTTAAGAGATAAAGTAGGTGAAAGGGGAATGATGTTGAGAGAGCAAGCAGTGATGGTTGGTGGGTCTGATGTCAGTTGGGTGGGGAATATACTCCATGGTTTAGGCCAAACTTTAACAACATTAATTTGAGGCACTGATCCTATCAGTAAAATATGACGCAGCACCTTGGGTAGCTGCTTTAAAGTTAGAACTAAAACCTAGAATTGATTTACCATCTCACTGACATGGGGAGCACTAGCCACCAGTGTGTGGAGGAATTGCCCCATCTGCTGGGGCAGCACTAGCATGCAGCCTCCCCCAATACAGACAACTTCATTACTGCAGATGAGGTGCTGTCTATGGGGAAAAGTTCCCAGGTTCCCAGGCAAGGTGAACAAAATCTTTAACTGTTTTGACTTCATCAAACTAAAGCTTTAGATTGATCCCAGTTTAGGACATTTTTGAGAACTTGACAGGAAAGAATGTTGGCCTATACACTGGAAATCCTCCAGACATGGGGCAGTGGGATTGGTTTTCCCAGCCAAAGCATGGGCCCAGGTTTGTCCATTAATGTTGGTATGAGAGAGGACTTGGCAACCAACTATATAGTTTGGACTCAAGATAGGCAGACTCAATGGCAGGGAAGAGAACTTCAGGATGATGAATGTAAAACAATACAAAAACAACTTTGCATTTCCACTACAGCACATTGCACAGAAAAGGCTAATCCCCTCCCCCCCCATTTTTTTTAAAAAAATAAGTGTTTTAAAAAAGTTTTGCCCAGCAAGCAAAATGATCTTTGGGGGGGGGGGGGGAATGAAATGAGATAGTCTACTGTGACTCCATTTCCCTCACCAGGTGACCTGTCCCACAGTCTTCTGTCCTTGGGTGCATATACCTGAAATCAGGTGGCCAGAATGGAGTGGGGATTATAGTGGTATACTGTACTCTTCACCCTAATGTTCAACAGTCTCCCTTTCTTAGCTAAATGTCTCAGGTGTAGTGTTTTAGGATAAACTCTGGACTTTATATTCTGTACTGGATGGGATGATAGAAATGTCAAGATAGAGGAACACAGTGCTATTGTGTACAAAACACTACCTACCCTGTTTCCCTGAAAATAAGACATCCCCATAAAATAAGACCTAGCAGAGGTTTTGCTGAACTGCTAAATATAAGGCCTCCCCAGAAAGTAAGACCTAGTAAAGTTTTTGTATATCAATATATATATACAGTATATAATAAATGTTCATTTTGTGGTTGTTCAACAATAAATGTGAATTCTTCTTCATGGAAAAATAAGACATTTCCTGAAAATAAGACCTAGTGCATCTTTGGGAGCAAAAATTAATATAAGACACTGACTTATTTTCGGGGAAACACGGGTAGTGAGGCTTGGGTTTCTTGGAACTCAGACCCTATACAGAGAGATGGGGCTGGTTATGATCTGTTCCAGGAGGAGAATAGATCTGGATAGTTTCCTGGTAGCATTTAGGCTTTTCCTAATGCCCTGGAAGGATTCCCCCCCCCCCCCCAAATTTTGGTCGACCCTCTGGAATGGGGTCTACCAAGGTGACAGACACTGTTGTTCATGAACATCCTCTCCCACAGTGTGGAGCCAAATTAGCCCCCTGATTTATGAATACAGAATGCTTGGAGAGGTGAGATCCAAAACCTGTGTACTAGATATTTCCCCTTCCTGGCTTATAAAAGCAGCTAGGGAGGAACTGTCTGACTGGGTAAAGGAAATGGTAAATGCTTCTTTGCAACAAGGGAAGGTGCCATCATTCCTAAAAATGGCAGATCGGATAATGATAGAGATGGAATAAACCCTAACAGTCATCTTGTCCATGTCCCTGCCATGGAAGAATCCGATGCTAAAACAGTCAGAGCCAGCCATTCAACCCCTACTTCCAGTAGGATAGATTCTGCCACTTTCTGGAGCAGGATGTTGACCAACTCTTTGGATTAGAAAATTGTGCCACTTTCCCCCTGTCTTCGTAAATTGGGGGGCTAATTTGGCTCTACCTTGTGGAGCAACCATGTCCACTACCCAGGTTGATCCCAGTCAACCAGATTTCAAAGACAAGAAATGTCTAAAAGCTACCAGGAAACTATTCAGATCTATCCTCCTCCTGGAACCAGCCCCAACTCTCTGCAGAGAGTCCTTGAGAGTCCACCTTAGCTGTATATTCCTATTGAAGAAACAGGTTCAATTTGCATTTACCCCTGGATTTACCCCTGATCGAACTTATAATGCCGTGACTGCATTTAACCACTGCACCACCAGGGCTCCTTCTTGGTGTAGACTAGAGTCTACATACTCCACTAGAATCTGTGGCTGTAACAATCAAAGTTACTGCTACAGCAGTTTGTGGAGATGTCTGATGGTAACACTAGCCACGTCCCACTTAGATTACAGTCACACTTTCTAGTAGAGTATGTAGACTGCCTTTGAGGAGTATTCAGCTGGGCTGAAAGACATCCTCAGCTTTCTTGATAAGAATAGAAATGAGGGGAGAAGTCTGCCATTTCACAGTGCCACACTTACCCTGAACCCATTTCTTGCTTACATGACAGTAGGCACCCAATGCCTTTTCAGAATGATAGATACAGACCTTTCAATCATGATTCTGACAGCATGAGAGGATGTGGTAGTGCAGGGCTGCCTTTGCAAAATGGAGATCATTTCAGCAGTGATGGAAGCCCCTGGGTGGAGGAGAGAGAGTGGCATTCCTTGTGTCTGTGTGGTTCCTTCTGCCAGAACATGGAGGCCTACCTGCTTGGGAAGGCTTGCATTTTCATGCTTAATACATCCACAGGATTCCTGTCCTTATTTTTGATCTTCACACTGGTTTCCTGATGTGCCCACACCTTCTGTTTTCACTTTCCACCTCCCCAGAAACCTGAAAGCTCACTCTATGTTTGTAAGCCACACAGGACTTACACTCCTTAACCACCCAAGCCAGCTGTGCAAGTGGATGGTGGTAGAGGGTGCAAACTCACCCCACTTGCACTGCACACTGCAGCTGGCATGCCATGTACCTTCCTGAACTTTCAATGCTGTTTTCTCCCCTTTATTGGCCAAAGCCTTGCATCTGCAGCCAAAGCAGGAGTGAGAAACGGGTCTCCTGTGGAATGGCAGCTTTAGACAATTTTATTGGCTGATGAATCCGTTCACCTCTGGCCATCTTCCAGTAATGCTGGATTGCCTGAGATGGGAATGAGAAGCAGGTTGCACTCTGCCTGGGCTTTGAAAGAATTGCTTGGAGACCAACGCAATACTCATGCCTTGCTGCACAGTGAGTATATTCAGAGAATCTTTCTCTGCATGTCATGCTGTTGGCAGATGATTTATTGAAACACCCTTTCCCCCCTCCCAATTAAACATGCAGCTTCAGCAGTGACAGCTTAACTGTGTGGAAATGTGCCTGCTTGTCAGAGTGATTTCAATTACTATTGCAACAGAGTGAGTTTAAACAACTGCATTTGGGTCTTTGGCTGATTTCATTCCTTTGGTGCAAGATCTTTCCTGCTCTTTCAAAGCTTTATCTGCAAGATCTCAAGCCTTAAAATATTATCTTGCTGTTCTCCTTTTGCTCTTCCCCACCCTCATGAGTCACTTAAACTCTTACACTATAGAAATTACAATTAAGCCTGCTGATTAATTTGGCTTCATTTGGGGATAACTTCTTTTGAAGTTGGTTTGTGTGTGTGCTCATTTTTGATGGGAGTGGAACAGCAAGGACTAGATTTCTAGATGAGTAAAAATAGGGCAGGGTAAAAGGGATGGGAGGCAGAAAGAGAGAGAGAGCTTTCACTTTTAGCAGCCCGAAAGCGTGCTGTGCTTAAAGGGACAGGATGCTGCATTGCACCTAAATTACTTGCAAATAGTTCTCTCCACAAAGTGACATCAAAAACCATTGCTACCTAAGGAATGGATGAGTTCCACCCCAGCCCAAAGCTCTGGAAAGCAGGGAGGGATGCAGCTTTCTAAGACTGCAGTAGGCTGTATAATGAAAATTGCTGCTGTATCTGAGGACCCTCCCTGCCTGCTTGTGGAAATGCTGTTGAATATTTTAAGTTTGGAAGAAGGTTTGGTGGCTGAACCCAGGCAGTGTGATTTTGGGAGAGCTTTTTTTAAAGGGAAAAAAGCATACTGTACTTTTATCTTCTGACAAGTTTGTGGGGAGAGGCATTTTCAAAGGCTTTATCATTGTCCCACTGGCCAAACTGACTGGGGATGATGGGTCATTCTCATCTTTGTTACGATACCTATATTTGATATAAAATTTTGGGAGACATGTGGACTATATCATGACCCCTGCTTGACCCATTCCAAGACCCTCCATAAGTCCCAAGCGAGAAGGTCATGTAGGCAGGCCCCAGCTTGGAAGACCTGACTTCATACTAAGCAGCTTTCTAGAGGAAGTAGGGAGTTGCCAGACCAGTTCTGCCACTGCCCTCCAAGTAAAGACAATAGCCTTGGCCTCACACTTGATGAGCCAGTGATTGACTTAACCACTCAGCCATTAAGCCGGCTTCCCTTCCAAATTCCCTTCCAGATTATTTGCTCTTGGTCTAAGAAAGCCCAGGCAATCAATACCTTTGTCTAGCACAAATACATAGCCTCTGGATATGTTCAGCACTATATAAGGTTCCCAGTTTGAATCGCTCTCCGATGCTATTCTTGGAGGACAGGCTGGTCCATGCCATTTTGACTTCTGCCTATAGCTCCCGCAGCCAATCTCCCCTCATTCTGGTGGTTGTGTCCATCACCATCATCCATCTCAATCCAGCTTCCAGGAGAAGACTTCTATGGTAGATATTCCAGCGGTCTCTTTCTCTCAGCTCTAACCCCACTCTTACCCCTCCCTTTTCTCTAGCATTGAACGTGTGTGTGTGTGTGTGTGTGTGTGCGTGCGCGCGCGCGCGCAACCCCTTACTGCATGATATTTATGCCCCCTAATAAACTGTGTATTTTATTGGACTTATTTGGACTAGTGTCACTTCTCTTGGGGTTTGTCGGTGGACCTCCAGTAGACAATATTGGGACCCGATCTCGGCATAAGACTGTTAGGATCTTCCTCTCTGCATATTTGAGCTAATTATAATTCCCCCTAAGAAAGAGAGACTTCCTAACATCTTGATGGTAGTGAACTAAGGAAATCTCATGGAAGAGAAGATGCATCATTCCATATGTAATGGGGATGTGTTGGATGAATTGCCAAATTCTGATCTAGCTTTTCAGTATTCACTTTGGTAGTTATGAGCTGTACATCACTACAATCCTATTTTGGGTCTACCAGATATTTATGACTTTATTTGCTTATTTGGTCATTGAGAGCCATCTTCATCTGCTTTCTGACCTGGTTATGGTATGAAAACAACCTTAGCCTTCATGACCCTAGTGGATGATACACATTACAGAAGGGACAGAACATAACTGTTAGTTGTTCTGGATCACGTAGAGACTTTTGATTTCACGAATCATGTTAGGCTTAGGAGGCATGCTTTGGCACGTCTACCCCTTCTTGGAGAAACAAACTCAGAAGGCTTCAGAAGATACTATTGGGAGAATTTTCCATGCCTGTCTCTCAGGTGCCCACTGTTACATGCTGTTTCCTATACCTTTCCACATCTACATGGAATGAGCAAAGTAGTGCAGAAGTCTAGATGGAAACATGATCACTAAATAGTACTTATCTCCACTTTTCATTTCTATCTACTTGTTCCCAGGGAAGCTGTGGAACTCTTGAATCTTGAATCTGTGTCTGGAAACAATCTGGGGTTGAATGGGGGAGAATACCATGAGACTTAAGTGAGACAAGATGAGATATTGTGGCAAGGAAAAGCATATACATGATGTTAAACTATCAAAGTAAAATTACTATGTAGCATAAGCATACTGAGGATAATCCTAGGAATGGATATTCATATGTATAAACAAGCAATGTTGCAATTCATTTCTTGTTTGAGTAGGTACTCTGGGGAGGAGGAAGTTACATGTTTTAAACTACAAAATAGGTCCTTCTCTCTCTCTCTCTCTTTTTTTCCTTTGCTATTTCAGTTTCATTCCAGGGGAAGGAAACTCCTGTTATTTAAAATGTTCAAATTTGTGTAAATGCGTTTTTATTTTATTAAAGTTGAATAAAAATTTTCAAAAACTGATAACCTTTCCATCTGGACAGTTTCCCCACTCCTCTAGTCTAGTGGCTTGTGTGTGTTCTGTGTGCTGTTCACATTTTGTTCATTATACTAACTAATGCTATTGAGAATGGGATTTAATACCTGATTAACTTAGTTTGGGAGTCTGCAGATCTTTGCTCCCCTATCTTAAGAGAACATGCAGAGTTTGACATCAATTTAAAATTATGGATTTTATCACACAGGGAAAGGGGTGGGTTTAAACTGCCATGAAAGTTGTGCAGTCACACTGAAGATTTTCACACAACATCTCAATTAAAGAGGACTTATGCCAGGAATAACCAGGTAATAACCAGCAACAAATCATTCATGGGGAAATCCTGCAAATGATTTATTGCTGGTTATTACCTGGCTATTCCTGGGATAAGTCCTCTTTAATCATGATGTGATGTGAAAATCTTTCCACGATCATGTGAATTTCCTGGGATAATGACAGTTTAAACCTCCTTATTTCCCCCCGATTTTCCCCTGTGTTGATAAACCCCTAAGTCAATCTGTTTTGCTTACCTGTTTTTTGTTTGTTTGTTTTGATGATATCATATTTGAAGAAGGAAGCTTGCACACGTTTTGGTTGAACAAGTTCAACCAAAATACTGTTTTGGTTGAACTAATACAGATATTCCCACAATATGAATTTTGAATTTTTCTTATGGCCAACAAAACAATTATGATTAACATGGAGGAACATCCAACCAGCTCTTGCATTGTGAATCTTTTGGCTGCACAAAAAGATGTACATCCCTTAAAAAAAAGTCTTACATGAAAATATAGTACAGATTGAGCAAAATAAAAACATTGCCTTCCAAATAGGAATTCTGCCGGTGCCATTTTACATCAAATTTATATCTTTGTGAGACATTGAACATCGTTCAAACCTAGAACTATTGTATTAACTGTGTTTGCATTCCCTTGGTACCCTTGCCTTCCTCCTTTTCTTTGGTTGCCTTAACTGTATTTCAAATTGTCCAACTGAACTTTTAGGTTATTGCAGTGCTATAACTTAATGTATGGAAAAAAAAATCATTGGGAAGGGCAGAATTTTTATTTGGGAGGGCAAAGACCTCATTTTGCCCACCCCTCATAGTTACAGCCCTGGACAATTTTCACTTCACAGAATATAATATGCCTTTTGATGCAAATGTGGTCATGTATCTAAATATGCTTTTGCATCTGCCTACATAGAAGTCTAAATCCACATTCCAGTTTTCCTAGCTGAATTGAGCTAGCAAACTTTGTTGACCAGATTTTTTTTTAGTTCTTCCCTCTTTCTGGTTTTTAAAAATGCTTTGTTTGTTGTTGTTAATCTCAACCCATGGTGACCCATGTTGATCTCAACCCATGGCGACCCTGCTGATGAGACATCTCCAAGACCCTCTGTCCACTGCTCTGCCCAACTCCTGCAAACTCATACTCGTGGTCTCTTTAATCGAGTCCTTCCATCTAGCATGTGGCCTTCCTTTCTTCCTACTTCTATCCACCTTTCCTAGCATTATTGATTTTATCAATGATTCATGTCTTCTCATGATGTGTTCAAAGTATGCCCACCTAAGTTTTCAAGGCCCCATTCCCACTAGTCCTTTCCCCTGGGTAGATCCAGCCAGATCCAGTAATCCCCATAACAGATCTCTCCAGAAAGTAGTTCCCACTACCTTTACCCCAATCAAACCTCCCCAGTGCAATTTACCCCACTGATGTTCACACTTCACAAAAGTAGTGATTTAGGATAGAGCCTCCATGTTGTCAGTCAAATGATTTGCATATTCACTTCCGCTGTTGTCAATTGTAATGTGTCATGTATCTGGTGCAGCCATTCATCAATGGCATGGGTGCTTCTCCTCCTCCTTTTTTAATATCTATTGGGAATGTTCACATATTCTATCAATGTGTCATATTTATTTTTTCAAAAGCCAGCCCTGGCGGCATCCCAGCAAAAAGTGGTATCCCAGGGTCAGGGTAAATGCTGATGTGATGGCAGGGAGCCTGGATAGAGCGCTCCTGAGCCGCCTCTGCCTCCTCTTCATCCTCCTCCTCCTTCCCCCTCCGAGAGAGAGTGTGACTTGGCTAGAGTGTGTGACTTGCCCAGAGAGTGTGCCTTGAACCAGTGTGGCAGTTCTTCCTTTCCCCCCCCCCCCTCCTCCTCCTCCTCCTTCCCCTGCTGGCTCTCTTCAGGCCTGGACCCTCTTTGCTCTGGCCCTGCTTCAGTTCCAGGTGGAGGAGGAAGATGGCAGGGAGGCAAGGAGAGGAGTCAAGAAGATCCTCCGGGGGGGGGGGGTCTCTTCCTATCTCCTCTCCTCCCTTCCTCCCTTCCTCCCTCCCTCCCTCTCCACTGCCTCCCTCCTCCTTCTGGAGCTCAAGTGGGACCAGAGCAAGGAGGCCCCAGACCCGAAAAGAGCCGTCAGGGGAAGGAGGAGGAGGACGAGAAGAGAGAAACAGCACCACCATGCTGGTTCAAGGCACACTGTCTGGGCAAGTCACACTCTCTCAGCTGGAGACAGGAGGAGGAAGAGGAGGAGGAGGATGGCCCAGGAGCACTCTGGCCAGGCTCCCCAGGTGAGGCTGCCAAGGACAGGTCAGAGCCAGGGGCCTGGAGATGGAGCTAAGAGGTTTAGGAGCCCCAAGACAGCCACCATTTGTTCCTTGGAGCATGGGGGCGGGGGAGCGGGAGAGGCAAGCGAAATGTAGCACAAGCATTCACACATTCTTTTGGTGAAAGGGAAACAATGTAGCATAAGCATTCATTATCAATGTAGCACAAGCATTCACATAATCTGTCACAAAATAAATTACAAAAAAAATGCTGCTTGCAAAGGGACCAGTGCAAGAGGGGAGGCATGTTCCACCCACTGCCCATCCTCTGACCTCTATCCCTCCCCCTGAGCTTCACCCGATCATGACGGGACAAGTTCACATTTGCTGGCACCCAGGAAGAACTGGGTTTTCCAAAAAGAAACAGGAAAAAACCCGCTTTCAGAAAACCCATTCTGAGGGGAATTTGCCCCAGATCAGGTGTGCAAAACCCTGATCTGGGTATGTAAAAACCGGCACCAGTGGGAACTACCCACTTTTAAACCCAGGCTATATTGCAGTGTGAATGGTCCCACAGCTTCCAGAGAGATTTCTGGCTTGATCTGTTCTAGGGCTCATTTGTTTGCCTTTTTTGACCATCCATGGGACCCTCAGCACTCTTCTCCAGCACCTCATCTCAAATGAATTGATTTTCTTCCTATTTTTTTCTTTGCAGCTCTTTAATACATGGTATTAAAGAGTACAATGGCATGTATGATTCTAACTTTTGTGCTAAGTTGTGTATCTTTGCGTTTTAGGATCTTTTCTAATACTTTCATAGCTGCCCTCCCCATTTTTAATCTTCTTTTGATTTCCTGGTAGCAATTCCCATTCCTATCAATATTTGATCCCATGCTAGCAGTATTATTTTAAGGCAAGCATTTTCTTGTGATTAGATTAAAAACAGATGCTGGACTGACAGATTACCATGAAACAGCTTTTTCTCTTTAGTTAAATTAGTTTTTGTAACAATTGGCTGTTTAGAATACTGAACATCATATTACACCACCTTTAAAAAAAAACCCTCTAAAGCAGTAAGGAAGACATGCAAGTGGAAAACTGATAATTTAGAGTTAGCCTTGCCTAATGGCAGTTTTGATTCTGATCTTAAATTATACTAGTCTGTTCTGGAGGGGAAAATTATCTCATTCATATGCATACAAGAAGGACGTGGTTAGGCAGTATGCAGTGAATATATATGAGCAATTATTGGGCTACAAGGTGGAGCATGGGCTGTCAATACTCTTTTCTCGCCTTGTGCTGGGAATACATTAGGCTATGTTAAGATTCACAAAGAGAAGTTTTTGGCTGGGATCCTGTTGGTGACAGATGCTAGCATAACCTTTCATTATGCATCTGTATTTTGCTCATTGCAGAAATACTTAGCATGTCCTTGCACAAAGGGTGCATCTATACTGTAGAAACAATGCAATTTGACATGCCTTTAAATGCTGTAGCTCCATCCTATGGAATCCAGTTTCAGTTTTACAAGGTCTTTAGCCTTCTCTGCCAAAGAGTGTTGGTGCCTCACCAAATTACAAATCCCAATATTCTGTAGAATGGAACACTGGCAGCTAAGGTGGTGTTAAACTGCATTATTTCTACAGTGTAGATGCACCCAAAGTCTCTACCACACAGTCTCCCACTATGTCCTCTCTGTTAAGTAACTTCTACTTTATTGGTACAGGGGTGCACCCCCATGTCTAATCCGTGGCTGGGGAACAGGGGGTTACATTGGCTACAGTTTTGCTGCCAGGAAAAATGGAGAGCCACCACCCTTCTGCATCTCGATGGTGAATGCTGGAAATCCAGGAGGGAAACATTTCTACCTTTTACAGGGCTTCTATGGGGCTTTCTAGATTGGCAAAAAGAAGTGTGTTCATGGCTGCATGAAACTCTAGCCTTTAGATGAGAAAAAGGGAAAGTGTGCCATAAAAATGCTTTTTTTGTGTGTTTTAGGGGAGAAGAAGCGCCTTTAGAAAGGTGTTGGTTTTCCCAGCTTCTTTTTTAAAAACTGTGGAACAGTGCAGCTCCATCTAAAGGCTGTGGTGCAGCTGCTAAGCATTAAGGAAAAGGCAAATTCATGTCACACTTTCCTGCCAATCTAGAAAGCCCCAAAGCTGCTCTGGATGGTACTTGAGAGCCTCTACCTCCCTACTGGATGTAGGGATATGCCCTGGCTCTGTAATGCTGTACTGCTACCAGGCTGTGGCACTGAAATGACTCCTGGCCTATGTTTGTTCCATGACAGGGACATCACTGGCAGGGACATTAACCCACCCTAAGGGTATGTGTTTGTGAGACACCACTGCCCCCCAAACATCTGCCTTTGAGCAAAAACAGGCTGTGAGATTCACCTTCGTCCCAATAATAATAATGATAATAATAATAAATATTTATTTATAACCCGCCCCTCTGAATGAACAATTGGGGCGGGGTACAACATTTTAAAAACAGGTACTGTTAATATATTACAACCCCAGTCCCGCCTCCCATCCCTTAAAATAAGATTAAACTAACTCTGGCACTCAACAGAACAGATGGTGTGAGTGCAGCAAAGCTCAGTGGGAGAAGAAAAGAGAAGCCTCAAGGTTTTTAAAAAATAAATTATAAATTATAATTTTTAAAATTATTTTTAATGTCCTTTCAAAATCACATCTTACCAAATTTTCAATTTAACCACATGAAACTATGTACATGTAAATAAATTTAAGCTGTGCCTAAAAACTAATTAAATTCTGCTAGTTGTTTAGAACACAGCTATTGCCATTACATTCAGTGATATACAAGAATTACGATTTATGAGTAACTTTAGTACAAAGAACATTGCTAAGTATTCTGTATGGTGTGGTATGGGAGCAGGTCAATGTGAAGCGTGACACGTTGAGTGATGCAATGCGAAGCGTAACACCATGAGTTATGTGGTATGGGAGGAGGTCAATGCGAAGCGTGACACCATGATTGACGCCACTGCTCCATGGGCCACAAAAAAGCTAGATCATCAGTTTGGAACGTCAATAAAGAAATAGATTTTCTGACGTGAATCATTCCAATAAAGTGACTGAATTAAAGCTAGGCTGTAACGCTTTGTCTATGGTACATAACCAATAGTCTGGAAAAGTTACTTGTTTGGACTACAGCTCACTGAGATATGAGACAGCCTAGCAAATCATACAATTTTTATATGCTGCTGCTACTGCTAATTTAGTGGCAACAACTCTTAAAGGAGAACCGTATAGGATAGGACAAAGTGAGGCAGAGGTGAAGTTAGGCTGGATTAAGCAAAATAAGCACGTGCTTGGGTCTTCAAGGGAAGTGGGGGCCCACAAAAATTTTCCACTGCTGGATTTACCATGGACCATATTGTGCAAAACTGCAAATGGTGCAACTAAACAGGCTCCACACACACACACAAAAGGCTCCTACAATAAATGAAAAAAAAAATACATACATATATATACAATAGATATGCTCTCTCTCTCTCTCATCTATACACACACACACACACACACACATACACACAATATAAATATAAAAGTGGAAGTATACAAACATTTTTTCCATCTTACTGTAGGTTTTGGTTCATTTTGAAAAATAAATTTTTATTTTACAGTTTATTATTGTTTATACATACTTTGAATTAGATATGTATGGGGCACCAAAATCTTTTGGGTGCTTAGGGTCTCCAGCCCTGGGCGAAACATCTTCCTCAGAGAGCAGAATTCCTTGTGTTGCCATGCAAATAACCCCTTTGCATTTCCAGCATGGTTTTTGTACTCCCTGGTGTCAGTGTTAGCAGAACTGTTATTTCATTGTGATCAATATGACTAACTAAAGTAGAATCATAGAATCATAGAATCATAGAATCATAGAGTTGGAAGAGACCACTAGGGCCATCCAGTCCAACCCCCTGCTATGCAGGAAATCCAAATCAAAGCACCCCTGACAGATGGCCATCCAGCCTCTGTTTAAAGACCTCCAAGGAAGGAGACTCTATCACCTTCCGAGGAAGTGCGTTCCACTGTCGAACAGCCCTTACTGTCAGGAAGTTCTTCCTAATGTTCAGGTGGAATCTCTTTTCCTGTATCTTGCATCCATTGTTCCGGGTCCTGTTCTCTGGAGCAGCAGAAAACAAGCTTGCTCCCTCCTCAATATGACATCCTTTCAAATATTTAAACAGGGCTATCATATCACCTCTTAACCTTCTTTTCTCCAGGCTAAACATCCCCAGCTCCCTAAGTCGTTCCTCATAGGGCATGGTTTCCAGACCCTTCACCATTTTTGTCGCCCTCCTTTGGACACGCTCCAGTTTCTCAATGTCCTTTCTGAATTGTGGCGCCCAGAACTGGACACAATATTCTAGGTGGGGCCTGACCAAAGCAGAATACAGTGGCACTATTACTTCTCTTGATCTAGACACTATACTTCTATTAATGCAGCCCAAAATAGCATTGGCCTTTTTAGCTGCCGCATCACACTGTTGACTCATGTTCAACTTGTGGTCTACTTGGACTCCTAGATCCCTTTCACACGTAGTTTCATTCAGCCAGGTGTCACCCATCCTATATCTGTGCATTTTATTTTTCCGCCCTAAGTGCAATACCTTACATTTCTCTGTATTGAATTTCATTTTGTTAGCTTTGGCCCAGCTTTCTAGTCTATTCAGGTCATTTTGAATCTTGATCCTGTCCTCTGGGGTATTAGCTATTCCCCCTAATTTGGTGTCATCTGCAAATTTGATAAGTATGCTCCCAATTCTGTCATCCAGGTCATTGATAAAGATGTTGAATAGCACTGGGCCAAGGACAGAGCCCTGTGGGACCCCACTGGTCACTTCTCTCCAGGATGAAAAGGAGCCATTGTTGAGCACCCTTTGGGTTCGGCCATTCAACCAATTACAGATCCATTTAACAGTTCCTTTGTCTAGCCCACATTTTACAAGCTTGTTTGCAAGAATGTCATGGGGAACCTTGTCAAAGGCCTTACTGAAATCAAGATATACTATATCCACAGCATTCCCTTCATCTACCAAGCTGGTAATTTTATCAAAGAAAGAGATTAGATTTGTCTGGCATGACTTGTTTCTCTGAAACCCGTGTTGAGTTTTTGTGATTATGGCATTACCATCTAGATGTTCACAGACTCTCTGTTTAATGATCTGCTCCAGAATCTTTCCTAGAACTGATGTCAGACTAACTGGATGATAATTGTTGGGATCCTCTTTTTTCCCCTTTTTGAAGATGGGGACAACGTTTGCCCTTCGCCAGTCTGCTGGGATCTCTCCTGTTCTCCAGGAGTTTTCAAATATGATTGCCAATGGCTCTGATATTACTTTTGCCAGTTCTTTTAATACCCTTGGATGTAGTTCATCTGGTCCCGGAGACTTAAATTCATTTAGATTAACAAGGTGTTCCTCTACTATCTCTTTACTTATTCTGTGCTGAAATTCCCCAATTCTGTTCTCTGCTCCATTATCCTCAGGTTGAGCACCCTTTGCCTTTTCTGAGAAGACTGAGGCAAAGAAGGTGTTGAGTAATTCTGCCTTTTCTCTGTCCCCTGTTAGCATTTTGCCATCTTCTCCACGCAGTGGCCCTACCGTTTCCTTCTTCTTCCTCTTGCTGCGGACATATCCAAAAAAGCCCTTTTTATTGTTCTTAACCTCTCTAGCAAGCCTGAGTTCATTCTGCGCTTTAGCTTTTCTGACTTTACCCCTACACATGCCTGCTATTTCTTTGAATTCCTTTTTCGTGATTTCCCCCTTTTTCCATTTCTTATACATGTTCCGTTTCAAACTTAGCTCGGTTGAAAGTTCCTTAGTCATCCATCCTGGTTTCTTGAGACACCTCCCGTTTTTCTTTCTCACTGGAACTGTTTGAAATTGTGCCTTCAGTATCTCCCTTTTGAGAAAGTCCCATCCGTCCTGAACTCCTTTATCTTTTAGTATTTCTGACCATGGAATCGCCCTCAATACTTCTCTAAGTTTACTGAAATCCGCTCTCCTAAAGTCTAGGATGCGTGTCTGACTCTGCCTGGCTTCTCCTTTCCACTGTATTACAAACTCCAGGAGAACATGGTCACTTCCACCTAATGATCCCACCACTTGCACCCCATTAACCAAGTCCTCCTTGTTGGTTAGGATCAGATCTAAAATAGCTGACCCCCTTGTTGCCTCTTCCACCTTTTGGACCATGAAATTGTCTTCCAGGCAAGTGAGGAATTTGCTAGACCTTGAGGATTTTGCTGAGTTAGACTTCCAGCAAATATCAGGATAGTTGAAGTCGCCTATCACTACTACATCTCTCTTTTCTGACTGTGTGGTCATCTGTTCTAGAAAGATATCATCCAATTCCTCAGTCTGACTTGGGGGTCTGTAGTAGACTCCCACCGTAACACCCTTGTTGTTTCCCTCCCCTTTAATTCTTATCCAGATGCTCTCCACCTGGCTTCCATGATTGATGTCCAGGATCTCTTCACTGGTGTAAATATCTCTGACATATAGTGCTATTCCTCCTCCTTTCCTGTTTGGCCTATTTCTCTTAATAAGGTTATACCCCTCTATTTCCACATTCCAATCATGAGACTCATCCCACCAGGTTTCAGTGATGCCTATTATATCATATTTGCCTTGTTGTACTAGGAGTTCGAGTTCATCGAGTTCAAGTATTTTAGTGCTACCTTACTTATGACTTCATGCTTACTTCTGCTACTTTTACTTACTAAGTGCTTATTGAAAGCCTAATGCTATTTTCAATTGCCAATCATATAGTTGGGGGGGGGGAGATAAAAGCTAGCAAATATACTGCTTAGTCCTCTTAACTTATTGAGAAATTTTGAGAATGAACAAAAGTGCAAACTTGAAAAGATGTTGAATCCCACTTTATATTAAAATATAAAATATTTAATGTTGAATCTCAATTTATATTAGAATTCTTCTCATGAAAATTACTAAGGAAGCAATACACTATTAACAAGTATTTTCTAGGATATAAGTTAACCATCTAATCATTCTAGCTGTAGCAATTGTCTGCAATTCATTATCTGTTTGTGCTTTATGTGAGCATAGAAACATGAACATTTACATAGAAAATGAGTTTGCTCTTAAGATGCTTTAAAGAGGCCACAAAATAGTACCAGTGTAGAGGGTGCTTGTACCACTTGCCATGGTATAAAACGGGGGGCCTTGATGTTTCTATAGTCACATTGTGGAATCACATTGCTCCTCTTTGTTAGAATCATTTGTGACACTGATGTACAAACTAACTAGGCCAAGTAGAGGAATCGACAATGTATAGCTCTCCAGATGATGCTGAACTGCCATTATCCTTCATCATTGGCTATGGTGGCTAGGGCTGATGTGATTTACAGTCTAACATCATCTGGATTATCACATGTTGACTGTTAAAGGAGCATTAAAGCATTTTAAAAAATAAAAACACATCAATAAAAGAAAAATCCACCCACCCACCTTCCCCCATCCAAAGCCCTTTATGCTGCAAGAGGGCCAGTGGCAAAAGACTTGCATAAAAAGATCTCAAAAGATTCTCTTAATAATGACTTTGTTATATTGATATGGTGGCTTGTACAAGGATTGCTCATGACAAAACTGTGCCTGATGAAGGATGAGCAGTGAATTTTGCCACCTTCTGCATCATGTCAAATGTGCACTGCATGCTGACTGCAATCCCCATAATTTGTACTTAACCCTACCTGCTATGTTCAGCACTCAAAAATGATAAGCATTTTTAATAAAAGCATAATTTTAGAGTGACCAGGACAACAGATGTTAACCAAGCGGGGTGTTGTTCCTAGCTATTAAGTCTTTTCTCTGGCTAAGGTCCTTTTAAAGAGCTGAAGAATTCTTAAGCATTGTTGGAAAGGAACTTAATATTTTCTTGATTTACAGGGCAATCTAACCTGGCTTATGTTGGCAGCCCATAATTCTTAGTAATTGGTGGGACAAATTATATGCAGATAAACATCTAAATGGTAGCTCCTTCACCCCAGGAGGTTCAGGTATCTCCCATTTTTATGTGATTTCACTTTGGGGCAGAAACCTTATTTGGACAGGCACATAGAAGGCCTTAGTGTACACACAGCTTGAAATGCATTGGGCTTCCCTCCATGAATAAACATAATCTTCCATTCCAGCATCTTGAGATATGTCTCCCCTTGCAAATGTTACTGTTTGTTCCCCAGTAGTATTTCGTCATCATCGTCTTCATCATTATTGTCCTCCTCCTTCTCCAACCTTTCCACAGACAAATGCCCAACAGAAATAGAAGCAAGGATGTTCCCCTGTGCCATAGAGAAAAGAAAATAGGCCTCAACATTAACAGAGATCAGGCAGCCACTCCTGTACAATTTAACTCTCACTACTTGGAAGTTCTTGCAAGGCCTCTAAGGCTTTTTGGATGTTGTATAACAGATGAAATTGTTGCAGTAAGTGCCATTTCTTCCTAGTACTGTACAGGGGAACAAAGGTTGGGAAAGTGGGTGCCTTATTCTTATGACTATCATACCATTAATGACAAAGGAACCCTACAAGAACACAAAGACAGCACTCTTGGTTTCCCTATGGCACTGCCCAAATTAACTCCTCTTCAGATATTGTTCACTAAGAGCTGTGAGAGTTTCAACCAACTCTTTGTTGTTGATAATTTAGTTAACAAGTCATTCTAGCCCTGACAGTGAAAGGGAAGTTCACCACCACTACCTCCCTTAAGGACTAAAAACCTCTTTCTCGCCCATGGTCTTGCCAATGGATATGAGAGCAATGCCTGAAGGGAAATCTCAACAGCTAAATGTGTTTTCTTACATGAATAATGTTGAGGCATACATAATGGCTAGCATCCCATTGGGAAGTTATATCATCGTAAACTGACTAACAGTTGCATAAATTTGAAATGCGCTATTGTAAAAATTTTGTATTCTGAAGGGAGAGGGGAGACTTAGCTATTCTATCAGGATCACTGTGCAGACAACATGCCTCAATGTACAATTGGAGCCCACATTGAGAAATGAGACATCTTGCATAGTGCCCCTTTGTGTTTCGCTGCAATTCACTAGGATGCTTGTGCATCATGTCAGCGATGTAGCTTCTGATGCAGGATCTTTGCCATTATCATTTGATGACTTCCTTGCATAAGTAAGTTGGAGACTGTTTACAGATATCATTGTGATTGGTTACAAGGTTGTCAGGGATACAGTGGTAATGCTTGTTGGTGTTGTGACATTGGCTGAAATCTTGTTCACCATGTAACTATGCCAGCAGTGGTGGTGCCAGTGATGCAGCAACAGCAGTGGTAAAATGTTTACAATGGCAACCAGAAGAAACAAACAAACAAACAAACAAAGCCATAATCATCATCATTATTAACCTTTATTTATATAGCGCTGTAAATTTACACAGCACTGTACATCATCCACCCATCCATCATTTTATTTATATCCTGCCTTTCCCCCAGACTGGGACTCAAGACAGCTTACAAAAAGGCAGATAATACAATAAACATATATAATTTAAAACATACAAAATTAAAATTAAATTTTAATTAAATTTAATTAATTAAAACAGAATTAAAATAAATTAAAATCTTACTTTAAAACAAATTAAAACAGTACAGCACCTTAATTTTTTTTTTCTCATTTCTAAAGTCTTATTGAAAAAGAATGGTCTTAACCTGCCATTGAAATTAAAACAAAGATGGGACCAGCCTAACTTCCCTAGGGAGAGCAGTGTGGGAGTGTCCACAGAGAAGACTTTCTCTTGCATTACCACCAACTGTGCCTTTGATGGTGGTGGGGTAGAGAGAAGTGCCTTCCCTACACACCTTAATGCTTGGACAGGCTCATAGGGCAGGGGAGAAAACTGTCCTGCCAACTCCTGGGTAGCTCATAAGCAGAGCAGAACAACTTTTCTCCTAACAGTGATGTTGTTCTCTTTCTTTCTCCTTACATTGTTATGCACTTTTGTGAAAAATGCACTACACCAGTGTAATGGATTGTTATATCAGCATCAAGTTATTAACAAGATTCCAGCTATTAATTATTGCATATACTGCACTGATGACGATGCTGGTAACTGTGAAGCAATGAGCTGGCAAGCCTGGGTAGAACCAGTCTATCTTAGCTCATGGAAAGCTGTGAAGTGAGGGCAGAGAGGCTATAACCTAGAGGCTTGCCTGTTTAAAAATACAAAAGGTTAGGGCAGTTAGAGACCAAGTGGAACCAGTTATGAAAAAAGGAATTGATATAACCTGAATAGGGTTTGGTGAGCTGGAAATAAGGAAAGAGTTTGGGGTGTTCATGTTTAACTGAATCATTATATAATAAACCTTTGTGCGTGTATATATCTGTATGTGCCTTCAAGTTGCCAGTCGACTTATGGTAACGCTATAAATTCATAGAGTTTTCTTAGGCAAGGAATTCTCAAAGGTGTTTCTGCCAGTTCCTTCCTCTGGAATATGGCAGACAACACCTGATATTGGTTGGTGGTTTCCCACCCGAGTACTAACCAGGGCTGACCCTGTTTAACTTCCAGGATCAGATGGGATCTGATGCTTTAGGGTAAATCTTTACTGGTTTTATTTTTAAAAATTGTGTTTGACTGTTTTTATTTAATAATTAAAAGGAAAAATTGGCCACACTTTACCACACTGAACTCACTGATCAACAGAGCCACTTGTCCAGAAGAGCAGTCACCTTAAGATCCAAGTACCAGATCCAGGGAGGGACTCACAGGATAAAAGGGCAGGGTAAGTGACAGGAAACCAAGGGCTGGAACTATGGGGCCAACTTGGGCAGGGATTCTACAAGTGAAATGTAGTTGCTGTGTGGATTCATAACATCAGAACTGTTCTGGCTCACTTGGATCAGACTTGTGATTCTGTAAAGATCACTACCTTCATGAGCTGAAAAAACAAAACCATCAACTGTGGGATGCGAATTGGCTCATTTGCTTTTGTTTCTGTAAGAGATTATCCCATGGTGATTTGCATTCCATATTATACAAAGCACTGTTATTTCTTTGCCAAGGTTCTGGCCCATAAATTTGCAAACCATTCAGCAATAACTGCCATTCAACAATGGCAAGTCTGTCATTTTCATGTAATCTAACTCCTGCTAAGATGATTTAAATAAAACATTTTATAAGGGTGTTGAAAAAGGCAGGATTTCAAGTGCTTTGGTGTGTTTTTTTTTTAAGATTTAACATTCATTCTTGGGATCTAGACTATTATAACAACTGCCAGCCAGCTACGTTTCTATTAAGGCAATTCCACAAGGATGAAGAATACTTTCTTAAGCCCTGCTGAGAGACTATAAGCCCTGCTGAGAGACTATCGGTGTATTCATAACAGAAGGATCAAGAGACTGAGAAATCTGAGTATTTAAAAATGATTTCACCCCATGGATGTCCAGTTTCTAAAATGAATAGAAGCAGCACTGATTTTAGTAAAACGATACTGACCAATGCCTACCCGTAACTACTGAAATCTCAGAGTCTGTTTTTACTGCATTTGTTCAGTCTGCTGCTGAGCAGCTGAAACTGATGTGTATACAATGAATAGAGCTTGGAACCACTATGCTGGGTGTTACTGGGAGTTGTAGCCCCAAAAAAGTGCATTTCCAGGCTCTGTGATATTTTAGTCAAGGTTTACTCCTGTGCTGTGATATATTAGGCCAAAATAATTGTTGCATAAAAAAGGAAGCTTAGGAAAACCTTTATATCTGTACTTTGTGTACCAACTTTTCAGCCTTTTAAACATTACATTGGATGGAGCTTTTAATGGGTCTTATGTTATTATTTATTTATGAATAAAATCAAATAAAAATATAATCATAAATAATTGTAATTTTGTTTTAATCATGTTTTAAAAACTATTTTAACTTGTGCTTTAATGGGTTTTTAAAAACAAACAGAACTGTGTATTAACTGTATTTTGACTTATGTCAAAGTTTTTGCTTGCAGAAAGGTAATTAATTAATTCATTAATTAATTGAAATAATGGAATATGATGACACCCACTTCCACTAGACTGTGTTCCCAACTAATTGGAAAGTGGTCCCTCCTGTAACCATCACAGGTTTTCCTTCAGGACTGAAGAAGCCTTTATTGGGTGGGTGTTATTTAAATATCTGTTGGAAGGAGATAAATGGGCTACCTGTGAGTTTACCCAGAGGAGTAATGGAGGGCTGCATATTAAATGTGAGAATAAAACCAGTCTGGATGACAATAACCTGCAATATGCAAACAGTTTGTGTTAGGGGGAATGAACTGAATTTCTTGAGAGGAGTGCCCGAATTCTGAACTCCTGCTGTCTCCTTCTCTATGTCACTGTGGTTCATATTGTGGATGGTTCTGTGGTGTTTTCCTATGTGGCTAGTATTATGTTGTGGATGGAGTAGGGAAATGTAACAGGGCATCTCCCTGTCAACCAGCTGTGCCATAGGTGACATAGGGGCTGTACAGACTGCCTGAAAAAGGCAGTCTGCTGATGGCCATTTTTGCTGCGCAGCAGCGCAGCAGCAACGAGATGGAGCTGTGCCACTACACAGCAAAAAAAAAGAGCTGCCTAGAGCAGCTCCTTTTTGTGACGTTGCAAGGGCTGCACCACAGCCCTTGTGACATCACATCTGTGCACACCGTCTGTATGCTGCAGTGCCACTGCACAGCTGCAATGTCCACCGTGTGGGCTGTCCATTGCGGTTGTGACATCCCCATGACGTCACGTGTCTGGGTGCCCAGCCCTTTTTTCCCCTGAACACGCTGCCAGGACATCACATCCTGGTGGCGTGCACAGGGCCTATGGCCTCTTTACAAAATCTTTACAATTTTCCCTGCAACTTCACCCACAGCAATACCACCCTGTGATTTTTACAATATCACCACTTTGCCCATGGCTTGTGGACACTGGTGGTATTGCCAGGCAGACCATATGTGTGTAAGAGACAGAGGAGTCTGTTATTGTTTTGCTTCTGTGCTTTTTGGACCACTGTTTCCCCTTCTGTTATGGACTAAGTGAGTGTAGAATATGATCAGATCGTGGCACTATTGGATATTGCCTTTAAAATCTTGACAAAAATCTGAAGCAGATTCACTACCTGAATGACACTGAAGCCACTAGCTGCCCTTGAGTATACAGTTGGACCTCCATAGCCACAGATTCTTTATCCACAGATTCGACCATTCATGGCTTGAAAATTATGTCTGTCTAGTCCCAAAAGCAAACCTTGATTTGCTATTTTACATAAGGGACACCATTTTATTATGCCCTTATATTTAACAGGATTTGAGCATCCATGATTTTGGCATTCACAGGGGTTCCTGGAACCAAATCCCACCGGATCCCGAGAGTGGAACTCACATTGGTGATGTGTATTTCTCCCTGTTGTACTGAAGCTAAAGTTTGTTCTGTTTGTTCCTAAAGGAGGTTTGAGCATGGTGCTAATCCTTATTGAATTTGCAATCTTAATTAACACTTTTAATATTTAATTATCTTTTTGAAAATAATATGAGAGCTATACCTGTAGCTGGGTCAGCGATCAACATGCAGAAGCCAACTCTTGTTCTTCTGTTTGTATTAAGGAAAATGGGTGTGCATGCAAGCATTTAGAGTAGGTACTGTTAGGGTGGAATGGTTAGAAATGTTTTTAGAACCCAGCATGTGATCGCAAGGTGGATTTAACTATGTGACTCATGAACCAGAACAGTCATGGCCAAGGAATATATCTGAATGGCGACATACTTGTCACTTCATCATGGAAGATTTAGATAGTATCTTTTACATTGGGAAAAAGTAGAGACTTGAAACAATTCAAGATCTAATCTCACAGCTTTCCTGTATTCTAAAGATACATGGGTAAGACATATTGCAGTACTAACCTAGGGGTTACACTTTGATGCATTTTGTATCTGAATTTTCTGCAGTTCAAGAGATTTGGCTGTGATAATAGCTACCCATTACAGAAGGTCCCAGCATTTATTATGTGTATCTAGAAATTTTGGCAGCATTTACTTTGGCATACCCTTTGTCCTGTGTAAACAGTTTGACTGATCACTTAGCACCCTGTGCCAAGGCGCATACTTGGGCTATTGAAAACTCATACCCAAGATGACCCTTTATGGTAGGACCAAAGCTTGAAAAAGTGGCCCTGATAGTCATGGGATTCGGAGTTGTAGTTCAAACACAAACCAGAAAAACTGTGGGTAGCACACAGAACTTCTTGTGAGCTTTCTGCCTAGTTACATTGTGTGTTCCAAATACAGATCAATGAAGAGCTATACATATACTATAATAGGTTTTTGAAAAGTGCAACCAAATGTGAACAATAAGTGGGTCAAATGTAACCAACTACTTCAAGCATTAATTGACCAGAACTGGGAGAATTCTGCAGATTACAGACATTTACTCTATTTGACAGTCTTGTAAAATCTCATATCACAGAAGATGAATGCCATAACCCCTTAAAGAAGCTTAACAGAGGACCATATGAGAACCTTTCCTCCTTGAAGCAAGTGCAATGAACATACAGGCTATACAGACCGGCGTTATACGCTGAGATCGGGGCAGAGTGAGGGCATGGAGTCCACACACCAGCCACCCCCACACCAGCCCCACGCCACCTGCCTGACCAGATGGTGGTGGCATCACACCGCTTCTTCGGTGCAGCTCTGACACTTTTTGTGGCTTCTTTTTGCGCCATGGAAAGGCCAGATCAGGGCCACAGCATCTAGTTGCCACAGACCCAGTCCAGTGAGGAAAGGGGCAGTTGCAGGCCGCTCCAAAAGAGTGGGCTGTTGAGTTCCATAGTGACCAGTCTAACTCCAGGACGCTCACTGGTTTATGAAGTTACTACAACAGCTTGGAAGTCCTTCTCCAGACAACCATGCTCATGATCTGTTTTAAACTATAGCTAATAACTACTCATTGCCTATAGGAGAGATTTGGCCACATAGCTTAATTGGAAACTAGGAAGGATTAGAAGCTTTCTCAAAAGAACTGTGCCCCAGAGAAGCCTTCTTTGTAATTATGGAGTATAAAGACCCCTGACTCTTGCAGGGCTGGGAAACCAAGGGCCCCTATTTGTGTTAGTAATACCAAATAGATATGCAGATGAAAAGTTAAGCTTCCACTCACACAAAAACATTCTGGACTTCATTAATGTTTAGCCATACTTAGTCAAGATCAAATAATTTGACAATTAACTGACAATATTCCACTAGCGAATAAACTGGTGTCTGAAAAGTAGTCCATATCCCTACCCTATTAACTATTTGATGGACCGTAAAGACTTCAGTTCTGGGCACACTACCTTAGAAGCAAAGCTACCAGGAGAACTCCAAGAAAACATCTATAACCTCTGATTGTATAACTCCCACAATCTATTTCCAATTGCTGATCTTGATGACCTTTGAGAAGGCTAATTGAAACAGTAGCAAGAAGCATGTAACCTAAATCTATCATGTGACCTAAATCTATCCTGAAATATGTATCTGTCCTTTAAAAACAAGGGGGAAAGAATGCAAATTATATAGATTTTATACAACAAAATTCATAAAACCTATCCCATAGTAGTTGTTTACAGTTATTGCACTTGGGCTGCATAAACACTGTCAACATGAAATACTGGACACATTGGTGCATCTACACTGCAGAAATAATGCAGTTTGACACCACTTAAAGTGTTGTAGCACTTGCAGTTTTACAAGGTCTTTAGCCTTCTCAGCCAAAGAGAAATGAGTACAAAGAGCACTGGTGTCTCACAAAACTACAAATCCTGGGATGGATTTGTACTGATGGGATGGATGGTGGTTAAAGTGGTGTCAAACTGCATTATTTTTACAGTATAGATGTTCCTACTATCCTGCTTCATTGTAGGATTTTGCCACACAAGTACATTTAACAGCAAGTACAAAGGGATTGCAGAATCAGATATTAATGTAATTGTTAATTTCCTTTTACAATAATACAATGAATGTCCAAAATGCAGTGTCAGGAGTTGCAAAAGGGTGTTATTAATTCTGTATGTATTGGGTGAATGTCCAGACTGATGCAATTTACATGAGTGAACACAGAGAATGAATGTTGGTTTATTTTCTTCATTTACAGTGTGAGCCTATCTGCATTTTCAGACATTCATCAGATATGTACACAATTGATTGCATTTTCTTATGTGGTGGATATTCGCTGTAGTGTATTGATAACTATTTATATAAATATCTAATATTATCTACTTTATATTTTATTATTACTCAGTTACTTTCTGCTTTTGCAAACCAGCTATTGAATGTGCCACATTTTTAAAACAGAGGGCATGTTGGATTGATATTAACAGGAAAGAGTTATTCACCCACTTAATTCCCAGTGAAACCAATTACTGTACACTTTTGAGCCCCACCTTCCCCTAACATCCATGTGCTAAATGTAGAAATATGCCAGAGGAAAACCTACATACACAGTCATCATTACACATACATTTCTGTGGAAGCTGGAGACTCAGCTACTTAGGGCAAGCGTGGGAAACTTTTGGCCCACTAGATATTTTGAATTACAATTCTCACAGTATGATAATTTTTGGCATGGTGGATGGTGCTGGTCACAACTGTAGACCAAAACAACTGGCATCCCACAAATTCAACACCTTAGTTGTAAAAAACAGAGTTCCTTTCAGTGCCCGCAGATACCCACAGATATATATATACAGTGACATCTGTGTTCCCAGAGCCAGCATGGTGTAGTGGTTTGAACCTTGGACTATGACTCTGGGGTCCAGGATTCAAAGGCCCCCTTGGCCCTGGAAACCCACTGGGTGACCTTAGGCAAGTCACACTGCCTCAACCTCAGAGGGAATCACTGGTAAAGCCCCCTCTGAACAAATCTTGCCAAGAAAACCCTGTAATAAACTTGCTCATCTTTTTTTCACCCTATTAGACCTGAGACAATGTGATTGAGTAATTAATATGCCCTATGCATTGTATGTAACAGAAAGGATCCTCTTTGGGTGCAGGCAATCTGGATGATCTCACTGGGAATTTGTTTGGGTTCTGATTCTGAGCTGCTCTTAGCAACACAAAATCTAATTGTAGAAGTTGTAAATCAGGTTTGCAAAAAGGGTACAAAGGAAAGCAGAGGGAAATGGAAGGCCTTTCTTCTAAGCCAAGTGAGTTTAAAAGCTGATTCAAACATACACGTACACCATTCTGGAATGTCTCATTAGATGACTTATCACTCAATCATTGCACCAGAACATATAAGCTACTGCCTGCCACTGAAAAGTACTTCGGCTGTGTTTACCTCGAGGGGGTGTGGAGCTGAGCTAACATGAGTAATTTTTAATGGTTGATTCATAATGGTCAACACTTGAAATCGTAGATATTCTTGTCACTTTTGTTAATGTTGTTAATAAGCATAAGGATAAAAAAAAACCCACTAATTTTGCACAAATTCCTCCTACTATTCAAACATCTAAGAGTGTTATGGAAGAATTATTCTGTGTAGAAAAATACAGCACACAACATTTTTTGTGCAAAAATTCTGTTTCCTCCACAGGAAACATTGTTTTCTATGCAGGAAACTCTTTTTCTGTGCAAAACCCAGAAAAAAAAAGGGGGGGGGGAAATGTCTTTTTCTACAAAGAACAATTCCTGCATAATGCTTCATGAGGTTCAAATACATGAAGAATACTGCAGAGCAATATTTGTTTTCTCTGACAGCAGGGAGAAAACTACCATAATTGTTCATCTCCAAATGCTGGGACCAAATAGCTGAAGATTTGCAATCTTAGAAGTCATAGAAATAACCAGGGGGTGGAAACGCTTGATTGACCCCTGTGCTGTTCCATGTAGTTAGAGAAGAATTGTTTAACATGTCTGAAATGTATGTGGAAAGGCTTAGTCAGCTACATTTGTATAAGAATATAGATTGTGGTATCATTTTTGCTCTCTCATCATAATGTAGGTAAAGGTAAAGATATTCTCCATTGACAAGGTTGTCAAGTCGTGTCCAACTATAGGGGGCGGCGCTCATGTCTGTTACTAAGCCGGCATTCGCAGAGACTACTCTGTGATCATGTAGCCAGCATGATTGCACAGAATGCTGTTTACCTTCCCATCAGTAGTACCTATTTATCTACCTGCATTTGCAAGCTTTTGAACTACTAGGTTGGTAGAAGCTGGGACTAGTGGTGGGAGCTTGCCCCATCATGTGGCATTCGGACTACAAACCTGCCAATCTTGCAATCAACAGTGTCTTAACCACTTGAGCCACCACATAATGTAGACAGACAATTTCACAGAGTATTGATATTTTCTTCTGATGGTCATAATAAATATTCTGTAATGCTAACTGATTCATTTTTGTTTGAGCATTAACAAATTGCAATCCACTTCCTCAAAGGCACCAAAGGAATACAATATTCAAGCCCCTGTGGTAGTCCTTATTCCATATGCACAGTGTTTATTTTTGTATATTTTGTATATTTATGTTTTTACAAAATCTTACTCTTTAAGTGAGGCTGCTTTGTAAACTGTTAAGGGTACCTTTGGCTGTTATTCAGGAGTTGGATTTTACATGCATTCAGAAATATGTTTTCTTTTATGTCATCCAAAAGAATATAGGCAAACATCATTATTTGTATGGACAGAGCTGAGGATATATATTATTGACTCCCACCAGGTGTCACTGTAAGTCAAGAAAGGCATTTTTTGTTGTTGCTTCACGATCTTTTCTATTTTGAACAAGAAAACCAGAGGTTTAAATCAAGAGATGATGATCCTTAAGGATTGCAATGATATTAACTAGTTTGCTCATATGCAACTTAAGGACAAGTTTAATCAAGACAAAATAAATGCATACATAGAGGTTAGAGAAAATGAGTTTCATTTAGAATTGTGTAGAGATGATGACCATGAAATTTAAATGTGTATAAATGTTTTCTAAAACTAGAGGCAGAAGAAGAACTTGTACAAGAGTACATGATAAGGTGGGCCCAACAATTTGGGCACAATGTCCACATGGATATATGGGGAAACGTGGTTGAAAGAGATAAATTTAATTCATGCAATAATTTAAAATAAAACCTGTATACTACTCTGTTTCCCCGAAAATAAGACATCCCCCAAAAATAAGACCTAGTAAAGGTTTTGCTGAATTGCTAAATATAAGGCCTCCCCTGAAAATAAGACCTAGGAAAGTTTTTGTATATAAATATACAGTATATAATAAATGTTCATTTTTTGTTCAACAATAAATGTGAATTTTTCTTCATGGAAAAATAAGACATCCTCTGAAAATAAGACCCAGTGCCTCTTTGGAAGCAAAAATTAATATAAGACACTGTCTTATTTTGGGGAAACACGGTATGATGTATTTGTTACTTTTTTGTGGAGCTTTCAGGCTATGTGGCCATGTTCTAGAAGAGTTCCTCTTTGGGCCACAGCCTGAAAGCTCCACAAAAAAGTATGGATGCCGGCCATGAAAACCTTCGACTCCATGATGTATTTGCTGTTACTGCCTTCAAGTCAATCTTGACTCCTGGTGATCCTGTGAATGAGACATCTCCAAGACCCTCTGTCCAGCACTGCTCTACTTAAGTCCTGTAGATTAAGGCCTGTGACCTCCTTGATTGAGTCTAGCCATCTGGTCTTCCTCTCTTTCTCCTTCACTGCACCTTCCCCAGCATTATTGTTTTTTCTAATGAGCTGTGCCTTCTCTTGATATGGCCAAAGTATGACAGCCTCAATGTTATCATCTTGGTTTCTAGGGAGAGTTCAGGATCTGTTCTAGGACCAATTTGTTTGTCTTTTTGGCTGTCCACAGTATCCTCAGCACTCTTCTCCAACACCACTTTTCAAATGAGTTGATTTTCTTACTATCCACTTTCTTCATTGTCCAGCTCCCACATCTGTACATGATGATGGGAAATATGATTGTTTGGACAATTCTAACTTTAATATTCGTGTTATGTCTTTGGACTTTAGGATCTTGTTTAGTTCTTTCATATCTGACCTTCCCATTCCTAATCTTCTGATTTCTTGACTGCAATCTCTCTTCTGATCAATCCCAGGTATGGAAAACCTTTAGCTATTTTGATTTCCACATTATCTAGGTTGAACTTATTTAAATCATCCATGGTCATTATTTTTATTTTTTTTCATGTTCAGCAGTAAGCCTGCCTTTGCACATGCATATCCTAGATTTTTGATGTTTCTTCCTCTGATTTTCGGTCTAAACCTGCTCTTCGTATGATATATTCTGCATACAACTTGAACAAATAGAGTGAGAAAATGCATCCTTCCCTGACCCCCTTTGCCAATTGGGAAGCATTACAATGATGTATAGATGATATCTAACCCCAAATAAGCTGTTGAAAATGGCCCAGAATATTTCAAATCAATGTTGGGGAGGTCAAGATAAGAAGGGCCTCTTTCTTCATATGTGGTAAACATGTAAGAAGATGGAAAGTTACTGGCATAAGATTTCATAGATCTCTCTACATACTGGTCTACGATTTATAAGTTAATTCAAAAACGCTAAAGATAGATTTTGAATTGTTACCAGAATTGTTTTTGCTGGGCATTATGGATAAAGAACTGGACAGTAAATATGATTGTTTCCTTGGTACATGAGTAAAACAGATTATTGTTTGCTCAAACTTGGAAATAGACTGAAATACTAACAATGGAAGAATGGATTGTTAAGGTTACTGAGTCAGCCTCAATAGCCAAATTAATGTGAGTTTTAAAGGATAAACCAGCTGAAGACTTTTGAAAGACTGGAATCTGTTTATGTATTTTTTGAGCAATAATGTAATAAACTGTGGCTATGGTTATTAGTAATTTAAGATTACTTATTTGGATCTGTAATGGTAGAAACATTTTTTTCTCTTTTTAATTTTTCTTTTCATTACAGTCAGGACCGAGGAGTTAGAGGCTTATTGTGGATTAGGTGTATGTTTCTACTTCTCCTCCTCCTCTTCCTCTTTTTCTTCTTTCTGTTTCGTTATCATTGATTTATATTATTTTGATTGTAAATTAGATTGTTCATATTAAAAATGAATAAAATCAATCTCAAGAAAGGCATTTCTTTGGACTTGAGCAATAGATTTTCCAAAATGGAGAAGAAACGCATGGTTTCTCAGTTTCTCAGTTTCATTTATGCTCTCTCGATCTCTCTCTCCTGTGAATGTGTAGTTTATTTTACTTATTCCCTGCCTTTTCACCCTAGAGGGCACTAAAGGCAGCTAACAAGAAGAAAAACCAATTAAACACAAAATCTTAATAAAAACATCTAAAAAAATAAAAATAAATTAATAACATGATTATATACACAATAACAAATTAAAAACAAAATTAAAAACATAATACAAGACACTGCCAGCATCCAGTCAGTTATACACACACATATATGCACATCAAAAAGCAGACATGCCGAGAAGTTATTCTACCCTCCCCCCCCCCCCTTTGCAGGAAATTCCAGAATCTAAGAGCAGCCATGGAGATATTTTGTCCCCACAAAATGTCCCTCAGAATGCAGCAGGATTCTGAGATGGCCCTTCCCCAAAGATCTTAAAACCTTACAGACTTATATGGGAGAATACGTCCTTTTAAACAGTCTACTCTGAAGTAATATCCAAGTTTGCAAGTTGGATATTTATTGGTGTCTAGTCCCCATCTGTCAAGTCAGATGGAGATTTTATGGAAGGACAACAATATGGGATGTGTCTGAAAAGAATCCAGATGGCTAGGCATTAGAATTGTTCATCCCATAATATTTCTGATTTTTATGTATAGTTGTGAAAGCAGACAGGAAGATAATTTTTGAAAGGTGGTGTCAGGAAAGAGTTCAGCAGATACTATGTACACACACCCATATAAAAAAAAGTTGGGTCATATTTATTGTATTTGCAAAGGAAAATACACATCAGCTCTTGTTTTGCAAAAGATTATTCCATAACAGGAGAAAAGAAAATATAATTGTCATCAATGTAATGAATGAGCTTGGAACTTGATATAATTTTTAGAAAGAATAACAGTAAATCTTGGGTCTTTACTCTTCTTTGTATGGAATCTGGCCTTCCTAGATGGCAATTTTACCCTTAGCTCATGGCCTGTGAAGACACAAGCATCTCATGTCCATGATCACAATGTATTAAGAGACTGCAGCAGTAGTATCATTGATAACAATAGAAAATCTATGCAAAGGGATCTTGTGGCACATTTGAGACTAACTGAAAGAAATAAGTTGGAAGCATGAACTTTGGTAGAATTGAAGGATCTTTATAGGCTGCCCTCCAAACCATCTGGCAACCACTTTTATCCACCATCTTGTTATCCACTGAAATAAAGACCCTAAGAGTTTGTCCACATTTTTTACTTATACATATTTTGACTTCAGCCACTAATCTGCTAGAGATCTCAGCCTTTGGCTCTGGGTGAGTGAGATGGCATTGTAACTGGTGAACATCTGTTTTAGCTTTCATCCCTCAAGAATGTAAGCATTAATCATTACAAATGGAGTGTGAAATGGAGAGGAAGGGAGGAGGAGAGAAGAAAGCTTTTGAATGAATATTTTATTTTGAGCATTGTGAGATAAACATCCTTCAGAGCTCTATCCAAATGGAGGGCTGTGCTGGATTTTGCTGCTGATTCCCTGGCTTACAGACTGTGACATTTTTCCCATTGGAAAGAGGTCTTTTCCTTTTCGGCACTTTATGGTGACAATATGCAGCAGTGTGAGCCACATTTGTGTCAGCCTTTTTAGAGTAAACAAATGAACAGATCTACTGTGTTTAGACATGGGGTAGAGTGGGGGACAGTTCCTGTCTCCTGCTCTTTTCATGCCCTGTAGAACATTCTGTGCTACTTTTCAAGACAGCTTCTCTTGTTTAGTTCATTTTTTTTAAGTGCTGCCTTTTGGCATGTGGCAAAGGCTTTCCAAAACCCATCACAATGAAAGACCTGGAAAGCCCCATTCTAACTTCTTTCTTGACCTGTAACTCTTGCTTCTGTTTTCAAGTGCTCATCCAGATAGCAATAACAATAGCAGCTACATTTCAATACCGTTTCATACTGAACTGAGCAGTCTCTAAATGGTTTATAATGTATAAGCTTATTGTCCCCAACAAGCTGGGTACTCATTTTAGTGACCTCAGAACGATGCCAGGCTGAGTCAACCCTGGAGCCCTACCTGGGGTTGAACTCACAAGATTGTGACTATGAATGAGTGGCTGCAATACCAGCATTTAACCACTGCACCACTAGGGCACCACCAGAGAGCTCTTGACTGACGTCTGACAATAAAGGACCACACAGAAAAGCCATCCAATGTCCTTCTAAAATGAGGAGGAGTGGTAATCTGGTTTGAACCACAGATAAATACACACCAGGCATCAAATAGAAAAACTGAATAGGCTGGAAATGCTTGAGAAGGTTGGAAAATTGGTGGTCCAGCACCAAGGAGATCATCACATGGTGGCTTACCATCCTTAGAAAATGGCTAGATCATCCCTAAAGTGCAAGGATGTGATAATCATAGAATCATAGAATCATAGAGTTGGAAGAGACCACAAGGGCCATCTAGTCCAACCCCCTGCCATGCAGGACCTCCAAATCAAAGCATCCCTGACAGATGGCCATCCAGCCTCTGCTTAAAGACCTCCAAGGAAGGAGACTCCACTACGCTGCAAGGAAGTGTGTTCCACTGTCGAACAGCCCTTACTGTCAGGAAGTTCCTCCTAATGTTGAGGTGGAATCTCTTTTCCTGCAATTTATATCCATTGTTCCGCGTCCTAGTCTCTGCAGTAGCAGAAAACAAGCTTGCTCCCTCCTCAATATGACATCCCTTCAAATATTTAAACAGGGCTATCATATCACCTCTTAACCTTCTCTTCTCTAGGCTGAACATCCCCAGTTCCCTAAGGCGTTCCTCATAGGGCATGGTTTCCAGACCCTTCACCATCTTAGTTGCCCTCCTTTGGACCCGCTCCAGTTTCTCCACATCCTTTTTGAATTGTGGTGCCCAGAACTGGACACAGTATTCCAGGTGGGGCCTGACCAAAGCAGAATAGAGTGGCACTATTACTTCCCTTGATCTAGAAACTATACTTCTATTGATGCAGCCTAAAATTGCATTGGCCTTTTTAGCTGCTGCATCGCACTGTTGACTCATGTTCAGCTTATGGTCTACTTGGACTCCTAGATCCCTTTCACATGTGGTCTCATTCAGCCAGGTGTCCCTCATTTTATATCTGTGCATTTCATTTTTCCTCCCAAAGTGCAGAACCTTACATTTCTCTGTGTTGAATTTCATCTTGTTAGCATTGGCCCAGTCATGCTTGTCTCCCATGATGAAATTGTCATGGAAGTGTCCCATCATTAAAGTATTTGCAGAGTCACAATTTCTCTGCATAACAGAAGTTTCCATTATGCAAAGAAATGATGGCCTGTGAATGCTTTAATGACGGCAGGCCTCCATGACCATTTCATCATGGGAAACAAGCATGACTGGCAATCACACCCTCATGCTTTATGGGTGATCTAGCCATGTTGTAAGAATGGCAAGCCTCTGTGTGATAATCTTACAAGATTTGTCACTTGTCTGTTACTGGAATATGGAGTCATTGTATCTTTCTGATACTTTAAGGGTACATTATCAAGCACATACCAGCAGCTTATAGATTTGATGCGAATACACAAAGGTACACTGTTCCGTGCTGAAGTGCCTATCTTGTCCATGTTCAGTTAAAGGCAAGAAAAAGTGATTCTGAAAAATATACTGAACAGAATTCAGTTGAATTTGAAATTTAAAAGAACATTTCTGTCCATTATATCTAATGCTGTCACCAACCATCTGGAATCACTCTTGAGCAATCCTTGCTTTTATTGTGTCTTAATAGTGTGCCATAATTGTCCTGCAACTGTGATATAGATACTTGAAATCAATACACTGCATCGGCCATTCATTTTAAAAAGAGATTTGAAAGAATCACCTTTATGCATGTAACTGATCAACATGTTAATCATTTCTGTTTAAATATTGTTCTTGTTTTATGTACATAATTTGGTTTTGTGAGATATTCCCTTGTGACAACAAACAGGGGGGAAACTTTCTAAAAAGTATTGTTAGGAATAATATCCATGTTTATTTTTGTGTAAAGCCTGGAAGCAGATTATTGGTATGGTTGAATGCTGGAGGAAATTGGTGATTGCCACATAAATCTTCATAATGTGAAGGCCACACAAACCTTTAAAGAAAGCATAAGATATAAAAATAAATAGATAACAGATTAATGTTTACAAAGATTTGGATGTCTTCCCATTTCATTCTCTGACTAGAAGGGGAAGGCCATGGTATATCACAAACTGCCATCTATGAAGAAAAAGGTTTCTCGTGTTTTCTATAAGGTCAAGTGTCTGGTGCATATTTACTTGCTTTTGAGTGCATGCCCTATGCCTTTGTAGAGTATCTATGATCTACAACATTCTTATGAAGCATGCATGCTATACAATTATAGCATAGTAAAGTATCAGTTTGAAGCTGCTTTAACTGCCATCTCTCTGTCTTACAGAACCTCGGAGTTTCAGTTTGATTATATCCTTGGAATTCTCTAGAGAGCTCCAGTTCACTCCCCTAGAACTATCAATCCCAGGATTCCATGGGGTGGAGCTATGGCAGTTCACATGGTATCAGCCTGCTATAGCTATTATAGGGGCTGTACAGATCACCCAAAAGTTTTTTAGTTTGCAAGAAGCAAGAAGCGACAAAAGAACAAATGTAACTACAGAATAAAACCTTCATTTGTCTTCTGCTTTTAAAGGAAAAATAGAATAGAATAGAATAACTTTATTATGGTCAATGACCAACAAATCCATTAAATAAAAAACAACAACAACAATAATAATTCACACAGCATAAAAATAGAATAACATATAGAAAAACTGTTTTAGCTTAAAATAACAGGGGGTAAAAACCTACTGACTAAGAAAAAATGAATAGCAATAAAAAAGCATTCCATTTGCTGAAAAATAATTTCAAATAGGATAATAGAATAAAGGTCAATTGTATCCAGATGAATAAAAACAATATGTTTAGAGACATATCCTAAAGCAATTCTGCTATCTTTGGTTTAATATGCTTTTCCTGCAAGTGATAGCAGATGCGCAGAATTGTGCTACTTTATGAGCGATGTAAGAATTCCTATCAGAAAACAGATATTCTAAATAAAAAGTTTCAGATCTCCCTGGGCTTTTTAAAAAAAATAATAGGAGTGATCAAGTTTTTACGGGAATCATAGTAAAAGGGACAGTGGAACAGTACATGATTAACAGTTTCTACATTTCCTGTGTTGCAGGGACATAGACATTCATCAACTGGAATTTTGTTGTATCAGCCCTTCAGTAGTGCTGATGGTAAAACATTTAACCTGACTAGAGTAAAAGCTTTTCTGTGACAGGGGACAATAAGGTTCATCATGTAATTGGTTTCACACAGCCCCAATAGTTGGCATAGCTAGCAGACCGACTTTGATGATTTGGGTATTCTGTATCTTTTATATTCTGAATTATGGCTGTTTTGGCTTTAGAATGTCCCATGGACCAGAGGATGTCAGCCGGGAGTCCAAAATTTTGTAGCTTTGTTAACAGCGACTTTTTCCAGTTAGATTGAAAAATATCTGTCAAAATTAGTGGAGCAAGTCTGATAGAGAAAAAAGTCAACTTTAATCAAAAATTTACTGTAAGCATCAGAATTCATGTTTCAAAACAAATTTGTCCAGTCTCCAACCACAGTATTACATTTGGGACACAGGACACAGGAAAGAATTCCTGTAATGGCTGTAATGGTATAGAATTTTGTCTATACCATTTCAAAAGGTGAGAAGTTATCAACGGTACATATCTGACAGCCATACAATATCTGAGAAATTACTTTACTGGTAAAAACCTGCATGGCTGCAGGAATGTATTGCCCACCTTTCATATAAAAGAAAGAAAGGAGTGCTTTAGAACATCTCTGGAAACTTGCAATGGCATGCTTCACTTGCAGATTCCATGAACCAGTTGACTGGAAAATTATACCTAAATATTTATAAGAGGCAACTTGTTCTACTTGGTGTCCATCAATTTGCCATTTATGCTTGATCTTTTTTTTTTTTACTGCATATCATGACCTTTGTTTTGGTATATTGTCAACAGTTACTCTTTGCACTAAGAGGTTAGAGCACTTAGAAGGCACCTTAGGCCTATTGTTGACTGTGATAGGAGGGCAAGGTCATCTGCATACAGGAGCACAAACACTGATCTGTCTGCTAGTCAGGGGGGATGTGAGTTTATCGGTTCCAAATAGTGGAATAAAGAATTAATGTAGAAGTTAAACAGAGTGGGGGCTAAGATACCGCCCTGTCTTACTCATACATGGGTGGATATTTGTCTTGTTAAATGCCCAGCAGGACTACATCGTACTTTCAGAAAAGTATTTTCGTACAGCTTCTTCATGAGCAGCACCAATCTCTTGTCGATGTTAGTGGATTCAAATTTTTTCCACTGCTTTTCCAGAGAGATTGAATCAAAAGCTTGCTTAAAATCGATAAATGCTACATGAAGACCTTCATTTATTAGTGCATACTTTTCCAAGAGATGTTGCAAAATAAGTCCTTGGTCAATCGTGCCTCGACCTGTTCTGAACCTGGCTTGCTCTTCTGCTAGAATGTTCTCCTGCTCTAATCAATCAAGAGCTTTACCTGGGTTTAGTTTGGAAATTAGAAGTCTTTTTTGTTGTTGTTGTTTTGTTTTTGCAGAAACTGGGGGCCACTTTGGTAGTTTATTTATATCGAACTCTAATACTGGTAGATGGATCTCCCCTGAGGCAAAGATGTTACTAAAGTATGTTTCCCAACTGATTGGGGAGATAAGATACTCTACGTTTGATGTTGTTTTCGGCCAGGCATTTGAAACCACTTGCCAGAAAGTTGCAGAGTCTTTCTTCCTTGACACGTCTATTAAGATGTGCCATGTGGCTCTTATATCCTGGTTCTTTTTTATTTTAATTAGATTTTTATTGTTCTTTTTAACGCAAACCATTCAGGGGGTAATGTGGGCAGATTTTGTTCTCTATATTGTTGATAGTGATTTATTAGAGATTTTTTCATGGCAACACATTCATGGTCAAATCAACGCTTAGATCTTTTGATATAAGTTTTTGGTATATCAGTAGGTTTCAAACAGTCTTGTAAATTTGAAATTAGTTCTTGAAATAGGGTAAAGACTGATGCAGGTGAAACAGCAGTTATCAGTTCTTCCCGTAGATAAAGACTGTTTGCAGAATGTAGTAATCCTGATGTTTTTTTATTTAATTTGTTTGACCATCTTATTCTTGTAATTCTCTTTTCCACGTCAAGGTTTAACATCTGCGTACACTCTGTGAGGATGTTCTAAGTAGAGATATTGAGGGTGATCTGGCTGCAACATCTGTCACCCCATTGATCACCAGGGTTGATCTGGCTGGCTAGGCGGGTGTCCCCTTCCTCCCTCACCGCTCCATGTGTGTCCCTCCCAAAGCTGCACGCTCAGTGGAACAGGACAACCATCCCAGATAGAAGGAGTGTACCGTTCTTCAGTCAAGAGTATACAATAGCTGCGCTCCTCTGCTAGAACCTCCAAACAAGATCAAGGTCCATTTAAAGGGAAAAAAGCCTGACAAAGATTTTACAAGTTAGTCACTTCTGGCACAGCCAGTCACAAAAATAAAGGACTCAATGAGCTGATTTTTTCAGCAACATGCACTTAGGGACCAATGATGACACTGACAAAATTTCATCGCTATGCCATAATAACTTCTGGGTGATAATTATTACTTTACGTTACCCCCTTGTAAGACGCAATCTGCAGACTTCTACAATATCAAGTATTCGGTGGGTCAAGATACGCTGGGAAAAATGTATAAATCTAGATAGTGACTATGTAGAGACAAGTTAACAACTACAAATCAAAACAAACTTTGTGTCAATTTTTTTAAAAGGTGATCATTAAAACTTTTGGACACCCCCTCATACACAGTTGAAAACACCACAAAAAGTGATTCTTTGTGCAAGATTGCAATTTTTTTGCACAAAAACAGTAATCTTGCAGAAATTCACACACACATACAAACACAAACCTGGAAACAAAACAAAAAAACAGCACTCCCGAGCCACATTGGAGTGTTTGGTGCAATGCTGCTGGTGCTAGAGACTACTGGGGGTGGGGTGGGGAGACGGAATACATGGCTATTTGGAATCTGTGCAAGACTATTAGAAAACTCTACCTAGCTGAAAAGAGATTTGTGGTGGTGGTGGTTTGCATAAACTCCGCACAATTTTTGCACAAAACCCCACATGTTTCTTGCTGCACAGAATAAATTCCTGAAACACTGATATATTAATTTTCCCTGCAGCATGGAAAAACTTGCAAGGATGAAATAGCCAAATATTTACATTCGTAATTCACATAACCCTCTTACAATTTCTGACTGTCACTTTACAGAATACCTTAAACTGCAACAGTTTGCTCTCATTTTTATCTCTCCTCTTTTATCTCTTGTATTAAGAAACAGAGAAAGAGAGAAAACAATGCAGCATCTCCACTGAGCAGAACTCATGCTGTGAGATTTTTATTATCCTAAAAATGTCTTGCTCAGGGGAATACAAATTTGTGGATATTTAATTTAAAATGTATCCTAGAATGGTGTTTTGTTTTAGCAGCTCTAGAGCTGACATCTTAAAATGAAATTAAAATGCAAACTTCCTGATATGTTTAGTCTTACAATGCATTCATTTTGAGGATTATTCAATTGTTTTTAAATGACATTGGTTAAATAGCCATAGCAAGTAGGGCTGATTTTCATCCCAGAAAGAAAAGAAACCAGAAAAGTGTATAAAATACCTTTTTTGCAAAATTTCATAGAATTTTTTACAAAATGCAAATTTTTAGACTACTCTTCTCAGAACCTCCCAGGCAGCATGAGTATTCTGGGAACTGTGGACCATAAGGTAATTTCTGAAGTTAAAAAAGACCAAACAGAGGGATCAGACAGAAAGACACACCTAGGATGTTGTCATGGCAGTTAACGTAGAATATAGTACTTGAATTTCACAAGGTGAAAGGGCCTGAGGGTGATTGTTCTGGATTATAACTTATATTTATAGATAAAAGTTCGTGTTTTCTTTAGTGAGGAAAGGGGGGAGAGGGGGGTGGATTAATGGATGGGTTTTTTCACCTGAGTTTCAGCAAGATTTATAAAGCCGTTGTTATGTTGCCCTCAGGCCAACTCAAATTTAAGAAAACCCAATCCTAGGGTTTACTTGGCAACAGTTATTCAGAGGAGGTTGCCATTGCTTTCCATTGAGGCTAAGGCCCTTCATTCACACTTGCATTTTTGTAGTGAGGAGATTTGATCATATCCAATGTTGTGATTCCAAACCAAAGTTCACACTATATTTACTCCAATCGAATCTCTCCAGCACAATTTAACAACGTTGAAGTTCATTCACACTGCCTGAATCACCAATTCAAAATGCATGCTCCATACTGATTGCATTTGATTATTTTCAGTTTTATTTCTTTTCTTTTCTTTTTTTGTTCTATCAATCAAATAATGCGTGACTGCATCACACCACGTCTGTTGTCATAGGACTTTATCACAAATTAGATGGGGAGATCAGAGGTTTACAAAGTCATTATCCCAGAAAATGACATCCTGTGAATGGCAGGAATAAAAGAGGGAATAAAGTGAGAGTGATCCTTCTCTCCTCCTCCTCTTCCTTGGCTCCCCAACCTTTACTTTCGAGTCGAGTCCAGGGTGTTGAGGGGGAAAAGAGGGAGCAATCCTTCCAAGGGATTGTGGTACAGTGGTTTGAATATTGGACTGGGACTCTGGAGACTAGTGTTTAAATCCCAGATCAACCATATAAACCTAGTGGGTGACCTTGGGCTGGTCACACTTTCTCAGCCTCAGAGGATGTCCATGGCAAACTACCTCTGAAGAAGCATGACCAGATAACCCTGTGATAGGTTATCCTTAGGGTGCCATAAGCTGGAAACAACTTGAAGGTATACAACAAGAAACAACAACAATCTCTCCCTCTCTCCTTTTCCCTTCCCAAACACCAGTTCTCCCTCTCTCTCTCTCTTCTCTCCTGGTACAGTTTTCCTTTGCAAAAGTAAGCACAAAGTTTCCTCTCTTCTTCTTCTTCCCTGCCAGAAGGAAGGAAAGAAGGAAGGAAAGTATGACTAACTGCCAAAAAGGAGACAAGGCAAAACAAAATGTAGGATATGTAAGAAAAAGCTGAGCTGAGTGGCACCCCTAATTCAATGCTGAAACCACTACGCCACACTGATTTTCTACAATAAATTTAAACACAAAATGAGAATATCATAACTAAGTAAATGTCTGCTTTTCAATTTAAATGTAATCAAACTAAGGGTTTATTTTAGTGTAATCGACATAAATATAATCAAGCTAAGGGTTTTTAAAAGGTTTTTGCTTTATTTGCAAACATAATGTAATGGCATGTTTCCCACTAATATTCCTATCTCTGGTCTAGGCTGTTCACATCTTCAATGTCCAACAAAGCTAGTCTTATGGAATCCCTTGCAACTTCTCTTGGTCAATAAAGGGGGGACGGGAGGGAAAAGGGACTTTACTTTGATTGTGATTTTAACTGTTTGAATATTTGCATTATTATTAATTATTATTATTATTATTATTATTATTATTATTATTCCATTTGGTGAAGCGTCTCATAGCCTATGCAACATTAAATAATAACATTGGACTTTTGTATAGCACTTAAAGACATGTTCAAAGGATTTCACACATGTTGTCTGAGCAATCCTTGTAACTGCTTTATTAGTGTTTCTTCTTGAATGATAATAAATTAAGTCATTCTTTTTCCATACAAGAAAAGTATGGCTGAAACTGAGAGACAGGAATTTCATGGCTGATAGGACACAGGACTTGAGAATTTTTCTGTTCAGTCTTACAGACTTTACTGTTTTGCTTCCTCAAAAGAAGGAGAACGGGAAGATATTGATCTCAGGATGACAGTTGCTCATTAGTGGCAATCCACCAGAAAAAAAGGGGGGTTGTTATTTTGCATTTATTCACATAAACTATGGTAGAAGCTTTGCTTTGGGATATATATACAGATGGTTACAGCAAAAATCTAGTTGAATAAAACTACGAAAACATCCTTTGATGCTTCACAGACAGACTATAATTACCCTTTGGCCTAGACAGTGGTGACTAATATTTAAAATTTAGTCTTTTTCAGAGCTTCCAATTTAGACCTAATAGTTATAAACTCCTGTGTCCAAGAGGAAGGACAGTTGTAGCACAGTGGCCAAATGATTAATTATAAATAGTCAAGCTGATGTTTAATGATTCCAGAAAGAGCCAGAAGATTGATGGGTTAGGAATAAAATGTGTGAAGTGTGTCATAGTTTAGGGCAGATAATCTGGCACTACATCAAAATGTAAAGTATAAATTATATTATGAATAAATATCTCTAATAATTATTGGAAGCACTTTCAGGTGAGGTTACATGGTTTGTAGTTATTATTATCACACTACTGGTGTGGTGTCTTAGTGGTTAAGATGCTAATTCTGATGATCGGAAGATTGGAAGGTTAGCAGTTCGAGGCCCAAGTGCTGCATGCCATTACTAGTCCCAGCTTCTGCCAACCAAGCAGTTCAAAAGCATGCAAATGCAAGTAGATAAATAGGTACTACTTCTCAGTGGGAAGGTAACAGCATTTGGTGCAGTTATGATGGCCACATGACCACCAGAATAGTCCTTGGACAACACTGGCTCTTCGGCTTAGAAACAGGAGATGAGAACCGACCCCTACAGTTGGTTATGACTAAACATTCTTGTCAAGGGACTACTTTTACTTTTTACCTTTTATTGGTATATTTAGTAAATAATTCTCTAGCCAACTATATATATATTATATCAGTCACATCTCCTGTGTGATAGTTGCAATCAAAGAGTTATAAAATGATTAGATCCATCAAAAGTGATAAGCTTATTTGGGTCAACAGGCCTGTTTAGGCCTATTTGGATCTAGAAGATAAGGGAGACAAGGGTATAATTAGATTAATTAATTTTAAGAGTCTGATCTTACTTACAAGATAAGGTGTTGCAAAATATTGAGAAGAGTATACTAAAGCGCTGTCCATAACCAGCTCCTGATGTGGAATCTAGAGCTAAAGTGGAGCTCTTTAGAAACTATTAACCCCTAGCAAGTGTTCACAGAAGGCTCACATACCCTCCAACATTTCACAGATTAAAACAAGGACATATGTGGCCAAGAAAAATGAGAGTGTGGTCAAGATGGCAAAAGTTATTACTGAAGAAGAACCCACAAGCTAGGAGAACCTGCACTAGTTTAATTGGCTGCACCTACAGGGAAAGGCAAGACCTGCCCCTTCCTCTCTTCTCCCCCTCGTAGAGTTAATTGAATGCAAACTTTTTTTGCACTTTGTGTTTGCAGCAACTGAAGTAAACTAAAGACAAGAGGGAAAGTGGGAGGAGGAGAGAGAAACAGAGCCATTTTAAAAACCTGAGGCTCTAAGGAAAAGAACTGGAGCTTGAGAAGGCGATGAAGATATGATTGGAGAGGCTATGAGAGGGTCCAAGTTGTGGCACCTATGCAATGGGACATTTTGGATGATGGAGGTTTCATTTAAGCTCTTGGTTATATGGGGGTTCTCCAATGAGTCCTACACCTCTTTCTCTGAGGAAGCTTGCCAGGTTCTGAAGGTGTGGAAGGGACATTTTGACAACCACTTCTGTTTCTTATTAGGGACAGGACACTTCAGAACAAGGATAAGCAGGTGGAGGACCAGGAGCCTAATTTATTCCCCATGGGTTATGTATTTGGGCTTTGGCAAAGCCTCTGGTTTCAACATTGCATCTTTTCATTTGGTAGTAAGTGTCTGAAACAGTTTATTTTTATATAATTCGTAAACAAAGGGTTCTTTAACTTTCTCCATCATGAACAGCTCCTGAGAGAAAGTTTATGGCTCTTACCTCCAATTTTCTAGCTGTGATACAAGTAAGTAGGAGTCAGTAGCTGCAGCCTACTAGGACACCTGAGCTGGTGAACAACAGATAAAAACTGTTATCAAATGTAGAACAGATAACAACCTCTTAAAATACTTAAAACACCACCGGTAGTTAAAACAGCCAGAGTAGTCTCGGAACAAAAGGCCATGTGAAAGAACACCTTCTTAGCTGTTGGAAACTCAAAAGGGATGGAGCCAGCCTGACTTCCCTTGGGAGTAAATCCCACAGTTAGGGTGCTACTACAGTGGGCCCTGGTTATCTGCTAGGGTTTGGTTCCAGGACCCTCTGTGGATAACAAAATCAGTGGATGCTCAAGTCCCATTAAATATAATGGCACAACAAAATGATGTCCCATATATAAAATGGAAAATCAAGGTTTGCTATTTGGAATTTATAGTTTTGGGGAATATTTTCAAGCTGTGTATGCTCAAATCCGTGGATAAAAAAATCCGTGGATAAGGATGGCCAACTGTACACACAAAGCTCTGTCCCATGTACCTGCCAATCTAGCCTCTGGGGTGATGGGACACACAACTGGGCCTCCATTGAAGAACTCAAATTTTAGGAAGGTTTTTACAGGAGAAGACAGTATGGCTTACTTTTTTTTTTCTAAACTTGCCAAAAATATTCTCCCTGCCTCACCATCACACCCCAGTTGCCATATTCTTAACACATGGCTGTTAGACTCAGGTATAACTCACAGCATTGGTTGGTAAAAGAAGAGATAAGATACATTCAGCTACTGTAAAGGAGCAGGAGGCTGGCCACCTATTCCTCCCAGTCCTTCAGATTATTATTGTTGTTATTATCTGTATTTATAAAGTGCCGTAAGTGTACATGGCGCTGTACAAAAATCAAATAAAATCAAGAATATGTAAAAAGCCTGCCTATGGCGTACAATCTAGAGGTTAAAACAACAAGTTAAAAACATCACAAGAAACAAGTTAAAACAGCAGAAAGCTGCTTTTTTGAATCATAACTCTCTAACCACCACTACCCCCATCCAATGTGGTTACCATTGTTTTTGTGTGCCTTCAAGTCATTTCCAGTTTACGCTAACCTTAAAGCAAACCTATTGTGTGGTTTTCTTGGCAGCGGGGTCTTGCCATTGCCCTCCTCTGAGGCTGAGAGAATGTGACACCCCAGGTAACCTAGTGGGTTCAAATGGCCAAGTGGAAATCTGAACTCTAGTCTACAGTGTTCTAGTCTACCACCCAAATGATTACACCATGCTGGCTCTCGATGGCAACTGTACAAACTATGATACAGACGGTAACAGGGTGCTATTAAATTTATTTTCAAGATTAGAGATAGGCAGTTGTGTTAATTTTTGATATTATATAATGCCAGATTAATCAGCCAGAAATGTTTTATGTATTTGTAAATTCTGCATGACTTATGTATTTTAAGATCTATTTTCAGTTGTATTTCTGGCTGTTTACTGTTGTTGTGAGTAGGTAAAAACTGATAGCAAACAGCAAAAGAACTGGTTCATGAAGTCTCAAAGGATAGGTGATCTCTTTGGGGGACAGTGAAAGTTGTTTGTGGTGTTTTCTTCCTTTCTTTAACTACCGGAGAGACCTGTAGCAACCTTGCAATTAAGAGACCAATTCAATGCTATCACTATCAGTTTTTTAATTTGTGAAATAAACCAACAAGGTAGCTAGGAGTTCTTTTTGCTTGTGGGATCATAAGAAGCATGAATACACACATTTCCTAAAGTATTAATATTACTGAATTATGCCTTTAAGCATTTTAGCCAATAAGGTTATCTGAAAACACTTTCAGGTAGAAATACTAGCTTTGCACTTCATTAAGTATGTGGGTGTGACTGTGGTTGGGGCAGCTGTCATACTCATAAACTGCTTGCATGATTAAACTATGTATCTGGTTCAGTTGTGTAACAAACAGCAAATTCTTTTCATTACTAGAGAGTGCCAATTTATTGCTTAATCAATATGGCTGTGGTTACCAAGGTCTCATCATGTCAGTTCTATTGACAAAACTATAGTATTAAGTTCCTTGATGCTTTGTGAAAAGATTTATTATTTAATTTACCTTTACGATGTCTCATAATCTGGTTTTGCTGTTCACACTTTCATATAATGCAAATGATTGTTATTTATCCATGAAAGGGTTAAACTAATTACCCATAGTTGATTCCTTCAAATAAACAGTATCTACAATTGCCCTTTCAGAACTGGAAACTGACTTATTTTTAATATAAAAATTACATAGGAAGCCATTTAAAATAAAACTGTGCACTTTTGAACCACAGTTTTAATTCAGCTCATTTGTGAATAAAGTGGTCAATCCTCACCCTTTTAAAACTAATCCCCACTCTGAAATCATTAATAGCAATTTAATCTGCAGATGTAATAAAACAAATGTTGTTACCCGAAAGAAGCAAATCATTTATTCCCTGCTGATGTCTACTGATTAGGCAGCTTTTTAATGGGCAGGAGAAGGACCAACTGATAACATTAGCAACCCTAATCAGAGAAATGGTTGTGAAGAATTCTACAAAGTTCTCTCTAAATTGAAAGAATGAAGTTTAAAATGGGAAATGAAAAAATAAGCAAAAATAACTGTAAACTGATGCATGGGGGGGAGGATTTATCCCAATTTCCAAACTGATCAAGAGATCTGGGGGTCATGAGTAATATCTCTTAGAATCTCCTCCATGTATTCAATGTAGCTTTCTTCCAAGTAACAATGCAAAAGATTAGATTGCATGGCCCCATGTTATTTATGAGAATGCTCAAATTGAAATAGTTGCCCTCATAATTTTTCTGTGCTCGATCACTTCCGATAATTCTTGAACTACATGGAAGTCTTGGTGGACCAATTTTGCCTGACCATAGTTTCCACATCTTCCAACTAGAATGGCAACTGGCCATGGTAGCTGAAGGATTCTGGGAGTTCTCCTTCAAAAGAATGACTTTGTCAAGCTCTGCAAGGGACTGCTACTTGGTCAACAGTGTGTGAAATCTATCTAGCAGTAGGAGGGAGAAACTCATAATTATTTCTTTATTATTTTATTTATACCCTGCTTTTCTCCTGCGTTGGGATAGTAGGATCCCAGGGAGAGTGGGACTCTGCGGTTTCCAGACAGTAAATGTCTGAGGTAGGCCTGGTGATTTTCAGACTGCATAAAAGAACTGACATGTGATCGTGGGAATAGGAAGTAGGACTGAAAGGAAATGAATTACTCAAACTAAGCTAGGACATACTGACACATCTGGTTAAAAGTACAAATCGTACAGTTAGAAATTAAGGAGCTGGAAGGAATAGGCCTAAAGAAACTGAAACTGTCAGCTGCATAGTTTTTGAAAAGAGAAGAAAGAATTCAAAGCTTCGGGTGGAATAGATGCATGACAGTGCAGCAGATCCTGTAAACTGATGCTTATCTTCTTGCTGCAAAACTTCCTTTAGTCAATTTCTATATCTCAAACTGCTGGTAAAGGCACAGGAGCAAGTGGGGCCAATCTGAGGACAGTTGGTGATCCTGTTTCTTAGCCACTCATAGATGAACAGGTACTGCAACTGCTACCTAAAAGTTTTAGTAGTTTGTTTTCCATGTTTATGTGAGAGCCAATGTGTTAAAGCAGTTAAGAGTGTTGGACTGTCAGAAATCCATGTTCAAATCTCCATGAAGCCATGGAACCCACTGTATCTTCTTGGGCCAGTCACTGTCTGCCAAAATCATAATTCATGCCATGCTTGGTAACCATGCATTTTAATATGCATGATAATAATAGATGATGGGATGTGCTACACAGTTGGTGATGCTGGGTGGAAAGGATTGTTTATCATTCATGGTGCCAGATAATGAGATTTGTGGGGAGAAAATGTAAGCTGTGAGCTGTCAAGGTCAGTTCAATAAGAAACCATGGTATCAGAGGAACAAGGAGGAGAAGTCCTGGGAAACGGAAAATTTTGGTTTGTAGACAAATGAGATGTGAGCCCACAAAAACATTTGAATTGCTATGTGCTTTTAATACATTGTGTCACTGAAAATGCTTCAGACCTGACAGCATCATTATGCTGTGATCAGCTCAGGGCCCAAACAGACAGGCCAAAATAAAGCTGCTTCTGGTCACTTTGGAGGTTTAAATGCACCTTAAGAGGCCAGAAACTGTGCCAAAGCTGCACTCTTGCCTCTTAGGATGCATGTGTCATTTAAGCAGCACACTTCCAAAGTGGTTCAAAGCAGTCTTATTTTGGCCTGTCTGTTTGGGCCCTCTGAATAATGCTAGCTGAGGTTTGGTTAGACAGCACCTCAGCCTGATCTACCTAATAGGGGTTTTGTAAGAATAAACTAAGAGTGACAGCCAAGTATGCAGTCTTGAATTCACTGAAAGAAAAAAGTGATATGAATGTAACAAATAAATAATAATCAAAACATAACAGTTATCAATGTCAAGGGCACCATCCTTATCAAGAACAACAGGAAATTATTCAGTTTTGCAGTTCGTTGTTTTCTGCTGTCAGTACAGTGGTCTTAATTTTGTGCCTTAACTGTGAATCTAGAGGAGCATTAGGGACTTGAGGGCCTCCTGCTGCCCCCTTTTCAGCCAGATAAGGGCCACAGCAACTGCACATTGCAGCCCCAATCTGGTCTTTCTAAGGCACAAAAAGGAGCTGCAAAAAGTGGTTTCTTTTGTGCCCTGGAAAGGGTGCAACAGCTGCACCACTATGGCTATATGGCACTCCTTTGGCACTGTGTCATGTAGAGCCTGAAAGTTCAACACCTTCAGTGCAGTCACCTTTGTATCTACTGAGGGTTGAGATCTGATTTGCTCTAAGGCCCACTTATTTGTCTTTTTAGCAATCTAGGTATCCACATAACTCTTCTGCAGCACTACATTTCAAATGGATTGATTTTCTACCTATCAGTTTTCCTCACTGCCCTGTTTTCACAATCATACCTATGGCCTGAATGATACTGACTTTGGTATTTAATGATATGTCTGTACCCTCGATGGGCTTATCGAGTTCCTTTATGGCTGCCTTTCCAAATCTTAGAGGCCGTATGCACAAGCCAAAGGCCATGGTCCCCAAAGCCTGGCATCATTCTGTGCAGATGATGCAGGCCAATAGTCCTGGGATTGGCCTGACCGGATGCTGTTCTGGTGGTTCCAGGCCAACCTTAGTCCAAAAGGCCCTTAGCATGGTCTTTAAAAATGGACTGTTTGTGGTGGGGTATATGTACCACCATATCCCATGAAGTTCCTGGTCATGGCCTGGGGTGAAAGAAACACTTGGCCATGAGGATGAAGCCAGGTGTCCCATTTCTGACGTTACGAACTACAGCAGGGCCTTCAAAGGTGATGCAGCAATGGTGGTGGCAGGTAAGGGCACATGGCAATGGTGTTGGTGGCTCCAAAGCACAGTGCCAAGCAGGGTGCTTGAAAACCAGCCAGTTCCATGCTGGCCCAGGTAAGTACTGGGAAAAGGACTGGGCTGGCACCACAGAGTTGTGGTCTCCTACTCATGCATATAGGCCCTCAGTCCTCTGATTTATTGATTAGTGTCTCCATTTTGGTTAATGCATGAGCCAAAGTATAGGAAATCTCTATTTAAATGTCTCTGCTACTCTCTTTAAAGTGGTGTCAATAATCTCTAGTCACTGTATCTTGGTTTTCTTAATATTCAGCTGTATTTATACTTTCTTCAGTAGTCATTCCAGTTTCGGCAAGCGATACAGGGTCAGAGCCGGCGTGGTGCAGTGGCTTGAGCTTTGAACAACTCTGGAGAACAGGGTTCGAATCCCTGCATGTCCCACTGGGTGACCTCGGAGGAGTCACACGCTCTCAGCCTCAGAGGAAGGCAATGCCTCTGAACAAATCTTGCCTGCGATAGGGTTGTCAGAAGCCAGACACAGCTTTAGGAAACCGAGAAGGCGGTGGTGGTGTCTGCATATGTGAAATGGTCGATACTCCCCATGCCTGCTTCCTCCAAGTTCAATCTTGGGCTGCATCCACGCTGGAGGAATCACCCAGTTTGGCACCGCTTTAACTGCCCTGGCTGAAAGCTATGGAATTCTGGGAGTTGGAGTTTGTTGTGGGGCCCAGAGCGGAGCTCTGCTCCGCTCTGGGCCCCACAACAAACTCCAACTCCCAGAATTCCATAGCTTTCAGCCAGGGCAGTTAAAGCGGTGCCAAACCGGGTGATTCCTCCAGTGTGGATGCAGTTTTGTTTTCTGTACAATATGTTCCACATATAAATTGAAGAGAGAGGGCAATAGTGACCAATAGGTTGACCTGATGGCATACAGCATTTCTATGCCACCATTCCCCCCCAAGTGGCCCATCCTCATTTCCCTCATGAGGCTTTGAAGAAGGGGACTCAGAGGCCTGGCTGTCCAGCAGAGGGAGGCAAGCCCTTGCCTCAGGCTCAAAAGCAGCTGAGACCCAAGAAGCAGAGTCCCCAATGCTGGGAGAACCATACACACACACCCAAAGCGCTTCTATTCCGGGGTTATAACAACCCTCAGGAAAAAAGGGACTGAACCACCCTGATCCAATCCAGAGTTGAGGGGACCCTGGCCAGGTTTTGCTGCCACTCTCCTCCTTCCCATCCTTTCCCTCTCTTTTTCTGTCTCTCTTTCCTCACTGGGCTGGCTGGGGGGGGGTGCTCTGGGCCTGTTAAGAAGGGAGAAGGAGGGAACGAGGCAGCTTCGGAGGAGAGAAAGAGGGAGAAGGAGGCAAGAGGAGGAAGAATAAGAGGGATAGAAGAAGGAGGAGGAAGAGAAGAGGAAGAAAGAGAGAAGGAGAGGGGGAGGAAGGAGAGGAGAAGGAGGAAAGGGAGAAGGAAGAATAGTTAACAAGAGGAAGAACAACAGGAGGAAGAGGAGGAGGAAGAACAAGAAGAAGGAGGTGGAAGAACCAGAGGAGGAGGAGGAAGGAGAGAAGGAGGTGGAGGAAGAAGAAAAAGAGGAGGAGAAAGAGGAGGAAGAAGAGGAGGAGGAGGAGGAAAGAGAGAAGGAGGAAAAAGAAGAGGAATAGGAGGAGGAAAAGGAGGAGGAAGAGGAGGAGAGAGGAGAAGAGGGGAGGGGGTGGAGCCCACCCCCAACGCCTTCCCCCTCTAGTCTCAGTCTCTCAGTCAGTCTCAGTCTCTCTCTGTCTCTCAGTCTCAATAGAGGAGGACCCACAGAGTCTCCCTCCTGGAGCTGCTGCCCCTTCCTCTTCTTCTTCTTCCTCTTCCCGGCCTCGTCCTCCTGCTGCTGCTGCTGCTGGTGCTGAGTGGGAAGATGCGGGACAAGGCTCGGGGCCCGTGGAGGCGGAGGTGGTGACGATGGGGCCCAGGAGCAGGAGGAGGGCCCAGGCCCCGCACCCAAAGAGACCAAGGCTCTGCTGCTGCTGCTGCTGTTTCGACCACCGCCGGGGCTGCAGCTCTCCTGGGGCTCTTGCTGTTGCTGCTGCCGCTGCCTGCGCGCTGCTGAGGAGGAGGAGGAGGAGGTAGGCAAGCCTTGCAAGGAAGCAAAGGGACTGGAAGACCGGGAGCAGAGGGCCTGCCCTGCTCCATTGACATCGTCCATTTGGGATTATCACACACTATAGGGTCAGTTCCAGAAGCATCCCGCAATTATCCCGTGATTGGCAACAAATATCCCATTCTTGGTAAGCGGAGAATTGTGGGATGGTTCCTAGTGTATGTGATAATCTGCACTTCTCCCCAAAGGTCTCCCTTTGGAGCTCTGCATGCACACTGGAGGGATAACCCGGTTTGGCACCGCTTTAACTCTGTCTGGCTCAAGGCTCTGGGATTCTGGGAGTTGGAGTTTGTTGTGGGCTGCTCCGCTCTGGACCCTACAACAAACTCCAACTCCCAGAATCCCATAGCTTTGAGCCAGAGTTAAAGCAGTGCCAAACCAGGTTATTTCTCCAGTGTGGATGCTCCTGGTCTTGGACCTTCTTCTGTACAGGAGGCATTTCTCACAAGGTCTTGTGAGCATCACTTCAAAGAAGCCTTGCATTGACATTTTGGGGCTTTTTGGTTGGGGCAGGTCCTCTATTTCTTCTGGTGTGGTGCCTTGTCCTCCACATCTGGGAGAATCCAGGCTGCCTCTTGGACCACAGCTGCTTTTCTGGGGGGGGAGAAGAAGAGGCCAGGGACCTCAAGGGGTTGGAGGTGCTGGTGCTCCCTTTGGATAACTCCATAAAAATCCAGAAGAGGCAGCTTGGTTTTTGGTGGTGCCCTTCTTTTCTAAAAAATAGAGTCGTGAACTTTTCTCCCCGAAAGCAACCTGAAGCTGAGCAGGTTGGGTGATGTCTGGGCAAATATTGACACCTACTGCTTTTTCACACTAGGAGGCAAACAGGATTTAAACAAGAGTTAAACAAGAGTTAAACAAGAGTTAAACAGGAAATGTCCTGTGATAAACATAGGGCATAAGAGGGGGATTCCCCTTTCTCTCACTCCGTTCCCTTCTCCAGAAAAGCATTATGTGTTATTCATGCTTTTTGTAATAATAATGATAATAATGGAACAGATGATGCACACTTTGACCATCAGATGGGGGATTTTTTCCATCCTTTGCATTTACTGTCCGGTTTTTCTTTTAAAATCAAAAAGAAATAAATTAATGGTTTCTATTCAGAGGAGGACGGCTGTAATAACCATGACTTGCCGTACGCTAGGAGTAGCCACCATGGGTTGTGAAAAACCAGAATGACGATAATATCATTTTCATTTTTAAAAAAATGGTTTCTATCCCTCCAACATTATAATTGTTCATGACTTGTAATTATTTCTGGAACAAAGAAAGGGGTGAGATGGAGAGATTTTTCAAAAGCATTTCTGTGGTAGGGAAGCCGCTATACAGTATATATATATATCTTGAAGTCTTCACACAGAATACATAGCCATTTGTAAAATGCTGACGGTATCATGAGGCCTAGAGGTATTGTTAAAAGGCCAAATATAAATGAGAAATGAGCATTTTTAAAAGGCAAAGAGTGAGCAACAGTTTCTTTAAATTGGGGCTTTTTTCATGAGTATGCAATTGATCCTCTTTTTTCATACACAACCTCCCTTCCGACTGCCATAACAAATGCAATTTTCTAGGAGTCCCTTGCTGTTGTGGCCTGTTTATTATCATGCTTCCATTGAAAGTGAATTGCGTATCAGCACAAGCAGGCATTCTCACATCTGTCATGGAGTGTGGTAATGTATAGGGTATTTTCTTTTAAATAAAAGGTTTCCCTGCTTTGTTTCACATCACAGTGCAATAAAAGCAAATGTTCTCGCTGCATTAAAATCCAGTATGAAAATATATCGGACGATTGTGGAATTCAGCCCTGGAAGAAACAGTGAAAACATCTTTCAGCTCCGAGGCCAAATGTTGCCAGCGCTTCATACGCAGGCTTTTGGGGGCCAGCATAAGGCAGAGCATGTTGCTATTTTTACGCCTGTTTTGTTTCAGTTTGGGATTTACCAGTGGGAGTGAGGGAATGTCAGAAGAAGTCAGCTTTTCACCTAGCAACCGGGCAATTAAGATTCATAACCGAGCCAAAGGTAGTTTTAGTCTTGGAATCAGACCTAATTGTTTTTGGCAAGCAGAATCTTTTGAGGGACATGATTTGAAGCCGTCTGGCAGGTGAATCTAGTTTCAGCCTGTTCTCACATCTTGTGGTGATGGCGTGTGTGTGTATGTGTGTGTAGGCTGTCCAGTCTTTGCGTTCATATTCTGAACTGGAATGGCTTCATAACAGAGGTAATGGAAGACAGAAAGCAGCTGGGCTTATTCTGGTTCTGGCTGTTTTGTTTCTTGGATTAATATTTTCATTTAAAGCTTGTGCCTAATCATTGTAGTATGTTGCCCCTTTCATAGACTGTGCTGTGGTGTCTGCTTACTGCCTCCTTACTATTCATTCTTTGCTTATAGAATGAAGACCTAACACAATCCACATTCACTTGGTTGGTTCATGCAATGAGACAGTTATCCTTTGACAGTGACCCATCAAGAGGGGAAGTAAGCAATGCTCCTTCATATTCATATTTTTGGGTATAACTGAAAGCCAGTATCATATCGAACATGGCATGATGAAGCTATTTATAGCTCAGCTGTTTAAGGAGCATTATATTCGTTCTCTTTAAAAGTAGCTTTCCAAGAAAAGAGCACTGGGAGCAGCTGCTTTTGGATCCCTGGGTCTGTCTAATGTAAGAATGAGGCAGAAAGAAATGTCTGGACCAGATCTGAGATTAAAGCCTGTCACTGTGGAGGAAGGGCGTCTGGATCTAGACCAGTGATTCTCAAATCCTTGTCCCCCAGTGTTTTGAACTTCAGCTTCCAGGAGCCTCAGCCGTCTTGGTCAATGGTCTGGGATTCTGGGAGCCTGAGATCTGAAACACCTGGAAGGCCAAAGTTTGGGAATCACTGATCTAGACTTGATAACAGAATGGGGTGAAATTGGGACCATCCCTACCATTGGAGAAGGAAGGAGCAATGGTGTCAGAACCATTTCACTCCTATTTCTCTAGCCAGCCCATACCACTGAAACTTAAAAATATCTGGCTTTGGTTTGGTTTGGTTTTGACTGACTCATGTGTTTTGAGGTATTGACGAAGCTATTTTAAAGTGTTTTTTCGAAGGATCAGAGTTGCAAGGGACCCCAATGCCAAAGAGAAATCCACTGTTACAGCATCCCTGAGAAGTGACCATCTAACCTCCATTTAAAAGCTTCCAATGAATGAAAGTCAACTTCTTTATTAAATAGCACTTTTAGGTAGAAACTCATCCCAATTTTCTTAATGAGGGGAGGGCTTGGGGCTTGAAGGATGGCTTTGGGGTAGGGGATTCAACAGTGGATTATGGGGAATTCCTTGTTCCTGCAGTGCTCGGGTGGCAGATGCGAATATACTGACTGCAACTCTCCTTCTTTTGCCCCCCTCCACCCCCAGCTATTCCTATCTGGCAGAGGGTCCTTAAACTAGCCTGCTGCCTCAGATGGTATGGAGGATGTCAATTCAGTTGTCTTCTGTACAAGGGGACAGAAATAATGCCACCTTTTGGTTCAGTTCAGAAAGCAGAATGTCTTGGGGCAGGCTCTTCCTGGAACTTTGGGCTAAGACTGTGGCCCATTATATATCACTGCTTTCATTCAGATTAATTCAGATGAATTGTGGAAGTGAGATGGGGACTATCTACTACTGGTTGACAGCTGCTACAACCAGGAAGATGACTCCCTGTTCTTGGAATCTTAAGAGTCAGCTTTCATGTTTGCCTTCAATGGTCTGTATCTTCCTGAGTTGGTAGTATGACATTCATATCTTCTAATCATGACTCCCTTTCTAGAGAAGATAAATCGTTAGTTCACCTTGCCTTTGAATTTGTTTACATGAATACAGTAGTCATGGCTGCTGCTGCACTCATATCCTGCTTGTGGGCTTTCCAAAGGCAACTGTGTGAAACCAAATGATGAGTTAGATTAGTCTTTTGGTCTATTCTAGTATTCTATGAACTAAACTGCTATGTTACAGTGAGTAAGGAAAAGGCGTTTTGTGACACGTCCCCTCTCAGTTAACTTCTCTTTCACCTTGGGTCCAGATAACAAACTTAGTACCCCAGGGAGACCATTGAAATTTGAAATTAACAATCAATTTTGCTGTGACCTGGAAATAACAGTGACACTGAGTGAAAGGACAACAACTGTATAAGAAGTTATGAGTTCAGAATAAAAACAGTAAAAATGGTACATTATGCATCATAAACAAGCCTTAACAAAAGTTTTTCAAATATTTTTGCAATCTTCATTTTAAAAAAGGAAAAGAGAGAAATCAAAATGTATAGCACTACCAATTTAACAAATGCTCAGAAGTTATGAATAAAGCTTGAAATACAAAACAAATCAGGCTTAAAAAGTTAGGGAAACTTGGTGACAATCTAAAAGAAGTACAGTAATCAACTTCTCTCTTCTCTCAACCTCTTTCTCTCTCTCTCTCTGGTTGTCCAGTGACTTTGGCAATGGGAATGTACAAACTTCTTGGAAGCTGAACCAATAAAATATAAGCCTTTAAGTACATGCCTCTGATTTTCTAGTGTCAACATTGCATTAACTTTCCAGACTCCTACCGGTATAATCATGGGACTCAAAATAAGATTGCAGATATTTGATAGCATAGAGTTCTACATCCCCCCCTGCTTATTTCCTTTCTTCTAGAACATATTAAAATGCCTCAATTATATGTACAAATCCAGAATTTTATTGAGGAGACAGGAACTGATATTTTAGATTAGACTTTCCCTTAAAGTATCTATCACTTATTACTACACTGGATTAAATTCTTCATGCTGTGTGTATTTGTAAAAAGCTGGCCAACACATTTGATATTCTGCTGACAGGTGGCTTCAAGGCATTTCAAGGGAAAGTTTTAAAATAAGAGGATTTTCCACCATCCCAGAATGACCAGGTTACTTTATTTAATTAGCAGCTTGGGGGGATCAGTGAGTGTGAAAATTGTATTAGTTGTTGGAGAGAGTTGGAGTTTTCTTTAGGACTACTTTGGGACCTGAGATTTATTTGTGCTGTGTTTGAACAGCTTGACTTGAACTTGTGTCAACATTTCCATTGCACTTTTTAGTCTACAAAGCATTTGTAACCTGGAAACAAAACTTTGCTCTTGACTAGCAGCAGCTAACCTATACAAAGGATGTACCATGGGACTTGGCTTTTGCCTTCATATCTGAATTGCTAAATGCAGTGAGGGGATGCAGTGGGTGGTTTGAACCATTCTAAACTCTGGAGGTTCAGAACCACATTTTCTTCAGTTTACCAACTCTCTTATAACAAGGACATGTACAGAAGAAGCCAAGATCAATAATGTTATTTAGATGGGAGGGTTTTTTCTTTGTTTCTGAACTCCTTTGAGTTAGTATAAACATAGCCCTAGATTTTTGTGTAAATCAAGTGTAGGTGCTATTGGCATTGCAGCAATTTTTATCTCCAAGAGTTATCCTTTTCTGTCCATTTCATGAGAACTATAATGGGTGAAGGGTGGAAATAGTTGCTTTTGGAATTGGGGAGGAAAATTGTTAGATCTCACACACTATTTTCTACAGTATCTTTTCTCTTTCAACCACCTGGAATCGGATATATGCATGTATCCATGTATTTTGAAGAAGTGAGAATGCAGTCAAATTTATATTTAGCAATGGGTTTTAGAAGGATGAATAGGTTTTAAACTACTTCCCAAATCAAGATACATGTGGTTATTCAACACGTACTGACTAAGGGCAATGGCTCAAAACAGAATAGCTCATCATAGTGGGAATCAAGTGATAAACACAGAAGTCTGCATTATACAGTATTAGCATAAGTGTTCTTGGCAATTTGACTGGCAGCAACTCCCCAGAATTTCAGGCAGGATTATTCTCTTAGTCTTACCTGGAGAGCCTGGCTATATCGTTGTGATTGTACTAACTAAACCTAACCCAGTTTAGTTCCTGAAATCAAACAGCACTGGCTTTGTCCAGGCTTGGAGATAGTGTTACCAGCCTGTGAACTACTCTGCTGCACTATGGAGTAAGAAGCAACCAAAATTGTTAAAAGAGATTGTACTTTAGAGTCTTCTGCCAGATCCCCAGATGTGATGGTGATTGATTTCGGCATTGCTCCATAGAAAACTCATCAGATGCTTTTTTACCTTTCCCCAGTAATGCTGCAGGTTTACAAATACCTGTAGATGCACTGTACACATATCTTGGGTCTAATCTGCACTGTAGAATTAATGCAGTTTGACACTGCTTTAACTGTCATGGCTCCATCCTATGGAATCCTAATCCAGATTAGACCTTAGCAACTGGGTGGAGGAAAAAATGGGAATGTGAAAATCACTGGTTTTTAATCCCTCCTCTTCTGACACCTTCTGATACGTTTTTGGAAAACACTGGTTGGTTTGCAGTTTATCGCAACATGAGTATTCATCCAGATCTTTACCTGTTGATCAACCACTGTAGCCTCAGAGGTTGGTAATGGCACACCCTCCCCACCAAGAAACCTGCCAAGATAACCCTGTTACAGGTTCACGTTGAAGGCATATAACAACAACAATTTAGTAACATCAAAAGACTAAGCCGAGTGTTATTCATTAAGCTTAAGGCCCTGTACAGAATGGCCTAATGCATGCCTTGACTCTGCCCCCAGGGTGCCGTGATGCTGTGTGTTGCTCCACATGTTGCACAGATTCATGCACTCCACATGGCGCGTGGCGTCATGGCGCTTCTCCAGAACTGCATCCACACGACACAGCACCAAAGGAGTGCCGTATAGCTGCAGTGCTGCAGCTATCACGCCCTTTCCAGGGCGCAAAAAAGGAGCCTCTTTTTGCAGCTCCTCTTTGTGCCCTGGAAAGGCCAGATTGGGGCCACAGCATGTAGTTGATGCGGCTCCGTTCTGGCTGAAGACAGGGTGGTTGGAGGCTGTTTGCATAGCCCCTATGTTTTCTTTTTCAAGCACTTAAATTTGTTATGTCTTATAAATTACAGTGCTATGATTAAATCTTAACTGCCATGGCAACAGTGAAATCCTGGAGTTTGTCATTCGGGAAGATGCTTAAACCTCTCTGGCTGAGAATTCGAAATGCTGCCTGACATTAGTTTCAGTGGCAGCCCTAATACTAGATTTTGCCAATAGATGCTCATGGCATTTTAAAGACAAACAGGTCTTGACTGGTTTTGCTGCCACAGACTAACATCATAGTCATTTAGGAAGAGTGAATGTGGAAGTACCTTGGCACAGAGAATAAAATACATTTGTTTCTGTTTTAGCCCTGAAAGAGAGAAGCTACAGAGGGCCAACGTACTCTTTAAAAGGGGTGAATCTCCTTCCATTCCTACTTAAATTCCTTCATGTGGGAAATGCCCTTTCCTTTTATCCACTGGTAGATCTATGGCTTCCCAAAGCTAATCCAATAGTGGAGTTTATCACACGGGAGGAATTTCTCACAATTTCAAATGGAGCCAATTCGAATTCACATAAATTCGCTAGTTTAGCAAATTTACGTGAATTCTAATTGCATTTAGAATGCGTCCAGAATGACTTCCCATTTCCCGAAAATGACCCTCATTGCCCAAAATTGCGTGAGATACTCTAATACGCAATTACATGAAGCCCCATGATTGCGTTTGGAATGACTTCCCATTGTCCCAAATTGTGTGAGATACACTCATATGCAATAACGTGAAACCCCATGATTGCGTTTGGATTGCCATTGCATTATACCCCCAAATTCTGTCGTATGATAATCTCCATTGTTTGCATTGACACTGAGGGCTTTTGTTTCTGCTAAATTTGGGGTCACAAAAAAGAAGGCATGGATGTAATATTTTCTCCCTGAGTGTGCTGCTATAGATCTGTGAAGTCTGAGAAAATGTAGTAGACAATTTGTGCATCTCATCCATTTGAGATTATCTTGGAGTGGGAGCCTTTTAGTCACTCTGAACAATACAGCAGAAGAAAACAATGTCATGACATCTTGAAAATTGGCTGTTCAGCTACCATGAACTCTATATCCTGTCTGGTTACTTTGCTTTGTTTATGTTTGAATCACCAGGGAGGAAGTGGGATGTGACCCTACAAGAAGTAGTATTTTAACATCTTATCAGAGGCTGGGTGTGAATAACTGAAGTAGATAAAGAAGTGGCTGTGTATGTACAACATCCCTGAAAGTCTGATTTGAAAGGCTTGCTGGAATTAATAGTGGACCAGCAGTTTCATTTTGATAAGCTGCTGGCACAGATGTACAAACAAAACAGATTTTCCTTTTATGAGATGAATCCCTTGATCTCTGCCAAGTTGATCTTAAAGGGAACACATACAATGTGATTCCTGCACCATACCTCTGTTGCGACAGACAATGGTGTCCAGCTTAAATGGAATGTCAGTTGGCATTATTTTGCAGGTCTTTTCTGTTGACACTGAGTTCTGTAGTTTTCCCTAATATAACATGGATCAAAATTCAGTACGTACTGGCCTGCAGTTGCTGTGATCGCAGATGATAATGCTATCAATGGCTACTGGTCAAGGTGGCTGCTTATTTTCTCCAGGGAACAGAATGCTGGGGGGGGTATTTTGGCTAGTCAAAGCAATGTTTCGTGTCTTGTCTTCTAAATGCATTCACTTGCATAGCAAGAATCAAAGCATATGTGTTACCACCTAACTACTATTTGTTAATGGCCTCAAGTAATAATCCTCCTTTTAGATTCCTTCAGATCCAGCTAATTACAATCTCACATCCACCCATGTACATGTATATTAGTCTGTTCACTGAGGGGAAAAAATCCATGTATCTGATGTATTGGTTGTCATGCATGAAAGATTATTCCCAATCAAATGTGATAGTATTTGAGGGACTATAAGACTCTTTCAGCCACACTCTGATGTATAATGGGGGCTTCTTGTCACTTTATGTCATTTCCCCTGCTGAATGCTGTCTCCTGACTTTAAAACAAAAAGAGAGAAGAAAACTACAAGCAGTGTGTTCCCTTCACTTCTCCTAACTTCTGTTTTCAGTTATACTTCCAGTTTCAAATCTTTACATTTTCCTTCTTCTCCAAAGGCTGGCTTTCTTTCTTTCTTTCTTTCTTTCTTTCTTTCTTTCCTACCAACCTACCTACCTACAACAATTCATTGTGTTAGCAGTAAGATGGCAAGCTGATATTCTCTTGCAAGTCACTATATGCTATGACTCTGGAGACCATGGCTCAAATCCCTGCTGAGCCGTGAAACCCATGACCAAAGTGGCGAAACTGTACAGAGGGGAGGGAAGGAGAAGTGGTATTTAGAATTTTCAACCAGAGAGCTCTAGTTCCTTAGACCAAATTGCAAACCCCAGGATTCCATAGGATACAGCTATGGCAGTTAAAGTGGAACCATAGTGCTATAACTGTGCGATATGAAAGGGTCCCTGTGTCTTAGTGCAAAGATGGTTGTCTTAGTGCTTAAGAGATGTTAAAAGGGTGGAAGCATTGAAGTAGCAGGAAATCAGAAATAGGTAACAGGAGATAAAGGAAATGCTAGCAGACTGAGGATGGTAAACTTGGCCCAACATGTCTGGGATCCAACTCATCTCCTTTTAAAATCAAACGCTGTTCTTCAATCACAGTAATCTGAAACAAATGTAACTTTGAAGATAAATCTTAATCCTTATGTGAAATTCTGTTTACAGGAGGAACTAATGTTTAGATTAATCACAGTTTCCTTAAGGGACCACAGTGAAAGGAAGAGCTGGAATAAAAAACAAGCATGCAGTACTGTGAATTACAACTAAGAGATTATGTAACTCATTGGCAGTTAAACTAAAGTAATTCTTAGTAATTTTAAATCTTCTTTTCAAGAAAGAGTAACAGTATATTGCTCTACGTCATTATTATTGCTGAATAACATCAATTCAATTTATTATGTATTGCTTTTTAAATGAATTATGTTTGTGTGCTAAGCATTTTTGCATAGATTTGCAAGCAGTTTACACATTTAAAAATTACACATGGATTTTCTATTAACTTATAAAAATAAATCTTCTACAGAAATAAAGGAGAAAGCCATTATGTCCATGCCATTGTATTTTCCATTTGTACATATGGATGTGAAAGCTGGACAGTGAAGAAAGCAAATATGAAGAGAACTCATTTGAAATGTGGTGCTGAAGAAGAGTTCTACAGATACTGTTTACTGCTAAAAACAAAAAAACAAATGGGTCCTAGAATGGGAAAATATAATAAAATTGGAACAGTTACTAAGGAAGGTCAAAGAAGAAAGTGCAAAGGCAGGCTTGCTGCTGAACATAAAGAAAACAAAAATAATGACCATGAAGTATCTACATAAATGTGGAGTCAAAGGCTTTCATGGCCGGCATCCATAGTTTTTTGTGGAGCTTTCGGGCTATGTGGCCATGTTCTAGAAGAGTTCCTTTCTGACGTTTTGCCAGCATCTGTGCCTGGCATCTATCTACATGAATTCAGCCTAAACAATGAGGAAAGCAGTGCTGTTTATGATATGGAGGTCTCTCATTCATGGTTGAAGCCATAGGTTGAAGTCAATTTGAAGGTAGTTAACATTATATATTATGAGGCCTAAATAAAGGCACCAGATCCTATCTGATATTGGAGGTTAACCAGGGTCACCCCTGGCTCATACTTGAATGGGAGACTGCCAATGAATACCAGGTGCTGTAGGCTATATTTCAGAGGAAGACAACGGTAAAACTACCTCTGAATATTCCTTGCCTGAGAAAACCCTCTGAAATTCCTGAGGTCGCCATAACTCAACAGGTAACTTGAAGACATATGCATCTGCATTATATATTATAGTGTTATAAGATTGATTAGATTAATAATACTTAAAATTCCTATCTGAATACTTAATACTTAATTTAAATACTTAGTACTTAATTTAAATACGTAATACTTAGAATGCTGATTTAAAAAATAAAAAAATGTAAACACTGGCAAAGCAACAGAGGGCAAATTGAAAAGGACAGTAATTTATTATTTCTCATTAGGCCACGTGGCATTTTATGAGACAGAAATTATTAGTATCTTGTCACTTGTGATAATGTAATTATTCACTTACAGATCTGCTAGACTGGCACTGCTGCAAGTGGTTAGAAATGAAATTGCTGAGACCAACAATTTCTACCAGTGAGTCAGAAAAGGACTCAACTGAGCAAAGAGTTGAAAATTCAAGTCAGCCTCTTGTGATACAAGTATGAATGAGCAGTGTCGTATTTTGTCAGCTGGGAACCACAGAAATTTAGTCAACCAGGAACTCCTAGTAGAACAGATCTTTCAGCCAGAGACTCGGCAGTTGCTTAGATAATCCTACCATTCTATTCCGGTATGGTCTGAAGGCTAGATAAAATCCTGTAAATAAATATTTGAAATAAGCAAACATGGAATCATTTGGCTGTTTCCAACTATCCTTAAAATGCACATAAAGACCAAAAAAGCACAATCTCATAGACTATTTTCATGCTGTTATGTTGATTGATGGAGTTCTTTTGTAGCATAGATAGGAGCTGTCATTTGAGTTCTGCCATTAGATTCTGTCTTAGGTCAGTGGAATTGCAACTTAGAAATCAGCAGCTTCTTTAGCTATATTTGAGAGGGGTGTGGAGTGTAAGAGTGCAAGCAATTCCTCCTTGCCTCCTGCTCCTTAACTAGTTTGTTATGAGCCTTTTGTCCCTGAATATTATTCCTTTCCATGTTTTGTTGTTGTTGTTGTTTTGTGTCTCCAAGTCATTTCTGATTTATGGCAACCCTAAGGTAAACCTATCATGAGGTTTTCTCAACAGAGGCTCTGTGCAGACCAGCTTTAAAGGCTGGGTTGGGGGCAGAGTTGGGGTGTAACGTCCATATGACGCATGCCCCCAATCCGCCCCCAGGGCAGCGTGACACTGTGTGCCATGCCGCACGGCACGTGGTGTCTTGGTGCTCATCTGGCACTGTGTCTGCATGATGCGGCACCAAAGGAATGCTGTTAAGCCAAGGTGCCGTGGCTGCAAAAATGGACTGCTTTTTGCAGCTCCTTTTCACGCCCTGGAGAGGCTAGATTGGGGGTGTGGCATGCAATTGCCACGGCCCGGATCTGGCTATCAAAGGGGCGGCTGGAGGCTACCCCTTTGGGGCTGTCTGTACAGTCCTAGAGTCCTAGAGTTTGTTCAGAGAGGGTTTGCTTTTGCCTTCCTCCAAGGCTGAGTGCGTGCGAGTTAGCCAGGATCACCTAGTAGGCTTCCATGGCTGAGCAGGGATTCAAATCCTGGTCTCTGGTGTCCTAGTCAAGCCTCCATAACCTCTTTTGTTTTTAAGTTAGTAATTAAGGCAGGATTTGCTCTGAGGTATCCAGCTGCTCAGTTTGACACCCCCCCCATTTTCTCTTCTGTCCCCCCATATCAGAATGATTAGTTGCATTTCAGCCCACCTCTACTCTAGCCCTTACACTTTCAATCCAGACTTCTCTGTCTTGTTTTAATGTTATGTTTAGCTATAGCCATCCCAAGTTCACATAAAGCTATGTTCATATACTCATGTGAGAAATATTTTCAGCCCAGGCTCTCAATTTAAGCATAAACATTTAAAAGCTGGTGACAGTAAATTTGTAACCAGAGTTTGACAATTTTACATTTAGGGACTACAGCTACCTTTATGGAAGCTATAGCTGTTGTTGTTGTTGTTTTCCAAAATCAAGTGCAGTGGAACCAGGAAAACCAGAGAGGGGGATAAGGTGTAACTGTGGAACAGGCCATAGAGAGGCTACTTTTTAACCATTTATGGAAACAATGTCATGGAACATTGAATGGTCTTTGTGGGCAACATTAATTTACATGTAATTTCCACCAAGGTAATAAGAAGTATGGGAAGCAATTCTGTAATATAATTTAACATGGAGTGATGTGTATAAAAGTAACTAGAAGAGAATGAAGCTTTTCCTGTATAAGATTGACTAGCCTACTGAAATGCATTTAAAGGAGAACTGAACAAGGAGATGTTCTGTCAGCCAGTTATCATCAATTAATTATGAAAACAAGTCAAATAACTTAAAACAGACTGCTCTCTGAAATGGACCAGTGTGTTGCTCTAGCTAGTTTTCCTTATTTTTTTTAAATTAACATGCTCTAGGACATTTCTCCTTCCCCACATTCTCTTTTTGTTTATTTTTTCTTCTCTTCTCTCTCCCCTCCCCCCCCTCCTTTCCTTTTTTTAGCTGTAAGAGTGCTGGAATTCTACACCTGCCAGTCCTGGCATTAATTTATGGGTTATTATTATACTGAGATGTACTATCATTGAGGCAATCTGCCATCTGCAGCAGGTTTGGGAAAAAGCCCTCCCGACCATATGTCATCCCAAGAGGACTGGAAGTCAGATTCTAGGCCAATTTCCCAGACTTTCCTAGTGACATAATAAATACAATACTTTCAAATCCGTCTCCTCCCTACAGCAAAAATATTCTGTGTATACTCTGGAACTCATCATTCCCAAACAAGGAGCTTGAACACTATTGTAATCTTAAGACTGACAAAGGAATGTACATAGATTTTCAAGCAAGTAGGTTTTTATATATAAAAGCAACTGACTGGTTCAAAAATTGGTTGGAAAAAATGTTACAGTTGAAAAGCATGTCTGATACCGCCCCCACCCCCACCCCCACAACACACACCTTTTTTATTTGAATTATATATTTAGTATGCCATTTTGGTAGTCAGGGAACCAAAAAGAAATAAGTATAGCAAGACTGAATAACATCTGGATATAAATGGACAAAGGAACCTGTGTGACTTCAGTCAATGACAGGGATGCAATAACAGTTCTTGCAAGTCATTTTTTTTATCCTAATCATGAAGTAAACATTCCTTAAATATGGAGTATAAAGGCAAATAAGGGGAAATATGTACAGAGGGAGAAAGTGGGAAGGGGAACTGTTCCCTCTATTTCCAGGAAGCAGATGCAAAAACCACTGCTTTAGGCTTCTGTAGGCAAGCTGGTGCCATCCATGCACAAGAGAGGCATTATCAGCCTCAGGCAACACTTCTATTTACAGAAATACACACACACACACATTGAGGAAAAAATATTTTGCGGGCTATCCTAAAAACAGCACAACCGCTAAGTAAAGGGACCTGCAGTGAAGGGGTAAGAATTGAAAACTAAGGGCCTTTTCACTCTATACAATTGTAGTGCCATGATTTACCTGCAGTGATAACATCCTATGGAATCCAGGGATTGGCAGGTTTTTTTGAATTCTGAACCACAGTGCTCTAGGGCCTCCCCAAACTAACAACTCCAGAATTTCACAAGAAGCTGTAGCAACAGTTAAATTGGAACCATAGTGGTACAAATTCTGTGCATTGAAAGGGCTGTAAGTGAAAAGAAGAATGGAATGGAGTTCTGTGAAGGAGGGCAAAATGGATTGACTGAAACATTGGCTTGGAGTATTAAACAGTGCAAAAGTTTGTTGCTGGTCCTGTTTGTGGCATTGAGTAGCAGCTGTGAAGTGCAACAGTGGAAGAGGGGTTCCCAAGGCATTTAACTAGTCACTGTTGTAATGGGATGCTGGAGTAGATGGGACTTCATACTGAGGCAAGCCATTTTTTCCTCCTTTCTTGTAGTCAGAATTGTATTGCATGTTGCTCTTCAGGCCTCTAGGAAATTGTTTCACAAGTGAGATAATGTCTAGAAGTCTCAGGTGAACATCTATGTTCTAGAACCTAGATTATATAATATGAATGCTTAATCCTCTAATAGGAATGGTTGTTATTTTTTGCCTTCAAGTTGCGGTGACTGTAAAGTGAATGATTTGTCATGGTTTGCACAGTGGGGAGAGGGGTATATTTGCCTTTCTCTGAGGATGAGAAAGGGTATCTTGCCCAAGATCAGCCAGTTTGAACATATGTCTCCAGAATCATAGTTTGATACTCAAGCCACTATGTTGTTGTTGTGTGCCTTCAAGTCATTTCTGACTTATGACGACCCTAAGATAATACAATAATAATAATAAAATTTTATTTGTATACCGCCCTTCCAAAGATCAGGGCGGTTCACAACATCTTTAAAAACATTCATACAACAACAAGACTGACAAAGGAATGTACATAGATTTTCAAGCAAGTAGGTTTTTATATATAAAAACAACTGACTGGTTCAAAAATTGGTTGGAAAAAAATGACCCTGTCGTGGGGTTTTCTTGGCAATTGATCACTATACCATATTTGATCAAATATATCCCTTCACAGTCCTATCACCAGTATTGAAATAAGATTCAGCTGGCAGTCCAATCACCAGACAACTTTGAGTACAGTATCAAAAATATTTTCACACCTGCCTTCTCTTAAGGGTAGCCCATTTCTACATGATTTGGTGCAAGATGCCTTTGTCTCAGGCCATAACATGTCTCAGGATGGTCTAGGAAGGAGAAGACTTCAATTTGATCCTCTGAAAGTTGTGGATGAATCCATCTTACAGTAAAATCCATTTTGTCACTGGTAATTTTTGCAGTAATCTTTGATTCGCTGCTTCCAGAGTTATCCTGTAGAAATCTTAGGGTAGGAAATAGGTGTCTAGGGTATTGCCCAATTTAGTAACAACTGTTTAGCTTCCATTGCACTTATTGGAAATCTACCCAGTGACTTCAGCTGTACTTAAAATGTTCCCTGGAATGGGAAGCTATTAATTCATCTGTCTAGCAGACTGTGGACCTCAGTGAAATAACACAGCTGCTTCCTAATTATACGTATATTTTCAAAGCCCTATACAGATTACTTATTGAAACAATTAGTCTTTAAACTAGCCAAATGAGGCATAAGGACCATTATTATCTCTAGTTTGGGGCTGTTCATCTTTTGAAGTACAGCCCGAAGCTAGGTAAGCTGGTGAAACCTCTCTTCAGTGCTTTACTTTTGAGGGGGGGAATGTTTTTAGTTTCTCTGCCATGTCTGTGTATTCTTACAGAGTGCTGCAAGTTTTGATAAAGGTAACAGAAATCAACATTATGGTTTATATCAGGCCCTTATGTCAAAGATGCCAGATGCAATTCATCTTCCTGTTTCCTATACCTCATACAAATGCTTCAGTTTTGCACAGGCTTCTGTTCTGGACAGTTAGAAGACTCTTCTCTTGCTGGCTACAAAATGCAAAATACAAGACAATCCAAAATTCACAAAGCCTTTATAGGGCCAGCTCCAAAGTATAAAAGACATTATGGAAGCTTTCAAGCTCCACTGGCTTCTTCATCAAACAAAGATGTTAAAAATCACACAGGAGAAAAAGGTGATGATGTTAGAGTCACAGGCCTACATTCTCTCTCAAATGTTACCCTGTTGTCGGTTATGACAGTATTGAGGGATTTCAATGCAGGCAGAGGCCACTTCCCTTCTTGGCCTTGTGATAAAGACAAAGGACAATAAAAGACAGATAATAAAATTTCTACTCCATTAGCAACAGAAAAGGAACTCCCCTTGAGATCCAGCTGTCCATTGACTTCCAGCCAGTCTTGCTGGCTGTTATTCCACCTCTCTTTCAGCCTTTCCATTGGGCTGCCCTTAAGAGAAGGCAGGTGTGAAAATATTTTTGATACTGTACTCAAAGTTGTCTGGTTACTGTCTTTAATGTGTTATGCTTTGAGGTTGTGGAGCTCCCCCCCCCTGCATTAAATGAAAGAGGGGGGTTATATCACGGTCTTTGTAACCGTGTAGGAAAATAGTGTGTAGTCAGCTGCAGTCCTAAAGCCATAGTACACTCTTTGTTGATTCTGCTAGAGTTGATTTGATGCCTCATGCAGCAGCACCCTCTGTATTCTTGTTGTTGTTGCTGTGTGTCTTCAAGTCATTTCCAACTTATTGAAACCCTAAGGTGAACTTATCACAGGGTTTACTTGGCAAGATTTGGTCAGAGAGGGTTTGCCTTTCCCTTCCTCTGAGGCTGAGAGTGTGTGATTTGCCCAAAATTTCCGTGGCCGAGTTTGGATTTGAACCCTGTTCTCTGAAGTCCTAATCCAACACTCAAATCACTACATATACTGGATCCCCCTGTATGCTTACTTAGAATTAAGTTGCACAAATGAGTTCCAGCAGTCTTCATCTCTGTGAAGAGCAGGTATTCAATAAATGGTTCTTAATTTCCCATTCAAGACTAGACTTCCTTAAAATGCTGTTTTGTTTTGTTTTTAAAAGAATGTAACAATAACTACAAATCAATGCAACTAGGAAGAAGAAGGGGGGAAAGATGGAGGAGGGAATCAGCAATGTTGATCTAGCAACACAAACATTTTTGTCAAGTTTAGCTCTGTTCAAAAATGATTCCAGAGTATCCCTTAAACTGCTTACATTGTATTAAAAACTGAAGCTCAAAATACAGTATTTGTTGATGTGATTGTGGACGACATGATGATTCTTCCTTAGTTATTGATTAGATCAAGTCAGTTTTTTCTGCAGGAGCAGCTTCCCACGTTAGAGATTTCAATCTTCACTGTTTCATCCTTGCATGCAAGGATGAACAAATACAGTAGTTTTTCTCATCATGGCATAAGAAAACAGATATTTCTCCTCAGTCTTCTCCCTGTATTCAGGGAGATTATTCTGCAGAGAAATACACATTTTATTATTGCAAATAAGCATATTTTACTTTGTTCCAGAAATAACCATATTTTCTATTCAAAAAACCACATTGTGTACTCCTCTGAAGAACAGCTACCCCCGAATTCTTCAGGAATGCCTTACTGGTCAATTATTCTTCCCAGCCAGCTTTTCCAACTGATGAGAAATCCATTTTTGAGAGAAAAAAATAAACAGTAGAGAATATTCTTTCAATCTCTACCCAATATGTGGCCCAAAACATAGGACATTTTTAAAAAAACAACAATATTTTTGGATTACAACAGAGATAGCCTAAAGTAATATAAAGGCATCCCTCAGTTAATGAAATAGCTAATAGGCTGCCAGGTATGACTTCTGTATCAGAAAATGGGGTACCAGAGGCAGAAATAACATGTAAATAAGACGAATAGGTCCTGACACCATAAAAAAAAATTAAGAGAAGTGCAACATGATTCAGCAAACTTTTTATCCAAAATTAACAAATACATACATGTGAAATGAAACAACCAGATCAGGCAAGTATTGCAAAAGTAAGTAAAAATATTTCAAACTGAGAGGCCACTTGAAACCTTCCTTCAAAATACATTGAGGGATGACTTTTTGTAAAAAAAAACTAATCTCCACTTTTCTTATAATTTCCATTTTAATGCTCAAATTTACAAGGCTGTACTCTTTTTTTTCTTTTCTTCTCTTTCTTTCTTTTCTTCTTCTTTTTTTTCTTTTTTTTTTTTTTTTGCAAATATGTTTTGGGTAGCTACTGAGGCAGACATACATAGTGAGGGATTCTGGAAGCAGCTGCTGTTTACCTTGCTTGTTGTAGTCAGGCCCACACAGCTGCAGCAGGAGCAGAATCCAGCTCTGTCTCAGCTCCTTTTTTGTTTGTTGCATTAACTGCAGCTGCAGCCCATAATGAATAGTTTGTTTCCCCAGCCCTCTTTCACCATGCTCCCAGTACTGATGCTGATTAAAAAAAAAAACACCTCCAGTTAGACAGAAATGGAGAGGAAAAGAAGGACTGACCAGGCATAAAAAGCCTTTCTGAAAGGAGCTTCTTTGTCAGAAACTTTGTAAACTGAGGTATGCCCATATTGTTGGTAAATCAGTTTTTCTTCCAGCTACTGTGAGGTTTGCAGCTAAACTCAGGAAGTATTCAGATAGTGAAAATAATGAACTTGAACTCCTAGCACAACAAGGGAAATATGATATAATAGGCATCACTGAAACCTGGTGGGATGAGTCTCATGATTGGAATGTAGAAATAGAGGGGTATAACCTTTTTAAGAGAAACAGGCCAAGCAGGAAAGGAGGAGGAATAGCATTATATGTCAGGGATATTTACACCAGTGAAGAGATGCAGGAAGTCAATACTGGAAGCCAGGTGGAGAGCATCTGGATAAAAATTAAAGGAGAGGGAAACAACAGGGATGTTACTGTGGGGGTCTGCTACAGACCCCCGACTCAGGCAGAGGAATTGGATGATGCCTTTCTAGAACAGATAATCACATACTCAGAAAAGAGAGATGTAGTAGTGATGGGTGACTTCAACTATCCTGATATTTGCTGGGAGTCAAACTCAGCCAAATCCTCAAAGTCTAGCAAATTCCTCACTTGCCTGGAAGACAATTTCATTGTCCAAAAGGTGGAAGAGGCAACAAGGGGATCAGCCATTTTAGATCTTATCTTAACCAACAGGGAAGACCTAGTTGATGGGGTGCAAGTGGTTGGATCCTTAGGTGGAAGTGACCATGTTCTCCTGGAGTTTGTAATACAGTGGAAGGGAGAAGCTAGGCATAGTCAGACACGCACTCTAGACTTTAGGAGAGCTAATTTCAATAAACTTAGAGAAATACTGGGAGTGATCCCATGGTCAGGAATACTAAAAGAAAAGGGAGTTCAAGACGGATGGGAGTTTCTCAAAAGGGAGATATTGAATGCACAATTTCAAACAGTTCCAATGAGGAAGAAAAATGGAAGATGTCTCAAGAAGCCAGGATGGATGACTAAGGAACTTTCAACTGAGCTAAGTTTTAAACGGAACATGTATAAGAAATGGAAAAATGGAGAAATCACGAAAGAGGAATTCAAACAAATAGCCAGCACATGTAGGGGTAAAGTCAGAAAAGCTAAAGCGCAGAATGAGCTCAGGCTTGCTAGAGAGGTTAAGAACAATAAAAAGGGCTTTTTTGGATATGTCCGCAGCAAAAGGAAGAAGAAGGAAACAGTGGAGCCACTGCGTGCAGAAGATGGCAAAAGGCTAACAGGGGACAGAGAAAAGGCAGAATTACTCAACACCTTCTTTGCTTCAGTCTTCTCAGAAAAGGCAAAGGGTGCTCAACCTAAGGATAATGGAGACAGAATAGAGGAAATTCAGCACAGAATAAGTAAAGAGGTAGTACAGGAATACCTGGTTAACCTAAATGAATATAAATCTCCAGGACCAGATGAACTACATCCTAGAGTATTAAAAGAACTGGCAAATGTAATATCAGAGCCATTGGCAATAATCTTTGAGAACTCCTGGAGAACAGGAGAAGTCCCAGCAGACTGGAGGAGGGCAAACGTTGTCCCCATCTTCAAAAAGGGAAAAAAAGAGGATCCCAACAATTATCGTCCAGTTAGTCTGACATCAATTCCAGGAAAGGTTCTAGAGCAGATCATTAAGCAGAGAGTCTGTGAACACTTAGAGGCCAATGCCATAATCACAAAAAGCCAACATGGGTTTCAGAGAAACAGGTCATGCCAAACGAACCTGATCTCTTTTTTTGATAAAATTACCAGCTTGGTAGATGAAGGGAATGCTGTGGATATAGTATACCTCGATTTCAGTAAGGCCTTTGACAAGGTTCCCCATGACATTCTTGCAAACAAGCTTGCAAAATGTGGGATAGACAAGTTAACTGTTACATGGATTTGTAATTGGTTGACTGGCCGAACTCAAAGGGTGCTCAACAATGGCTCCTTTTCATCCTGGAGAGAAGTGACCAGTGGGGTCCCACAGGGCTCTGTCCTGGGCCCAGTGCTATTCAACATCTTTATTAACGATTTGGATGACAGAATTGGGGGCATACTTATCAAATTTGCAGATGACACCAAACTGGGAGGAGTAGCTAATACCCCAGAGGACAGGATCAAAATTCAAAATGACCTGAATAGACTAGAAAGCTGGGCCAGTGCTAACAAAATGAAATTCAATGCGGAGAAATGTAAGGTTCTGCACTTAGGGTGGAAAAATGAAATGCACAGATATAGGATGGGGGACACCTGGCTGAATGAGACCACATGTGAAAGGGATCTAGGAGTCCAAGTAGACCATAAGCTGAACATGAGTCAACAGTGTGATGCGGCAGCTAAAAAAGCCAATGCAATTTTAGGCTGCATCAATAGAAGTATAGTTTCTAGATCAAGGGAAGTTATAGTGCCACTCTATTCTGCTTTGGTCAGGCCCCACCTGGAATACTGTGTCCAGTTCTGGGCACCACAATTCAAAAAAGATGTGGAGAAACTGGAGCATGTCCAAAGGAGGGCAACTAAGATGGTGAAGGGTCTGGAAACCTTGCCCTATGAAGAACGCCTTAGAGAGCTGGGGATGTTTAGCCTGGAGAAGAGAAGGTTAAGAGGTGATATGATCGCCCTGTTTAAATATTTGAAGGGATGTCATATTGAGGAGGGAGCAAGCTTGTTTTCTGCTGCTGCAGAGACTAGAACGCGAAACAATGGATGCAAACTGCAGGAAAAGAGATTCCACCTCAACATTAGGAGGAACTTCCTGACAGTAAGGGCTGTTCGACAGTGGAACACACTCCCTCGGAGTGTAGTGGAGTCTCCTTCCTTAGGGGTCTTTAAGCAGAGGCTGGATGGCCATCTGTCAGGGATGCTTTGACTTGGAGTTCCTGCATGGCAGGGGGTTGGACTGGATGGCCCTTGTGGTCTCTTCCAACTCTATGATTCTATGATTCTATGATTCTATGTACGATGAATCTGGGTTGAATCTCTGTTGTTCACACACACCTAATACACCTAATTACATGGGGGGGGGGGAAGAAGAGGGCTGCCAAAAAACCCACTTAATCTGGGATAATCAATATCAAGGTCCCCTCCTCCCGAACCTTTTTGAAAAGATCCACGTTGTCGGTAGTGTGAATAACTGATGTGAATAGATCCAAATAGACTTGGGATTAAATTCTGCATGCCTTGAATGTGTTCTGAATGCATTCACATTGTCAATTCCATCTTTATTCGCATGCTTGAACATGTGAGTAACAGAACTTGCAGCGCTGTGAATCAATGCTCTTCCATAGTGTGGGTGACAAACCTGGAATGTGTGAGTGAGATTATTTGCATTGTCACGCTTAAAAAAATGACATGTGAATGATCCCTCAGAATGTAACAGGGAGGTTAGGGGGAGTGGGAAATGACATCATCATCCTGCTAATTAAAAAGCGTTGGTGCATCAGCCCTGCAAGCCCTGGATCTACTACACCAGTGGTTCTCCAACTGTGGGTGGCATGAAAGTTGCCCAAGGGCAGGGGGAGACTTGGATTCCTCCTCCTCTTCCCAAACTTTTTAATGTGTAAATTTACACATGCATTGAGTAATATTAAATTTACTTAAATAAAACTGTTCTAATTTGAAAAATGTTATTTCCTTATAAAATATTAAAATATAAATATACACGAATGTGCAAATGAAAATGCACACAATAAATAAAAAAAAAATTGTATTCATATACTGTGTCAAGTTGAGGAACGATGATATCTGCATGTAGGTGCAAAGGGGGGTCCCAAGGGTAAAAAGTTTGAGAACCACTGCACCACATCACTGCTCTCATATTGAAATGTACCTCCAGTACAAGTCACCTTGTCTTCACTTTGGCTGCATCCGCACTGCAGAAATAATCCGGTTTGACAGCACTTTAACTGCCATGGCTCAATGCTATGGTATTTTGGGAACTGTAGTCTGTTGCAGCACCAGAGCAGAGCTCTGAATTCCGTAGCACTGAGCTATGGCAGTTAATGTGCTGTCAAACCAGATTATTTCTGCAGTGTGGATGCAGCCTCAGATGCTGAACTGTGTTCCTTCACATTCATGGGAGGAAAACCTTTTCACCAGATTCCTGCAATTCATGGCAACAGTCTGTGAGAACAAACAGAGCTCTATTTGGTGCTCTTTTTGCAGAGCAGAAAAATCTAGCCATGGAAGAGAAAAGGAAAAGCTTCAACTGGAGACTAGTATAATGTTCCTTGGGTCAAATTAGTTACATTTGGGATTCAATTGAAGTACAGTACTTGCTGCTGGAATGATCTTTCCATTCATGAACAATCAGCTTTAAAAGGCAGTTCATATTAATCTTGTTCATGCCTTCCCTCATTACAGATCACACTGGCAACCCCTGTGAGAGTGGGAAGCTGGGCTGCATCCCTAATATCTCCTCCTGCCCTCTCCCAGCTAGGTTGTAATTTGGGAGAATGATTCTGTTGTGTAAAGAACAAGGTCATCTTGCTCAGTATCTCTGCCTTCTCTGTATCTTTCCAGGCACCATTTTCCCCCTGGGGTATTTCATTCCAGCAAAATCATTCTCGGTTCACTTCATATTTAGGTTATATGTTTCTGGTGTTATTGGACTGTTGGGCATATAGAAAATCAATTTCCTGTTTTTACACTCCTAACATGACAGGAGGGGATCCCCCTCCCCCCAGCCTGGTGTGGTGTTATCGATTCCAAACAGTCAAATGGCTCTTTGTGCTTTTAGGATCAGCATCCTTCTCAATGTCACTAACTGTGGACTCCTTTCAAATAGCACATCCATGTCACTCCCTAGGATCGGTACCTGGGCCAATCTCTCTCCCCATCTCTCAGTGTTTTTTTTCTTTTTACAAATACAGTGAATGTTTAACTGATCCAAATTTTATAGTTGCACAAGGCAAGGTCATAAGAACAGAGAATCAAAAAGAGAGTATTGAAAAGTTATTTTTTTAAAAGAGAAAGTAGAGGGGAAAGAGAATGATGTGGTAGTACAGATGGTTCCAATTTTGGTTCTCTTCTTCACTGCAGAAATAATCCAGCCCTGGCTTAATGCTATGGAATCCTTGGAATTGTAGTTTTCTGGGACATTTAGCTTTATTTATCAAATCCCAACATACAGCCAGGGCAGTTAAAGTGGTGTCAAACTGTGTTATTTCTGCAGTGTGGATGCAGCCTGAGACAGCACAGATCCTCTGTTGCTAGGTTATGGGGTGCCTGAATAATTAGCAAGGAATAAACAATGGATCTGAGCTAAATGTCATAAATGACATCCTACTTAAACCAGGGGTGCACAACTGTCTGTGGTTAGGAGACCCTGGAGGGCATACCTGCTGCTGTGTCCCTTATAGAAAAATTGCCTCCCAATAACCCATCATGCCCTCTAGGGGGATATGGGGTACATTTTGCCTCATTTTGGCCTCCCTCGAACCATTTTAGGTGATACCCATGGGATATCTTATTTAGAGCAGGAAATAACACAGACATCATGGGGGAGGTTCTGTGAGGTTTTTAAAAACTCAAGGAACATACGTGGCTCACAGGATGTTCTTTGCCCACTTCTCCCTTAAACTGTATTGTTTGCATCTGCTTGAGTCCCATTAAATGCAAGAGATGAATCTGCTATTTGTACAATTCACAGTGTATAAGGTGGATGCTGGATCTTTGCCATGTAGTAAAATGTCAGTGTTATTTGTTTGAACCTCTGTCAGTTGTCAAAGCTGTACATAGTTGTACTTTCAAGGCTTCCTTGAAAGTTTAAGCAACAAAGCAGCTCATTTGAATATTTCATTTTTAGTACAGTTAACCACAGAATGTGTAGGCTGCCTTTATATATGGTTGAGGTATATAGTATATAGTTTCCCTCCTTTAAACTAGAGAGAGCATTTTCCTCCATCTGTTGGATTTATGAGCAGAAATCCACAGATACTTTCACTTGTAATTGAAAAAAAAATCAGTATTCAGGAAAAGCTAAGAATTATATCCGTAGAGAAGCTGTGGTTTTTAAAGGCAAGACTTTCCATATAATTATGAATTTTATAATAACTGAAAGCAGATGTCCTTGGAACAAAATTTCCTAATTGCCTGTTGTTCACTATGGCTAATACTATAATAAGACAATTATGATAGATTTCCATAGTGAAAGACACTAAATTTAGGTTAACTAAAAATTAGGTTCTAACTGAGATAGTTCTAATGTGAGTAGAGCCATTGAATCAACTGATAAATGGTACGATTTATAACACTTACACAAAATCGCATTGATCTAGTTGTTCTTCTCTACTTGGAACTAGCAATGATATACACCTAGGTTTTGACTTAACATTATTTAAAGAGTATTTTTCCCTCTTTGGACAAATTTGGCAACTGTGTACTAAGGAAGGAAGAATCCTTCTTGTAACAAATTGTTTAGGATCCAGGAGCTGGTTTTAAGATCAGCCAAAGGTTTGGCCTAAATACACTACAGGCACCAGATCCTGTCTGATATTGGAAGCTAAGATGAGCAGCCTTGGCTAGTGCTTGGATGAGAGACCACAAATGAATGCCAGGTGCTGTAGGCTATATATTTCAGAGGAAGGAACTAGCAAAACTCACCTCTGAGTATCCCCTGTCTAAGAAAACCCTATGAAAGTAATGTGGTTACCATAAGTCAACTGGTGAATTGCACACACAAACACACACACACATGGATTTGGCCGTGTTTTAGTCTCCTTCTCTAATTTGAACAAGTTGGCTCTTTTTCTAAGCCCCATTGCAGTTTGCTTTTCAAAGTGGCATGGAGGATGACTGATCAACAGGAACTCAGAGTCTACTAGATGTAAAGAATTAGTTGCCCAGTTCTTTATATCTTGTCCATAGATTAAAATAATTTAAAACTGTGTTCCAAAGGTTCTCAAAGATTGTTGACATTTAAAATCTATTTCTGAAAATGCTTGATTTTCAGTGCTACATTTAAACCAAACCAAATAAAGTAGAGTTTAGATCCTCAGGTTATGAGCATCCTCTGAATTCATGTTGTTGGGTGGGAATATCTATAAGGGGTAGTATGGGCCACACATTCCTAGTTTCTCTCCTCTCCAATGGTTTAGTGCACTTATGTGAAACTTACTGCAAAACTGATAAAAGGATAATCTTTTCTTGCTTTCCAACCTAAATTCCTTCTTTATGCTGCAGAGAATGAATATAGCTGGATATACATTACAGGGGCTTGGTAGGACCTCCAGTTTGAAGACACTCAACTTGTTTCTTTAGGCTTCATGACTGCAAAAGGAGGAACAAGGCCATCAGTGGGCAGGGACATAGAAGAAATTAGTCCAAGTTGTGATTATGCAATACTATGAAATCCTTTGCTTCAGATAAGCCTCTTGGAGTATACCAGTCGATCAAAGGATTTTAGAAAGGGCAAAGCAAATTGAGTGTGCCTATCTTCAGACAAGGTGGCCTTTATGTTTTAATGGGCAGAAGCACTGTGGAAATGTCAAATTCTTTGTAAATACCGAGTATGTGGCTTTTTCACTTACATGATGGGTGTGACTTTATGAAGAGAACAGTTTTTTTTTAAAAAAAAAAAAATCCTAAGCAAACGCTAATGCAACCTCATTTGTCCCCTGGTTTTCAGAAAAGGTTGCTCATGTACCACAAAGATCTTTGCTGTTATGTGCCTCCAAATTGGCTCCAACTTATAGTTACCCCATCATAGGATTTTCTTGGCAAGATTTATACCAAGGAGGCTTGCTATTGCTTTCTCCTCAGCCTGAGAAAGTGTGATTTGCCCAGGATTAGCCAGTGGGTTTCCATGGCTGAGTGGGGATTCTAACTTCAACCCTCAAAGCACTAAACTACGTTTGTTTCTTACTCACTAGAAAGTATGTTATAAATTACTGTACTTCCATTTTCCAAATATTCAGTCCAGTTGAGAATGCATCTGGTTAGCTCTACAAAAATTCTAGAACATTCCACAGCTGTCAGCTATACAAATAAAGTGCTACACTTCAGGAATTTGAGTGAGTAACCACATATTTTGTATAATGTGGGCTGAAAATTGCTTGTACAAAAGACCAGAGATCCATCCTTTTGAAATGCCAGACCTCCTATGCTTAAAATAGGCCTTTTGTCTTCTATTTTATACATACTGAAGACATTTCCCTCCCTCCCCCCCCCCCCCCGCCTTTAAGACATTCATTGTGCATGGTGCCACAGAAAACAAGCTAGATGTATAAGGATGTGGTTCACATTGAAAAGGCTGGTGGAGGCCAAGCATGCCTTCCCACTGCTGTAGACAAAGAAGGCTTTAAATGCAATAGACAAGCTATGGAGCAATCAGGCCACAGAGGTAATGCACAAAGACTTTTGCCATACCATTCATTCTCAGACCACAAATGTGTCCTTGCACATAGTTTGAGCTAAAGAGAGAGGGGGGGGGGCTGATAAAAATATGAGACCAAAACAACCACCAGTAGAGGATGTTCTCTGCTGTGCTTTTACATGTTGGATTGTACATACTAGTCCTTTCTCTCTTCAGCCTTTACTGTGCCAGCAGACACTTCTGTTGTGAGAGGTCCATGGATATGATTGGAACACTCAGTTACTCCCAATCCAGAGATGTAGCAGAATCCCCTCTTCTCATAGGACGTTCCTTTTGCATCTCTGTATGAACCCCTGCTCTGGGCTTACCTCCTTCTAATCAAGAGGTATACACAAATCAATAATGCCAGATCAGAAACACAGGAGTTTGGCCCACTTAAAGGCAAGACTCTGGCAGGTACAATTTGTGCTCCAATCTTAATTCTCTTATTAGAAGTCTGAGGACCCCATAATAACCAATGGGAGATTTACGGTATATGGAATCATGTTGATACACTTGCCATATACCAAGGGTTTAACCTGTCATCCTTGTCTTGCTTTTGAGTTCTATCTCAAAGACTCTTTTTCATGGATAGGGTTTGAAGGCCATGAAATCTGCATGTTGATGATTTTGTACAACAGTCATTCTGTCCCTTGTTTATCTGTCATTATTGGTGGTTTTATCTGTCCCTCTGATTGGCCCATGTGGAGGAGAGGTGTGCTGAGCTATCGGTTCAATGTTACATTTCGGTATTTTTAAAATTTTGTTTTGGAATGGTGGATCTGAGTCATGATGAAGCATTGGGGCAACCATGTCATAGTGCAAAAGAGCACTTGATATGTTCTCAGCTTTTCAGTGGTAGGGACAAAAGGAAGTTCTTGATGTGAACTGAGACACATCTTGCAGGAACTTGATGACTTCTTAACTGGGAATCAAACCACTACACTCAATATTCTGTATACTACGGGATTTTTTCCTCTATACACTTCCCATGTTAGATAATAGATCCCTTCCATAGGTTCCTGATGATCTATGATCCCACACACCAGATTGATGCTCCAGACACTAAAGAATAAGGCAGTGCCACCAGAAGAGAAAACCAGTGCCTTGCTGTGTATACCTTGCTGTGTATACCAAGCATTTTGTGCACTTCCATAGGGTTGTCTGGATCCTAGCCTTTGTTCTAGGCATACAACTTTTTAGCTTATATACAGTGATCTCTCCACATTTACTGGGGTTAGGCATGAAGTACCACTGTGGATGTGGAAAAACAGCAAATAAAAAAAACTCCACTTATTCTACCTACGAGAACACCTCTCTAAGAATCTCCAGGTCCTCCAGTGCAACTCTATGGTCATAATCTGCCAGAAGATGATCATAGACTCATGCAGGAGGGCCTACAAATGCCTAGAGAAGTTTTTTTCACTAAGAACTTCTGGGTTCTCCAGCACAACACTATGGTCAACCTCTGGCAGAGTTGCGCTGGAGGACCTAAAGATTCCTAGACAGAATATATTAATCAAAACCTTAAATAATCAAATCCATAAAAGTCAAAGCTACGAATATGGGAGGTCAACTCTACAGCCAGAATCTTTTGTCTTGATGCTTTAAAACTATTTCATATACGAAACAATAACTTTGGTTTGAGCTACGCTCATCTTAATTAGCAGCTGGCACAGTGATTGCTTCAGCTGATGTTGCTCCCTTATGAAGACTTTTGTGTAGCTGCCTTATTCTCTGTTGTTATAAAATATGAAACTCTCTAGAATATGCAATTCCTAAGGGAAATGAGGAATATGGTTTTCGAGTGCCTTGGAAGTACATGGCATGCAGAGTCAGGCAGTGATATGCTATGACATGCTGACTGCTATTGATGGGTCCTTTGATTTAAAAAAAAAGCTTTAAAGGATGTGAATGCCATATCTCTTCCTGTATCTGAAAACCTGTCCTGTTAAGAAATAAATTGAGCTCTCTTTCATTACAGGACTATCGGGAGAAAGGTAGAAAAAGCTCCTGGCAGCTGACAAGTGTTTGAGCCTCAGGATTTTCTTTGCTGTTCTTTCTTGTGGCTTTGTTAAGAGAACCCACATCCTCTCTCCTCTTCTTCATTTTATTTATATCCCATTTTACAAAATTAGTACATTTCAAGGTTTCAGTCCTTTCTTGTGCCCCAATTGATTCTGTAGGCCCATTGAATCAATAACTTGGTAAGCCAATGCTAAGAGAAATTCCATTAATGTAAGGGATTTTACTCTACTACATTCAGACAACAGTGTACACAAGAACATGCCAGAGTTCCTCCTTTAAATGTAGTTACATTTAATCTTTAATAATATTAAAAACAATTTGAAACATAAACAAGCTGTTAAAAAGCAGTACAGCATATTATGAAAGTATGTCAGATTGGAAATGTTTTCTGTTGCTCAAGAACAAGGACATGGAGCACTGGGTTCAAACTACAAGAAAAAAGATTTCATCTTATTATTCAGAACAACATTCTTGATCTAGGAGCTGTTTGTCACTGAAGTACACTGCTTCAGGGTGGTGGAGTCTTCTCCTTTGGAGGTTTTTAAACAGAGGCTGGATAGTTATCTGTCAGGAGTGTTTTGATTGTGTATTCCTGCATGGCAGAGGGTTGGACTGGATGGCCCTTGTGGTCTCTTCCAACTCTGTGATTTTATGAAAAGCTCATTCTTTGCCTGTGAACAAGGAAGACAAGTCTAACCTCCCCAGGTAGGATGTAGCAGCCACTGCCAATAAGTTTAGCAAACTAGATTCTGAAATGATTTACTGCTGACAGTAGGGGCAAGGATACTCCCAATGGAAATATTAAGTAATAGCAGCAGCTAGATTAAAAAGAGGAGGACAGAAGAAAGGTGTCCAGTTTTGTTGTTGTTGGGTGCCTTCAAGTCATTTCTTGTTTATGGTGACGCTATCACTGCAGCTGGCAATCGCATTTTGGTGAAGGTCAACTAGATTCTTTACAGACTAAGACTACACTGGTAAAATAATAAATAAATTTTTTATTTTTCTCCTGCTTTTTGCCAGGCAAACAAAGCAGTGTACAACAGGCTAAAATATATCCATATATATACATAGTGCTCCCCTGAAAACAAGATTAAACAGTATAAGACTAAAACTAACATTTTAAAATCCAAACAGTAACCATGGGCAGAGTCGATAAATGGGGAACTATTTTTTGTGGCCGAATATTTTATTCCTGTTATCTTGACCTCCTGCCCCATTGAGATCCATATCCTTGCACATGAGGCCATGAGACTGGATCCAAAAGCTCTCCTTTGTTCCTGACATCCACCTTCCCTCCCCCCCCCCCCGATCTCAAAGTAGAAAGTAACATTCAGTGAGAAACCAACTCTCATGTAAAATATAAATAGAATATTTCTCTTTCCCTTCTGATCTTCATGTTACTGTGGCTGACTGTGTGACCCCATTGTATCATCTGTGTTTTAAAGTGGCTCCTTACCAAAGTCATCAAAGAGTTCTGCTTAAAATCCAATCCACTCTGCTCCAGTTTTCCACTCTGTCCCCATTTCTTCCCCCAGCCCCTGTTGTTGGAGAAACATTAGGCAAAGGTTTATAATGCATTTTGGTTGTTTATATATAAATATTTAATAAGCATGAGGTGTGGAGTAAGTGAATGGAAAGGTTTGTCACCAACTTTCCTTCTATGAGGACTTTGGGTCATCTGAGGAAGTTGATTGGCAAAAGATGCAAGGCATGCAAAAAATGAAGTTATTTCTTTGTACAATGCATTATTAATTATATATAATTTGCTGCCACAAAATGAGGTGATGATGGCCACTGGGATAGCTATCTTAAATTAGGCAGATGAAAGAATAAGTCTATCAAAATTGGTTCATCAAGAAGGTTGCCAGAAACCTACTGATTTCAGTACTAGTCTCCATTTCAGTGCCAATCATGGGGGGAGCAGCAGCTGCAGCATTGATATTTTAAATAATGAGTTTCATGCAGGCATCTGACTGCTGGACATAAGATGCTGGACTAGATACTGGCCTTGCTCTGATCCAGCCCAGTTTTTATGTTCTTACCAGTGTAGTTTGTATGATTGTTTTGTGCATTTTGGCCCAATAAAGGTATCACTGTTTTGTGGATTTGGGATGTTATTGTGCTTTGCCCCAGATATGTTTCTTTAAGGGTCAGTCATTCCCATAATGGGAGGAAGAGGACCAAATGAGAGCTGGTTCCACTTCAACCGTGTGGGAAATATTTTCTCTTAACAACACTAGCATGATTACTACAAATGCTGTGTAGTCTAGGCTGGGGCAGACTTATTATTTATACCTTTAATTTTTTGTCCTAGTTTGCAGCCAATTGGCAAACTCTGACTTTTGGAAATGGGATTGCTAGTTTGGGCTCATTTTGAATGGAACTTGATGTGCAACAAATTTTGAGGATTGTTAAGTTTAACACCCTCTCCCCGACTTTTGTTTAATTCAAATCATAAGGGAAATCATCAACATCAAACCAACAATGCCAGGAAATTTCCAAGTAGAACATGGATGTCATTAGTCTAGGTGGAGGGAAGGATTAGGTAATTATTGCTTTAGCTCTGTTTGGGAAGGTAATGTTTTTTCAATATCCGTGTAGGTTTTCCTTCTTCTAAAGCACAGTTTTGAGCTGCTATTATATATCCATTAGCACAATGGAATAGCTATTCATTGTTTATTTCTGGAAATGATTCTGTTTAAAAGTTACCTTTTGAAGAAATTCATAGAAGTCTTACTTGTCTAATGTTGGTTTCTAAAGAGAAGGTCATTCAGAACTTGAAATGGGCTTGCTGGGAAAATTCTGTCATTGACTTAATCCTTTCTAAGATGGCTAAATGACTCACCTCCAAGATGCCAACTTGTCCTGAACTGTTCCATATTGTTTATGTAATTGCTATTGACAATCAGATAAAAGAGAATATGTGGTTTTGTGTATTTTGACTTATCCATGAAGACAGTAACTGTATAGTTCACAATCTGGTATGTTTGGGACTTGAGACAGTAATAATAATAATAATAATAATTTTTTATTTCTAGTCGGCCCCTCTGAATGGGCAATTGGGGCGGGGTACAAGAGAAGTTAAAAACATCACAATTAAGATATCCAATCACATTCCCAACTCCCCCCCTTAAAAAAGGATTAAACCAGAACAAGTTAAAACAATTACAAATAAACAGAATCAACAGTGTCAAGCTAAAAAACTCCCTGAGCTGTTTAACAGGGTGGAGACTAGGAACTAGCAGGAGGTTTAGAGCCAGGAATGTTCTACTTTTTCCGGGAAGGCCTGCCGGAAGAGATGTGTCTTCAAGGCTTTCTTGAAGCCATCAATAGATGGAATAAGACGCATCTCATCTGGCAGGCCATTCCAAAGCTTGGGAGCGACCGCTGAAAAGGCCCTCTGGGAGGTCTGCACCAACCTGGTCTTCCTGGGCTGTAACAGATTCCTCCCAGAGGATCATAGTGTGCGGGGGGGGGGGTCATACGGGGAGAGGCAGTCCCCTAGATAAGATGGACCTGAGCCATGTAGGGCTTTATAGGTTAAAACGCACACCTTGTACTGTGCCAAGAAACTGATCGGAAGCCAGTGGAGAGATTTTAGCACAGGTGTCATGTGCTCTCTCCTAGATGTACCAGTAATAAGTCTGGCTGCCATATTCTGAATCAGTTTCCAAGTTAAGCACACGGGTAGCCCCATGTAGAGTGCATTGTAGAAGTCCAGTCGTGAGGTTACCAGTCCATGTATCACAGTTTCCAGGTATCTCCTCTCCAGGAAAGGGCGCAGCTGGCAGATCAGCCAAAGCTGGTAACAGGCACTCCTGACCTTCGCATTCACCTGACTAGTCATGTGAAGCGACGAGTCAAGGAAGACCCCCAAACTGCGAACACAGTCCTTAGAGGAGAGTGTGACTCCATCAAGAACTAGAGATTGTATTCCCAATCCCCGTTTCGGGCCTGTGACTGTGAGTACCTCCGTTTTGATTGGATCGAGTTTCAATTTGTTTTCCCTCATCCAGTCCATTACACCTCAAGGCAGCGGTTGAGAGGAGAGACGCCATCTGAGGTCTGAGTGGACAATCTTGTCATGGAGAGATATTTATTTGTATTTCCCGCCTCTCCCTTCTGATCGAGACGGGATTCCAACAGTATTAAAAATTCTTACATAGTTCAAATACAATTTAAAAACAATTTAAAACAATTATAGTCAATTTACTTGTTGGACATACTGTCCTTTCTAGGCAGTGTCACTGTATCTGTTATCAGTTTAGTTTTATCTGTTCATTCATGATCCATCAAAGTAGATCAGGTGGGTAGGCCAGCCGGAAGAGATTCATCTTATATCTGAGTGTCGTCAGCATACTGAAGACACTGAGCGCCATGCCTCTGAATGATCTCACCAAGCGGCTTCATATAGATGTTAATCAGAATTGGGGACGGGATGGCGCCCTGAGGGACGCCGTAATTAAGCTCAATTTTAGGGGAGCAACTGTTCCCGAGCCTCACCCTTTGGGATCTGCCGGAGAGAAAGGACCGGAACCACCGAAGCATGGTGCCACCAATCCTCAACTCTCTCAGCCGATCCAAAAGGTTGGCGTGATCTATGGTGTCAAAGGCCGCGGAGAGAACCAAAAGCACGAGCAGGGTCACACTACCCGTCAATGCTCAAGCGGAGGTCGTCCATCAGAGCAACCTTGGCGGTCTCAACTCCATACCCCGCCCTGAAGCCAGTTTGAAATGGATCAAGATAATCTGCTTCATCCAAGACTGCTTGGAGTTGGGAGGCAACAGCTCTTTCGATGACCTTGCTAAAAAAAGGTAGCATGGACACTAGTCTGTAGTTGTTCCTGCCCAGGGGATCAAGGGAGGGTTTCTTCAGGAGGGGCTTTACTACCGCCTCCTTTAAACATGATGGAACAATGCCCTCCCTGAGGGACGTATTGATTACCTCCCGAAGGAAAGTTCTCAATGCGTCCCCTCCCTGGATGACCAGCCAAGATGGAGCCGGATCGAGGGAGCAAGTCGTCTTCCTAGTACTACCAAGGAGCTTGTCCACATCATCAGTACTCACCAATTATAAGATACTAGAATGCATTAGAATTATTTATAGGTTTCTTTTATGTGAAAATCTGGATCAATCATTCTGTTCTTAAACATTAGTAGGCCAACACAGAAATGAAACAGAACAGTCGCTGATCAATAGAAAAGCTCATTTATTCAACCCTGAAGGTTTCAGCATCTCTAGATAGATCTTGATTTCTGTGAAAGGCTTGGGGTTGCCAGGTTAGAAATATTCCAGGACCTGAGATTTCAAGATCAAAACGTAAGACCCTTTGTGATGTCACAGGGAGAGACAAAAATACACAAAAAGACTGCCATCACTGATGTATACCAGCCCTCTGTTGCAGTCTCATGAATACTGGTCATTGACCATGACAATCAAGACTGAGATAGATTGTCATTGCCTGCCAGCTGTTGGCGTAAGAAAAGCCTTGGTGGATGAAACCAATAAGGAAGGTCTAAGAATAATGATATTTTGGCTGGGATCTAAAAGACAACATGCAAATCTTTTACAGACATCGTGGGGGCTTTTCTGCTGTGGCCATGGACACACACACCATCCCAAAATAAAGCTGACTCAAAATGTTGCAGGACTAAAGGAGGGGAGAAATGCCAAACCACCCCATAGTCTTTATTTTTAAAATGCTTAAAATGTTTCAAGTGCTTCTTCAGGTGAACATTCCTTCAAAGTGTTTCATTGTAAAATGAGGATGAAGTAAAACCATATAGGAGAGCCAGCATGGTGTAATGGTTTGAGTGTTGGACCATAACTTTGGAGATCAGGGATCAAATCCCTTCCTGGCCATGGAAACCCATTGGGTGACCTTGGGCAAGTCACATTCTCTCAGCCTCTGAGGATGGCAAAGGCGAACCCCTTCTGAACAAAACTTGCCTATTATTATTATTATTATTATTATTGTATCCCGCTTTTTCCCCAGAACTGGGACTCAGAGCAGCTTCACAGCATTAAAAAACAAAACAAAACAATACAACTAAAACATTTCTGGTCAATGACCAAATAAACTTTTACTACTACTACTACTACTATTAAAACATAGAAAAGTAATACATTAAAACAGCATTAAATTGTTACAATATTAAAATAGTTTACTTATTAAAACAATAAAAATACAGTTAAAAAGATTTTAAAAAATTAAAACACATAAAATGATACAACACTCTAGCTGGCCCTTTAAGAACATTCTGTTTTAAAAAGCTTGCCTGCACAACAAGGTTATAACCTGCCAGTGGAAGGCCAATAACGAGGGGGCCATTTTGGTTTCCCTGGGCAGGGAGTTCCAAAGTCTAGGGGCAGCCTCGAGAAGGCCCTCTCTTGTGTCTCCACCAACTGTGCTTGCTTGTGATGGTGGTGGGACAGAGAGAAGGCCCTCTACAGAGGATCTCAAGGCTCGGGCCCATTCATACAGGGAGATACATTCTGCCAGATATCATTGACCTGAGCCATATAGGTCATAACCAGCACTTTGAATTGTGCCCAGAAACTGGCAGCCAATGGAACTTTTTTCAGCAGGGACATTTTGTGATCTCTAACCTGCCCCAGTTAACAGCCTCACTGCACTCTTTGGACCAGCTGAAGTTTCCGAACACTCTTCAAAGGCAGCCCCACGTAGAGCCCATTACAGTAGTCCAAACAGGATGTAACCAAGGCATCGACCACCGAGGCCAGATCCAGTGTGCAAAAGCACTCCTGGTCACTGCAGAGACCTGGGCCTTCAGGTTCAAAGCTGAGTCCAAAGGTACCCCCAAACTGTGAACCTGTGTCCTCGAGGGGAATGTAACCCCATCTAACACAGGCTGGATTCATATTCCTTGATCTGCCTTCTGACTGACCAGGAGCATCTCTGTCTTGTCTGGATTAAGTTTCAACTTGTTTGCCCTCATCCAGGCCAAGAAAACCCTGGGACAGGTTTGCCTTAGGGTCACTATAAGTCATAAATGACTTGAAGGCACACAACAACAAATACCATAAAGGCATTGTAGAAAAATCTGAAGCACAGGTAAAAATCAAATGATATGAATATATGCTTAGTAGCAAAAATAAAATTTCAACCATCCCAAATGTGTTGCTAGTTAAATATAGTCACAGTGGGCAGACAGGACTCTATATAAAGGAAGTGCCAAAGCTTGGGGTTAAGAATCAACACCAGCTTAGAGCGTGGACTACTCCAAACCCTCAAGTGACAGAGAAGTTTTTATGAGCAAAGATGCTTTGGGAGACACATTGGATTTAAGCCATTCACATTTCTTTAAGTAAGACATACCACATTGGATTGTGGCCAGCATGCAACAGGAAGCTTTTAACAGATTCTCTTTCAAGGGTGCTTGTGTTCCCTCCTGTATACACTTCCTAGAAAATCAGCAGCTGTACTTTGTGAGAACCCAGAGTTCCCAAGTTAGATCATCTTTGTTCCTAATTCCAAGAAAGGACTCAGTTCTCAGTAGTAACCACCTGCATCCTCAGTGATGGTAGGTGAGCAACTTATAGGTCTCCCACATTTTCCCACATTTTCTCTTTGTGCTGTATGTAGATGCCTAGGTCACCTGGTGACCTGGCCATAAAGAGTAAAGCATGTCATAAATTAAATTAATTTTTGGGCTGCTATTCCCCTAGCCCTCCAGTCAACATTCCCACTGAGAGTTGTAGTCCAAAACAGTAACTTGTCCAAGTTCTAAGTGATGTTAGCCCTTTTCAGACACCACTCTCACATTTTCCTGAGTGTAGGAATGGGAGAAGACTTAGCCATGCTCATCTGAATCGTCGTTGTCCTCACATCTGAAGATAGGTTTATGTGGCCCGATCTAGACGGGCACTATGAGGCGCCATTAAGGTTCTTTATGGCATCTTTAGGCTTAGGGAGGTCACAGCGTTTGCACCCTCCCTAACCCTAAAGTGTATGGGCGCCGCCATTTTTAAATGGCAGCGTCCATACGGATGCGCCATAAGAATGTCATGGCGCACATAGCATTTACACAACGCTGCACACGCCTGATGTAATCGCACCACGGGAGGGCTCCAAGTGCACCCTTTCCACGACGCCAAAAGGAGCTCCGTTTCAGAGTTCCTTTTTTGTTCCGGGTCCTTGGCGCAGCCTTTAGATGGGCGTGCCATGGACCCAGGGGAGAAAGGGGCTGTGGTGGCAGCCCCTTTCTCCCCTCGGAACTGCCGGGGAGAGCGGGGTGCAGCGGGCCACAGGGAAGCAGGCCATGGGGAAGCAGAAGCGGCAGGATGGGGCTTCTGAGGCTGCCTTGGCCCCATCTCGACGCTTCTTGGGGTGAGTAGAGACCATCCCTATTTGTCTGAAGGTGTTTTTTTTTTTAACGCACAAGGCAAGATCCTCAATTTTCCAGGATCCATATGTGTACATGCTCCTTCACATCACCTGCAGGTTCATGATCACCTTATGAATTTCATTGAATTTTCTTAGGCAAGAAATACTCAGAAGTGGTTTTGCCAGTTCTGCTCTCTGAAACATAACATACAACACTCAGTATTTATTCATGCTTTCTCATCCAAGTACTAACCAGAGTTGACCCTGGTTGTTGTATTAGGATATTTAAATTTTCATCTGTGACAGTGAAGTGGGTACTCTGGCTCTACTATGCGCTGGTGTTTAGGAAAACATGGTGAGTAACACCTGAGGAGGTCTGTTGTAAGTTGTAAGCATGAGATAAATATCTTTGAGAGCACATTGGAAAGAAGACCACATACACGACAATGTTAGGAGTTTTATTTCCTGACATTTGAGGGTAAGTTGTTGCCACAGTACATGTTATTTTTACTGCAGGCATGAGGAAACTGTAAAGTGTCTTGAATGAGAGCAACAACGAAAAGAAAGAACACAAGCCAAGTAAAAGTGTTTCATGAGGTGTGGAGGCAGAAAGCGAGCAAGGATAAAGAGCTTAAGCACAAGAAATTCTGTGAGACTTCAGTAATTCCCTTAAGATCTCCTGAAAACCTCAGCATTGGCACTGGGGTGCTACTGTGATCTGATGGGAGGTGTGTAAAAGCTCTGTAGCTTTTATTTGGCTTAATAACATGTTCTCCCAGCCACTCTGAGAGCAGATCCTAGACCAGCATGAAACGGCATGACTGGCATTTATTCATTCAGACTGACACCCATGAATAGTCTTTATAGTTACTGATGCTGTTGAACATTTACTTTGAGAACACTTAAATCTTAGCCAAGCCAAAGCCAATTATACTCTTTTTTGTCGTTGAAGCAAAGATGCTTCCAAAGTATCATCTTTTGGATTTCCATAAGAAGAACGTTCCTAAAAGTCAAGGCTTATTGGTTATCAACTGTATCACTCGTTTCCATAGGTGGGAGTGCTTTAATTTTTAGTCCTTAAAATTAAAATCCTTAACTCCTGAACCTAAGGTAGCATGCTTTTTAAATATATGCCCACACTGAGACCAAGAGGAGGTAACAGTTTGATAGTACTCAAATGCAAAATTGACCTGTTCACTGTTCCCAAACCTTGGGTAATTTGGGCTCTCTCATGGCTATTGTAGTAAACATAGAGCATTTGTCATGTGTATTCATTCATTCATAGCACTTTAAATACATTACCTCTGTAATCATGTCCTCTCTACAGCAGGCCAGTGCTATTAGCTCCATGTTTTAGCTGGGGACATGGGACTGAAGGTCCTATTCAGACAGTGAAAATAATCCTGGATGAATCTTTGTTGTTCACATGCATCCCAAATTCACACAATTAAGGTTTTTTTGGGGGGTGGGTGGGAGGTGGGGACCCACTTAACCTGGAATAATCAATTCTGCCCCCTCCCCGGTTTTTATGTTAAAGATTCGCACTGTCAGCTATGTAAATAACTGAAGCAAATAGATCCAGGATGATTCAGGATTAAACTCTGCATGCCTTGAATGTGTTTTGAATGCATTCACATCATCGACTCTCCAAAAATGCCAGCACATTTGAGCAACTGAACTCCGAGTGCTGGCATGTGTGAACAACCAAACTCCCAGAGATATGCACAGATGCAGTTCCATAGTTTGAAAAACAAACCCAAAATGTGTGAGTGAGGTCATTCACATTGTGCTGCTAAAAAAAAGTCTGATGATCACTGAGAGTATAGTGGCTTGCATAAAGTCCTTTTAGAAATTTACAGTTGAGGTGGATTTTGCACTGGGAACTCTGATTCATGCTGCTTCTAACTATATGTCAAACCAGCCTTCTGTCACACAAATAACAGAAATCTGGAGCAGAGTTTAGATGCATTAGCTCTAAAGCTAATTCACTGAGGTCAATTTAAAATTTAATGTGTTAATGCTGTTGGGGTTTCTAAATGTGAGAATTAGTTTATTACATCATTAATTTGTAAAGACTGAATATTCCTTACCTGGAATTCTGAAATCCAAAATTCTCCATAATCCTTGATTTATGTTCCTCCACTATATTTGCAACACTTGAAAGAGATATAAGGATCTGTAAAATGACAAATGATGTGGATTTGTATCAAGAACTACGTTTAGATTCCACCCATTTCACAGATCCTCATTCTCTCTGCAGCCTTAATATGTCTCATTATGTACAAGCAAATACTGATATTCCAAAATCCAAAATATGGAACACTTCTGTTCCCAGTTATTTCAGATAAGGGATTTAAACTGTGATAAAGGTAAAGGTTTTCCCTTTGACAAGATCGTCTAGTCATGTCTAGTTGTAGGGGACAGTGCTCATCTCTGTTAATAAGCCGAGAGAGCCAGCGCTGTCAAAGACTACTCTGTGGTTATCTGGCCAGCATGATTGCACAGAATGCTGTTACCTTCCCACCAAAATGGTACCTATTTATCTATTTGCACTTTTACATGCTTTTTAATTGCTAGGCTGGCAGAAGCTGGGACTAGTGATGAGAGCTCACTCTGTTACATGGCACTTGGGCCTTGAATTGCCAACCTGCCGATCTTGAAATTTTCAGAATCAGTATCTAATTTACTGCTAAGCCACTGTGGCCCATTTAACCTGTAATACATTCCCTTAAAACAAAACAGTTGGGGCAACTAAAGTTATTGTTGTTTTGTGGATTTTGTTATATCAAACTATGAAAATCACTGCTGATATAACTACTAAAATAATAGCTTTGGTATTAATTAGTGAAATTATTAATGTATTACTGTTTTAATTAGTATTTTTTATGCCCTGAATAGAGACTCTTGGCACATTGTTGTTGTAATATGACATTTCTATAAATATCCAGGCTGCAGTCATTGAATTCAAGTTGGGAAAAGTTCTCTATCTTGGGCAGCTTCCCCTAGAATGTTCCATTTTTGTCTATACAATCCTCCACAAATGGAGTCCCTAGGAAATATACAGTAGGATTTGTCTTATCAAATGGAATTAGGTGTTGTGTGAATAAACATTTGGGTGATGAAAATAAAATCGTCTGGAAGCATGTGTTCTTTCAGGAGCTCTTTTGACTTATTAAAGAATCAGTTCAAGAAAAAAAATGTTAGAAGAAAACTGGATTTGATTTTTAGAGGCCTTGATTCTGACACAGAATCTCTTGATTTACATTTTAAAAATATGTGCTAAAAGCAGGAGGATAATGGCTGATGGTTGTCATCTTTTTCATGCTGAATGAGCACAGTGGGAGTACTGTATATGAATATTTTTCAAAGTTCTCCATGAAATTTTTCTCTAGCATGAGGAAACTTGCATACAAATGGGTGTGTAGCCATACTTAGGCATTCCTGTAGTGTGTTATTGCATGCTCTAGTCCCACCACCTCCATCACTGCTTTGTTCACTGTATGAACAAGAACCCAGGTTTCCCCATGATTTTTCTCACCTCCAGCCTTTGTGTATGTATGTGTGGGAGCTAAGTGACAATGAAGGGTGTGGGCCTAGTGCTTTCCAGTCCTCACAAGTTTAAACAACACAGATCAGGAACTCCTGAATAGGACTCTTACATGTGGCTGTAAATAAATAATTGAGATCCAGCATGATATAGAAGTTAGTGTTGGACTAGGTTTCCAGGGTTTGAATCCCCCCTCAGCTATGGAAACTCACTAGGTGACATTGGACATGTCACATTCCATAGCCCCAGAGGAAAGAAATAGCAAACTCCACTGAACAAATCCTGCTAAGAAAATCCTATAATGGGGTTGCCATTAGTTGACTTGAAGGCACATAGCAACAACAACAACAAAATAAATCAATACAGCAGCCTGGGTTTTGTATGATTGCCAATTTGTTCTTCGTAGCAGTAGTCGTCATGGGGAAAGGATGAGTAGTCTGTCTCCCATACTTACTATTCTGTCTTTGTCAGGTGATCAACACTATTGAAGACAATTTGACTAGGATTGTATGCATTTAGCCATGAATTAGCCATTTAGCTAAGGAAACATCATTTCTGCTTGTGTGCATGTGGTACTTTTTTGTGAGATGTGCCCCTGTAGTCATTTCCAGTATCTTAGGTACTTCTCTTTCCGGCATCACATTTGGGGTGTCATGAAAGGGCAGCCAATTGTTAGTGTTTTAATTTGTTATTCCCGTGTTTGTACTGCCAGAGGCACTTGAGGGATTTTTCTGCCTCCTGTGGCAACATAACTTGGCTGGCTTTGGTACTATGCACGCTGACTTGGGTGGGCAGGAGGTACCATTTGTTGCTCAGCCTCAGGCAACCAAATGTCTTGAGCTACCTGTTTGACTGGATTATTTAAGATGAAATGTTGGTTGGCCAACATGAGTAGCGCACATATAAGTTATAGGTATGGGAAACTGGCAACAAGATTCTCTTTGCCATGGGTGAGATTCCTGGAATTATTTTAAGTCCTTCATTGAATTTTTTTAAAAAATCTTACAAAGGCCCCCTTCACACAAAAATATTTTTATTCACATTCATCATGTACATTTGGTAGATGGGCTGCATTTGTAAACTGTGCAGTTAGCTAGCACTTCACAGCATGTTTCTGATAGTGCTGGATGCCTGGTTGGCATTAAAATGACACTGAATAGGAAAAATTCATAACTGTTTGGTTCTGAAGGAGTGCCTGAGCTCTGGCCACCCACCTCCCTGTTTCCTTCCCCCTTTTTTGTTTCTCATGTCATTTTGTGTTTCTCTTTTTCCTGGTTCTTGACTGCTTCTGTTTCTGAAACAATCTGGCTCTGAGCACCTGTGTCCATTGTGTAACTCTAATTGTGGTTGTTTGGTAACCTATCATGTAACTGGCACATGGACTAGGCATATGGGGAGAGACTCCAAACCACACCCAGCTATCTTTTCATGGTCATCTTCTCTTGAAACTATATTACTATTTAATCCAGGGAGGTAAACAATTCACACAAGACATTTCTTAGAATACAGCATGGGTAAAATATGTTGTTGTTGTTGTTGTTATCCATGCTTTATTCTGAGAAATATCTTGTTGATGGGTCAGCGTGGCCTAGTGGTTAAAGCATTGGACTATGACTCTGGTGAGTAGGAATCGAATTCCAATTCAGCTATGGCAACCCACTGGATGATATTGGGCAAGTATTCTCAGAGGATGGCAATGGCAACCCCCCTCTGAACAATTATTGCCAAGAACCCTGTGATAGGCTTGCCACAGGGTTGCTACCAGTATAAGCTGGAAATGACTTGAAGGCACACAATGCCAGCAACAAAAATATGTTTGGAACAGAAGGTCACCCTAGATACCTTTTTGCCATCACAGAAACAAATGAATCTCTACAGCTGGAGAGATAAATCTCTGTAAACTTCTGTAATGGCCTCAAAGGAAGGTAGGAATTTGTTAAATAAATAGTTAGTTTTAAATTATACCTACATGAGCAAGAGGGTAATATTAGTAGAGAGATGAATTTTGACTGGTGCCTTGCCTAACATCTGTAGTAATGGGCTGGTTCAGATTTAATATAAGTCTCTCCTCACATGTTCCTTTCTTCCTCTGGCGAGGAGGAGTGGTGAAACTTCCACTTCTGTATTAAATATATCAGAGTATTTGATCAAATGGTGGTTAATCTTAATGATGGTTTGTTAAAGCCAGCTTCTAATAGTATTTTAAGAGTCTGGCTTGTTTTAAAAAATATAGTTCAGATCAATGAAACACAGTTTTGGGTCTGCATGCAAAGCTGCAATCTAAAACTGCAGTGGAAGCTGCACTTTGGAAGTTCACCAGTAGGCTGTAAAGCCTTCCTTCAATTATTTGTCACCAGATTAGATAACAATAGCAGCTTTCTGGAGCAGTTCATACCTGCAATTGTACACCTGATTTGTGCTACTGCTGCTGCTACTTTAAAGAGAAGAAATACTAAGGGCTTTATCCCACCATCCCTTTTTGCGGTGTAGTCCTGAAGTAAAACCAAAAAGGAAAAATACCATCATAGAAGCAGCCACCACCACACTTCCTCCTTTAGTGGGACTTGGGCTGCTGCCAACACCACGTTCCTTTCCTTTCCTCTCCTCTCCTGTAACTTCTCCCCTCCCTTGCCTGGCATGCCTTTCGGATTTTTTGAATTTTTTCCCAACTTATTTTTTGTGTGTGTGCTATTTCCGAGCTCTGAAATACTACAAAAAAGTTTGGAAAAAATTTAAAAGGGAGGGGGAGGGACTAGTGAGATCACATTACTGCCAATCATGCTACTTCTGCAGGAATGCTTTGCGCACTCGTGGATTAGCGCAATTGGCCTTTCATTCACAGGTTTCCCCTGTGAATGAAAAAACACAGGTCAGGGACGGGGCAGCTATCGGAGGGAAGTGGCATCATGTGATCACAGTTGCCAATGACATTTCTTTCCCATGGGAATTGCGGCTTAAAAGCCATGTGTGATAAAGCCCTAAATCCAATTATTAGTGCAGGTAGACCGGACCTACTGAATCAGTGCCACTTACATAACTGTTGATGGTAGATGGCTTCTGTTCACTTGTTTGCGGGGTGTATGTGCAATCTCCTAAGTGAAAAAACATATTGGATGGAAAGTAACTGAGGATGTCAAACGGTCTGTAAGACATTTCTTAGAGGCAGTGAAATGTAAAAGCTATTTGAGACTTTGGCCATTAAAGACAAGGTTGTTGTTTTTTCCTTGAGAAGAGAGTATGTGTGTGTGGCAGTACTTGCTTCATTTAATAGATCAATGAAAAACTTTTGATTTGTTCATACAATTCCTCAGCATTACTGAAGGAATCCCTAACTCAGGCATCAGGAATGATTGAAGTAAAATTTAAAGTTGGGCAGGTTTTATTTCTTTATCTTTTAAACTGAAATTGGCATTTTAAAAATGATTTTGAGAGTGGAGGTTGCCAAACATATTTTAATTCTAGATCAGAAGTTGAAACCCTTGCTCATTTTTGGAGAGAACATGGAGTACTCTCTTTTGTAAACAGACCAGCTTCCCCCCACTTTTTTACTCATTTCCATTCCCATTCCAAATTATTATTTCCTCCCTCAACCTTGTTTACAAGTGGCTTAGCAACTGTGTAACATTTTGAGCCGTGTTTGTTATCACTCTCATTCTGCATCTCTCCAGTTCTGGGACAAAAGAAAGGGAGCTTTTAATGTAAACTATGCTTAAATTCCTTCGGAACCATTATATTCAACAACCTGTTACACAGCTGCAATGCCAAGAAGGGAGGGAGGGAAGTACTGTACAAGTTTCCTGATAAATAGAAATGGCAGTAATTTGAGCCAAAGTGAGTTGTGATGTTTGGTGCATCTTGCAATCAAACAAATAAGAATGCTTTGTTTTTTAGCCACGTTTCTTGCCAGAACAGAAGGCTCATTTTAAAAAGGCACGAAACTAAGCCACCTACTAGTTTGAATACTTCTAATCATTTCTTTTTGACTTGTCAATTTCAAAGGCAGTATATTTACTGTTTCAGAGACTCTCTGGAACACAAATAGAAATACTCACTATAGACAGGTGGAAAATGTTGTTTCAAAATGGCCTCATTCCTGACATATTGCTAAACTGTGGTTTAGTGTTGTGTCAACAAGCTTTGGAGTCATGCACTTTCCTGCCCTTTACTTTTCTTCTCCATCTGGTCTACAAAGAAATAGTAAGCCTTCACTTCCATTTCACTTCACTTGTTGTGTATTACTGTATTTAAACCCAGACAAACTCTGGTAAAGATTAACTGTGGTTTAGGAAAACAAGACAACTTCAAGCCATGCTTTCTGCTTCTGGCTTCTCCTTCAATCATAGCAACAGCTTTTTAGGATTTAAAATAAGCAGAATTTTCTCATTTCCTCATAGCAATCATTGGTTGGAATTTTTTTTTCTTTTTTCTTTTATTACACCTGCAATAATTCTCCAGCCAGCATGACTACCAGATATTCTGTTTGGTTGGTTTCTGGGAACAGCAGAACAAAAAGTTATTTTTCTTGGCCTTAACTACATTTGAGTAAGAGGAAAGTAGTGGACCCAAGACATAGCTCCAAAACACACTGTTTGAGATCACTGTAACTGCTCTGGCTCAGTGTTATGGAGCCCTGGGAAGTGTACTTTATTGTGGCACCAGAGCTCTCTGACAGATTCCCTAGCACTGAGCCAGGGCAGTTAAAGCGGTCTCAAACTGGATTATTTTTGCAGTGTGTTTTGGATCATAGTTTAGTGTTTCATCCAGAACATGATGGTCTAGTATTCCTAGAAGTATAGAAAAGCAAGCATTTAATATTTGACACAGAAGATGCATTCATACATCAGAATGATGAAGAAATCAAGGATGAGGTCAGGCCCACTCCCCCGCTTGCCTTACCATTATCTCGTCCCAGAGTTTTCATGTATCGGAGGGATAACTTCTGCAGTGGGCAACTTTCTCTATTCAAATGGTCTCCCTGAGCAGTTTAAAACCATGAGTAGTCAAGGTTTTAAATCACATCAGTGTAAGAACCTATCACTGTTCTTTCCATGTTTATTTCTGTGTCTGGCACCAAATTTTCTGTTAAATAAATAATGCCTAGGAATATATCTACTTTGTTAAATGACCTCAACCTCTTCGTGATTGGGCAGGCTAGAAATAAATCGATGATGATGATGATGATGATGATAAGACAGGTTTTAAACTATTTGAAACAATTTAAGATAATTGAAAACCATGTGCATGAAATCAATTAGGTCCCAAAGGCAGCCATGTCAGTGCCAATCAGGCCTCTAAGTCCACAACTGGGATGCCACAGTAGACAAGGCCCTCTCCTGTGTCCTCCCACAGTGTATTTTACCAGTGGTAGGATGCAGAGGAAGACACCTCCAGCAAACCTCATTTATGAGATTAAATCTCATAATGTTGCTACAGGTCTTAAAGGGTTTTCATAGAGGGGGGAAAGCAGCATATTTTTCACCTGACCTTGAATGCTGCATTTGCAGAGATTCTGGTGTTGAAAGCAGGAGAAATAGCATGCCTGAGCTCCATGCTAACCAGCAGACTAGGTCAGCAATGTAGTAGGGTTGTGAATTAATGGAAACTATCCCTTTTTACAATTCTATTCCTGCATGCCTTACTATTTCCATTGAGATTAGTGGATGTTATATTGCTTGCCAGGTTGCAATATTAACACAGCAAGTGATATAAAGTCCGTAATGTTGAGCAGTGATTAAAGACTTTCCTTGGTGGGTTTCTTTATTGCATTTAATCTCTACAGGCATCATTCTGAATAGGATTTAATGAATCCTAAGCACATCTACTAGTATTCAATCATGTTGTCTGTTATTATATTTCACTTGCCTCTCTCCTTGCCTTTCTCTTTTTTCTTTGTTCCATCCATCCACACCCTTAAAATTTAGATTTTTAACCTCCTGTGGGAAATGCTTCTTTGTCCTCTGGAAGGCATTGCCATATATTGTTGAAATTGTGTTTTCAACAGCTGTTTGGTGCATATGATTATTTTAAATAGCAAATTAATTGCTCTCTCTGCCATTGAATTATGGCAAACACAAATTCCCTGGGAACTTTTGGTTCTCTTCATGCAGTTTTCTCCTCCATTATAGTTTGTTTTGTTATGTTTTATTTACTTTGTTTGGAAATGGCAGTTGTCAAAATATCGACTTGAGAAGCTGGTGAAACCTGCAGACTTCCCGTTGCTCCATTTTCCTTCTTTGTCTATTTTCAGCAAGAGAAATGAAGTCTGTCTCACTGACAGCACTCAGAGATTAGTCCCCAAAGCACACTTAATGTAACTAAGTGCTTATCTTACTAGCCAGATTTTTCCCTCTGCACTCTTGTGCCTTGTATCATTTTTAGTGCATATTCAATAATATACTGTATATTGAATGGTTTAATGTATTTGCCTGCAGACCTGGTTAGAATACTAAATTATTAGTTTATTTTAAAAGTCTCCATACGGAAAACATATATAAAGATGGAGTGAGGGTAGTGTTTTAGGTCTGTGGAACTTATAGCCTAGGTGAGGAATAAGTAGATTTTGGGTTTGAAGGATCTATTCTCATTCTCTCTCTCTCTCTCTCTCTCTCTCTCTCTGTGTATTTTTACCAGAACACTAATGCCAAACAACCACAGCTTGCTGTAAAAGACAAGACACTTTCAGTTAAAGAATTCTGAGCCTAGGAGTTCATTTTAAATATCAAAACTGAATAGAGCACACAGTCCTTCCACCCCAAAATCTACAGCTGGTTACTTTAAGCTTTCTTAATTTTCAGATAATAATGCCAGGCAAGGAGGAAGGAGACATTGTTTTGCTGTTAATCCTAAACTATCAGGAGATAGAAATTGATGCATGTCCACTAAGTATTCACCCCTAGGTCCACATTAGATCCAGATGTAGATCTGGAGTAGGTAGTCCTAGGAGCAGGAGTGGAGATTCTGTGGCCTTCCAGATGTTTTAGACCACTGCTTCTTGAGATAGCTGATGCAATAAACTGGCATGTTCTTCTTTCAATTGTGACAGGGACAGGCACCATATTTGTGCCCATCGGTTACTATGATTGCTTTATTTCAAAACTTGCCACAGGCCAGCAGTAATATATGGGCCACTACTTTGAGTACTGTTTTAGTAGACTATAGCTTCTACAGTCGTTTACCGACATTAGATTATAGCTTTTTTGTGGTCCCAGGTTTTGCAGTTTCAACTGTAGGAGATAAGTATTCCAACTAGTAGTCAGTGGGGGGAGGGACTTCCGGGGCTGAGAACTCCAGAGGAAGGGTAGGAGACTTCTGGGGTGGGACTTTTAGGGGCTGGACTTCTGGGGGGGAACCCAAGGCACACTCTCTCAGCCTCAGTTAGCAAAACCAAATCCTCCTCTGATGAAACTTGCCCCCAAAAAACCCATGATAGTTTCACCTTAGGGCTACCAGGAACGACTTGAAGGCACACCCACACATCCAAGGCACACTTTCTCAGCCTCAGGCTAGCAAGAGCAATCCACCTCTGACGGAACGCCACATTGCTGCCACTTCTTCCTCCTCTTCTTTCTCCTGCCTCTACCTCTTCATTCTCCCCCTCTCCCCTCTCACTGGCGGCAGGCAGGTTGCTGGGGGCACAGGGACATTGCTGCTGCTCTGCTTCTCTTCTTCCCACCTCCACTTCTTCCCTCCCTCCTTCCCAGCTCTCACCAGTGGTGGACAGGCAGGCGACTCACGGTATGAGACTGTTGCCACTGCCGCTGCTTCCTCTTTCTTCTCCTTCTCCTCCTCTTCCTCCCTCTCAGCTCTCACCAGTGGTGGATGATGGTGGTGGTGCCTGGAGCCATGGGGCTGCCACCACCAACTCTTCCTCCTCCTCTTCTTCCTTCTCTACCTCCCTCACTCCTCCCACTGGCGGCGACAGCTTTGCATGCCTACAGAGAGAGGGCTTAGCATGCCCGCTCTGGTACGTATTCCATGGGTTTGCCATGGCTGGTCTATATTATTGTTACAGAGGAACAAACTAGAGCCACACATCTATAACTGCTTCATATTCACTAAGACTACATAGCTATAAATGGTACTATTGTCATTATTGTAAATGCTCGTCCATCTTAAGAGCCAGCAGCCACATTCAGCAAAGGTGGTCTGTACAGCTGCTGATTGGGGCATGTGGTTGTTGATGTTTCCCACGAGCAAACAAGGCTGCAATGAGGAATTGCAATGGGATCCTGCTTCTGATTGTCATAGCGTGCTTACTGATAGGAGTGGGCTGGAAACATCCTCTTCTTTGTGTCCCAGTTCAGCTACTGAATAGATCTCGTTCATTCAATGTGGCTACTGGCTGTTAAAATGGGCTTAGGGCCAGAAGGCTTACTTAATTATGTCTTCATAAATAAGTAGCCAATGTAGGCCACCACGGGATATTTAATCCTTCTGTCATATCATCGTTTCATCCTAAAATCTCTGACAGGCCACTATTGGTAGCCAGAATTGAAGCTTTGAAAAATTTGGGGACTACAACTCCCAGAAATCACCAGTTAGCATGGCTTGTGGCTATGAGTTATAAATGTGGCCAACCTCTGGTTGGAATTATGAAGTGTGTAAGAGCTATTCTAACATGACAGTTACACCATCCATACATCATTCAAAGCAGGTGAGCAGCAGGTTAAATAAGAAGCACAGAAAGAGGAAAGGCTGGTTGATCTCAAGATGATCATGAGTGTGTCCAAGTTGTTGGCTTAAAGAGGAGAATTTACATTCTAGGAGGGTTTTTTTCTTTTCTTTTTGTTTTGTTTTGTTTTGCAGTGCCCTTGCAGAAGGCACTGATGAGATCATGTCTGAAATCAAAATAACCAAAGGCATGGAGAATATGTCATATGAACAGAGATTTAATGATTTCAGATGCTCAATCTGGAGAAAAAGGAGTCTGAGGTTGCAGTCCTGTAACTATTTATCTGAGAGTATGCCTCAGAGAATGCCATGGTATTTCTAAGCAGGCATTTCTGTGAGACTGGACATCATAACTTTCTACTATGATATTAGAATGGGGAAAACAAAAGATAAAATAGCCCTAGCTATAAACAATTTAATAAATAGTTTAATAAGAATAGTTTAAACAACAACAACAACAACAATAATTTATTTATATCGTCTCTCTCTACAGATCAAGGGAGTTTAATCAGAAGGAGAATGTGTCAAATTATGGAACAGAACCTTTGAAATGGTTGCTTATGCAAAGAAGCTAATTTAAATGCATTTACCAATATATCCATTGTACATTGAGATTACAAAAGGGTGGTCACTTCTCTTCATGAGACATTGGAATTTAATTCTAAATTTGACTTCCTTTTGGGGTGACAAGTCCTGTCATGACCAAGAACAAAATGTTGTATGGTATGGTATGGCGGGGTGTATATGTGTGTGTCAATTAAACTTTCCTTGTGATAATGATTTGATGAATGGGTTGCACCAATGTATAACTAATGCTTTGAATTTTTGGGTGCTGGAAGGCATTTTCTCCCAGATGAGCATGGTAGTGGTCCTTCTCTCAAGTATTTTGCCTTTTTGTGCAGTACAGGGATATCAGAGTTAACAGAGGATATGTGTTCCTGGGCATTACTTGTTAAACAGAAAATCTGGCACCAGAGGCAGAAATAATGTGGAAGTCAGAAGAATAGGTTCCTACACCACAAAAAAAGAGCATTTCAACAGGTTTCAGCAAGCTTGTTATTCAAAACTAACAAAATGCACATCTAAAATAAAAAGCCAGTTCAGGTAAGCCTTGCATGAATAGACAAAAACAATGTTGACTACCTGGAGGATTCTTTCAAAATGTATGCAGGGATAACTTTTTCTTTTATTCTGATTCCCATTTTGGTGGCCAAATCACAGAATCATAGTGATGAAAGAGACCACAAGGGCCATCCAGTCCAACCCCCTGCCATGCAGGAACTCACAGTCAAAGCATCCTTGACAGATGGCCATCCAGCCTCTGTTTAAAGACCTCCAAGGAGGAGATCCCACCATACTCCGAGGGAGTGTGTTCCACTGTCAAACAGCTCTCACCATCAGGAAGCTCCTCCTGATGCTGAGCTGGAATCTCTTTTCCTGTATCATGCATCCATTGTTCTGTGTTCTATTATCTGGAGCAGCAGAACCAAAGCTTGCTCCCTCCTCAATGTGACATCCTTTCAAATCCTTGAACAGGGCTATCATATCACCTCTTAACCGTCTCTTCTCCAGGCTAAACATACCCATCTCCCTATGTCTTTTCTCACAAGGCATGGTTTCCAGACCCTTCACCATTTTGGTGGCCCTCCTATAGACACGCTCCAGTTTCTCAACATCCTTTTTGAATTGTGACCAAAGCAGAATGCGAAAGGCATTGGCCTTCTTAGCTGCCGCATCACACTGTTGACTCATGTTTAACTTGTGGTCTACTAGGACTCCCAGATTCCTTTCATGTGTACTGTTGTTAAGACAGGTGTCCCTCATCCTATATCTGTGCATTTTATTTTTTCAGCCCTAAGCACAGTACCTTTCATTTCTCTGTACTGAAATTTATTTTGTTAATTTTGGTCCAGCTTTCTAATCTACTAAGGTCGTTTTGAATTTTGACCCTCTCCTCTTGGGTATTAGCTGCTCCTCCTAATTTGGTGTCATCTGCAAATTTGATAAGCATGCCCTCTATTATTTCATCCAAGTCATTGATAAAGATGTTGAATAGCACCGGGACCAGGACAGAACCTTGTGGCACCCCACTAGTCACCTCTCTCCAGGATGAAGAGGAGCCACTGCTGAGCTTTGGGTTCAGCCAGTCAACCAATTACAAATGTATAGACTTGTCTACTTTAATATACTGAAAATAGCTGGTAAGGTTTATTCCCACCCCTATTTTCCTCTCTCTTTTGCTGTTCATTCATGTTCAGTAAGGGATTCTGTAGGCAGGTACTGTTTGCCTCACAGACAGATACTGCTAGAAGTTTTGTTTATTTCATTGTTTACTGTGGACATGCTATTCCAGTCCTCCAAATGCTGATGCTGCCTGATGTACCCCTTATAAGTTAAGATGTAAAAAAAAATTTTTTTTCAGGAGGCATACACTACCTTAATCCATCATGTTTCCAATATGAAGCAAGTGACAACAACTGGCCAGAATTAAATAAATACATAAATACATAATTCGCACAGATTGTCATTCCATATCTGATCAACATGAAAAGTTTGTTATGCTGGGAAGCCTGGTTACTACAGCTGAGGATGTTTGTCATTTTTCTTTAGTGGGAAATTGGTGTGCAACTAGTGTGCTACTGCATTCTGTTAACAAACTAGGGAGATTTGCTCTATGTGTCCACGTCTTAATAATAATAATAATAATAATAATAATAATAGATTTATTTATACCCTGCCCAATTAACAGGGAATCCGGTCAGCTTACAACAATAGAAAATAAAATACAAAAGTACAATAAATACAAGTCAAACCATTACAATCCCTACCCAATGCATACACAACAAATGCAATAAACAATATAATATCCCCATTGTGGTTTGCATTCTCTCCCAACAAGCCATAAGAAAAAGCCAGGGTTTGCTTTTTCATTTGTTTCTCTGGCTTGCTCGAAAAGAAACAAGCCAGGGAACTATAGCTACTCGTGTGTTGGCATGACATGACAAAACAAACCATAGAGCAAAGCTCTGTGGCTTGCTTAGCCACTCCCATTGCAATTGAGCAGCATATGGCATCATTCTGTTTATGCACTGAGAAGCCCAGTTTCCTGGTTTGTCATGTCATGTAAGTTTGCCCACTGAATTGGGAACATTTTGTTCACTTTCAAATATGATAGTTGTATTTTGCAAGTAACACGAGTGGGAATAGGCCACCAATCATATGAGCACAGAACAAACAATTTAATGTCATGAGGCAAATGACAATTCACTGAGTTCTAGAAAATGTAGTCAAGATGGGCTGTGACCTTAATAATTCCATACGATTTTTAAAATCACACTCTGCTAATGTCCTTTTCCCTAAAACTGCAGAGTATCACACAGGAATGCCCACTGATTTCAGAAGGCTTTGGAAATGATCCTGAAACTATTTCCCCTTTGATAGCTAAAGTAAGTGGTATATTAACAAATTACATATGCATTTCCTAAAATGCGCTGGCTATTAAAAGTAATTTATTATAATGCTAATCCATTTCACTCTAGGGGTCAAAAATGCAGTTTAGCTGCTGGGTTGTGATTTATATTATTTCTTGGATGAAAGTCGCCTCCTATTGTGAGCTTGTATTTGCCAAATGTGTATAGAATGTTTACAGAATGTAATTAAAAATCATAGAGGAAAAATGGAATAAAATCCTAGGTGCTAGCAATTAGTTAGCCAGCCACAATCATATGCTGGATTCATTGCAGCATATATCAACAAGATGTCCAGAGCCTTTGTTACCATCAGAGATCTTTTAGCTTCTGAAATTTTGAAAATTAGGAATAGAAGCTAAGTGGGAATAAAATGTAATGTAAAAATGTAATTTAGATAAAAAAACTTTATGGAAGGCAACTGGATCAATATATTAACAAGGAGGTTTAGCCATTTAGTTTAGAGCCCTGTATAAACTTACCTGCCAGCAAAGCCCACTGAAATATCCTGGATGTTGCTTTGGGGAAGACAGCAGATGAATAAATGAGAGAGAAGAGAAAGATTCTGTAAATATGATAAAACTGGTATGAATGCAGAATGTAGAGAGTAAGGGACTTAGAGTCTAACTTGCACTTTCAGTTTCATTTGCATGATTGTTCAGAGACAGTGGTAGCTGCATATTCTAAGTGACAACCATAGGCAGAATCCTGTTAGTGGCTTACATGCATATATGTCTCTTTTTGGATGGACTGCAGGGGGCTGTTCTCTTGCCATTGCACACCATCCAAACCTCTCCCTCTTAATAACTTTCAAGCTCAAGGAGGAAGTCATATTGCTGCTGCCTACCAGCTGGGGAAAGAAGGGGACAGCTCAAAGGAAAAAGTATGGCTGCTGGTCTTCATTCCAAGGGGAAAGAAAAAGATGGTGCACACACCCTCCTTTCTTTCCTCCTAAATGCCTGAACCAGCTGTATCTTCCTCTTCTGAATTGCCTTCATCTCCTTCCCACCCATGTTGATAAAGAGCAGCCCCAACAACCTCTCCTGCAAACTGACACCCAACAGGGCAGAAAGGAGGACGTGGAACTACATAGGGAGAATGTTACACTCTGCCTATGCTTGCTTGAGGTAGGACCTTGGACCATGTTTGCTGCAGATTCACTGTGTTAGTGATGGTTCCTGCGGAGAACATAAAATGTGAATAACAAATGAATTACTGTGTCCAGGTGCTGCAGCTTCCTAGTATGTCTGTATCAGGATTTTAATGGCTATGTGCCTCACATGTGTGCTTCTAAACAATTTGGGAAAACACCAGTGGAACATTTATGTAATTGCAAGAAACATGATTGTTAAATGCAAAGCTACTCTTGTTCACTTGCAGGTGAATTCTTTGGATATCTTTCTGCAGTCTTCAGTGGACTTTGGCTTGAACATGCCATTTATATGCAAGGTTATAGTGTAATGAATCTTGCTAACTGGATTTGACTGGTCTGATCCTGTTTATATGTTGGATTTGGTGTAACATCACAGTTTTAGCACAGTGAAACCCAGAAATTCTAAGAGTGGAGAATCTTCAGGACAAGACCAATATTTTTTTTCTGCCCAAGGCAGAGCAGTTAATATCCTGCCCTTTATCCAAGTCGGTGTGCATAGTAAAACAAAAAAACAAACAGCTTCATACCCTTAAGGAGTGCCTAAGCAGTTTACAATTGTAAGCTATTTGCCCCCCAACAATCTGGGTACTCATTTTAGCGACCTCGGAAGGATGCAAGCCTGAGTCGAGCTTCAGCCCTTTGCTGGTCTTGAACTTAGCCTGGAGAAGAGAGCCTACTTACCTAGCCTGGAGAAGAGAAGGTTAAGAGGTGATATGATAGCCCTGTTTAAATATTTGAAGGGATGTCATATTGAGGAGGGAGCAAGCTTGTTTTCTGCTGCTGCAGAGACTAGAACGCGGAACAATGGATGCAAACTGCAGGAAAAGAGATTCCACCTCAACATTAGGAGGAACTTCCTGACAGTAAGGGCTGTTCAACAAAGGAACACACTCCCTCGGAGTGTAGTGGAGTCTCCTTCCTTGGAGGTCTTTAAGCAGAGGCTGGATGGCCATCTGTCGGGGATGCTTTGACTGGGAGTTCCTGCATGGCAGGGGGTTGGACTGGATGGCCCTTGTGGTCTCTTCCAACTCTGATTCTATGATTCTAACTTGCAACCTTGTAGTTTTGAGTGAGTGGCTGCAGTACAGACATTTAACCACTGTGCCACCAGGGCTGATCCTTGTGTACAGGGCAGTACACATGAGGCAAAATTTTCTCAATCCTCTCTGCCTATCCCTAGCAGTAAAAATTCAACAATAGCAGATTTAACTTCCCTTTCATGATATTCCAAAGCTGCTAAATTAGTGACTGCCTTAGTCTGCCTACTGTTAGAGCTACAATTACTTCAGTATATTAACTTTTTTATGACATATTTCTTTAAGAATTCACTAAATTCAATTAAATTGATTGATCATAATGTTTTTCTGTTCTTTCTCATACATGTAATTTCTACTTTATATTGTGTACATGCCTGCTGTTGATCAGTGGGGTTTATTTGGGGGGGGGGGGGTTCATAGGTGTGTGCTAGTAGGGCCAGCCATGCTACTGCTTGTTAGCATGCATCCTTGTTAGCATGCTAGTGTCATAATATTAGTATACTCTAGAATCCCATCACAAAGATGTTGGTTGGTTGGAATCAGCACCTTGAATAACTCCTTTAACATCTGGACTAACCCCTGAATTGATCCACTGCCTCACTGACATGAATGCCATTAGTCTCATTGCTGCAATTATCAAATCTGTGCATAGTCCCAAACAAGGATGAATTTTCACAATGGTGGGAAACATGTATCTACATTATAAAAAAGAGCTCCTAAATTACATATTTTCTTTCTTCCATGAGCAGCCCTCTCTGCTGCATTTAAGACTCCTTTTAAGATAACACAACAATCTCTTGTGCAGAAATGTTAAAGTTCCTAACTGTCAAAAAAGATGCAAGAGACTTTCTTGGTCCTAAAAGATTGATTTCCAGTTGTCTGTTTACATTTCATTCCATCAAGCTTGTCCTCTCTTCTTGATCATGGACAAAATGCATTGCACAATTAAAATTGCATTGTTGAATCCCATTCCTTACCCATTTGCTTGCTTATATCTTTTTGCTTTGGATGCACCAGAACATTACCTTTTTTGGACTGCAACTCCTAAAATATCCCAGTCAGCATGACTAAATTTTTCAAGCACTGAGTCATAATGTGTATGTTGTGTGCCTTCAAGTCATTTCTGACTTATGGAGACCTTAAGGCAAACCTATCATAGGGTTTTCTTGGCAAGATGTGTTCAGAGGAGGTTTGCCATTGCCTTCCCCTAAGGCTGAGAGCATGTGACTTGCCTAAGGTCACAATCCTGGTCTCCAGAGTTGTAGTCCAGTGCTGAAATCACTGTGACACACTTACTCTGAGTCATGCTACAACGTACTGTATTTTAAAAGCTAGACAGGGATCCTTTGAGGCTAGCTGGTTTATTCTAGCATAAGCATTTGTGAATTCTGTCTGCTTCCTCTGATGTTGGAATAAACAAGTCTGAAAGGTGCTGTTATGAACCCTTGGAGGAGGTGGTCATTGGAAGTGCTCAGAAGATAGTTATATGGACAATACCAAACCATCCTGTGAGAGGGGTGATATAGAAAGCAGGGCTTCTTATCTGGGCAAACTGTCTATTTTGTAGTGTAGTGTAGCTTTTTGCTTTGAAATAAAAGGTGGCCTTCCTTTCTGCAGACTGGCTACAATTTTACCTGTTCCGTCTTTGTGAATTACAGCAGCAGTGATCTGTTGTTTGGGTTACAGATTTTGAACACCTTCCCTGTGTAATAAATGTGAATTGTATAACCATATTAATCATTAAAGATTTCCCCTTGGCAGCCACTATCATATCTTTCCAGGTTTTATGGTCTGTTGGTTTGCATTAAGGTTTTCAGATAAACATTTCAAAAACAGAACCACAGTGGCATCTTGTCTATAAAGCTATGTCATGAAAGTGTGTCAAGAAAGAGACATACAGTACTTTTGAACTAATTTTATGGCTGTGTACACTGTGTACAAGAACCCAAGCGTGGCTGCTGGGTAGCAGATTCTCTCACAACTGTGGGGCAGTTTACTCTTGCACTCTACAATCTGAAAAACCCCCAGTTACTGTGGCCTGTGCCCACAGTAGCTGGAGGATTCTGGTAACTGTCCTCCCCAAAAGTATGGTTTCCAACTTCTGCACAGATACAATGTCTTACCCTGATGAAGAAAAAGGAATTTGGTCCTGCACAGCCTCTGATATGCGTTTTCATATTATGTGGGCTGCAGGAGTAGCCACACACGATGGGGGAAAGATTGCCTGTTGTAGGGTGACAGTGACTACAGTAGCCAAGAGTGGCTTTTCTTGAGCACATTAGCCTTATAGTAATGAAGACTAGCTTATTGTGACTGCAGGAGCCAGGCACCTGTTCTTCTGGCTACTGTCAGATGCACCTGGAGGAGGGGGTAGAGGAGATCAGTTGTGCTGAAGAAAAATCCTCTGGGTGGTAATATGGCAACCTTAAATATATATAAGGGTAGGTGAAGCCATAGTCATTTCTTGAGTGAAAAAGTGATGAGAGGAAGATTCAAGTACTTTCTATAGCTGCAAAAATAACCTTGCAGTTGGACAAGAGGCACTGTGAAACTCATAGGTGTTCGTGAGAAAACATCACCTGGAGATGGTCTGTAGGATGTTACTGAGTAATCTCAGTTCAGAGATTAGTTATTGCTGTATCTTCAAAAACAACAGGGAAAAGAATATGCTGCCACCCCTTCCTGTCTATGGATTCTGCATTTATGAATTCAGCCATCCACAGATTGAAAATATTGTTTTTAAATCTAAAAAGCAACTGATTTTGCTATTTTATATACACTTCTCTATTTTACTACACCATTGTATATAGTGGTACTTAAGCATCCACACATTTTGGTATCCACAGGGGGGTCCAGGACCAAACCACAGTGGATACCAGGGGCCCACTGTATCTTTATTTTAATCATTGACAAACTTTTAGTAAATCATTTAATATTAGTTGCTGTCTTTCCTGCCTTTTAAACCCAGAATGGGTTTTGAGAATTCAGGGCTACATGCTTTGTGAATTTCTGGATTGTTTTATCAGATCTATATATCTCACCTCATGGGTCTCAATGCTTTAAATAATTCAGTGGCTTAAGCTTAAGCCACTGAATATCTTCATTTGGAGTTGGAAATCAAATAAGCAGCAAGGCCCATTCTTATGTGGGAATCAAGAGTTAATATTATGTTAATCCTCCACTCCACCCAGCATCAGCGCCCAGCGCCGGAACAACTGCGGGACTGAAGGGGGCGGTGCCGGTGAGAGCGGCACCGTAAAAAGCCGGCTCCCGGCCCTCCTCCACTCCACCCAGCATCAGCGCCCAGCGCCGGAACAACTGCGGGACTGAAGGGGGCGGTGCCGGTGAGAGCGGCATCGTAAAAAGCCGGCTCCCGGCCCTCCCCCGCTGCCTGAGAGAGAGAGAGAAAGAACTGCGCAGAAGCGCAAGAGCGCACCTTCTCACCCAGCGCCGGAACAACTGCGGGACTGAAGGGGGCGGTGCCGGTGAGAGCGGCACCGTAAAAAGCCGGCTCCCGGCCCTCCTCCACTCCACCCAGCATCAGCGCCCAGCGCCGGAACAACTGCGGGACTGAAGGGGGCGGTGCCGGTGAGAGCGGCACCGTAAAAAGCCGGCTCCCGGCCCTCCTCCACTCCACCCAGCATCAGCGCCCAGCGCCGGAACAACTGCGGGACTGAAGGGGGCGGTGCCGGTGAGAGCGGCACCGTAAAAAGCCGGCTCCCGGCCCTCCTCCACTCCACCCAGCATCAGCGCCCAGCGCCGGAACAACTGCGGGACTGAAGGGGGCGGTGCCGGTGAGAGCGGCATCGTAAAAAGCCGGCTCCCGGCCCTCCCCCGCTGCCTGTGAGAGAGAGAGAAAGAACTGCGCAGAAGCGCAAGAGCGCACCTTCTCTCTCTGCGCCGGAACAACCGCGACCTGAGAGGAGGCGGGGCCGGTGAGAGAGCGGCACTGTCTTTAGCCGGCTCCCGGCCCCCCTCCGCCTACTACTTTGGAGTTGCGCTCCTGCGCACGTCCGCAGTTGCAGGGACGCGTGTCTGCGCTGTTATGCAGGGATGTGGTTATGCAGCTCTCCCATCTTTTCTTTTTGCAGGTCAATGGACTATAATGGACGTTACTGGCCTGGGATTGCCACCAGGAGCAGTAACTGTAGCTTATTTATTTCTTGAACTCTAAGCCGGGTGCACATACTAGGAACATAACTTGTATTATAACTGTTTAACATCAATAACCTATTGTATTATCATTGTTAGTAGAGGGAAGGGGATTGAGAGGACACGTTGGTTAGCAAATTAGCGGGGAAGACAGAAGGAACACTCCCTGTAATGAACGAGGCTTTTATTCCAGTTGTGTGGGGCAAGAGGAGGTATGACGGTAGGAGTAAGGACCAGCGTTACAGGGGAAGGCGAGGTCGATGTTTAGTATCTATCTCTCCTTCCAGTCCTACTCCTAACCAAGAGGGCCTGAGGGTCACTCCAGCCATACCACAAACCCTGTCTCTGCTCCTGTGCAACGCCAGGTCTATTAAAAACAAAACCCACATGCTTCACGATCTGATCGAAGATAACAACTGTGACCTGGCGTGCATAACCGAGACCTGGCTTGGGCCTGAAGGGGACGCTGTGTGGGCTCAGGCCCTCCCTGCCGGGTACTCGGTGAAGGACCAGAGCAGGTTAGGTGGGCGGGGGGGGGGTGTTGCCTTGGTGCACAAAAACACCTTGTCTCTGACCAGGAACCATGTCCGCCAGACCTCCTATATCGAGTGTATTTACCTGACCCTAAAGGCTAGGGACAGTCTAGGGATTCTGTTGGTCTACCGGCCACCCCGTGCGCTAACAGACTCCCTTAACGAGCTGACACAGTTGGTCTCGGAGCTGGTGTTGGAGTCCCCCAGGCTTTTAGTCCTGGGAGACTTCAACATCCCCTTTGCGGCCAACAATGTTCCATCAGGTGCAGCTCGGGAATTCATGGATACCATGACAGCCATGGGCCTGTCCCAGCTGGTTTCGGGTCCAACGCATTTTGCGGGGAATACACTCGATTTGGTGTTCTGTACGGACATGGAAACTCCGTGGGCGGAAATTACCAACATTTCCGCCCTGTCATGGACGGATCATTTCCTGGTGGAGGCAAGCATCAAGGCATCAACCCAGAACCCCTCCGGGGGTGGCGGACCTATTCGAATGGTCCACCCTCGAAGGCTGATGGAACCCGAAAGGTTCCAAGAAGCCCTAGAGGGGTATATGGTTGGAAGTGACGGCGACTCTGTTGATGCCCTAGTTAACACCTGGGATATGGATCTCTCTAGGGCTATACACAGTATCGCTCCCAAGCGCCCTCTCAGGCCTGCTTCCAAAAGGAAGCCCTGGTATACGGAAGATCTCCGGGCAAGGAAGCGGGTCCTGCGACGGCTAGAGCGCACCTGGCGGAAACACCAGCGTTTATCCGACAAGGCTCTCCTAGATCTTCATTTGAAGGACTATGGAGAGGCGATACAAGCAGCTAAGAATTCGTTCTTTGCTGCTCGTATCGCGTCCGCGGAGTCGCGTCCAGCAGAGTTGTTCAGGGTAGTGAGGGAGCTAACTCAGCTCCCCCCTGCCCCGAACCAGATCCTTGAACCAACCAAGGCCTGCTGTGACCAATTTAACAACTTCTTCGCGGATAAAATCTCTCGGATAAACGAAGGTCTGGACGCCAGAATTGAAGCTGAATCCAGAATAGAGGCGTCCAGAGCTTCCGTGGACTCTGTTGTACTGGATCAGTTTGAGTCTGTTAGTACCGAGGATGTGGACAAGATCCTTAGAAGTGTTCGGAAGACGACCTGCTCTCTCGATCCCTGCCCCTCATGGCTAGTGGCCCAGGGGGGATCGGCAGTAACCTCGCTGTTACGCCAAATTATTAATACATCTCTGAGGGAGGGTCAATTCCCTGACCATCTTAAATTGGCCATAGTAAGACCATTGTTAAAAAAGCCCTCCCTCGACCCCCTGGTTCATAATAATTATCGGCCAGTTTCGCTACTGCCATTTTTGGGGAAGGTGATCGAGAGGGCGGTCGCATTCCAGCTTCAATCGATCTTGGAGGAAACGGATTTTCTAGATCCATTTCAAACCGGTTTCCGGGCGGGCCATGGGGTTGAGACTGCCATGGTCGCCCTGGTCGATGATCCTCGTCTGGGCATCGACAGGGGTAGCGTGTCCCTGTTGGTGCTCTTGGACATCTCAGCGGCTTTCAATACCATCGACCATGGTATCCTTCTGGAACGCCTAGCGGAGGTGGGAATCGGGGGCACTGCGCTCCAGTGGTTCCGGTCCTACCTCTCTGGGAGGTTCCAGATGGTGCAGCTGGGGGACGTGTGCTCCGATAAGAGGGCCCTCACTTCTGGGGTCCCTCAAGGAGCCATTCTGTCCCCCATGCTCTTTAACATTTACACGAAACCGCTGGGCGAGGTCATCCGGAGACATGGGGCTCGGTGTTATCAGTACGCTGATGACACCCAAATAGTCTTCTCTATGTCTCCGACTGATGCAGTGACCAGGGATGGCGTCACTCCTCTCGTGGCCTGTCTAGAATCGGTAATGGACTGGATGAGGGAAAACAGACTCAGCCTGAATCCAGAGAAAACGGAAGTACTCGTGATAGGTTCCCCTGGCCCAGGGATGGAGGTGGTTCCACCAGTCCTGAACGGGGTCACGCTCCCCGTGAAGGACAATGTACGCAGTCTAGGGGTGCTCCTTGACTCGTCGCTCCATCTGACTTCTCAGGTGGACACGACAGTCAGGAGCACCTGTTTTCAGCTTCGGCTGATACGCCAGTTGCGTCCCTACCTGGACCGGAGGGACCTTGAAACAGTAGTACATGCCCTGGTAACCTCTCGATTGGATTTTTGCAATGCGCTCTACATGGGGCAGCCTTTGTATCACACTCGGAAGCTTCAACTAGTGCAAAATATGGCAGCACGGGTGGTCACTGGTGCCCCCAGGACCGCCCATATAACACCAATTTTGAAAGATCTACATTGGCTGCCTGTTCGCTTCCGGGCTCAGTACAAAGTGCTGGTTATCACCTATAAAGCCCTAAATGGTTTGGGCCCAGAGCACCTGAAGGACCGTCTCTCCTCACACAATCCGCCCCGCACACTTCGATCGACTGGGCAACAACTCCTAAGAGTTCCAGAGGCTAGATTATCGTCAACAGCAAAAAGGGTGTTCTCTGTTTCGGCCCCTAGCCTCTGGAACTCACTGCCCACGGAGCTTCGCTTAGCTGCCTCGCTTAATTTGTTTAAAAAAGGGCTAAAGACATTTTTGTTTGAGCAAGCCTACCACTGACCATGACTTCCTCTCTTGTGTCCCCCTATTATCCCCTCATTATGATTAGATTTGATGTTCCATGAACCCCTGGCTGTCATCGTATTTTTACTGTGTATTTTTACCGTGTTTTTGAATGTTTTATTATATGTTTTAACTGTTTAACTGTACACCGCCCTGATCTTGGGAAGGGCGGTATAAAAATAAAATTTATTATTATTATTATTATTATTATTCGAGTATAAGGAATACAGAAGGGGTTAGCTTGATTGGGCAAAATTATGTCGAATGTTTGTTTGCATGTATGGAGTTTCGTTAGGCAAAACAGAAAGAAGAGTGACTTCTTGGCTGTATCTGGGTTGATCACTGATGCAAATATGTATAGTAAATTATGGATGGGGCCCAGTCATGTCTGTTTTTAAGAGGCATATTATACCAAAATTAGCAGATTATACCAACTGGAATAATTTCCATGGAACAAAGATTTCTGTTTATTCCAATATAAACATATGATGGCTTTACTTTATTTAAACAAATTCCAAAGCATTTATTTTAAGGGCATTTCTGCAAGTTTCCTTACAATACAAGGCTGCAAGTTTGCAGATGGAGTGGCTTGGCAGGATGCCAAGTAGCTTGTTTTAGGAGGAAACATGGGGTGGGATTAATGTACTGAGAACCTGTCTAAATTGCTTCTGAATCTTGTAAAATCTGACCTAATTAAATATAGTTGGCCCTCCTTATCCACAGATTTTTTATTCACGGATTTGAGTGGATTTTTTATTCACGGATTTATTCACGGCTTGAAAATATTCCCAAAAAGTATAAATTCCAAATAGCAAGCCTTGGTTTTCCATTTTATATATGGGACACCATTTTGCTGTGCCATTATATTTAATGGGATTTGAGCATATACAGATTTTGTTATTCACGGAGGGTCCTGGAACCAAACCCCAGCGGATAACAAGGGCCCACTGTAATAAAATTGATACCTACAGACAGATGTAGACTAAAATACTAACACAATCTGAAACAAAGAGATTCCTTTTTACAAAAAAATAAAAAGGGCATTTGATTTATAATCCCAGAATACAGACACACCTGTAAAGAAGCTCCTTTACATACATCCCTCACATATTTCTAAAGGTTTAGAACATGGAGGCTGGTGAAGGAAAAGTCATCCTGGATTTTGGAGGAAAACTTCAAGTAGTCTCAAAAAGGTTTAAAATGCTTTTGTTTACCTGATCTGATTATTTCATTTCACATGCACAAATTGTTCATTTTGGATTTTAAACATTGTTGAAAGATGTTGAACTGTGCTTTGTTTTTGTTTTTGTTTTGATTTGTTTATTGTGGTGTAGGGATCTATTCCTATTCTTTCCATGTTATTTCTGCTTCTGGTACAAAATTTTCTGTTAAAGAAGTAATGCACAGGAACACTTAAACCTTGTTAGCTAAGGTATAGCTGCATTTGAAACTTCTGCTGGTTTACTTGATCATACCTTACCCCACTTGGAAATTGCTGCTTGTGTCCCTGTGATTATTATGACTTTTGAGTAATTTGCTGTTTATCATGCTGCAGCAGCTGATCCCGTCTGAAAGAATAAACGTGCATGCCAAGCAGTGAGATTTTGGAACAGGTATTGTCATTGCAGCAATGGAAATACTATCTAGAACTCCAAGTGCTAATGCAGTAGTACTGACATTAAATTAAATCCAAAAATACCAGGCAAACTTTTTAAAAGAAATACTATAGGGTTCGAGAGAGTATATTATAATTATAATGACAGTGTTTAGTGTGGTCTCAGACTGCAATCCTAGAGATCAAAAGTGTGCTTCGTGTTTGTGGACATCTATCTGCTCCTTTCCTTCTCCCCATCAATCTAACCAAGGATATCATTCCCAACTCTTTGCTTTCTACAACCATAGTTTTGCCATTATGTCCAATCCTGGGCTATGGTTAGCATTAACTAAGATTTCCTATAAAAACATGGTTTGAATTGAGTTTGCAGTCTTACTTAACACTAATTCTCATTTGCACATAATAGCAAATTGTGATTTGTATACTAATTCTGAAGTGAAACAAAGTGAAAACAGTGAAACAAAGAATGAAATCCATGCATACCGTGGAACTGGAACTCCCAAATACATTCTTAGTAGAGATCAGGAAATTATGCTGTCTGAATTACATCTTTATAACCCTGATATGTCTTAAGCTCATAGAATCATAGAGTTGGAAGAGACCACAAGGCCCATCCAGTCCAACTCCCTGCCTTTCAGGAACTCTCCATCAAAGCATCCCCGACAGATGGCAAACCAGCCTCTGCTTAAAGACCTCCAAGGAAGGAGACTCCACCACTCTCTGAGGTAGTGTGTTCCACTGTCAAACAGCCCTTAGTGTCAGGAAGTTCCTCCTAATGTTGAGCTAGAATCTTTTTTCCTGGAGCTTGCATCCTTTATTCCGGGTCCTGTTCTCTGGAGCAGCAGAAAACAAGCTTGCTCCCTCCTCAATGTGACATCCCTTCAAGTATTTAAACAGGGCTATCATATCACCTCTTAACCTTCTCTTCTCTAGGCTAAACATTCCCAGCTCCCTAAGGCGTTCCTCATAGGTCATAGTTTCCAGACCCTTCACCATTTTAGTCGCCCTCCTTTGGACACGCTCCAGTTTCTCCACATCCTTTTTGAATTGTGGTGCCCAGAACTGGACACAGTATTCCAGGTGGGGCCTGACCAAAGCAGAGTAGAGTGGCACTATTACTTCCCTTGATCTAGACACTATACTTCTATTGATTCAACCTAAAGTTGCATTGGCCTTTTTAGCTGCTGCATCGCACTGCTTCAACTTGTGGTCTTCTGCTGGTTTACTTGATCATACCTTACCCCACTTGGAAATTGCTGCTTGTGTCCCTGTGATTATTATGACTTTTGAGTAATTTGCTGTTTATCATGCTGCAGCAGCTGATCCCGTCTGAAAGAATAAACGTGCATGCCAAGCAGTGAGATTTTGGAACAGGTATTGTCATTGCAGCAATGGAAATACTATCTAGAACTCCAAGTGCTAATGCAGTAGTACTGACATTAAATTAAATCCAAAAATACCAGGCAAACTTTTTAAAAGAAATACTATAGGGTTCGAGAGAGTATATTATAATTATAATGACAGTGTTTAGTGTGGTCTCAGACTGCAATCCTAGAGATCAAAAGTGTGCTTCGTGTTTGTGGACATCTATCTGCTCCTTTCCTTCTCCCCATCAATCTAACCAAGGATATCATTCCCAACTCTTTGCTTTCTACAACCATAGTTTTGCCATTATGTCCAATCCTGGGCTATGGTTAGCATTAACTAAGATTTCCTATAAAAACATGGTTTGAATTGAGTTTGCAGTCTTACTTAACACTAATTCTCATTTGCACATAATAGCAAATTGTGATTTGTATACTAATTCTGAAGTGAAACAAAGTGAAAACAGTGAAACAAAGAATGAAATCCATGCATACCGTGGAACTGGAACTCCCAAATACATTCTTAGTAGAGATCAGGAAATTATGCTGTCTGAATTACATCTTTATAACCCTGATATGTCTTAAGCTCATAGAATCATAGAGTTGGAAGAGACCACAAGGCCCATCCAGTCCAACTCCCTGCCTTTCAGGAACTCTCCATCAAAGCATCCCCGACAGATGGCAAACCAGCCTCTGCTTAAAGACCTCCAAGGAAGGAGACTCCACCACTCTCTGAGGTAGTGTGTTCCACTGTCAAACAGCCCTTAGTGTCAGGAAGTTCCTCCTAATGTTGAGCTAGAATCTTTTTTCCTGGAGCTTGCATCCTTTATTCCGGGTCCTGTTCTCTGGAGCAGCAGAAAACAAGCTTGCTCCCTCCTCAATGTGACATCCCTTCAAGTATTTAAACAGGGCTATCATATCACCTCTTAACCTTCTCTTCTCTAGGCTAAACATTCCCAGCTCCCTAAGGCGTTCCTCATAGGTCATAGTTTCCAGACCCTTCACCATTTTAGTCGCCCTCCTTTGGACACGCTCCAGTTTCTCCACATCCTTTTTGAATTGTGGTGCCCAGAACTGGACACAGTATTCCAGGTGGGGCCTGACCAAAGCAGAGTAGAGTGGCACTATTACTTCCCTTGATCTAGACACTATACTTCTATTGATTCAACCTAAAGTTGCATTGGCCTTTTTAGCTGCTGCATCGCACTGCTTCAACTTGTGGTCTATTTGGGCTCCTAGATCCCTTTCTCATGTGGTCTTATTCATCCAGGTGTCCCCCATCCTATATCTGTGCATTTCATTTTTCCTCCCTAAGTGCAGAACCTTACCTTTCTCTGTGTTGAATTTCATTTTGTTAGTTAATTTTAATCATGTCTGAACAGCTTTTTTATAGCAGTACACAGGAGAAAAATCCAACTGTGTTTTGATATTGCTGAATTATATCTATAAAACTATAATCTAGCATGGTGTTCCCTGGGGCAAATATCTTTCAATGCAGACATAATATAGGTTGGAAAAAAATAAAAACAAATGGGAAAGGGGGCTGCTACTTGACCTACATACCAGTAAAGGCACTTTGTCAGTATAAAAAATGTGCAGGAAATGTGAACTTTGAGGGGGGGAAATGTTTTAAAAGTGTACATTAGGGAAATTGCATACACACACACACACTCCAAATATGCACAAATCTTTATTTAGGAAGAACAAGTCAGGTTTGCAACTGGCAACAGAACTTAAACGGATCAAGTCTGAGAAATGTAATAAAAATAAAACTGATAGGTTTTCACTTCCATATTGGCAGAGAGATTCTGGAAGAAGTTGCTTTCAATATGAAGTTATTTGGAGCTTTCAAGATTAATGTGAATAGAACTGTGTCCAGAAAGAAGCCACCAGCAGCACAGTTGTTTAAGAACTGGCAAGATATAGTTCCTTTTGGTCAGCACCAATTAGTAATAGTTAGCATTATCCATATGTGAATATGTCCTCCATGGCGACACAGGATGCCTTTTAATCAATAAATGTAAAATCTGCTCTAATCAGGAGGCTGATTTTACATTTACCATAATAATAATAATAATAATAATAATAACAACAACAATTTATATTTCCCTTTTTATTTATATTCCCTATTTATTTATATTTCCCCATGCTTACCCATTGCTTTCTCCTCTGTGTTAGTAGTCCTCAAGCAAGTGCATAAATATAAATATAAATGCTCAGAGCCATTTGAAGCCCTATAATATGAAAATGGATCAAAGATTCAGGTTAGTAAAACATAAATACATTCTACTGGTTTCAAAAAATCCTATAGTTCCTAGTCATGCAGAAAGACTTTTGCTACTAGTATTTGTATTAGCTATATTTATGTTGCTTCTGAGATTTGTGGCCCACTGAAAGTATAAAGATAGGCATATATCTATTAACAAAGACTATGATCAATAATTTCCTTTTTACAAAGTCTATTTACATCCAGCTAGCTCCCCCTTAAGAGATTCCACTTAAATATTAGGAGGAACTTCCTGACAGTAAGGACTGTTCACACTCCCTCGGTGTGTGGTGGAGTCTCCCTCCTTGGAGGTCTTTAAACAGATTTCCTGCATGGCAGGGGGTTGGACTGGATGGCCCTTGTGGTCTCTACCAACTCTATGATTCTGTGAAAAAGCATATTGAAGCATGTTAAACTGCTCTTCATTTTTGTGGCGCAGCAACCTATCCTTATGCTTTTCATGTTCTTTTTACCTCTGGTACCAAATTTTCTGTTAAAGAAATAATTCCCAGGAACACATCTACTTCAGGAACTGAGGTATACTTGTATGTACGTAATCCAAAATGGAAAACTGTGCATTCATTGCTTTACTGAATATCATTGGCATACAGTTTTGATGATCTCTTGTTGTACTTTTGCATTTGTACCTTCTCCTTTCCATTCTCTCATTATATGCAGCTTCTTTGCAGCTGTATCTTTTTCTAAGCTCATTCCATTGCTTGAGAGTGTGTGTATAAATTGTCACAGGTTTCACTTTCAACTTACATAACCAACTAAATCAACCTGTTTTGTTCTTTTTCCTGTAAATGCTGGCTCTCCCACATTAATCCTTCCTCCTCTGGCATTCTGAAGAGGCTTTCTCTGCTAGGAACAAATTGTTTTTTCAAGGCTAGTTCTTGTCTTGAAATTAGAGATTTTGAATTGAGCCACTGTGTAGGAATCTCTTGTGGCTGGAATGAGTCACGATTAAAACAAGCATTCTGTTTTTGTGTGTGGTGTGTGTGAATAGCTGTTTGCTACTTCCTTTAAAGATACATGCAAAAAAAAAAAAAAAAAAAAAGAAGAAGACTTGGACAAGAGGATGGACATACTAGTAATGGGTATGCTGTAAAAAACAGTAAAGTATGTTCTTTGAGCCACATTTTGCAAACTCTATGCACATGGCCCAATAATTGTTTTTAAGGGGAATGAACTCTTTCACATAAAGATCTAATTTCCTCCAAATCAAAATTTTTACCTCATGTATTGAACCCATTTTCAAATATATTTTTCTAAAAATCTGAAACATAGTAGGAAAAGGTCTTATAACGTTCAGCTGCCTCTACACAGCTAACCCAGCAAAATGGTGCTTTTCAGTCTTTCTTAAATATCTGTTCCATTCTGAGTATGTGAGAAACTATTTTCACATGCCAATGGAAAAGGATAGACTTGTCTTCAGAGCTTTCCTTAGACTCCCTAATAGCGATAAACCATGTAGCTAGCTTATGGATGAAGTCACCTCTCTATCTAGACAAGAAAGTCAAATTAACCCCAGTTTCCAATTCAATATCCTTATCAAGAACTAAGGAGACAGATTCAGGAATAGACTGCCATTTTTTTAAAATAAAATGAACAAACTGTTAATGAACAAATCTTTTTGATTCCTAGGAATAACTTAACCAAACAGCTGTCAGACAAGAAGACCTCTTGGTCTTCTGATATAGTTTTAGACTGGCCATGCCTCTTCTCTATCAATATGAAGTCTCCTCAGGGTGATCAGATGACATAACTCCAAAGGAGGACAAGGCACCATAAATGTAGGACATTAAAGCAAATGTGTTACCAATATAAATTCATTTCATATTTCTTATTTACAACTATATATAACATATACATTATTTTAATTATGTAATCAACTGTATTTTTCTGATGAACCTATATTTGTTAGAATGGCTTGTTGGCTTGCAATAGAACTCTCTGCAAAACAAATGCTTAAAATTGTACTTTACTAGCAACAAACCCTTGACTGAATCTACATTTAAATTATTCCTTTCATTTGTCCATTGTGCTGAAATTAAGGGGAAAAACCCTTTCAACATTTGCATTGTGTCCTAAAGTAACAAATGTGCCCTGACTTTTGCGAGAAAGTCTTGTCTGCTTCTGCACCTAAAAAGAAAGAACTTTAGAAGGATTAATCCTGTCCACTTTGCACTAAGGATAGGCTGCCAAATAGAAGAATTTCTTGAGGGGGACAGCAAGTCACTCAATGGGCTTCTTAGTCATGCTCAAAATAGAGGACATATTGGAATTCTTCATGGACAGGAGGTTGAAATATAGGGCATGTCATGGAAAATCTGGTCACACTTAAACTTCTTCACTGGTTTGGGTATTCCTCTGCAGGCTGAGTAGCTTCCGAGAAGGGCATATTCTTGACCATAGATGCAAACTAAGGTATAAAGCTCTCTGAAGTGGTTGCAAACTGCTCTCAAGTTAATTCATGGCAACCTTATTAATGAGAAACCTCAAAATCCCCTGTTATCCACAGCCCTGCTAAGCTCTAGGAGACTTAAGCCTGTAGCTTTCTTCATTGAGCCACTATGGCCTTTTCTTCTCATATGTCCAAAGAACAGCAGTCTCAGTTTAGCCATCTTGACTTCTAAGGAGACTTTAAGCCTGACTTGGGGCCTTTACAGATGGCCCCTAAGAGTCAGTGGACACCACCCCTTTACCTGGCAGATTGGGGATGCGGCAACCACATGCCACACCGCCAACCCAACAGGCCCATGGCGCGAAAAGAAGCTGCAAAAAGCAGTTTCTTTTTGCGCTGTGGTAAGGGCACCCTAGCTGTGGCAGCAATGCCTTTTTGCCACTTCTTTAGCACAGCTGTGTAAGTGTTGTGCTGAAGATGTGGCATGACGCTGCCCATCATCTGGTGAGGTGGCTGGTGTGGGGGCAGAGTCAGGGCAGCCGGCGTATGGATGCCATGCCCCCACTCTTCCCTGAGGTGGGTGTATAACACCAGTCTGTAGAGGGCCTTACTCTCAGACCCATTTTTTCCCTTTTTGACAGTCCATGGTATCCACAGAAGTCTCCTCCACCACCACATTTCAAATGAATTGATCTTTTTTCTGTCAACCTTCTTCACTATCTACCTTCCCCAACCTTACATAGAAATCAGAAATACAATTAGATGGAGAAGCTTGACTTTAGTATTCAATGATGTGTCTTTATCTGTAAGGTTTCCTGCATATGTAGATATATTTCCAGAAAAGATGAAGGGGTAAGGTAGGGCTTGTTAAATTGTTTAAAGTTCGAATGTATGCAGTAACCTCATGAGTTGGTATGAGTAACAAGTTAAGATGCGCTTACAGAAGGGGCATGTCAGGGGTCAGCATCATGGGGCAGTTGCCTCGCAGGTCAAGCGCCAAAAACCACAGACAATCAGCTGGAGGAAGAAATGGCCACAACTTTATTCATGAAATAACATAACATTAACATATCAATAGGGTTGGCTCTAAGCATAAGGTCTGGATCTGGACATCAGCAACACTCTGCTTGGTGATGTATGGTTGCTTGTGAGTCCAAGCATCCAGATGACATAGGTGCCAAGCCCCGCCCTATTGCACAGTTATGCAACTGCGCTGCTTCAAATTGAATTGCAAGGCACTCTAGTCACTGGGTGTTAAATGACTGTGGCCTCCGCACTGGCCACCCATTTCGCTCCTTACACCCGGGTCACTAAGACTCCCGATCCAGTGCCAGAGAGCCCTAGAAACTCCTCACCCCAGATCCAGGCCTATGCTGCCGCCCCAAACAAGTTGTGACAAACCATTCCCTGCAGGGAGGGAGGGTGGGAGAGCAAATGTTAAAATGGTGCCGAGGAGTGCCGCGTGTGGCCTTTTACAGGCTCGCTAACCAATGGAGGGCCAAGGAGGACGGAGGCACCGCCCTCCTTTGGTCCTCCAGCCAATTGCCCGTCGAGGCGGGCCACCAACGACCAATCAGGCGGCACCGCCTTACCCCAAGGGAGCCTGGGACTTGAAGTCCCTATAGCTTATGGCGGGCTCCCTTCCCACTTGTCCCAGCAGCCAATGGCAGGCGAGCCCGCCTTTGCCTTGGCTGCCGGGATGAGAGGCTCCTAAGGAGCGTGGGAAATGGCGCTTTCCCGCACGCAGCAACTGCGTCGGCCTGGTGATTCGGGCGGTGCCAATTCCCAAGGACTGCTTACCTTAAAGCCTTCTAGATAGCCTTGCTATCATTGACTGTTCACTTGTCCTCTTGGAGTGTATAAGAAGTAAAGAGTGAGCAGAAGGAGCATCATCCTCATTTGGCTTCTACTCTTCCTTGTGATTGCTTACAATTGAATAAGAAGGAGAAGGACAAAAGAGTTAGCAACGGTAGCAATAGCATCTGGCTTTATTCATTTTGGAAGACACTGGAGGCAACAGTGTTCATAACTTCATTTTCTTCACACTGTGTAATACTCCCCCAGATTGGTCAGGCCCCACCTGGAATACTGTGTCCAGTTCTGGGCACCACAATTCAAAAAAGATGTTGAGAAACTGGAGCGTGTCCAAAGGAGGGCAACTAAGATGGTGAAGGGTCTGGAAACTGTGCCCTATGAGGAATGCCTTAGGGAACTGGGGATGTTTATCCTGGAGAAGAGAAGGTTAAGAGGTGATATGATAGCCCTGTTTAAATATTTGAAGGGATTTCATATTGAGGAGGGAGCAAGCTTGTTTTCTGCTGCTCCAGAGACTAGAACGCGGAACAATGGATGCAAACTGCAGGAAAAGAGATTCCAGCTCAACATTAGGAGGAACGTCCTGACAGTAAGGGCTGTTCGACAGTGGAACACACTCCCTTGGAGTGTCTCCTTCCTTAAAGGTCTTTAAGCCGAGGCTGGATGGCCATCTGTTGGGTATGCTTTGATTGGGAGTTCCTGCATGGCAGGGGGTTGGACTGGATGGCCCTTGTGGTGTCTTCCAACTCTATAATTCTATGATTGTGCCCAAGGAAATGTATACAAATGAAAAGTTGTTGAGGTGGCTTGGGTTAGCCTTACAGCTACAAAATCCACCAATGTCAGTACCAAATTTGAGCCACGAGTGGGCAAAATGTTAAAACACTAGGAAGAAGAAGATGCAGAGGAGAAAGAAAAACCTAATGGCATTATGGTGACAGTGGTTCATTAATTACTTTTTAGGGCATTTTTAGAGCTATTAAGAGCTATTAAGTATTAAGGGAAAGTTGGGTTTTATGCTATTCTTTTGTAAATCCTGTGGGTTTTGTTGGCTTTTTAAATTAACAAGTAATAAAACAATTAAAGTAACATGTTATCTTGTATAAATAATTGTAACAGCAACAATTTGCATGTTTAATGTTGCTGTGAATAACAGGAACAAATTATGTTTAAAAGGTGTTGTTCTAAGCACTGTATGATTGTTTGTTTTTTAAATATACTGCTATGCAGATACTGAGGTCTTTCAAATGCCAAGTTAACTCTTTCATTGCTGAAAGTCACCATTTTGAAATACAGGTACACCTCATTTAACAAAACAGATTTCCTGGCTGTTGCTTTTTTGGTACCAGATGCAGAAATAACATGGATAGAATAGGGACAAATTCCTACTTTACATATGAGCACAATTAGTGGGGACACAAGAGAGGGCCTTCTCAGTGGCTGCCCCTAGACTGTGGAACTCCCTTTCCAGGGAGACCCGAATGGCCCCCTCCTTGTTGGCTTTCCCCCGGCAGGCTAAGAACTACCCATTGAGATGGACTTTTAAAACAGAGTGTTTTTAATGGACCAGCTTGGGTGTTTTAAGCTTATTTTATTCTTTTAATAAGCTATCCATTTTAATATTGTAATAACTCAATTCTATTTTAATGTACCACTTTTGTGTGTTTTTAATTGTATTGTTCTTTTAATGTAGTTAGCCATTCTGAGTCTCAATTTTGGGAAAAGAGCAGGATATAAATAAACATGATATGATATATGATAAAAACACTGAAACATATTTCACCAACAGTATTCAGTACTAAGATAAAAGATCAGGTAAGCCCTTAGTAAGTAAACAACAGGAACAAAACTGAAGCTTCTAGAGGCCACTTGAAAGCTACTTTCAGAGTGTATCCAGAGGTGACTTTTTCTTTCACCAACCTCTAGTTTTTTGTGATTTCCATTTGCAAGATATACTTACAATTCTATGCCATTTTACCTTGCTGGGGGTAGCTGCTGAGGCAGACTTGCATTCTCTCCTCTTTTCTCTTTCTTTTGCTGCACACATATGCTCAGTGAGGGATTCTGAAAACAGCTGCTGTTTACCTTGCCTGTTGTAGACAGACACATATGACTACAGTAAGATCAGGTACAGCAGAATCCTATTCTTTCCCAGCTCAAGCTTTATTGCAGTGTTTAATGTAGACATACTGCTGCAAGGCAACACTGTAACTGTGTTTTTCCAGTCCTTCTCCACCATCATTCAAAGGCTGATGTTGCTTAAAAAACATTTCCAGCCAGCAAAAGAACTAGAAGGGAAAATGGAGGATGTGTGATGTAAAAGGCTGAGAAAAGGAATTTGTTTGTCAGAATCTTTATTAACTGAAGTATGCCTGTAACAGTACTGCATATCAGAGCAACATGCTCGTCAACCAAAAGTTAGTGTCTAGTTTGTCTATATGTGTGTGTGTGTGTGTGTATATATATGTATGCTGGTCAATGACCGGATAAAATTTAATAATTTAATAATAATAATAATAATAATAATAATATATGAAAATACTAACAATTTGAAATGGATTGTGTATTAGCAGATTCCCCTTTGATTGAGCTGTGGCTGCAATTTGGTTTGTCTGTCTAACTGAATCTTCTATTCTAACATTCATAATGCATTAGCTGGTATCTAGTTCTTCGCCCACAGGGTCCAATCAAAAAAAGCAGCAGGTTATCAGATGGAGCTCTGTTGAATCAATCTTCTTTTGCTAGTAAGAAGCAGAAAGCATATTATCTTAATCAGAAGAGACTTAGAACATCCACCTACAATGGTTTCTGAGCCCTTTTGTATGCAAAATTAGATCGCAATGGAGCTGCAGTTTTTAATGACTACAGTCCTGTAGAAAAAAAGGAAATAAGAGCTGTGAATCCCTGACACCTGTGCAAAAAGACAATAAGGATGATTACCATTCTAAAATCAAATTGTTCATAGAGGGACTAATCTGTCTCACAGTATTTATTGTATGTTAATAAGCTGAAAAGAAAAGCTCCAAGGGATAAATGGAATAGCTCAAATTTGGTTACAATTTTTTTTAACAGCACATAAAACCAGAAGTTGTCTTGAGAGGAAATGTTTTGGAGTTGCCTTTTAAAAAAAAATAATTTGACATCCATCAGTTGCTGTAAGTACAGAAAGTTCAAAATGTACGTGAAATACAGTAATAACATCATGACTCACAACTATGAAAAACAAAGATCACAAATGCATTTCTAAGAGGAAAGAAGAGGTGGATTTATGACAAGATTATATCCTCATTTAGGATGGGGAAAGAACAGGAACATAAATCTGCCTTGAAAGTATAGCTCTTGATGTAGGAAGGCTTGTTTGATAAGACAAATCTAGTGAATCTTTGATTTTCTTTGGATGTTTTTTATCCCTTAGAAACTATTACAAATAACAAATAGTATTGTATAATAACTGTTACTTGCTTTTTATCTTGTTTCATATGGTAATAGTAATGTGTATTAATAGAGCCAGGGTGGTGTAGCGGTTTGAGTGTTAGACTGAATACTGGAAGACCAGGATTCAAATCGCTGTTCAGCCATGGAAACCCTTTAGATGATCTTGAGCACATTGCACTCTCTCAGCCTCAGAGAAAGGAAAAAGGCAAACCCCTTCTGAACAAATCTTGCCAAGATAACTCCATGATAGGGTTGCCTTTTGTTGTTGTTGTGTGCCTTCACATTGTTTCCAATTTACAGTAATCCTAAGGTGAACCTAATGCAGGGTTTTCTGGGGCTGAGAGTGTGTGACTCACCCAGAGCCATGAGTGTATTTCCAGGGCCAAGCGGGAAATGGAACCTTGGTCCCCAGCATCGTAGTCCAATGCACCAACCACTGCACCATCACCTTAGGGTTGCTTTAAGTTGAAAACAATTTGAAAATACATAACAGTAACAACAATATATAATAATAATCTCGACTTTGATCATTCTCATTGGATGAAAATGGGAATACAGATTCATGCTCTGCCAGTTCTGTACTTTCAGAGTTCTACCCCCCCCTTAAATGTTTTCCCTTTCTCTCAGTTGAATACACACACACACACACACATTCTGTTTACTGATAATTTTATTTTTAAAAATGAGATCATCATAAATCCATATTAGTTCTTCCAGTTCAATAATGTATTTCTATTGGTTGGATAAGAACACTGTCAGATGCCTTCTCTGTAGCTGCTCTCAAGCTGGTGAAGACCTTTTGATTTAAGGAGACTTTTGCCTTTTAATATGATGGAGCAGGCTGGACTTTGGGGTGGGGGGGGGGTCTGTTTTATTATATTGTATGCCGGTTTTTAAAAATGGCTTTTAACCAGCATTTTTAACTAGTTTTTTTTTAAATAGAAATTTGATTTAAACAAACAAAAACAGCTTCATTTATATACCGCTTCATACTGCCTAAGGAGTGTCTAAGTGGTTTACAACTGTAAGCTACCTGCCCCCAACAATCTGGGTACTCATTTTAGCAACCTCGGAAGGATGCAAGCCTGAGTTGAGCTTGGGCCCTTTTGCTGGTCTTGAACTCACAACCTTATGGTTTTGAGTGAGTGGCTGCAGTACAGGCATTTAGTTGTGTTTTAACTTTAGTACTGAAAGCTATTTAATTGTATTGTGTTTTGAAAAGGTTGTACACTGCCTTGAATCCCATGTCCCTTGAACAAAGTTCTCCATAGCTGCCATGTTACTTTGACATCAGATATACTGTTGTTAAGGGTGGGGGTTCTGGAGGCTTACTGAAAGTCAAAAGGCCAGGGACTACCACCACTAACAAAAAATTGCTTTTGACTTTTGTATGGATAGCAAAGCCAGCTGAGGGCCCCCTTCCATCTTAGCTGGACTTAAGGCAAGAAGGCTTGAGGATCTTTGTGAGGAGCGTTTCTTTCTCCTGTTCTTCTTCTTCTTGTTCTTCCTTCAAGTCATTTCTGACTTATAGTGACCCTAAGGCAAACCTATCATAGGGTTTTCTTGGCAGGGTTTGTTCAGAGGAGGTTTGCCATTGCCTTTGCCTGAGGCTGAGAGCATGTGACTTGCCCAAGGTCACCCAGTGGGTTTCATGGCTGCACTGAGAATTGAATCCTGGTCTCCAGAGACATAATCAAACACTCAGACCACTATGCCATGCTGGCTCTCATTTTTCCAGTACAGTCCCATAAGAATGATCTAGAGACATCACCCAGCATTGTTCCCAAGGCATTTGATGAATAGCCAAGCCGCAGTTTGGTTTTTAAAATGTGAAAAGAATGGCAGCATATTTTAAACCTTTCAACCCAGCCTTGTATGTTCTTGTAAGTAGTACTCAGTTCCTCCTCCCACCCATCAACACACACAAATACACACAATGTCCTAGTCTTTGGGAAGGTTTTCACCACCCTTGGAACCATTCTCTTCAGAGGGCAAAAAACTGAAACAAACAAGTCCAAAGGTTGGGACAAGCAACAGTACAGATGGGGGGGGGGGGTCATTCCTGGTCTTGTGCCTGCAAACCTTTTAAAAGATAAAAGGTAATTTATCTTTCAGGATAGTACAGTATAAACTGGTACTATGAGAGGAAAGGCACTGAGAAAATTATGTATGTATTTCTTTGTCTGACCTGCTGTAGCTGGCAACAGACTGTGGCTGCTTAAATAGTAATTTGTTTTGTATTACAGCCGAAAGAAACTGATGTTGAAGATTATTTTTCTGTAACAGAAAAAAAAGTGCAGTTCTTTTAGTTACCACAGGCTGGCACAGCCAGTTAAGTGTTTTAAGGGGAGGGCATTAATTATTGTGAAGAGGAGGAGAATGGTACAGTTTGTAAAGGAGATTGTACCCAGAAAGAAAGAAAAATATGTACTGCACGTGTGGAGCTTAGTACTAGACATCTGTTTGTCTGATAGCGGCAGCTGCAGAGTGGAGTCCTGCTTGCATGGTTTCAAGGGACAGCTTGAATGCAAAACCATATTGCTGGACGGAAGGTATGCATGCTTCCCCTGCTCCCATAAGGTGGGATTCAGCTGTGCACATCAGAATAATTATTGGCTGTGAAAATACAGAATAATTGACTGCAGGTTGTCTCAGAGCATTCAGTCAGAAAAACAAAGGCCATATATACATGAAGCATTTTCATCTTTTGTATGCTCTCAGTCCTTCACCCACTTCAAGTTCTTTCAGATACATGAACAGTTTTGAGGGCAGGGTTTAAGCTATTTCAAAAGCATAGTACAGGCCATGTCATTCTTTTCTTTTCTTTAACTTCATTATTGTAATTTCTCATTCTCATATCTCAGCTACTTGTTCTGAGAGCTATTTTGTTCTTTATGTGGAAAAAAATAACATTAATATAAAGGAGAATTCAATGGAATGCATTGCAAGGAAAATCTAGACGTGTTTATTGAGTTGCTGGGTCCAAAGCAATGATGAAGATTGTGCAGCCCTCCAGATGTTGTGGAACTGCAACCCCCTGCAGCCCTAGCCTGCACAGCAACAGTGAGGAATACTGAGAACTGCAGTTCAGCATCTAGAGAGCTGTCCCATTCCCATGCCTGCTCTAGAGTATGATTTGAAGGCATAGGATCAAATTATCTATCTGTCATATTAATTAATTAATTAATTAGACTTTCACTTGGCATGGAACCTAAGGTGGCTTACAGTAAGACCATAAAACTGCACTGGAGGGTTCTACCAAAAAAAGTTTTTAAATAATATTAATAGAGTCACACTTTCCAGTATGAAAAGACAGTAATGTGAAAAGCTTAATAAAAATAAAATTAAACCCAGGAGCAGAAAGAACCAGTATAATTACTTAAAGGGTAGCAATATCCCACTGATAAGTATGCAAATGCTTAAAATAATCAAAATCTAACATTTAAATAATAGTAAAACTCAAGGCCAGATGCGTTTTGACAGCAGTCTTCCTCAGTGGCCTATAAGTATTCAAAATATGTATAAAACTATCAAATCCACAGCTCACACAATTTGACTCTGTTCAGTTCAAAAGTAATGTTCTTCTCCTATAAGACTACAGAAAAGTAAAGCTAGTAGAAAACATCAAAGACTTTAAACAATTACTAAAGAAAGTCAGAGAGGAAAGTGCTAAGGCAGGCTTGCTGTTGAACATTTAGAAAGCAAAAATAATCACCATTGAGGTGACATAGGAATTCAGTATAGATGACAAGGAAATTGAAATAATTAAATAGTTAAAGATTTCCCATACCTTGGATCAATCATTGATCAAAATGGTAATAGCAGTCAAGAAATAAGAAAATTTCTAGGATTGGGAAGGGCAGCTGTGAAAGAACTAGACAGGATCTTAAAGTGCAGATATCAAGCTAAATACCAAAGTTAGAATCATCCAAACCATTGTATTTCCTATCATCATGTACTGTATGAATGTGAGATCTGGATAGTGAAGAAAGTTGATAGAAAGAAAATCAACTCATTTGAGATGAGGCACTGGAGAAGAGTGTTAAGGAAACCATGTATAGCCAAAAAGAAAAACAAATGGGTTCGAGAACATATCAAACCTGAACTTTCTCTGGAAGCTAAGGTGACTAAATTGAGGTTGACATACTTCAGCCACATTGTGAGAAGAGAGGGCTCACTAGAAAAGACAAAAGTACTAGGAAAGGTGGAGGGCAGCAGAAAGAGAGGAAGATCACATACCAGAAAGATAGACCCAATCAAGGAGGCCACGGCTTGAGCTGGCAGGACTGAGCAGGACAGTTAACGACTTGGGGGAGGACTTGGAGGTGTCTCATTCACAGGTTTTGAGGCGGACTCAAGGGTAGTTAACAATAAAATGAACCTGATAATTAAAAAAGTTAAAATGCAATTAAACAAGTTTTTTTTCTATTAAAGTCACACTAATTTTTTAAATATTTTTCTTTTGTTTTCAAAAATACATATCTTCCATCATCTTCACATCATTCGATCCAGTTTCTTCCATACCTGCACAAACTTCAAGCTATTAACTACAAAACATACATATCATTATCCACAGGGTAGGACAAAACAATGAACAATAACATTCTCGTCAAACATACATACATTGTCTCATTCGTTACTTCCTTGTACCTTCTTTATACTGATTCATATTAATTGTCCTCTTTATTCCTACCTCTTAATTAGTCAATTTTAATGTCTGATCTTCCTAGAAAAAAATTATAAGCTTCTGTAGTATAGAAATTTGTTCATTTTCTCTTTTGAATTTTTATCTTCTATGTAAAGTATTTTAAATTGTTAGTTTTCATAATTTATATCTAGTTGTTCTGTTTCCTTCTATTTATTTCTCCATAACACTGATAGTTATTGTGTTTTTCCATTTTTCTTTCATATAGTTGTATATTTTCTCCCAATTTTCCATTATAATTCCTTTTTTTCTGTTCATTGATTTGTTGGGATAGAATATCCATTTCAATTATGTCATATAATTTTATTTGCCACTCCTCTATTTTTATATCTTTTTTAAATTTTCCAGTATCTGGCATAAATCAACCTGGCTGCAGTCAGCATGTAGAAAATTACTCTCCCATATTTCTTTTCAGTTTCCTCATCTAACATACATAATAAAAGTATTTCTGGCTTCTTTTCTATTTTTGTACCCAGTATCACATTTATATTATTACAGTGCTCTTTTCTTTTTCACATTTCCAACATCGGTCTGTGCCATTGTGATTTTTTTTTTTTTTTAGCCTTTCAGGGTAAAGATGCCATCTGTATAAGATCTTATAGTAATTCTCCAACATCTTAAAATCACACTAAATTTTAAAATATTTTTATATTGTAAAAAGTACTGCTCAGGTTGAATAGGATTGCCTTTGTAAACTGCTTGGATGGAAGTATTTTTTGGAAATTTTTGTGGGAAGGCTGCTATCCTAGACATACAGGTAAAGATAAAAGTTTCCCCTTTGACAAGATTGTCTACTCATGTCTGACTGTAGGGAGAGGTGCTCATCTCCACTACTAAGCCAAGGGAGCCAGTGTTGTCAAAGATGACTCCATTGTCATGTGGCCAGCGTGACTGCACAGAGCACCTTACCTTATAACACCTTGCCTGATGAAGAAGCCAATGAAGCTTCGAAAGCTTGCAACATGTATATTTTGCATTTTGGTTGGCCAACAAAGGTATCACTGTTTGCTAAATGGCCAACACGGCTACCCCTGGATGTACAGAACACTGTCACCTTCCCACCAAATCAGCACCTATTTATCTACTGGGACTCTTACATGTTTTTGAATTGCTAGATTGGCAGAGCTACAACTAGTGAAGGGAACTCATCCCACCATGTAGCATATTTACCTAGAAATCATTTGCACTAAAACTATTGGGATTTACTTCTGACTTTTGGCCTACATGCCCTGAAGGCAGCTGATCCTGTCCAATCATGGAAGCTTAGCAGGGCTAGGCCTGGTTAGTACTTGGATAGGAGATCAGAAAGAATAGCAGCTGCTGTAGGCTATATTTCAAAGGAAGGCAATAGCAAACCACCTCTGCTATAGCTTGCCTAAGAAAACTTATATTCATAGGGCCGCCATAAGTCAAGAGGCAACTTGAAGTCACACACACACAAAGACACACATACACGCAAACATTCACAAGGTCGGGCTTCAAGTTTTATAACAAGTATAACTTCAGCCTAGTTCCTAAGTGAACAATATGATCATGGTCTTTGGATTTTTCTAATTTGGGAATGCCTGGTAAAAACCTTGCTTTCAGTAAAATGATCCTCAGCTAGACAGCTACCTGCGGCTTAAACAAGTTGAAAATATTGATCTTTTAGTAAAAATTGCTCTTGTTGCTATGAAATTTTACTCCACTGGCCACTAACTGCTGAATGACACAGAGGCAAAATGAAACTGATCTGTCTGAATGTCATATAAGGACAGATGTGGGGGAAGGGAGAAAAGGAAACCCTCTTTCTTGCCATGCAAGCATCCGGGTATCAAATTGCTTTGGATAAGGAAATCCAGGAAACAGAAAATGCCAGAATAAGTCTTTTGCTTGGCAGGAGTGAAGCTTCTGAATCACACAGGATTGGTGCTGGCAGAAGCTAAAATGTTCAAGCTGAAACTATCTTCTTAGGAAAACACACCTGCTTACAGACCTAACTGGATTCATTTTTCTAAGTTGTTGAATGTTCCTCAAACATTCAGTTGAGGATATTGGAGTTGCAGTCAATCCAATCTGGAGGGCACCAGGTTGGGGAAGACTGCTTTTAAGGATTTTGTATGGAAGCCACTAAAAAGGAAGCTGAGAGAAATTGGGGCTTACCTTCAAAGAGTGTGTGAGTCTAGACTGTGGTCCAGGTCTTGAGCAGGCAGTCTCTGTGAATTCTAATGAGCATGACTAAATCAATACCTCTTGGACAACATGTGTAGATTGGAGCACAATTATCCTTTTAATTTTGTACAACTTCAGGCTTTGTGACGCAGTTCTCAGCTAAAAATAAAAGCCACTTGTAATACATATAGTGTCTCTGCAATATGCTTGGCTTAAAAGTGATCAGGTTGTTTCAGTAGAGAGAGTCATCTGTCTTCTCTGCTGGCATTAAGGAACCAGGCAAGCCCTTTTTTATTTTTGCATTCTGTGAATTGTAATGGTTTGATTATTTGACTAAAACATTAGGAGACCATGGTTCAAACCCCCTCAGTCTGGGTGACCTTGGGCAAGCCACATTTTCTTAGACAGATGAAGACAATGGCAAACCACCTCTGAATAACTTTTGTCAAGAAAAAAACTCTAGGAAAGGGTTGCTATTTAAAGTTTAAATTCAGCATCAAACTCAGATGTTCACATCAAGGGTTCCAGCAGTTTTCTTCAGGAGCCAAATGTGCTTACAGCCTGCTCATTGTTCATTGGGAGAAACAAAGTCTGCTTCAGTCAGCTGGATCAGCTTGTTCAAAAGATGACTCTAAAGTGCTTGTGAATGTGGAGGATTCGTGCTTGAGAGGTCCAGGTAGTTCTAAGTCTTGTGGCCCTATGGTGTCCAAATGAGACACGCACTACACATGTCCTTGATTATCTGGTGTCCCTTGCAGAAAAAAGCCTGTCTTTGTTCTCAATTAAATGCTGTTTAGCAGCGCTCTTGTAGCATTTTCAATGCTTTGACAAGCCATCTTGTTTTTCAAACCCTTTAGTGAAGAAATTCCTAAAGGGATATAAATGTTTACATCCACCTGTTATGGAAACTATTACCCAGCTGGTTCCCTCCCAACTCTCTCATAGGCTTTGAAATCCATGGGCTCCTGTGACAGCAGGTTCCTTACCTGGAAAACTGCCTTTTAAGTCAACATCAAACTTTGTGCCATTTGGATTGATCCCCCTTGCCTACATTTCCACAAGGACAAAGTGGCCTTTCCTGCCCAAATTGGTGTTGGCTTTTCACTTAAACCAAAGATAGAGTACTCCCTGCGTTCATTCAGAACCTGACATCTAATTTGGAGCATTTTCTTCACTGCTTTGATGCTTGTAGAGCTTTTGTCTTTACTGTTGACCCCATGGCTTCTTTCCAAACGTTCCAGAAGCTTTTTATATCTTACAGAAAGAAAAAGCTGCCCTCCCCCCCAAAACCCTCTCCAAATGGGTTGCAGCTGCTGTTCTCTCCTGACCTATAAACTTTCCAGTAAATAACCTTCTGCCTAAGTGGGACCTCATTCCACCAGGATTCTGGTCATGTTGGAGTCCTTCCTGCAAGGTGCACCTTTACATGACATTTGTCAGGTAACTGATTTCAACCTTCTACATTCATTTCCCATTATAGAGGGGACATGAGATCACAGGACATGAGGAGAGCCCTCCCTTCAACCACCATCTTGAGGGGAGAGAAAGGCAGGCCACCTCCTGCTGGAAGCAAGAAGAGCCCTCCCTTCAACCACCATCTTGAGGGGAGTTAATTGTCTAATTAACAAATTGTAAGCCACTCTGATAGCTTTGGCTGAAGAGCGGGGTATAAATAAAATTTATTATTATTATTATTATTATTATTATTATTGCTATAAGTTGAAGGCCCATACAAACAACAACAGCAACATATTCCTTTGGTGAGTTTCTCAGTTTGTTTCTGGACTTCTTGGCACCTTCTGAATTTATTGGCACCTCCACTTACTTTTGTTGTTGCTTTGGCTTATTAGATACCATTTTTATTGTATTACTTTAAAATTATGCATAATTTGTGTTAGATGCTGCTTGGCACTTTTTTTGGAAAAACATGAAGAAAATGTAATGTTTTTGTGTTACATTAACTTAAAATGTAACACATTTCTTTTATGGATATAAAGCTGTGGCCTTAAAGAGATCAGCCACCATTTAGAAACCTCAGGTTGTGGAACCTGTTGTCACAATCTCTACATGACAGCCTCAGACAAACTTCTTACAGGACAGAAGCAGAAGCATTCCAAAGATGTAGACTGGTCTGTAAAAGAAAAAAAAAACACAGCAGTTTCTAAGGTAGTTTTTAAAACTAACAGATTTTGACATACACTTTCATGGGCTACAATCCATTTCATCAGATTCAGTGGACTTCAGTCCACAAAAGTTTATGTCACAGTAATTTAGTTAATCTTTAAGAGGCCATGAGACTCTTTGTTGTTTTTTCCTCAAGACAGAAAGCCTTCCTTTAATCAAGGATATCTGCTGTAATTGTTCGCAAATGTTCTTTACTTTCTCTTTTACTCTGATTCACAACATCATAACAAGAAAAAAAACATGCTTCATTAACTGGGAACTAGCAAATACACTCCCTCTTATCATTGAATTTCTGCATGTAATAATTCAGTAAGAAGGACAAGTCAATGTTTCAGTCAGTCAGACTCAAACGCTGGAACTTCTTTGGTAGCCTTTTAATAGTATGTCAGTCAGAATCTGAAATGGGCAATATTTTTTAAACAGTTGTTTAAACGCCTATCTTTTGAAATGGAACTATGGTAGATGATGCTTGGTAGCTTGACATTCAGGATGTGTGATGCAACATGGTCTGCATATGCTAGAAACATATGTATGCCCTCAGATTTCTCTAAGTGAAGCTGAAAGCATGAATTAAGTGCACTTTACAGTGAGTTGATCTCTACTTTTGTCTCCTCCTCTTTCATAATTCAAAGTCCATTACTAATGGGAAGACACCAGTCCCATCTAATCAGGTTTTATTTTATTTTTTTAATTTCTGGATTTAAAAATAAAATCAGTTACTTTTGCATACTGAATAGCAAAAACCAGGAGTTGTAATGTACAAAGTGACTTTTCCAGTATCTGCAAGCAAAGAAAATTTCCTTTCCATATGGTGATGTTCTTATGATCTATTCAAAGTAAGAGTGCCTCTTTTTATGTTTCTCTGGATCAGTCCTTGGCACTAAATAATACCAGATGTGAAGGAAAAGCCCTCCAACAATAGTCTAAGATACAATATGATCTGGAAAATCCTGTGACAACATTGCATTCACAGATATTGCTACTGCCCTACTGAGCTTATTATATCAGTCTAGGCTGTTATTCTCCCCATCTGCCTAGTAGAAAATAGTAGTAAATTCTCGTGACTTCCAATGTACATTGCAAAACACAGTGCAACTTGAAAGGGTCAGAGCAATGTGGTAGGGCACATAGTTTGCCTGCAAAAGGTCCCAGGTTCACTCCTTGGAATCCCCAGATAGCCTAAGAAAGCCTGTTGTCAATAAGTGTAGACTAAGGGTAGCCTTAAGGCCACATGCAACTTCCTAAGGCTGTTTTTTGTGGACCAAACCCATCCAGACTTTTCTTTCCCTTCCCAAAAAGTGAATTGTCTCTCCCTTTTCCATAGTCCACCTCCCCCCCCCCCCCACACACACACTGTATGGCATTTTTGGCAGTCTGTGTAGGTCCTGGAGGGGCCAAGGCAGAAAACTGGCTCCTGGGCCTACCAAATTTGTTTGCTCCTAGTGTAGGCACAACTAATCTAGATAGACCAATATCTATCAAGACCTTGATATAAAGTAGCTTCATAATGTCCAATATGTAAAGAAGTTCAAAAGGCAAATTGCAGGAACTGAAGGCCAAGAACACTTATTGATATAAAGTAGCTTCATAATGTCCAATATGTAAAGAAGTTCAAAAGGCAAATTGCAGGAACTGAAGGCTAAGAACACTTATAATGTTAAACAAGTCTCGTATGGAAGCTTGTCTGTTGTGGAGTCAAAGGCTTTAATGGCCGGCATCCATAGTTTTTTGTGGAGCCACATTTTTCATTTTCTCCTCTAGGAATGCAATGTAAGGTTCAATGGAACCTCGGAGTTAACAGCAACACAGTTCCTTTCCTTCTTTAACAGAAACTTTGGTACCAGAAGTAGAAATAACATGGAAGGAATATGGATAGGTTCCTGTATCACAAAAAAAGAAGAGCAGGTCTACATGTTTCAGCAAAGTTTTTAATTCCACTGATAAGATCCCCCCATTAAATTTCCATTTATTCCAAACATATCTACCATTACAGTAGCTTAAAACATCAATTGAGCATTTAAGAAGTACAGTTTAGGCATCCAAAGAAAATGACAATATATATGAAAGCATATATGAAAGTTCTGGGAATGAACTGTTTTCTGTGTCACTCTATGTAGTGCTAGCAATTTGAGGAATGAAAGAAACTTCCACTTCTAGAGAAAAAATTCTTATGGGGGGGGGGCAATGTCTGATTCCTTCTGCCACATGCCTATTTCTCTCTGCTCCACTCACTTTCTGATATGTTCATTATGAAATCAGCTGGTTTAGAGGTAGGTATATTCATGATTCATCATCACCAAGATTTCAAAACATTTTTGGTTACAAAACCTCAGACATCTCGAACCTTTTGCTCTGCTGTGGAATCCATTCTGCACAGCCGTCCAACCAGGGTCCCCAGTATGGAAAGAGAGGCATAACCATGGGAATCTCTGGTGTATAACTTTTCTGGAAGCCTGTGCAGCCTCACTATCTGGTCTATAAGTTCATTTAGCTTGAATCCTAACCTAATTTTGTGGCATTTCTTCTCAAATGAATAAAACACAGAGATCAGATGAAGCTGAGAAAGATTTACGGCTTAAAAATAAAAGCAAACAAGGTAGTGTGCTTATTTGGTTTCATGTCAGTGTTTCTTCTGTATGAAAAGGACAACATGTTAACCCTAGCCATGTCTATTTGGAATAAAATCCATCAGATTCAGTTGGATATACTCTCAAATAAGTATGTCTCAACTTCTATCTTAGATTGTAAACCCACTAACTAGGGAGTAAATTGCACTGAGTTTAGTAGACTTGTTTTTTTGAGCAAGCAACCTAATGTCAGGCTATAAAACTACAATCCTATACTCACTAATCTGGGAATGAGCCTCATTGAATTTTAGATTTGCTTAGAGGCATGCAGTATGGTTCAATAAACCTTTGAATGCCATTATTAAAAAGTAACAAATGAGAAAAGATTGTCTAACCAGACAAGTCACAATGCACTTAAAATGTAATAAGGGATATAAAATTCATAGTACACATTGGTTTAAATCCAGAACCTACTGGCATGTTGGTGAGCACTGGTAACATTTGACCCTGCAGTCAAGCAGGCAGCCTCACTACCTTATGCTAACACTACGTGTGTGTTCCTCCAAGACATAGGGTGAAGGTTGACACTTGGAATGTATCCCTCTGAGAAGCACACACACTTCCTTTCCCCTCCAGGAGGATGAGCCAAATGCAACCTTAGCCAACTGTCACTATAAAATTCGCTTGCTCTCACCCAGTGCCAAAACAACAGAGGCCCTGTCTTACCAAAGCACACAAGACAAATGCTCTCTTCCTTTCTTCCTGTCATCTCTCAGAACTGTGTGTTGTCTGTTCCTGACATCACTGATTAGAGTCCCACTCTTTTGAAGATGATGTTCAGCTGGAAGATTGCCATTCACTTACATAATCCTTTCCCACCTCCAAATGGCCAGTATCATGTCTTTGTCTACTAATAATAGGTACAATAATGAAAGAATCCACCTGCAGTTCTCATGTTCCCCAGTCAGTTCTGCTGTCCTCTTATTATTTAAGCTGTCAAGGCTGATAACTGCCAGAATCCATGTTGCCAAATTCCACTTTCCTAATGTTAAGCTTCCGTCCCTTGATGTCTTCTACTGAAATGATAGCCAAAGTGGTAGTAAATGGATCAGTGCTGATCTGTCAGCCATTGGCTGCTGGTCAGCAGCAGGTTTCCAGCAAGGTAAGAAATAGCTGTTGCTAATGGGCATTATATGGTGCCAGTTCCTGACACATTAGGAGGGGAAACTTGCTGGTCCCCACATCACATAGCGTAGGAAGTGCTGCACTTAAGATTTTGTAAAATTCAATTTTTATTAATTTTATTTTTTTAACTGAGGCCTCTCCCTTCTCCTCCTACTGAACCTTGCCCCACTCACACAATCTCTTCTGCTGAGCACCAGCATTTTAAAGGGATGCAAGTGAATGCCACTGCCCGTTTCTACCAAGAGACAGATGTTTCAGATGCAATGCTCTCTCTCTCTCTCTCTCTCTCTCTCTCTCTCTCTCTCTCTCTCACACACACACACACACACACACCTTTGGGGTGTCTCTTTCCACCATGATACTACCACTTTATATTTGCTTTATGTTTACTTTTGGTTTATGGTAGTGGATGATGTTGGCGTAAATGGAACATGTTCATTTTTAATTGTTGCAAGTTCCATTTTTGTTTGTGCAGTGCTATGCAGTCATAGCACTGCAATGCCACTTTAATTACTATGGTTACGTCCTATGTAAACATGCGTCTTTTAGTCTGGAAGGCACTGGAGAAATCTGGCTCAGAATTCTCAATGTCCTTCCCTAAATTCCAAGTCCCAGGTTTCCATTGGATGGAATCATGGTAATTAAAGAGGAATCATAGCACTATAATTGTATACTGTGCAAAGGCCCGATATCTTTTTGATCATTTGTTTCCAATCATAGTGTATGCTTCTGTCTAGCCACATACAAATTGTAGCCCTAGCTTTAAAGAGACTCATCAGTCTGCTTATGTTTCATGCTTTTTCCCTGCCATGCCACTTAAAGCACAGTTCTTTATAAAATGATTCATATATTCTGCAGTCTACTGCCAAACTGATAAACCACAAAGGCAACACAGAAAGCCGGAAACTGAAATAAGTTTTTTCTTGGCGTCAAAAGTCTGTATTCATGATGGACCAGAGTTAGCCATTGTTAAGGTTAGATCAATGTTTCCTTTTTTAAAAAAAAAAAAATCCTGGTAATATTTTCTTTCTTTCTTTCTTTCTTTCTTTCTTTCTTTCCTTCCTTTTTAATTAAAAAATATTTATTATACATACACAAAAAGACAAAAGAAAACAACAAAAACAATGAAAAAGATTATATATTCAACAATCCCCCTCCTCCATCCCCTTCCCTCCCCTTATGTTCCTGCTTCAAAGCAACTTTGTCTATTCCAGTTTTGTTGTTTGTTCAGAATGAAATAATAATATTTGTAAATACAAATATATATAAAGGAAATATTCACTTTCCTATATAAATTAAAAAAAATAAACTTCTCTAAATTAACTGTTTTATTCACATGCTAGTTCTGATAATTAAAAACATATATTACAGATATCTATTGCTGTACTCCCTAAAAATATTTTAAACCAATCCTATAACAAATATTGGACCCCATTCTTGTCTTAAATAGTATATCAAAGGACTGCATTCTCACTTAAATTTTTCCAATGAATTATTTCTTAATATTTGTGTAAGTTTATCTGTTTCCATATATTCATAAATTTTCCAAACTCAATCTTTTAGTTATGACACTTGAGTATCTTTCCATTTCCCCACATATAATATTCTTGCCACTGTTGTTAAATAGAATATTTAACAGTTTTATAGTTTTCCATATTTTTGTTCTAAATTATCATCTGTTATTAGACTTAACAAATAAAATTTGGGATCAAGGGAAATTTTTTTATTCAATTTCAATATTTTCATTATCTGTATATGTATGGTTTGCCAGTAGTTCTTAATTTTACTACAATTCCACCACATATGATAAAATGTGCCTGTAAAAAATTCCTGATAATATTTTCAATATAGCCACAGAATTTAAGAAGCAAGAGAAAACTGCAAAAATACGTTTATCTATGGAGTTTATCACACTGGAGGAATTTCTTTCCATTTCAAAAGAAATGGAAGTGAGGCCAGTTCGGAATTGAGTAAATTCACTAGTTCAGCGAATTTACGTGATTGCATATTGATGCTGCATTGCATTCAGAACTGCCCAAAATTGCCTCCCAGTGCCCGAAATTGTGTGTGATAGTTTCTCACACAATAATGTGAAGCCCTACAATTGCATTTGGAAGGATTTCCCTTTGCCCAAAAATGTGTGTGATCAGCTTTCACACAATCACACGAAACCCCATGATTGCGTTCAGATTGCCATTGGATTATACTTCCAATTCCCTTCATGTGATAAACTCCTATATTAGAAACACCGAAGATACTAACATCACCTCTCAGCATGCTATAGGTTTAATAAAGAATGACTGTTTGTCACTTCCTGTTCCTTGAATCAGAACTGAAGGCAGCTTTCAAATTAAAACAAATACAGTTAGCTAAAACGAATAAAAGTTTGACATTAATATTTAACAAATTGTAAATAACATTTAAAAAATAAAATCTAAAATTTTAAAAGGCAATTTATAAACAGCACTGTTAAAAGCAGCCCAGCACCATACTAAAGGCTGTTTATTTGAAAACATTCAATTCTTGGGAATCTGTTGAAATACAGAAGTCTTTGCCTGCCCATGGAAGAAAAACAAGGAAGTAGACATGCGTAAAGGATTGATATGTATACCGTAGCAATGCATTCTGAGAACACAGGCATACCTCAGTTAACAAAGTTTTAAAAGCCTCTGATGAAGAAAAACAAAACAAAACAAACAGCTTCATTTATATACCGCTTCATACCCTTAAGGAGTGTCTAAGCGGTTTACAATTGTAAGCTATTTGCTCCCCAACAATCTGGGTACTCATTTTAGCGACCTCGGAAGGATGCAAGCCTGAGTCGAGCTTCAGCCCTTTGCTGGTCTTGAACTCGCCACCTTATGGTTTTGAGTGAGTGGCTGCAGTACAGGCATTTAACCACTGTGCCACCAGGCTCCTTTCTACCACCTTTTTACACCCACATAGACCCCACCTTTTCTCCTTGTCCTCTGTTTTAGCAGCATTTGCATAGGAGGATGATGGAGGACAGGTGGAGGAACACAGATTTCTGTTGCTGAATTGCAGCAGTGTTTCTGCAGTAAACACTGTAAGGACTCTTTCATACAAGGCTAAATTGGAAGTATAATTTAAGGTCAATTCGAATGCAATCATGGGTTTTACGTTATTGCGAATTAACTCTTCGCATGCAAATTCGGGCAAGAGGGAAGCCAATTCAAATGTAATCATGGGTTTTACCTTATTGCGAATTAAAGCTTCGCATGCAAATTCGGGCAGGAGGGGGTTATTTTCAGGTAATGGGAAGTAATTCCGAACGGAGCAGGGGTTCATGTAAATTCGCTAAACAAGTGAATTTACATGAATCCGCATTGGCTCCATTCGGAGTTGGGAGAAATTCCTCCCCGTTTGAAAGAGTCCTAAGAAAGCTTGAGCAGGGAAAGAGCAGGATTCTTCTCTAGCCAATCCTACCATAGCTGTGTGTGCAACACAGAACAAGCAGGGTAAAGAGCAGCTGCCTCCAGAATCTCTTACTGAGCATGCATGAACAGCAAAACAGAGAAAAAGAAAAAGCAGATTAGCCTTCTTGACCAGCCACACCAATTATTGTTTTTAAGCATAAATTTGGCCACCAGAATTCCAGAATTAAAATCATGAGATGAATAGGAGCCAGAGAAAGAAAGAAAAATCTCTGGATGATTTTGGATGTAGTCTTCAAATAGACTCTAAAAGATCCGCAGATGGTGCTTCCAAGAATGATTTGAAATCTTGAACCCCAACCTGCAGTTTCAGGAGGGGGAACTTCTGGTTTTGTCAGTAGTTTCCTCTGAAAAATACTCTACAGCACATGGTATTTATTGGTGGTCTCTCATTCAAGTACTAACTAGGGCTGACCTGTTTAGCTTCTAAAGTCAAACATGATCTGGTGCCTTTAGGGTAGTGGAGTTTACTAACTGATAAATGCTACATACATAAATGAAAGTATTCTTTTATGTTATGCCAGTATCCCAGATTATACTTAGGAATGAAAGACAAATGGTGAGTATACCTCACACTGCCTTTCTGTGTCTGTAGGGCTGCAACCACACTGCAGGTTCAATGCAGTTTGATGCTGCTTTAACTACCATGGCTCTATGCTATGGAATTCTGGGATTTTTGGTTTTGTGAGATATTTAGCCTTCTCTGTCAGAGTGCTCTGGTGTCACAACAAACTACTAATTCCAGGATTCCATAGCCTCGAGCCATGGCAGTTAAAACGGTATCAAACTGCATTAATTCTGCAGTGTAGATGCAGCCTAGGTCTCCTTGTTCCTAATCCCAGAGAACTGCCTCTCTTACTGGATGTGATTCCTTCATTATAGGAGGCTTCTCTGCCCTTTCGCTGCCATAATTTTTATGGAGACTCTTTCATTATCATCAGCCCCATCAGTCTTCTTGCCTGTTGCTGTCATGTTCTGTCTATGTTAAATACAGTCAAGGCCAAAACAGGAGGACACATCTGGCATATAAGGCCTATAATGAATTGTAAATTAGCTCTTTGCATTAATAGATTGTGTGCAGTGGTGGGAGGGGGAGAGGAATGTCAGTATTATATAATAAGACAATAACACATTAGTCAAGAACTGGAGGATTGTGTCAGAGAGAGCTATGCTGAACCTGCAGTTGAGCTTCAACAGAATTTTTTTCCCAGAGACTGGCTATACAGCATTTACCATTAAGTGACAAAGTGACATGATAATTGCAAATGAAAGAGCTATTTTAAAATTGTTTATCTCTGAATAACAGAGCTGGCTAAATCCTGCAGGGAATCTCGTAGCTGTATAACATAATGTATATTCAATACCTAAAAAGTTGCCTCTTTCCCAGAGCTTTGAAATTGCTTATTTTCTTGGATTATACATCCCAGAATCCCCTAGCCAACATAACTATTGCCCATGCTAGTGGAGGACCTCTGGAAGTTCTAGTTCCAGTTTTTAAAGAACTTTTCTAATTTCTGTTTCTTGTCTTATGCCTAAATGTTAATAAAAGCTCTACATGGATCATGGCCCTCTTCCCAGGCAGGTTCCTCCTAAATGTCCTAGGTCTGATTTTACCTGTGTGGTTTTATTTTATTATATGATCATTGAAGTGTGCCTGGCATTGCCCTAGTCTGTAGCTAATGCCCTTTCAAGGGGTCCCTGATCCTCCTGTTTTCTAGCTCCCTCCTTTTTGAAATCTAAGAAACTTTCTAGCCCTGTTTCTTGGCTCTCCCATCCCCAGTTTTGGGATTATTAGCACCAGTGCCTTGGAAAGCTCTTTTTTGTTTTCTACCTTTAAAAAAGCAACACATTAAATCCTGATGAGTTATGGCAGGCCTTCTTCTAGGATGTCCCCTTTTGAAATTTTGGCACCATGACTTGGACAAAAATAAAAAACACATTGTCCAGTTTTGAGACACCTCGCATGATGTCCCAGTTAATTATAGCTGTTAATACATTTATACATCATCTTCTATTATTGTATTATTTAGTTACATTATACCCCTTTCTTTCCTCAGTGAGCTCAAGGTAGCATACAGGGTTCTTCTCCCTCCCTCCCTCACTTTATCCTCCCCCAAACAACCCTGTGAAGTAGGATATGTAAAGAAGGAATAAGTGCCCAAGTTCACTTAATGAGTTTCAAAGCTTGGTGAAAATTTGAACCTGGGTCTCCCATGTTCCATGTCCACTACTCAGCACTAGGGATAGAAAGACTGGTTCAAAAATATTCAGACAATTTTTTAAAAAACCAACACATTTTTCAAGTGTTGAGAAACCTTGTCAAGAAGAATCCTGGACTGATGAAAATCTTCATAGTTTAGGATTTATTCTGTGCAAAATTTGCACATGGCTGTTTTGTGCAGAAAATACAAAGGATATACAAAACAGTGTAAGACTTAATGTTTACCCAGAGTCAGCATCTCAACATCAAGATACAACAACCTAAAGCAACATTTCTTTCTTTTTTAAAGAGAGAGCAAGAGAGAGATTATGGACATGTAATTCTGTTGCTTTGAATTAGAGTTTGTTAATTTTGAGTTTTCATGGTAGAAATTAATGTGTTGGTTCTGTAGCAAAATGTTGCAGTGTTTTCTTTTATACCTCCAAGCTGACTGCCCTATTCTTTCCACCCCTTTTCTTTTCCAGCTGTTATTCTATAATCAATTGCTACTGAATATGCTCGTTTCTTATCAGTCTGTTTTGGAGTGATTGGGGACAAATCTTTAAAACAAATTTGTACTTGTGTGTGTGTATATGTGTGTTTTGCAAACCTTGGCAGTTCCCCACACATATGTACCCAAACATGTTGATACTTTTCTCTTGCTTCCCAATGTCTCTTTTTGGCTACAGTTCTGGTGGGAGTCCCTCCCCCCACCCCCCCACCCCCACCCCCCCGGTTTGCTGTTAGGAGGAATGATGGCCTCCCATTTTCACAAGCCTGGCTGTGTTTAAAAGGAGGTGAGCCAACCAGCAGGTGCACTTTACAAGAACAGTGAAATATTCCCACAATTTGAGTAGGTCAGTTGGACACTGAGGTTGATGGATGGCTCTTAATGCTGAGAGTCTAGAGATATCACTAATTTTACCAAGAAAAAAAATTAATCCTCCTTTCACATGACATAAGTAACCACATACATTGTATATTTTTTAAAAAAAATCACTTCTGGCTTAAGGAACAATAGATCTTTTTCTCAGCTTTACAGATGATAGACTGGCTTTCACAAATGTCAAGTACAAAAAGCTTTCATTTTAGTTAAATGGAGTGGGTGAGTGCCACATGATTTTGAAACCGAAATATTGGATGTCAGATTTTTTTTTTCTTTGCTAGATCAGTTCCCACAGTGTAAAAGCAATGTGTCTTTAGGGGGAAAGCTAGCTGTAAGAAGAATTATTACAGTAATTACTTCTTCTATAATACCAGAAAATCTTGCCTTCAGTGCCAACAGTGTGCATGCACTCTCTCATGTTCTGGCAGAGTTGCAGTTGTTACCTTTCAGATATTTTGGCAACAGAGTCATCATAAATTAATGCTCCTAGAACTGAAGGCCCTGAAATAGAGGAAAATAGCACACATTCTGGACCTTTGTATTTTAATGCAGTTGCCTTTTGTATCTCTTCCAAAGATATTTATTTATTTATCTTTTATCAGACTACATTCAAGTCAGAACAATTGTTGCAGCTGAGGTATCCTGTTTTGTGATTCTGCCTGGGGTGGCCTTGAATTTTCCTCTTGTAATAACCAGCTTTCATTCAAATGAACTTTTGCACACTTTAATTGTACTGATGCTAATTCAGAGTGTGTAAAGCCAATCTGGCCACCTGAACTAAGATTTTGTTTTGGGGTGCTGCATGGGTGTCCTTTTTCTCTTAACTTGCATCCAGAGCTAAACCAAGGCCAGCAATCTCTTGGGCATCCAGAGCTTGTAAAAACATACTTCTTGGACTATACCTCCCAGAATCCCCCAGCCAGCATGATTATGATAGTCTAGATAAGTAACCTTTATCCCTACACAAATTCTCCCTTTTCCTTTCTCCAGATCTTTGGAAAAAGTCCAGGTAGTGGGCCAATTTTATTCATTATAAATTTGTTCTTTTATCCTTCTCATGCACCTTATCTATGACAAAACAGAATTACTATAAATCACTGATCAGCACCAACAAGAGGTGCCCGCAGCGTTTGTTCTCCTGCTTCAATACACTGCTAAAACCTTCCTCTCCCCCTGTCTTCTCATCATTTTCCCCAACAGACTTTGCCAACTACTTCCTCACAAAAGTTACTACTATTCGATCCAAAATTGTTCCTCCTGATTTGCCCCCTACCACCAATCTCCTGGTACCTTCTACTAATAAACTCTCTGTGTTTCCACCTGTTTCTGGATGAACTCTCTACGCTGCTAAATTCTTCCAAACATACAACTTGTTCTCTTGATCCTATCCCCTCCCATCTTCTAATCTCTATAACCCCTTCCTTTCTGCCCTCGCTCATCTATGTCTTTACTCTCTCTCTTCGGGTTCCTTCCTTTCAGACTTCAAACATGCTCTCGTTTCCCCAATTCTGAAGAAACCCTCTCTCGACCCCTCTTCTTTGTCTAGCTATCATCCGACCTACCTTTTTCCTTTTCTCTCTAAGGTTCTGGAATGGGTAGTTTATTTTTGCTGTCTTGAGTTTCTCGAAGCCAATTCCATCCTGCACCCGTTTCAGTCTGGTTTCTGCCCACGGCACTCTACAGAGACGGTCCTCACCAAATTCTCAAATGATCTCTTACAGGCCAAGGCAAATGGCCTCTACTCTATTCTCACTCTTCTAGATTTGTCTGTGGCCTTCGACACCATGGACCACTGTCTCTTGTTTGACTTACTTTCTGACCTTGGGTTCTCCGACTCTGTTCTTAACTGGTTTAAATCTTACTTATCAGACAGATCTTTTGCAGTGGTCACAGTTGGTCAGTCTTCCTCCTCTGTTCCCTTATCGGTTGGAGTTCCTCAGGGCTCTGTCCTGGGCCCCCTTCTGTTCTCTCTATACATACTGTCCCTTGGTAAACTCACCAGTTCTTTTGGTTTCTCCTATCATCTGTATGCTGATGACACTCAGCTGTATCTTTCCACCCCTTACCTTTCACCGGGGCTTGGAACAGCAAGTTTCATCTTGTCTGGCTGCCATCTCTCAGTGGATTCGGCATCGGCGTTTGAAGCTCAACATGTCTAAGACAGAGGTTCTCATCATCCCACCTAAGCCCACTCTTCAATACTTTTTTCTGTTTCTGTTGATGGGACTTCTATTGAACCAGTTCAGCAAGCCCACAATCTTGGTTTCATTTTTGATTCCTCTCTGTTGTTTATTCCCCAGATTCAGGCCACCGCCAAGACCTGTAGATTCTCTCTTTACAACATTGTTAAAATCTGTCCATTCCTCTCAGCTTCCGCTGCCAAGACCCTGGTCCATGCCCCAGTGGTCTCGCGACTAGATTACTGTAACCTTCTTCTGACAGGGCTTCCTCTCTCTCACCTCCATCCTTTAATCTCTATCCAGAACTCAGCCGCACTCATTATCACATCCGCTCACCGCTTTGACCATGTTTCTCCTCTTTTATCCTCCCTTCATTGGCTCCCCTTCCCCTTCCGCATCCAGTACAAGCTTTTGTTGTTGACTTTCAAAGCCCTCCATGGACTGGCCCCTCCTTACTTGTCTGAACTTGTTTCTCCTCACACTCCTTCTCGTACCCTCCGCTCTGGTAGTCAAAGTCTCCTGTCCCAGCCTAGGATTCCCACTGCCCTGTCCTGGATTCATTCCTTCTCACTTGCTGCCCCTCATTTCTGGAACCTTCTTCCCCCACATATACGCCTTTGTCTCTTTTAGATTGTAAGCCTCAGGGCAGAGAACTGTCTAATTATAAGATTGTATGTACAGCACTGTGTAAATTTACAGTGCTATATAAATAAAGGTTAATGACGACGATGATGATTAGCTGGTCAAGAATTGTTGCATAAAACACCTTGGATCCTAGCTAGGTAAAAGTTATACTTCATGTTGATAATGATATATTTACCCTATTGAAGCCTCAGGACAGATAAGATCAAGGCATCCATTAAATATTCTCTACATTCCCACATCACATTAACTTCTTAATCCACATAGTGACTCCAGGAACACTGTCCACAGCCATGGAAAGCCAGCATGGACAAAGTGTTGTGAACACGCTTCTGATGTCAGAGGCATTCCAATGCCCCTGATATCCCCCAGCTTCCTGTCCTCCATGCACTACAACTTACTGTTTTAAAACATAACTAACCTGAATCAGTGTTGCATGTCTCAACTTCAAGCTATGTGTAGCTTTCCTCATTGATTGGTCATATAATGTGCCCTTACTGTTTCTCTCACTTTTAAAGAGTTCTAGCATTGGGAGTATCAAGATCCTGATATGTTTGAAAATTAGTACACTCCACATTATCCAGACAACTGAGATGATAGTTGTCCAGATGTAGCACCTGTTGCAATAGCCTATAGCAGTCTAAGGGTGCATCTACATTGTGCAAATAATGCAGTTTGACACCAATTTAAGTGCTGTGGCTCCATCCTATGGAATCCTGGGCTTTGTAGTTTTCCAATGGCTTTATCCTTCTCTGCCAAAGAGTGCTTGTGCCTCACAACACTCTAAATCCCAGGATTCTGTAGGATGGAGCCATGGCACTTTAACTGGTGTCAAACTGCATTATTTACACAGTATAATGCTGTGCATGCTAAGTTTCTAAACACACAGCAGAAATCATCCAGTTTGAGACCACTGTAGCTGCCCTGGCTCAGTGCTAGGGTATTCTGAAAACTGTAATTTTGTGAGACATTTTGTTACCTCTGTCAGAGAGATCTAGTGCCACAATAAACTATAATTTCCAGGATTCCCTAGCACTGTTCCAGGGCAGTTAAAGCAGTCTTAAACTGGATTATTTCTGCAGTGTATTTTGGACTATAATCCATCAATGTCATTTGGACTGGTTGATGGGCTACAACAGGACCCAAAATATTGTTCTTCCTCACCAGTGGATCTGTTTGGGTGAACTGCACAATTTGACAATGATTGTGAAAGATAAACATTTTTCCTGATGCAAAATGATACTTTGCTCTTATGCTGAAGGAGTACCATCTTTTGAGTTAGTTGAGATAAAGGCTTGAAGAGAAGTTTGACCTCCCTATTGAAAAGGGATTAGAACCTCACAAGTGAATTCAAAGCCAGCCTCCATCATGGGGTTCCGCGATTCTGAATCATTCCATCGTCACAGTAGACAGAAAAGCAGAATCACCAGCAATGTTTTCAGTTCAGCTCAAGATCATCAGATTAGCTGAGTAGGTTGCAACTGCAGTTGGCTGCCAATGATTGGACAGACTGGAGTGAAGCATGGTGTAATCAGATGTTAGAAGCATTTCAATTTCACCTTCGTACAAAATCATTTGAATCTTAAAAGATCCTGTCATTTTAACCAAAAATTCAAAATAACATGCCAGAAGTCTCTTTGTTAACCTTAATTATTTTAGCGATGGGAATGAGAATGTTATATCTTAAGAGCAATGCAGCAAGTAACAAAATTACCTTACTTGTGTTACAAGTAATAATTTAAAGTTGTTTTCAAATGTTACTTTTAGGGTCATTTTGACAAGAGGTTTTCAAGTTTTATGCCATTCTGTTATCAATTTAACTGCTGTCAAATCAATTTCAACTTATGGCAACCCTATGAATGATAGACCTCCAGGTCACCCTGTTATCAACAGCCCTATTCAGGGCCTGTAGCCTTCCTTCATTGAGTCTATCCACCTAGAATGTGTTCTCCCTCTTTTCCTATTGCCTTCTACTACTTTGCTAACTGTCACTGGCTTTTCTAGTGAGTCATGTCTTTACGTGGTATGGCCAAAGTACAACTGTTTCAGTTTAGTCATCTTGGCTTCTAGGGAGAGTTCATGCTTAATTTGATCTGAATTGATCTGTTATCAATATTATGGGTTTTCTATGCAAAAAGGTAATAGGAAATATTAGAAAAGCAACAGGCAGGACAACAACCAATTGATAACAAGGTATCCCTTTTTCACACCATTATAATGAGTAATGGAACAACTTAGTTTTGAAAAATAACTTTCCAAGCTCTGATTTTATGTTGTTCTTGTGTTCACCAGGGTCTCTAACTTTTCCAGGCCAAGGCAAAGTAGAATCATAGAATCATAGTGTTGGAAGAGACCACAAGGGCCATCCTATCCAATTCCCTGCCATGCAATCAAAGCACCCCCAACAGATAGCCATCCAGCCTCTGTTTAAAAACTGCCAAAGAAGGAGAGACTACCAGACTCTAAGGGGGTGTGACCTACTGTTGAACTGCTCTTATTGTCAGGAGATTCTTCCTAATGTTCAAGTGGAACCTCTTTTCCTATTGTTTGATTCCATTGTTTTGGGTCCTATTCTCTGGAGCAGCAGAAAACAAGCTTACTCTGGTCTCAATATGACACTCCTTCAAATATTTAAATAGGGCTATCATATCACCTCTTAACCTTCTCTTCTCCATGTTAAACATACTCAGCTTCCTAAGTCACTCCTCATAGGGCATGTAACCAAAACCATTCTGTGTGCAGCAAAAGCAGTGTTACCCAAACTGCTGGGGTCCAGGGAGGACACCTGCAACTGCTATGCTTTTAGGGGAATTTGGTATCTACCCTGTTTCCCCGAAAATAAGACATCCCCTGAAAATAAGACCTAGCACATGTTTGGGAGTATTAATTAATATAAGACACTGTCTTATTTACAGGGAAACACGGTAGCTGAACGGAGAAAAATATAGTTTGGTTGGGGCAACAGCAGCCTTGGGATACATCCCAGCTATACCAGGTCCAAAATCACACAGAACTCCAGAGGTGTTTCAATAGGTTCTTATATTTTATTAAGGAGAATGAGTGAAATGTAGACACACACACATTCACATACAGTGCACACATACAAGAGCTAGGAAATAAAGATGGGAGTGGTGAATAGTAGAGAGGCTTTGTTAATGGTAATACCTGACGTGGATCTTGGTCCCAATCGATGAAGGTCCAGAACAGTAGGAAATTGATAGCCACTGTGGAACTGGGAATTAGCAGGCGTATTGAGGGGCTTAGACAACAGAGTTAAGATCCAGGAATGGTTGGTTTGCTACCTGTATATATACCTTGAAAATAGCTTGAGGTGGGAGGGGGGGAAGAAACCCAAAGTAGAATGGATTAAATTGCTTTAGATGATTTCCCAGAACAAGAAAGAATGGTCTGAAACTGGATTTAATGCAATGGGTTATTCATTTTGGTGAAAGACTGTAAATAAAATTCAATTCAATTCAATTCAATGGGTTATTGGTGAAGATACCTCAGAGAAAAGGGATTAGCGTGCTGGCTCTCCAGCTCTTTGTCATACCATGTGCTTCCAGTCCTATACCTTAGCAAGTTTACTAAGGAGTTTATCACACAATGGGAATTGGAAGTATAATCCAATGGCAACCTGAACGCAATCATGGGGTTTCGTGTTATTGCCTGAAAGCCAATCACACACATTTTCGGGCAATGGGAAGTCCTTCCGAATGCAATTGTGGGGTTTCACGTTAGTGCGTGAGAAACTATCACACACAATTTCGGGCACTGGGAGGCAATTTCGGGCAGTTCCGAAAGTGATGCGGCATCAATATGCAATCACATAAATTCGTTGAACTAGCGAATTCACTTAATTCCGAACAGGCCCCACTTTGATTTCTTTTGAAATTGAGAGAAATTCCTTTCGTGTGATAACGTCCTAAGAGGTAGCCTTGCAAATCCACTAAGAGTTTTGGCTTCCACAGTGAGGTCAAATCCAGGTCACCCATGCTAACTTTATTAATTTTATATCAAAGGGGGGGGGGTGAACAGGGCCTAAATTTTCGGGGTAACGGCAGGAAAATAAAATGTAGTGCCTCCTTGTCAAAACAAGAGCCCCCACAATGGCTTATTATGCATTAGTCTTGCAGGAGAAACTGGGAATTGATAGGAAGACAAGTTAATACCTGCTTCTCAAATACTTATATGTCATCCTCCTGATAGATCATGCTTGCAGTTCATCTTTTGTCTTGGTAATTTAGCTGCCAAGAGCTGCAACACGTGTGTGGAATGCAGGTTATTAACTCAGACTTGGGAGTTGTTTGTAATGTGAAGAGATCTATCCGGCATGATAACAAAATAGTTAGAGCCTACACACATGCACACATGCATGCATACACATGGACCCATGTGCTACCTGTTTGAGAGTTCAAGAGTATCCACTCAGGCTGCAGCCCTGTACTTACGTACTTGGTAGTAAGTTTCTCTGAATTCAGTAGGACTTACCTCTGAATATAGGATAGTGATTATATGATATAGGGTGCATCTGCACTGATTAAAAAGACCAGAAAGTATCAGATTTTGTTCCTATTCTTTCTGATTCTATTTTGAAGAACCATTCATGTTTTGTTTTTCCCGGAATATTTTGTGTCAGCTGTTAGTATGTTGAGAGCCAGCACAGTGTTGTGGTTCAAGCAGTAAACTATGATTCTGGAGATCAGGGTTCAGTTCCCCACAGTGATGGAAACCCAGTGGGTGACCTTGAGCAAGTCACACACTCTCATCCCCAGAAAGCCCAATGATAGGCCCACCTTAGGGTTGCCATAAGTCAGAAACAACTTGAAGGCACACAGCAATGAACAACAACAACTTGATTTGATTGGAGATTTTTTAAATACCAGCTCCTCAGGTTAGTTTATTTTAATCCAGTATAAAACTGGACAGAACAGGAACAAAATCTGGGACAAATCAGTCTGGATGAGCGCTTAGTCACTATGAGCAGGGGGCACACTTGGTTGTGTGTAGCTCCCACCATTTAATGAGAACAAACAAATTAATTAAGCATGCTCTGACACCACCCTGAAGCCAGCATCACACCGCCTGTCCAACCACACGTGCACTGGCTTTGCGGCAGTCCGGCAGCATGGCAGTTAAATGCTGCACACTGCAGGAGCAAAGCACCCGTGGCGGTGGAAAAGCCAACTTTTTGCCGGCTCAAAAAGGAGCAGCATTTTGCTGCTGCTTTTGGGGCTGGCAAAAAGCTGGATTGGGGCCACAGGATGCAGTTGCCACAGGCCTGATCTGGCTTTCTCAGGAGTGGCCCACTCCTCCAGGGGTGTCTGTTTTGGCCCTAATTATGAATGAAGGACGACAGCATGTGGATCTGCTGTAAAATTCAGTGCACAAGGCAGGGCAATGTTATCATTAAAAAGCTTATCTGGAATCCCTCATGGTGAACAGAGATTCTCTGCCTTGTGTGGCCAAGTCTCCATCTTCCGGTAGGCCAGAGAGAGCAACCTGCCATGTTACTAAATCTTTTCCCATGAATTTCAGTGGCCTGCTTCAGGCTAGCGTCTCATCTGACTGTTGAAATCTTCTTTTCTAATGAAAGCATTTCATGTCCCAACAGGTATTTAGGATTTCATCAGACTGATGCTCTCAAGTGAATGCCAGCACCTGCCTGGATTAATTTCTTTTCTTTGTGTTTTCTATATTGAGGACAAAACAAAAAGTATATTAATGCTCACTTTTTTTTTAATTATGTGGCTTGTAGCTGACCTGTTCCTGAATCTGAAGCAGAAAGGATGAGTGTAATAGAAGAGCTGCAGTTAGTTGCAAAAGCATTTGCTTTGTACGCAGGTTCAGTGCTAGTACCTCTAGTGGAAATATATTAACAGCACTGGAAAAGATCTCTGTTTGATATCTTGCAGATCAGTGCAGGCAACAGTGTGCTTCAATGACTAAATGTCTGATGGATTAGGAAGTGCTTTACATTATTCAAAAAGCAAATATAATATCTATGACAGTTTCAGATTAAAATCTAACATGACAGGTAAGAACATTGCAAACACTGATTCCCATCCCCACCCATAAAACCTGACCATGATAGAAGAAAATTTACACCAGTTTTAAGTTCTGCTTCAGTCACTGAGAAGAGAGAATTCCACAGTGTCAGCTCCCAAAGATGCCTCCTTTGGCTTTTGGACACAATGCACAGAATTCAGTATTCATTCCATTTGCAATATTTGTCATTTTACAAGAAGCAGACAGTGTGGTATAGTGGTTTGAGCATTGGACTATGACTCTCATAATCAGAGTTTGATTCCCTGGCAAAAACAAGAATTAGTCTCCAGCAAGTTCCCAGTTTTCATTGGTCCCAAATTCCCATAAACATGTAAGGTTTGGTGTCTTTTGAGATATTCCAGTAAGAGGTGAAAGAAAAGTACCCCTTGTATTTTTGGGAGAGCATAGAAAGTCTCCTTAAGGTCTTTGTATTCTGAGTTCAGTAGCATAAGCTCCTGTGTCCACTATCCCTATTGCTATCATGCTGCAATCTCTATTCATACCCACTTCTGTTGGTTTTTCAAGAACCATATAGTATCTTTTTTTACTTAATATTCTTCAAAGTAAATTTTCCTCCCTCACATGTGCGGGATGTGTGGGCCAGTTTCACCATCCTGGGCTGTTTTAAGGAAAGGAGAGGATGTTTCTACATTTTTCAAATTCTGCATGGAAGTAAAAACTTTGGAAGTGGTGCTTTATTACCTATGCTATGTTGGTTACACTGTTGGTTTTTACCAAATAGGCAGGCTTTTAAGACATGTATATTTGAAAGCTTTTAAAAATGTTTACGCCAATGTGGTGTAGAGATTTGAGCATTGAGCCATGACTCTGTTAAAGAGTATTGACCAGGCATCAAGAAAGGATTATCATAAACACTAGGGAGGAGTAAGGAACCTTCAACCTCCTCTGAATTTTAGAGGGCTTAGAAGCTGATGGAAGTGAGACAGTGTGGTGTAATGGTTTGAGTACTGGACAAGGACTCTAGGAGATTAGGGTTTGAATAATTGCTTGCTCATGGAAATCCACTAGACATCTTTGGGAAAGTAACATTCACTCAGAGGAAGGCAGAGGCAAACCTACTCTGAACAAATCTTGCCCCCCCCCCCCCAAAAAAAACCCACATACACCTGTGATAGGTTTATTTTGGGTCACTGTATGTCAGAAGTGACTTGAAGGCACACAACCACAAAGATGTTTACAGAGCTTAATGGGTTCCACCCATGAAGGACACCTCTATTTAATTTAATTAGTGTATTTATTTAACATCAGTATCACTGTTTCTGGATTTGCCTGACTGTGTTTTTCTGAAAGACCAACATCCAGCACACTGTGTGCCTGGCAGGGTCATGGCTAAGTGGTACATTTTCACTCTATGACCTTCAGGACTGCACTTTCTCCAGCAAGAAAGACTGCCTTCAAGGACCTTAGCAAGCAGTTTTTCCTTTCAATTAGCCACATTTTAAGCACCATTCTTTCCCTCTGCTTGTTCCTTTTTGCTTACTTTCATTGCATTTGTACTTTTCCATTAGCATTTCCCAGTCCAGCTGTGTGCAGACAGTGCAGTTCTATTTTTACTGTTGATTTAATGTTGATTTCAGCTGATCCTAATTAGAAATCCCAGTGAATCATGATTACAGTCTTGCTAGCAGCATGGTCAAATAGAAAAGAACAGTGGAAGTGAGCATTTCTGCAATTTATTTTGGGAAGGAAGTTTATTTTAGCAGCGGCGTTGTAACCCTAAATTCTATCTGGCATAGCAAACAGTAGTTAGAGAGAAATAAAATAAGGGGTGTTTTCAGGAATGATGCTAACATGCCTTTAGTCTTGAGCTTGGACAATATACTTTTTGAGATGTCAACTCCCAGAAGCCCTCCCAGAAGCCCACTGGAAATTACAATCCAAAACAGCAGCTTTTCCAAGTTCTCGCTTATAGCACATTTTCTCTACTGGCTATAGCAGTGTTATACTACCATACTACCACAATGAAATCCTGCAATTTCTAGTCCACTCCCATGAACTATAACCCTGCATCCTTCTAGCAGAGAATTCAAAGTATCTTTGCAAAACAAAAATCCCAAGATTCCATAGGACAGAGCCAGTTGATGTTGGATTAAATGGACACACTCTTAGATGGGTATGCATGGGCTTGAGAACATAATTCATACAGACATGAAAATCCAAAGGACAGATTTTCAAATCAAATCAGTAGAGGCTTCAGTGGAGCAGTGATTCCACTCAGGGGTTTAGTCTGATATTTAAAGAAGTTATCCAGATTACTGAAATTATTTAGGTAGTTCCTTTCAGTTTTGTACTCTGTAGTGGTTTGAGCATTGGAATGTGACTCTGGAGGCCAGGGTTTGACCTTGGGCAAGACACACTCCCTCAGCCTCTGAACAAATCTTACCAAAAAAAAAAAAAAAACCATGATAGGTTTGCCTTAAAGTCACTGTAAATCAGAAACAATTTGAATGCACACGAATACAGCACTGAAAATGAACTTGATGCACCACTGACATTAGAGCTGTCACACTTGTCCTGAATCAAATATCAGTTTTTTCTAATACGGCATCCTCTGAATATGTCAGACTGCAACTCCCATAATCCCTGTTCTTCCAATGGAGGGTTTCTTTTTTTCTTTTAAGAAAATAATATGGAAGTGTAAAATCCAATCTAAACCTCATTTGTAAAAACCAACTCTGACTCTTAATTCTGTACTCCTCCCTCTCTTTTTTCCTTACCAAGGATCCAATCTTAACATCTGTACGACTTAATGAGGTTGGCACAAAGCCAAGAAGTCACTGGGTTGTTGAATATTTGTCTGTCAACCAGCTGCTAATAGCACAAAGCCTTTGGAAGGAAGGTAGATGGAAATGCTGCAGAAAACTAAAGCTGTAAAAAGGAGTAGACTCCCTCCACAAGGACATCTCCTTCTCTTAATTCACAATGTTAATAACTGTGTGTGTTGTTCAGTACTTCCTACAGCTTTGTTCCAGATCCTCTGGGCAGGAAGAGTTTTCTGCTGGCCTACTTATTGGGAAATTGTCTCCTGACATGTAACAGGCAGCAATAAATGTGAGGAATTCTATTTGGGTATGCAAGCCCTCAGAAGCTGAATCAAGGAGGCATCATTGGGTTATCCTCACATGGAGAAAAAATGTTGTCTTTTATATGTTCATCTTTGTTACCATTTGAGACCCAACCTTGAGTCAAAGAACTCTGTTCTGTTTGAATCCAATGAGTTGGGTGGTTTAATTTACCACAGGTCAAATATTGGCATGGAGATACAGAAGATACATTGTAACTGGAAATTTTCACATAAATCAATGAGTGTTAATTGCCTGCATGATGTCCCATGTGTTCATAGCATTAACCCAGTTAGAAAAATTGCTTTTATGGACATGCTCTAGATTACTTAAATTCCCCAAAAGGGGGGAGGGATAGCTTCAAATAATAATTTTCTCAAGGAATTGTATTTGACAAAAATCTCATTAGTTTGTTTAAAATGTGAGATCATACTCCTTTTACTGGAAGGGCTCTATGCCATATTTTTTTAATTGTGAAATCAGATTATATGAAGAATTACTGGTTATTTTCGCTGAGATCTACCTCTGATTTTCTGTTATTAAATTTGAATGAGATTGTACAGCACAGCCAGACTCCTGTAGCATAATCAGTAGGATTTTAAGACCTTGCTGTATGCTATGTCACTTCCTAACACTGAACACTTCATGTACAGCCTGAAAAAAGTAAACTCCCTAAAGCACCATAGAGTGGTTTGTAGGCTGCTATGAAAGCACTTCTGAAGAGTGGGATATAAATACAATAAAAATGAATGAATGAATGAATGAATGAATGAAGTGGCAGCTGGTGGCTTCTATGCCAGTGGCAAATTCATTTTGATTTTAGACTGAATTTTAAAGGAGCTGCCAAAGCTGTTGAACCTATCTTAGGGAGAGATCTCTTAAAGTCCATGGGCCCCCATCCTCAGTCTTTCTTAAAAGCCCTCAGCTGGAATGGCTGAAGGAGGTCTGCTCATCTTCCAGCTTCCATAAGGAAGGTTATGTTTCCATCCTTCTCCCACCAGGCTGGGGTAGTATTTAGGCAGGTTTCCAGTAAGACTATGTAATCTTACTGAATACAGCTCAGTTACATATCCATAACTCTAGATTATGAATCTGTAACCATAATACTGGATCCCAGCCATTATTTTATCATCTTCAGGTAGATACAACTTTTGCAGAGTTGGTAGGTTTCTCCACAGCATCATACTGGTTGCATCTGGACAGAATGGAGTTTATCATACGACGGAATTTGTGGGTATAATGGAGGCAATCCGAATGCAATCATGGGGTTTCACGATATAATATAATAATATTTATTTCTTACCCGCCCCTCTGAGCGAGCAATCAGGGCAGGGTACAACATATTAAAAACATATACAGTTAAAATCCTCCAAACATACCCACCTCCCTCCCCTTAAAACAGTACCAAACTAATCATAATTAAAAGAATCAAGATTTAAAATAAATTCATTCAAAGTCCCCTGTAGGCAGCCGGATGGGGGCGGGGAGGGTCATCAGGCGATGGGAAATTAATTACTATCCAGAAAGGCCTGCCGGAAGAGATGCGTCATGGTCGCTTTTTAAAAGTTTTCCAAGGTTGTAATAAGACGCATCTCATCCGGTTATTGCGAATGAGTGTATCTCACGCAATTTTGAGCAATGGGAAGTCATTCCGAACGCAATCATGGGGTTTCACGTAATTGCGTATTAGAGTATCTCATGCAATTTCGGGCAATGGGGGGTCATTTTTGGGAAATGGGAAGTCATTCTGAATGCATTCCAAATGCAATCAGATTTCACGTAAATTCGCTAAACTAGCAAATTCACGTAATTGCGAATTGGCTCCATTCGCGATTGAGAGACATTCCTCCCATGTGATAAAGTCAAATGAGAATGAGCTGGATGATCCCCCATGCTTTTTCAGGTTGGGGAAGGTTGCGCTAAACTTAGTGTTATCCCCAAATGTGCATTTAGTGTCTCAGAGAAAAGGATGAACTTTGAACATACTACAGCAGCACCACCATGTATTATTTAATTTCTTCTGGGGTGGGGGTGTATTCTAATTATATTTTCTCCCAGAAGCTATAGATAGAATACATGGTGCAGCCTAAGAAGTGTTTCAGTGTCACAACATCCCTGCGAGGTGGACTAAGCAGACCCCAAATGACTGGGTCAAGATCGTATGCATCATATACAGAAATTTTGATAGCAATATATAGAAAGATGGTGTTTTAAATATTGAGTAAAGGCCATTTGTCAATGTGGGTTGATTGCACTATGCCTTGGTTTACACAGAAGTCCTCCAGGCTTCTGAAACGTTGTTTTAAGAAAGACAGATATTGTTTACTGCTTTTACTAGTTAAAAGGGGTGCTGACACTCTTGTAAAGAGGCCATTTGCAGTTATGATGTATACTGAAAGCCAGAAGAAGAAGAAGTGAAAAGGGTCAATGTGACAAAAGTTTATGCTGCTTCCTAGCAATACAGAACTAATTAATACTGATAATCAGCACAGGGGAAGTTGTAAATAATTCCATCACAAGAGACGTGCAAGAGTTTACTGATAAATATTGGGTGTCAAAGCTACACAGGACACTTTAAACCAAGAGTCATTGCCAGGGGCAGTCATCAACCCTGTTCATGACATAAATAAAGTCATCGGGCTTCCATCTTTTTTTCCTTTATATTGTTTAAAAAGTGGGCCAAAGTTAAAATGGAAAACTATAATTGTTTAGAAAATCTGGCAGACCTGTGAGCTAGATTCCTTCACTCTCTGAAATAAGGAACATCTACATTTATTTAACCTTGTAGTCAATGTTGACCTTGGTTACTAAAAATTCAAGAGACATCCAAGCTTCTTGCTCCTGAAATATGCCAACTGTTGCAGCTGATCTGAATAGAAGCCCCAAATTCTAAGACTGGGATAGGCTGCTCTGATTATTGAGGAGGCCTAGATTGGCCCTTAATCTATCCAAAACCCAGGCCAAGTTTCATGAGAAGTTTAATTGCTGCAGCGATACAGATAGGAGTGCTTTATAGCAGGATGTTGTGTAAGCCTGACATTGGAAAGTGATGGGTGTATCTACCAGTGCTTGCAATAGAGTGCAAGGCATATGTTATGCCAGGTCTGAGAGCCAGTGTGGCATAATGGTTTGAGTGTGGAACTATGGTTCTGGATACCAGAGTTCAGTTCCCAGCTCAGTGATGAAACCCACTGGGTGACCTTGGGCAAGTCACATGCTCCCAATCTCAGGAGAAGGCAATGGCAAAACTTGCCAAGAAAACACGCACGATAGGTTCACCTTAGGGTCTCCATAAATCAGAAACAACATCAAGGCATACAAGGACAGCAGCACTCAAAGTGAACTTGATGCACCACTGACACTAGAGCATGTAACAACAATGCCAGGTCTAAGATCGATCTAGTCCTGTGTTGTCTACACTGATTGGCAGCTACTGACTATAGTGAATTTCAAGTAGAGATCTTTCCCATCCTATCTCATCCCTTATTTTTCTAACTGAAAATGCCAGAGATTAAGTCAGGGACTTTCTCTGCTGAGCCATGGGCCTTGTTTTATATCCAGGCCCACTTTGAAGTTTCAGTCTTAAACACACTTATTGAGCATGCCTCTGAGCCCATCTGGTTTTGAGTGCAGCCACATTGCAGAATTAAATCAGTTCAACGCCACTTTAACGGCTGTGACAAATAACCCTTAATAGATGTGGTGGTGATGAGATAGAGTTGCTAATATTTGGAGTGTTCTGCACAAAAAATTCAGAATGGTAAGATTCCAGTAAGCACTCATGAATTTCACAAGAGTGCCTATAAAATGTATAAACCCTGTGTTTCCCACTCCAACATAAACATAGAGGATTCATTTTATTTAGCAAAATGTAAGTACTATCATCTGTTTTAAGCAAATGTTTGCCTTCCCCATCCCCCAAGATGGTGTTCATGAAGCAAGATATCAGAGTTCAAGGGAGAAGGGTTTTTTTTTGTGTGTGTGTGTTTTGTGTGTGTGTGTGTGTGTGTTTGTTTTTGTTTTGCATTTGCATTTGCAATCATCATTATCATGTTGTGTTTTTGGCATTGCTTGTTTGTTAGCATTATTGTTTGTCAAAATGGAACAAACTCATCAGCCCTGAGAACTCACCATTGCAATCTTATTCCAGTCTGCTCAGAATGGAGCATGCCCATAAGTAGGGTTAACCCAGTAGGGCTTCTTCTAAAGGAAAGCAACTGCTTTCAGCACAAGCGTCAAATTCAAGGTGCATCTACACTGTAGAAATAATACAATTTGATGCCACTTTAAGTACTTGGATTTCTAGCTTTACAAGGTCTTTAGCCTCTTCTGCTCAAGAGTCCTGGTTCCTCACCAATCTATAAATCCCAAGATTCAGTAGGATGGAGCCATGGCAATTAAAGTGTTGTCAAACTGCATTATTTGTACAGTGCAAATGCCCCCTTAACTAATCCGAAGGAGAAGGAAGACAATAAAGTGGGATCTAAAACAGCAGCATATTTTAGTTTAAAATTCTTACTGCTACTGATTAAATCTTAGGATGGGGAAGGGGGAAGATGACTGAAAAGCTGGGAAATCATCAAAAGATAGTATCATGGGGAGGGGTGGGTGGACATCTGGGGAAGCTCAGAGGACTAGTTTGGGACCCCAGGAAGGCCTCAAGCCTTCCCCAATGTTCCCCATTTGTAACTTAATCCAAGGTTTGTGGGCACAGGATTTCAAGGATGCGATCCTATACTCTGGGAATAGCCCTCATTGAAGCCTGCAGAACTCCTGACCGAGTAAACAGTGTGTGATTCTCAATTGATACATTATCTAATGAAACTGAGGCTTGCTATCTGTAGGCATCAAAACAGGTGGTCAGATTTCTATTTTCCAGTGCAAAGAGGAAATGGAATGTACTTGGTTACATTAATACCGGTAGTCTTCTGCACAGTAATCAGTTTATTTCCTAAAGGTCAGAGGAAATGAACAAAGTAAATGTAAATTCTGGTTACTTTTTTATGATTGTACTCCCAATATTTTTACTTACAGTTTATGAACTGATCTAATAATATGAAACCGCAAATATTTTGAAGTAAAAACAAGTTCAAGGACAAAAAGAAATATTGCCACAAGGGGAGTAAAAATAGTATTGTTGATAAAGAAAGGAAAAGAGCAAACAGAGGTCTTTTAAGAATTACAGTACTTCCATAATACTTGAACTGTCTTGGCTGCATCCTGTGGAACAGCGGGCTTTGTGGTTTGGGAACTATGGCAGTTAAAGTGGAACCAAAGTGCAATAACTGTGTAGTGTGAAAAGTTCCAGGTTGGCTTTTTCCCCACTATTGTTGGTCCTTGAAATAGTCTTGCATAGTCAGAGATGAACAGTTTTCACTGTTCAGTTACATTCAGTCCTAATATAGTACCTTTCTGCCTACTGAGATCCCAGTGAGAACTGTATTGGGTGTTAGCTGAGGAAGCTGGGGCTTAAATACATGCATGCAGTAAAAGTTCAGCTTCCAGTTCAGCCCCCCACCCCCCACCGAAGCAGCTCACTGGTGGTGGGCCTGCCACAGCAGGCATCCAGCCTTTATTCCCTTCCCAAGGGGAGCAGGTGTTCCTGGCTGGGTACCTGGGGCCTGGTCCTGGCAGGAAGCAGTCTGGGGCCAGCAGTCCACCAGGTGAGATGGAGCATACAGGTAGAAAGCAGCAAGTCCACACAGCAGCAGCAGGTAGCAAGCAACAAGTCTACACAGCAGCAGGAGGTACTACACATCTCTTTCCAGGGGTAGTGGGGTGGCCTGGTGTTCTCTCCTCTTCCCCCACTTTGTGCTGGCTCCTTCTTGTTCTTCCTCATTAGTAACTCCTGCCATCTTGACCACACTCTGATGTTGCTTGGACACACAAATCTTGTTTTCATCTGTGAAATGCTGGAGGGTGTGCTGTATGCTGTTCATGGAATTCTGATGAAATGTACCTTGAGGATGGGGAAAGGAAGAAGAAAGAGAAGCATGCTAATTTCTTCCCTCCTAAATTTTCATTCTTATCCCTCTCTATATGGAGAGCAACAAGGATGGTGATGGTGTCGTGAAAATAAAGTTAGCAGTCTCATCTTTGGTCTCCCCACTCATTGTTCATTCTACTCATGATTGGAATACCTGAATATGGCTAGTTGTAAATGGACTGGTTGGAAGGGTGTTTTGCATCAGGAACAACCACCATGTTTCTTCCTGAAAGTATGAATTGACCCTAAAAGGCATGCCAAAGTTGTGTTACATCATGGTAAGATGATCTGTTATTAACATGGAAAGTTGGCTTAGCTCAAGTCTGTCATTTGGCAAATCCAGTGAAATAACACTAGCAAATCTGCCATGTCTGGACTATTTTGAATTCAATGTCAGCTTTTTTTTTCTTTTTTTTTTTTTTTGGAATAGTTTAAAAGATATGCACTTTTTATACTCTGCTTCCTATCATGGAATTTATAAAAGTCTCTTTTTTCATACAGAAACACAAAAGGTTGTGTGCTGCAGGATTTCTCTTTCTCCTCTGTTTCTGTTACTGGCAGACTTTGACCACTTACTTTGACTGATCTCCACCCTGAAAGATTTATTAAGGAAGCTATTCTCAAATGGAAAGAGTTTTACTAAACATTGTTCTTTTGTGATTACATGGGTGGTTCTCCTATTCTGTATCTTCAAAATGTATCTGTATTTTAAGAAAAAAGGTTCACCTAAAGTCAATCAATCAATTCTTTATTACAGCCATTTAGGCAGCATAAAAAATAAAATAAAATAAGACACATTAGTGACATGCCATAAAATTCATACAGAGACATAGCAAAGGCTCAGACCATATATCCAAGCACTTACAATGGCAAAAAACAATAAAACAGTAGCAAGATACAATAAATCCGTAATATTTATAAAATATGATAGAGCAACACTATACATGGATGCGACTCTAAAAATTTGACAGGATTGAGTAAGTAAGGTAATTACAGGTCAGAATTGTACAACAGCTGTACCTTCTGACACACTTTGCCTTTACTATTCTCCAATCTTAGACTGTTTCAGGAATTTTTTTCGGCTAACAATTGCAGCAGCAAGGAATTTAGCAACACACAGAGTAATCGATCCCTTACAATCAGCGAGTAGATAGTTAACATAAGTTTCTTCCTGTCTACCTAGCATACTTTGTAATAATGGGAAAATGTATATATTATGGATTTCAAAATAAAGCAACGAAGAAGTACATGAGCAGTTGACTCAACTTCCTCCAGTCCACAGGGACACAAGCGATGGTGCTTCCCTCAAGAACGGCTGAGAATAGTATGTTCAATCTGGCTAACAAAAACACCCGTCTAAGTTTGGGTATGTTCAAGTTATCCAAATAACTTGCATGGAGAAATGTTCTATTTGTCTCCCAAATCATGGGATACATAGTTGATTGGCTTCTATCAAACTGTAAATCTATATCTTTAATTCATTGGATAATAGCATTTTTTGCTTTATCATAACCTAGCAGAATCACTTGTGACACTGAGAACCCAATAGTGACAATTATCACATTTAAATATTTTTTTTCCAAATTGATACAAAGTAATCAGTTAGAATTAATGGTACCAGGCCTACTGGATTGAACAACATTTTAAGCCATATTTTTAATTTACGAATCCAGATACGGGCCTCTACTAATAATAAGCTAGTTTCCAAACAAAGAACAGTATTTGCAACACAATTAGGAACTCCCAGAACTGATCTCAAGAATTTAGTCTGTACAGCTTCAAACCGCGCAAAATTGTTATATGAATGAACCTCCGAGCCATACAGAAGCTGCGCAAGGATTTCAGCTTCAAACACTTGCAACACTGCAGGATTCACGTAAAGTGTCATTTAGCAGTGTATCTTTCAGAGACTGTTTTTCTCATAATTTTCTTACTTCCAAATACTCCAGAAATTTCACTCTGGTTGTACCAAAAGGTAATCTAGAGTACACAGCTGCTCTCACAGTGCCATTAACTGTCAGAACAAAATACATCTTTGTACATTTAAGTAGTAATATAATATTTTTGCATTTCATTCCTTACTGTATTAGTATAGCAATCTAATAACATGTGCTTAATTTGCAGCCCTCTAAATTAAATATTGTCCTGTAATTAATTCCACTGGTTAATCAATTAAATCTTTAATTAAAATTAAACCTGTACTTTACAGGGTCTTTTTAAAGCTGAGCCAGACTATTGGTTGATATAGCCATTGTACTATGGTTCCCCAAGGTCTTATGGGTTTTTCACAGTTCTCTCTCACTTGATACAAAATAACCCCCACTAAGAACGCATGCATACACTGGGAAATGTGCAAAAATGAAGAATGATAAAGGGGAAACACAATATGCTTACAGCTTAATACAGTTGCTCTTGCCATATCCATGGATTCTGCATCCATTGATTCAGCTATCCATGGCTTGAAGATTCCCCCCCCCCCCAAAAAAAAATCCCAAAAGCTTACCCTAATTTTGCCATTTTGTATAAGGGACACCATTTTACTGTACCATGGTACATAATGGGACTTGAACATCCATGGATTTTGGTATCCATGGGGGTAGGTCCTAGAACAATCAATCAAGCTAAATACAATAATATCCACAATCCAGAAAACAGTGATACGTTTATTAGGCCTAATAAAAATATCACTGTTTTGTGGATTTTGGATGTTATTGTACTTTGTTATATGGCCAACACTGCTACACCTGGATATGTTTTCAGTTCAAGCTAAGTCTCTTAATGTCATTTTTAAAAACATCTATCTTCTCTCTTTCTACTTATGGTTTCAGTCAAAGTCAATAAGTATGTCCTCCTTTTTAACAACAGCAAAAGAATACAGTACATTTCCTAACTTAAAATAGACTAAAATATAATATAAATAATTTCTAAACATCTATGTGGTGGATCAAGTAGGCCTTTTTGGGCAGAGTTCACAGTGAAGGAACCACCTCAGAAAAGTCCCTGGTTTACAATTTTGCCAAAATTTCTTAACAACAATTGGATCTGTAACAGAACTTCCTTAGGTGATTTTAATGCTTTTGAGTTATGTGTATGTTTCACAGCTGTGGTCTATCTGAGCTTGAAAAAAATTCCCCCCCCCTTTTTTTTTCTTTTTTGCAGTGCGGCTACTCCTTCTTTCCAACTTCTAGTCTTTCATTGAAAAAAAAAAGGGAAGGGCACTTGGTAGTTGTTATAATATCATGGTTGGTGAAAAGGCATGTAAAGTTTATCTTTGTATACTGAGGTGTTGCTGAATTGTGTTCTCCATATCCCAGTGGTTGAATCCCTTAAACAATAAACATATGAGAAAGGAGGTTTTGACATACTTGAAATTATCTATGTAACAAAAGAGACTGAGAGCCAATGTGGTGAAGGGGTTTGCACATTGGACTGTGATTCTGGAGAGGAGAGTTCAATTCCCTGCTTAGCCATGAAATCCCACCAGGTCACCTTGGGCAAGTCACACTCTCTCAGCTTCAGAAGATGGCAATGGCAACCTCCCTCTGAAGAAGCTTGCCAAGAAAGCCTTGCAATAGCTTCACCTTAAGGTTGTCATAGGTCAGAAAATGACTTGAATGCATACAACACAAAGGAAGAGCCTTCTTTCAATTACAGCAATGGTAATCAGCAGTCAGGGATAATGTATTATTAAGATTTCCTTAATGGGATGAGCTGCCCACATAGTCTCTTCTTCCCATTAAGATGACTTTGTGTGGCATAGTTGACGACTATCACTTATTGTCTAAAAAGGGATTGGGCAAATTGTAATCCAGATGTTGTTGGACTGTAACTCCCATCAGCTGTGGCCAACATCGGCAATTATTAAAAATGCTGGGAATTGAGTCCAGCATCTGGAGGGCCATAACCTGACCAACTTGGCTTAACAGTCAGACAAGAAGCTGTTTAGTAGCACACCTCTTCTAACTTCAAGGGAATGCAGTACTGCTCCATCCAAGATTTGCATGCCCATGCTTCCCCCCAGTGTGTTCTACACTGTGATGTTGAGGCCATGGGTTCAGTGTGGTTTGCACTTTTATGCACCAATGCAGCAGTGATATTTGTATTTTCACTCTACCTTGTTAACCATTCTGTTGTTTTCTACAGATTTCCAAGCCATTATAATCAGTCATACGGATCAGGAAAGAATGGTGGCTAGAGTAATACTGCATACCAGATTCCATGCTTGTGCATTTAAATTATGGGTGTGCAAAGTACACATAGTTCTGCCTATGGGAAGCTGACATAGCTCTGAATATGGGATATCCAGGGTTTATTAGACAGAATAGGGCAGTCATCTCAACCAGATGATTCTGGGAAAGGGAGGAAATGGTAAGGTGCTAGAAGATAGATCTGTGTATCCCACAAGGAATGAGTTTGCCTTGAACCACCCAATAAGATTCAAAGCCATGGTCTGGTGGGATTCTGCATGTGGAGTGGGGAAGGCAGACATCATACTCTCTTTTCCTGAGGGACAAAATAGCTTGGCCTGCTTCTGCTAAACATTGTCATATTAATATTATTCCAGAAAGTATGTTTTGGTAGTGAAGAAAAGCAGAGATTAGCTCATTGTTGTTGCATACCTTGCTTCTGACTATTAGTGGCTGAAGTACTGGAGGGTGTGCTCCTATCTCTCATTATTATTGCCATGAGGAGACTTCTTAATTTTTGTGTCTTTTCTGCATGTATGTATGTATGCATTTTCAATCTCACACATTCCGTTTCATTGAGTGGGTAGGTGAGAAATGATATTTTCAAAACAGCAACAGCAAAACACACACGCAAACCATGCAGATCTTTTCTTCTCACCCAAGCTCAAAGAACAGGGTAGGTGGGAGTAAAATCATGAATGGGATGTTTCACCTTCACTCCAGAAGGTTTAGTTTATTAATGTACCTCAAATTGTTGTTGTTGTGTGCCTTCAAGTGTGGCAACCCTAAGATTAACCTATTGCAAGGTTTTCTTGGCAAGATTTGTTCAGAGGGCATTTACCTTTGCCTTCTCCTGACGTTGAGAGTGTGTGACTTGCCCAAGGTCGCTCACTGGGCTTCTGTGGCTGAGTGGGGATTTCAATCCTTTTCCCAGGGTTTTAGTCCAACACCAAAATCAGTCCACCACACTGGCTCTCATTATAACTTAAATACCAACTTTGAATTAACATAACTGTAATAAATATCCTCTTTGTCAATGTAATTTTGACAAAATGTCAGTATAAACCACTTTTAAAAAGAGCTTTTTAATGAAAATACAACATAAGTTGCATTGTTTCAGTAATTAATGATTTCAGCCCAGAGGGGCTGCCTTGAGTTGAGGCTGCTTCCAGATGTGGCTGAAATAACACAGATGCCTCCCTTGACATTAGCATGGAGAGCGTCAGTTCTTGATAGGACTGCCTACTGATGTTTTGATCAGAACTTGGAATAATTTATAAAGCAAGCTAGTTCCTTTATTCATTACTTTGATCACCCAACAGGTCATATGCATGTTGCTCTTACTGCAGAAAGAAAAGTTGCTGAGATACTCATTACTAAAAAGTGTGTGGGTGTGCTGGCTCAGTCTGTTGCTACTGTGCTGGGGGGGGGGGGAGAGGAAATGCTCTCTGGTTCCCCTCAGTGGCCATTTCAGATGTTGCACTTTGGAAATTCTGAGAAAAGACAGGCAGCTGTAGTCTGAAACAGTAACCTCTGTGACCATCCTTCTTTTTCCTCAGAGCTCTTGCACATACCAGTAGCATTTACATTTCTATACTACTTCATAGTGAACTCAGCACTCTCTAATTGGTTTACAGTCTGTAAACCAATTGGCCCCAACAAGCTGGGTACTCATTTTTCCAACCTGCAAAAGCATGGAAGGCTGAGTCAACCTTAGAGCCCTGGAATTGAACTCACAACTTTGTGGCTGCAGTAACAGCATTTAACCACTGCACCACCAGACATTCATTAAGGAATAACTGGCAGACTTTCCATTCCATAGAAAGTAGTGAATTACTGTCATGGATGTTGCAGGCAAAAACAGTACTGTAAATGCAGTGCAGATTGTTAGGGGCAGGGGGAACCCTCATTATCAAAGTAATTTGCTGGGGGAAATAAGTATTTTCTAGCTCTGGTTTTGATTCTCTACCCGGTTTGTCATGTTCACCACCATAACATTTGGAGTAGTTTTCTTGGGTGACTTATTAATATAGCATTGTGAATTATATAATTGTTTTAAGGACCCCCCCCCAAAAAAACCCAAATAAAAATATGATTTATAGTTTGTAATATTTGTAACATTAGGATTCCTGGCTCTTTAAGTACCTAATGTATATGTGTTGAGTATCTGGGAGGCTGTTATTGTTTGGGATGTTTTGTGATATTATGTGATTGATTTGTTGTTTGGATATTGTATTTATATGTATCATCAAAGTGTTTTTTTTTAAACAGCCTACTGATGTAAATTGGAGCTTTAATTCCATCAAGTGTGCTGTGTTGTTAACTTATTACTGTCAGGGAATGTGTTTTTGTTTCCCCAGTTAGCTACACCATCTGTGGTCTTGTATATGGACAAAACATCCCCAGTGGTACTTAACTACAGGCATCATAAACACTCTTATTATTAACTGCTATGTTCTATGCATAATAACTACTCTGAGGCAACAGGTTGTTTATGTGAGATTGATTTCACTGGGGGAAATAACTCCCTGCTGACTGAGATACTAGTTTATGCACTGAATATGGTAAATGAGGGTGTTCCTGGCAAGTTCTGTTTTATGCACAGCATAAAAAGGTGACCCCTCAGATGTTGAGAGACTGCATCTAGCCTAATGGCCTAAATACCTAATGGTGATTTAGATTGTGGAAAGTGAAGTCTAAAAACATCTGGAGGACCAAAGCTGCATACCCTGTCATACCAGAAAGACAAAGATGTGATTTGAGTTAACAAACAGTGCAGTTATGCATTTACCCATGGGCCTGTTCTGCTTTAAACCTTACAATACAGATGGGCAAATCACAGCCTGCAGACTGCATGAACCTCTACTCAGGATTTTTAGCCTTCTGACCCCATCCAGATGTTTGAAGCCCCTGACCCCACTCCAGGGAGCTTCCCATAAATGGTACAAAGCCAGCCTCAGTTTCCCCCACTCCACAATCCAATATGCCAAAAACAGAAACCAGAACGTTTAGATTCATATTCATTTGTTTGCCAGTTTTCAGGGGGACCACCTGGGAGCAACATTTGGCCCCCATGATCTCATTAGTTGCCCAGTCCTGCTATAGATGCTATGTTTCCCTATATCACCCTAGATTTACCCCAGTTGATTTTTTGCTGAACAATCTGCTGTTAAAGCCCACAACCACTCCAGGGTCAGATTCCCCCTCCAATTACTTGATGAATAATACAGAAGTAAAAAAAAATCCTTACTTTAAGATCTTCAGGAAAAATTGTGGTCCAGATATTAAAATTTTACAGAGAAACAACACAGAGCAGGAACACTAACATTTGAAAATCATCACTTTGTACTATGGGCAGCAAGAATTTGGATTCAAAGTAGAGGAAAAGAGATCACACCTAAACTTCAGGAAGAACGTCCTCACGGTAGGAGCTGTTTGACAGTGGTTTTTCAGAGTGTAGTGGATTCTCCTTTGGAGGTTTTTAAACAGAGGCTGGATGGCCATCTGTCAGGGAGTGCTTTGATTGTGAGTTCCTGCATGGTAGGGGGGATGGACTAGATGGCGCTTGGTCTCTTCCAATTCGATGATTCTATAATTTCATCAAGGTTTGTTTTGAGGATTGTAAGAGTAAGGAAGGCATAAAAACATTGCTGAATGGTGAATCAACATATAGGTAAACCTCATTATACAATTACTCTACTCTAGTCAAGAATAACAGCAGGATTTAGGCCTGTATCTCCTGATAGACATATCAGATTTATAAAGTAGCATGTTTTAGTTTATCTGAGAAGGATTAAAATTGATTTTATAATGTATTATTTACCAATAAATAGTACACTCATGATATTCAGGAAAACAACAACATTGTATTTGTGTGGGTGTTTATTTGCTGGAATTTGCAAATGTCCAACAGTAACACATAACTTCACACTAAAGAGTGTTTGTTTTGCCACAGCCATGTTGAAAACCAAGCCCACCATTTAAGAGCAGATTGGTTTAAAGCAGCTAAACCAAGTAAACAGCATTAAAACCACGACATTTACGTTTTCTGTGACTTGACAGTGTTGCTATTTTTTGCTTCTTTTCAGAAAACCCCTACAGCACATGCCATGAAGGAAGAGAATTTTCTTCGGCGCAGGTTCTCGCTCTGTCCTGCCGCATCTACTCCTCAGAAAATTGATCCTCGCAAGTTGACTCGGAATCTGTTTTTTGGGGCAGATAATGAGATCTACCCAATCAGTCCAGGTCAGTGAGTTTCCTCAGTGGTTTTACATTTTGCTGTGCATGGGGGAAGTGGGGCAAAAGGTAGAATGTGATTTCCAGGTGATGTGAAATCATGAAAATCTGACTCCCAGAGGATTAATAATAGTGATAAACTAAAGCTTCTCCTTTCCCAACTGAATTATGCACAAGAGCATGACAGGGAATGGGAATAAATTTGCTAAGTGCATGCTCCAGGATGTGATTAGGGGGGTGCAGAGGATGCACACTGCACCAGGTGATAACCTAAGGGGGGGTGACACTACTGCTCCCCAAATATCTGCCTTTGGGCAGAAACCAACTCTGGCATTGCTTACATCCCTTTGAAACTCTGAAGAGAAGGCTCAATATGAGGAGAAAGGCCCCAGGTTTTTTTAAAAAAATTAAATGAAAGAAACTAAAAATAAAAACTTAAATTTAAAATATTTTTTAAATTTCACTTTAACCACATGAAACTATGTACATGGAAATATATTTAGGCTGTGCACATAGAATATTGTAATTTAAAATTTTAATTTTAATTTTGCTAGTTGTTTATGAAATAAAATGTATTGTGTCACAATTATTACCATTACATTCTGTGATATATGAGGATTATGATTTATGAATAACATTAGTACAAAAAATGTTCCTGAGCATTCTGTATGATGTGGTATGAGAGGAGGTCAACCGGTGGGCGGGGGCAGGTTGACATCATGAGTTGCCATACTGGATGATGCCGACCCTAGTGATGTCACTGTGGGGCATCCTGTTTTGTAAATCTACACCTGCCTTCCTAAGCCTTTCTGCTCTTCCACACTGAAGAAATAAAGCAGTTAGACACCACTTTAACTGTCATGGCTTTATGATGTTTTGTAGTTTGGTGTAGTATTTAGCCCGGTCTGTCAGAGACATCTGGTGAGTCACCAAACTACAAATCCCAGAATTCTGTAGGATAGAATCATGGCCATTAAAATGGTATTGAACTGCTTTAATTTTGCAGTGTGTATACATTCACTGTTTTTTTCATTGCTGGCTACATTTGATGGATCTCATGGGATAAACAAACTGAAGCATAAAGTTTTCCCATCCCAAGTATATCTTATCAGGCCTGGTCTCAATATTCACCATAGATATAGGGAGCAAATGCCAGAGTATTACCAGGTGCTGCAAACCTTGTATGGAAAGCCTGTGTGTGTGCGTGTGTGTGTGTGCATGTTGTCATTATTAGACTGGAGGAATCAGTCAATAACATATGGATGAGTTCTAGAAATCCCAGTGGGACTAAATCGGTTGATATCATTTCTGGGGAGACCTTTTGGTTGTATAAACAAGGTGCATGTATCCTATATGCTTTGTCTTCAGTAACTACAGTTGTTCCCAGAGATTTCAAGGAGTCCTAATAACACTGAAAACAAGGTTTCGACAACCTATGTGTATATTGTTTGCCTTCCAGTCATTTCCAACTTATCCAATTTATCTTCTGAGGCTGAGAGCATGTGACTTGACCAAGGTTATTCAGTGGGTTTTCCTGAGTCATAGTCCAACACTGAAACCCCAGAATGTCCTATTCTTTTTTTTTTTCTTCCTGCAACTATGGAAAATTCAGCAGGAGTGCTCTGGAGGGGGTCATAGTAATCAATATGGATGACTACCCACCTCTAGTCCAAAATAAAAATCAAACAGCAAGAAGAGAGTCTGATACATCTTCAACACTGAAAAACAAAACATTACACTTTTAAATGTAGCCATTCTCATTTGAACAAAGGAAGCATGTTGCTCATTCTTCTGTTGCCATACATATAATGTAAAAGTATTTCTAAGGTGGTTTGTCTATGGCTCACATGTATTATCTCAGTAATTTTCTCAACAGAACTGTAACTAGTCCAGTATTATTAATCCCTTCTTAAAGGCAGGGTAGAGACAGTGGCTCTCTTAGAATCAGAATCAGAATATGATATGGCATTAGGAAATGGATGATTTTTCCCTCCTGTTGTCTTTAGAAAGGTTGGTAGGAATTGCTGAGAAGGGGAAAACACTGATCAGGGCCACAGCACTGGTTATGGATGTGATCTTCTCGCACCACACAACATTTAACTAGTGATGATTATGCATATTTGCCCTGAGGGGGAAATATACTGGGGAGTGATTTAAAGCAAACAAGCAGTGCTTCTGACAACCCTGTTCTGGATCTCAGGAGGATGCAGTTAAATCACTTCAAATATATATTTATTGGAATGATTAACAAGCAGAACTTTATAAATATGTTAACAAAACGTTTTGGCTTCTACCTTCTTCAGTTGCTCAAAATAAATTTGTTTGGGAATCACTCTCCCGTCTCTCTGAGGCTGCTGCCACACTGCAGAATTAATTCAGCTTGACACCGCTTTAACTGTCATGGCTCAATGCTATGAAATTCTAGGATTTGTAGTTTATTGTGGCACTGCTGTTCTCTTACTAAATATCGCACAAAACTACAAATCCTACTTTACCATAGTATTGAGCCAAAGCAGTGGTGTCAAATTACATTAATTCTGCAGTGTAGATGCAGCCTAGGTCTCTCATTCTCTCTGCATGTATGTATATGTGTATATATATATATATATATGATACACCTGCAGGTTCCTGATAAAGGTGGAACTGTGTTTGAAAAGCAGTATACAGAAAAAGGGCTAACTCCATTTGCCTTGCTCCACTTCTGTCCTGATGGATCCCATACCCCTACCGAGGTGCTATTTGTTTGTTTAATTGGGGAAAGTCCAAACACATGTAGTTTGATCATATGAGCACCCAGTCAATTTCATTTGTATTGGGGACATAGGAAACAGAGACTTCCCTGTTCCCATCTTCTTGTCTGTTGTAATTATATCCCACTCTTCAAAGGAAATCAAAGCAGCTCCCAAACCAAAATAAAAATCACATTTTAAAAAGAGAAAAGGTTACAAATAATTTTTAAAAACAGAAATCCAGGAACATAAAAGAGCAACTAATCAAATAATAATAAATTGAAAACACATCAAAAGAGGGAGGGGAGGCTCAATCTGGTTTTGTAGCCCCTGGACTACACACATGCAATCCCATGCCAGCTACACCCTTTACATTCCCAGTTTTTGTTTTTTATTTTGTTACTTTAAAAGGCCTCATGCCCACTAAGAAGCATGGCCTTAATTCTAGCATGTATTTGGGAACTCTGTCCCCACCTGTTTTAGGTCTGGGTAGTTGTTGTTGTGTGCCTTCAAGTCGTTTCCGACATAAGGCAACTCTATTGTGGGGTTTTCTTGACAAGTTTCTTCAGAGGGGCTTTGCCATTGCCATCTCTGAGGCTGAGAAAGTGTGACTTGCCTAAAGTCACCCTGTGGGTTTCATGGCTGAGTAGAGATTCAAATACTGGTCTCATAGTGTCCTAGTCCAACACTCAAAACAATAAACCATGCTGGCCCTCTTTTAAAAATCAGAAGTGACTTTCTGTCACTTCCAGTTCTGGAAGCAATCCTCCTGTGCTGAACCAGGTTGATGTGGCCTCATGGAATCTGAGAGATTTATATATATATATATATATATATATATATATGAAATAAATTCCACTCTGTTTAGTGGTACAGTATTTGCATCTATGTTGGTCTGAATCCTTAAAGCTTGTTCTCACTACTACTCCTTTGTGGCCCCTTCAAAAACATACAAACACTTTTCTGTTTTTAAATTGAAAAACTGTACAATATATTTTAATTTTTTTAACCGTTTGTAATTTATTGTTTTAAATTGATCTTATTGAAAGCAGCCCTGTGATCCTCTGATAAAGGTTGGGATATAAATATTTTAATAAAACAAAATATACATACCATAAAAGAGATGCATGGGAGGTCCACCAATACACAACCAAAATGAGCAATTGGCAGCTCTCTACTACAATTCGATGCTGGTATAACATAGTTTAATATGCTATAGTTGGAATGGCTAACAACAAACAAGATTCCCTTGTAGATATATTACTGGGACATTGAAACTGTGGTGGATTAATATTTAAAGATTCAGAAATTCATAAGGTTCTTTTCACCTGCATAATTATAGCACTGTGATATAGACTGATGAGGCACTAGGGGAGCTTTCTGGCTGAGAATTTGAAAGGCCCCTCTCTAAATTGCCAATCCCAGGAATTTATAGGATCAAGGTAACCAGACATCCTCCTTTTTTCAGGCATGTACTCAATTTCAACCTTTTCTCCAGGAAGAATGCCCTCCATTTTGAGCCTGACTAAGAAGCATGCATTTATATTTATATTGAGGATTGATAGTTTTTATACAGTGATGTCCTACATGTTTCTTGATGGCCCTACATTTTACAGTGCATTGTCCCCCTTTGGGTTTAGGACATATGGCCACCCTGCATAGGATGTTGCCATGACAGTTAAAGTGGTATCATAATGCTATAATCATGTAGCATGAAGGGACAGATCATCAATTTCTCTAGTACTATAGTTTCCATTGTATCAGCAGAGGCTTCCAACTTCGTGCTGTTCCAGATTCAATCGCACCCTGACTCCTATGAGTACATCTAACAATTTCATCAGGGCTGGCCCAACAAATTTTGCTGCCTGAGGCCCCATGAGCCCCACCCTAATCATGGTGCATAGTACCCAAATCCAGCCAAGTTACTTTTGAAGAAATAACTTGAGGTAGGAAATTGTAAAACTGCCTCTCTTCATATCTGACAGGTAAATCAAATAGCAAAAAATTAAAATCACTTAGACTTTGCTGCCTTTTCACAACAACCAGAACTGCTTAACTTTCCTTGCCTATAGAGGGCTTTTCATATTCTCATTGAGCTGGGTAAACAGAATGGAAAGGGAAATGATGGATAAGAGGATTTAGTAAACTGTGAACATGGTTCTACTTTCCTCATCTCCCATTCATATTTTATATTATTTAACATGCAATTAAAGACATGTTACCTGCCCTTGGCTAAATGGTATAAATTCAGGGCTGACAACGCTTTTCTTTGTAGCATTTTCATCTCTTTGATAGAGCAGGCTGCAGCTTCATAGTGGAAGAAATTTCAGGGGTTACTTTCCTGTCTTAAAGGCAGTCTAGAGGAGGAGAGGGAGAACAAAGAGTAGGTGGAGCTGATAACTTAAGTAAACAGGGAGCCCAGATGTAAGAGATGATGGGCTTTTGTAACATGAAGAGTTGTGTGCCTCAGTTTGTTATGGAAAGGTAAGAGAATTTTCACTTACTGAATTCTTTGTTCCACCTAGAGATGTAAAATTTCTGGAAATTTTGAAATCATGTAAAAAAAAAAAGAGGGTTTTTCCTTAATTTTTCCAGGTTTTTTTTCCCCTGAGGCCTCGTATCTCTAGTTCCACCCAATAGTTAAAGGTATGGGAGCCCTGGTATTTTTAGCATTTTGCAGTAAGCAGGTGCTTTGATGCATTTTTAGTATTTTTAAAAACGATTTGAAAAAAGTTTTGAGGAAAAGAAATTGAAAGGTTAAAGGTAATGTATGGGGCATCTTTTAAAGCAAGACCAAAGGATGGCTAAGGTTTCCATTTTAGTTAATTGGTTTTCTAATAGTTCTCTGTTACTAAGACAGAACAAAAAGTAGACCAAAGAGATTTAGTGATGCAGATAATTTCTCAACTAGATGCATTACCCATGAGTTTGATGTTCAGTGCATACTAGCTGGGCTAATGTAAAAAAGCTGGTGACTGTATAGTGGTTAGTACCTGTTAATATCTTTTATTCACCCCATAGCTAGCATGCAAAGTTGTCTTTCATCTTAGACCAAAGCTTTGTTTCTTTAGCAGAAATACATAATATATAGTGCCACTTTGGGAGGCCTAATGAGATATCATGAGGTTGGAAACTATGACCCTTTATTTCTAATTAGCAATTTGTAAGCCGCTCTGATAGCCTTTTGGCTAAAGAGCAGGGTATAAATATTATAATTATTAATATTATTATTATTTGCCCCCTTCCTTTCAAATGGCAGTTTTGAGGCCTGATTCTAGTCCCTATCCTTTCCTCCTGTTGTTTTGCAGACCAGTCATGTACATGTATACTCAACAGTAAGCCCCACTGAGTATGCATGGTTTATAACCATAGACATCAAGCCCACATCTGGGACAGTGATGGAAATCATGCAGCACTCCATATTTTGTTAGACTGCAACTCCCAACAGCCTAGTCAGCATAGCCAATGGAAAGGAAGGCTGGGAGTTTCAGTCCAACAAAAACTGGAGGGCCACACTGTTCCCACCCTGATTTATGGAGTAAAAAAGGTGCTATACTGTTATAGCATTATAAGTACACTTTAATTGCCCTGGCTGCATCTTGCGAAACCCTGAGGTTTGTAGTTTGTTCAGAGGCATCAGAAGAGCTCTATAGCAGGGAATTTTGCACACTCCCTAAACTTCATAGGATTCCATGAGATGCTTTAATGTCTGCTGCCACATCTTCAGTTTGCCTGCCATGATTTCGAATGTTTAGGCTATAAGAATATAGCTTCATTTGCTTGTTATTTACTAGCCTGCATTGTGTTACTTAGTACCTGTGCCAAATGATGGAGCATGTAGTATTGTTAATGGATAAACCTCTTGACCACGTTTCTTTGCGGTTAATGATCAGATGGGAAAGGAGTTGACGTTGTAACTTGGGAAGAGTCTCTTGAGAACATTTGGAGTGAGAGAAGGAGGTGGAGCTCCCATGGGGAAGGGGATGGAAAAGAATGTTTTGCTATTGCAATAGATGAGAAGTTGCCTGCCTGAGATTTGAAATTATGGATGCTTTAACTATGCTTTGCTAATTCTTGCTGGTATGTTCTCAAAACAAGCATCTATGGAGAACATCTATAGTTTTCTAAAGAAAGATTTTTTGAGCTTTCTCTGCTGAAGATTTCTGAATTACAGGATTTTTGTATATGACAGTTAAAAAGGAGTCATAGCATTATAGATATGTAGTGTGAAGGGGCCTAAGCTTAATAACTTCACTGATAAAATCCTAGTATCTCCCTTCTTTCTCTTTCCTTTATTCTGCTGGGTGGTAAGTATATCGTCATCATGTTTTCTGAAAGTAATGTACATATTGACTTCATGATTCTGAGGCTGCTAATGCTGCATTGGGTGTCATTCAAAATGATTGCTTAGCAGTAAAAAAGTGAACTGAATGGAGAAAGGGGGCATAATAAAAGAACATTTTACAACATGTAAATAAGCAGTTGCTATTTAAAAGAAATCAAATCAAGCTCCCCTTGTTCCCGTGTATTTCTGGTCAGTCTACTTTATTTTGTAACATCTTGCCTGGGGATGAGATCTTGAATGTTTGCATAGATTATTGTGCCCTTATGCTTTTCCAAACGAAAACATAGCAGTAATATGAATTTGAGTGGTGTTTTTTTCCCCCTTGTGACTGTTATGGCTACTTGTGGTTTTTTCCAGAATCATCAGTGACTCTGATGAATGGTCTACTATAATTAATGCAGAACGTGAGGAGACTGTATAACCTTTAGGCTAAATGCTAATCTGCAAAAGATATTAAACACAAATGCTGCTGAGTGATATTTGGACTTAACTCCAGCGTATACTACCTTGGCCACCAGTCCTGTTGAAATCATTGGAAATCATCAGGGTATTAGTACAAAAAAGAAAAAAAATGAGAAAATATTCCTGTGATGTTCCAAATTCAGAGGCAGAAACTAATGCACAGATTTGAGGGTGGGCAGTAAGAGACTGCCTTGGATGTCAGCTCTTTCTTTTTGGAAGCATAAATCATAATCAGGTGGTGGTGTAACTTCAAAAAAATGCTGAGGGAGTAAATCTGCATGTTTGTGAACTGTGAATCAGTCTTCTGGATTCCCATTAAACCTAATTGACAGGCTGGACCATATGTTCTTTTTCAGTGAAATGAACACATGAGGAAAGGGAGAGGGATTCATTCATTAATCATCTGCCCATGTAAACACTACTGTGCAAATGCCTAGAATTAAGATGTATTTAAGTGTGATGGGGCAAGGATAAAGATATAGGATAATCCTATATCTACTTGCCAGGGGCTCCATTGGCCTACATGGACCTTACTCCTCTCTGTTTGCCCAATATCTCAGTCTAAGGCAGAGGTGATCAAATTTCATGGTATCAGGCTTCTCAATTCATAAACCCAATCTGTATAGGTTTCTCTCATTTCATTAAGACAACTTGAGAGGCAGAACTGATTCTTATTCCATGCATGAAATGAGACCGATTGATGAGAGAGACAGAGAGCATTTTATTCACAGAGAAACCCTCCTAGGGATCAAAAATATGCTTTCAAAAAACAAGTTGTTACTCCTTCATCAGAAATCAGTGTGCATAGGAATGAGAGCTGCTTAACATATTTGTATGTCCATCCCTTAAAGCCTACAAATCACATGTGAATGAGCCATCACAGACATAAGAGCACACAACATTCCTGATTGCAGTGTTATAATTCAGGATTGGAATAAAGTGTCCCTCCAGATGTTGTTGGACTGCAACTCCCAGCAGTCCTGCCCAGCTTAGCTGAGGTGATGAAAAGTGGCATATGGCAGACCAATAACATCTGGAGACCTGCCTGATGCTGTACTTTTTAGTGGCATATTTTCACTCTTTCAGCAGCCAGTCATCAGGTGAAGAGAATGGATGGGCTTGCATACTTGAGCTAGACCTTAGTCCAAAGCCATCAATGGCAACTGTTCTGTATTCCAAATAATACAAACTGCACAACTGTTTGTTAGTAGCTATTTAGAACCATTATTGATTGTGTGTGTGTGTGTGTGTGTGTGACTTCAAGGTACTTGCTGAATTATTGCAACCCCATGAATTTCATAGGGTTTTCTTAGGCAAGGAATACTCAGAGGTGGTTTTGCCCGTTTCGTTTTCTGAAATATAGCCTACAGCACGTGGTATTAGTAGCTGGTCTCCCATCCAAGTAATAGCCAGGATTGACATTGCATAGCTTCCAAGATCAGATAAAATCTAGTGCCCTTTGGTTAGCTTAATATGACTTGCATATTCCTATCATAATATGATTTTCTTATGATACCATTCCTATTTGTTTCCTTTATAAGTCAAGCCCTTTACAGCATGTTTTTACTGGTCTTGGTTTTATAAGAACTTCACAGTTTTGCTTATCCTCTTGTGTTCCAGGGAAAGACATGGAAGGAAACAGTTTGTCCATGCTGAAGGATGAGATTCCTCAGACGCCAAACTCTATTAATAAGGTAATGAGGTTTTCTGGGAATGCCTCATCCCTCTTTTTACTTGGATTAAGTCAGCCCTGTGATCAAAGGTGTATTAAAGTTCAATCTTAGTGTATTTTCAAAGTATTTGTTGTTGAATGATTGTTGTTGTTAGATGCCTTCTAATCAACACAAATGTATGGTTTTATTGGCAAGATATCTTCAGATGAGGTTCCTCTAAGGCTGAAACTTGCCCAAGTTCTCCCAGTGGGTTCACATGACTGCTTGGGATTTGAATACTGCCCTTCCAGGGTCCTTGTCCAACATTCAAACCATATTGGCTGTTAACATGAACTTGCTGTTTAACTCATTCTGGACAAAAATCCATACTTTTTGCCTGGTCTCAGTTCTATTTTCACACTGCTAGGGATGATAGGAGTTGCAGTCCAGCATATGGAGGATTGCATGGTTCACACCCTGAATTAAGCTGTTCCCATTGCAGAACAGGGGATAATATCAGTCCAGTATTAAAAAAGAATGGATTGATTTGGTTTTGATTTGATTTATATCCTGGCTGTTTTCTCAGAACTGAGGCCCAAGGCAGCTCACAGCACTATTTTAAAAATACAGATTTAGACACAGTACATTATAATATTAAAATACTATTGAATTAAAAATGCATCTGTTAATATAGTGAGCCTGCCATATCAATGGGCTAGCCATCCAGGGATTGGAGCTCTTACCCCATGTTGGCCATTCCTCTGTCATCTCACTTTTTCAGATGCTTTTAGAGTGTCTCAGTTTTTCTCCTTCTTCTCATTCCCCTCCCCCCCCCTTCATCCTCAGCTTACTTCAGTTGCTGCAAACTGAGTTTAAGGTGCAAAGGTAGTTTTGCATACAATTAACTCAGCAGGAAGAGGGGAGAGGAATGGAATGAAGCCTTGCCCTTCTCCAGTAGGCTTAGGCAAAAGTGCTTCAGGATCTTCTAGTCTGTGTGTTCTTCTTCATTAATAACTCTTTCTATCTTGGCCATACTCTGTGGCTTGAACATACGTATGTGGCCTGTTTTTCATCCTGGTGAAATGTTGGGAGGATATATAAACCATGGTGTCTTGTTCCACAGGCCTGCTTTGGGTAGTGGTAACCAGGGTATGAATACAGACAGGATTATCGTGCGGAGAATTTTGCTAATTTCTTCAGTGTGTGCTAAAGTGCTGCGGTACAGATGACTGATGTTGCTGGCTATTATTCAATATTTGTTGTGGCTCCTTCCCAAGTGTACTGACTGTTACTGTTGCCATGGAGTGAAGGCTTGAGATATACCTTTCACTCCATGGGTTGCTGCAGTGTTTTGTCTCCATTTCCTATTGTTTATAGAGAACTAGGTGATTTATTTTAGACATGCTGTGTTTAAAAACAAATATATAGGGATAATGGTGGTGTTTGCCCTGGGTTACAAATAGATATATAATATTTTCAGTATTTTTGCCTTCTTTGAGAAGGAGTTCTATTTGCAAAAAATAAAAAAATAAAATAAAATACAAAGCATTTTATAATAGATAGTGCTGGCTGCATGCGTATTTAGATAATTAAAATGGGCTGATATTTTGTTTAATTGGAGTTATCTACATACATTCCCTGTATGCATAGGATAATTTACCTATATAGAATTTTATTTCTTCTTCTTAAAAATGATGTGCATTAGTATACTAAGCCAACAGTGCATGTTTTTTTTAAATCATTTCTACAATCAAAAATAAAAAAGAATAAAAAATAAAATAAATATAAAATGAACACAATCAAATCTAGAATTAATGGCACTCACATGACACACAGATACCAAAACACCCTTCAAAAAATTTAATCTTAAAAATCACTCACATTGAAAATTGAAAATCACATGACACTTAGAGGTACATAATTCATTAAATGTAAGTAAGTAAAAATGTAATTTCCAGAACAGCTGAATTTTGAAACTGCATGGAAGAAACAAGAAGACAAGATATTCTTGAAAAGTCAGATCTGTAATCATAAAACTCTGTAACAGCCTCCCACAATTTGGTGCCAACACATGGGTAGGCTGGTAGGTTGGGGAAGACTTCTTTGTATAAATTGTTCATAAGATACTTTCCATGTACATGATGAATTTTTGAACATGTGGCAGAAAACCCCTGTGGGTGTGTATAGCAAATACCAGTCAATCACAAGCTAGAAAACCCTATGACCTAGTCGTCTTATCTTCAGCCATAATTAGCCCATTTCAGAATCATATGTCTTGTCAGACTATAAACATTAGAACATTAAAATACAATAAATCCAGTGTCCCAGAACCCCTCCCACCCACCATAACCAATAAATCATATTTATAAATAGTAACAATAAAACAATACCGTTAAAATTATAAAAACAGACAAAACAGGGTAGTCAATGGGGGCGTACTGAGGTGCTAATCTGGGAAGGCCTGTTGAAAGAGCTCTGTCTTGACTGCCTATTTAAAGTTGTCGCAATTGGTAATATGGTGAGTCTCCTCCGGCAGGCCATTCCATAACTTGGGAGTGGCAGAAGAGAAGGTCCTCTGGGTAACCACACTAGCTTAGTTTTTGCTGGCCTCAGTATATTTTTCCCAGAGGATGTAAGTGTGCAGGGCAGATTGTATGGCAGAAGACAATCCCATAGATAGGCTGGGCCCAAGCCATGAAGGGCTTTAAAGGTCATAACACCATGTACTGTGCTCAGAAACTAATGGGGAGCCAATGAAGGGACTTTAAAATTGATGTTACATGGTCACACCTGGAACTCCCAGTCACCAGTCTGGCTGCCATGTTTTGAACTAGTTGCACTCCTAGCCATCATGTCTGTTTGAGCTGACATCTGAAGCGACAGATCCACGAGCACCCCCAAGTTGTGAACACAGTCCTTTAGAGGAAGCGTGACCCCGTCCAGGACTGGTTGACAAACTTCCATACCTGGGTTAGGGACACTAACAACAAGTACCTCCGTCTTATCTGGATTCAGTTTCATTCTGTTTTTCCTCATCCAGTCCATTACTGCCTTAAGACGTTCGTTCAGAGGGAAGATGTCATCCTTAGTTAATGCTGTAGTTTAAGGCATGGAGAGAGATATCTGGGTGTCATCAGCGTATTGATAGCACACACACACACACACACACACACACCCATGCCTCCAGGTGATCTCTCCCAGTGGTTTCATGTAGATGTTAAATAGCCATGATTACCATGAGCCAGGAAGTGGTGGAAGAGACTGGTGAACATATGGGGATGGAGAAGTGTGGAAGCTCTCTGCATTTTCACGGCAGCTTGCACATATGGTTTGGACATGATATTGAAACTGGATCAGTGACATTAAAGCTAAGTTAATTAACTGGAGTATTCTCTCATTTATTAGCTCCCCTTAATTATCACCTCTTCCCACACTTTTGAGAGGAGCATTATCATCAGTTGTAAGGAGGTGGTCATGTCTATTACCTTTCTGTGAAAAGCTTCCACCTGCTAATTTTAATAGTTCATACAACTGTTAAATAGGATTGGGAATCATCAAGCTGTAACCACAAGTGGTCTGTGGGGTTTCCTTGCAACATGCTTTCCTCATTGTCCCAGGGCACCCTCTTGAAGGTGTATTTTCATCACAAAATACACTCTGGAAGGACTTTTTCGACCTTAAAATGCTGTCCCTTCCCAAAATAAAACAACTGAAAGTGAGTTCTAGTTCCTGAAAAAAAGGTAGTTTGGGTTATTGTCAAATGTTCTAATATGAGTTGTGGAGCTGAAGATTCCCCTCTGACCCTTGGAGCATGCTCATTCCTGCTTTAAATCCATGGGAAGAAGTGGGGCCACTGGTTTTTTGGTCAGCAGACAACATTGGTTCAAATCCAGCACAATCAACTGTGGAACACTTTGGTTCTTTGTTTATTAAATAGCTTCTCAAGGTTAACCAAAACTCATGATAATAAAAATTAAAAAGCATATGAAAAATGTGTTTATGAGTTAAAATTATCGAATGTGAATGAAAATGTAGTTTGCCTTGCAGTTAATGTACAACTTAAATAGGCGCCTGTGAGCTTTGCAGCTTATCCATTTTAATAAGTCTCAAAAGAGCATTATTGTGTAAATAAGAGAAAAATAATAGCAAAGGAGATTATTTGCATGAGCATATCTGTGTGTAGGCTGAAGGCAGCTTATTCAAGAAGTGCTTATGAGCTCTTAGGAATAGAAAAGTACCTTGGACACCTTCCTGTGACCTCTTATTTGACTCATGATAGGAAGGAGTCACAAGGTAGTAGAATGCATTTTTCCCTTGTTCCAAGTATTGCTGAAGCCCTCTTGTTAACAATGTATACTTCTTTTAAGCTGCATGGTTTTAAAAAATGACAAGTGCCTCGGGTGCCAGGACTTTCTGGGTTCCTTAATCCTCAATTAATCCCTGTGTCAGAATAAACAGATCGAGTAATGGGATTCCCTTCTTGGAATTTGGTGGAATGAGATTTCCTTATACTTCTCATTGCTACTCAGTTTGGAGAAAAACTGTTTCAGTTCTGTACCAGTGTTTGACATTAGTAAGGGGATGGATGAGGGTGTACAAACTGAAGTTTAATCCGGAGAACACAGAGGTGTTTCTGGCTGGTCAAAAGACAGATGAAGGGCATAGGGATTCAGCCTGCACTGGATGGAATTACACCTTCCATTAAGACCCAGGTTCACAGTTTGGGTGAACTCCTGAATTTAGTCCTGAGCGCATATGCCCAGGTTGTTGCAGGGGTTGGAAGGGCTTTTGCATAATTAAGACTACTGTGCCAACTGTACCTGTTCCTGTAGATGTTAGATTTGGTCAGGGGGATACATGCCTCAGTTACATCACATTTGGATTGCTTTAATGTGCTGGACATGGAGCTGCCTTTGGAGTGTTCAGGAAAAGAGCTGCAGCTAGACTGTGAAGCGAGGCTGGTTACAGGAGCATGCACTCTCTTGTAACAACAACAACATTGGTTACTAGTCTTTTTCCAAATGCAGTCAGCCATCTGTATCCACACATTCTTTATCCATGGATTCAGTCATCCACAGATTGCAAATATTAAAAAAGAAAAGAAAAATAAGTTCCAAAAAGCAAACTTTCATTTGGCCATGTTATATAAAGGACACCATTTTGCTGTGCCGCTGTATTTAATGAGACTTGAACATCCATGGATTTTGGTATCAATGAGGGCAGAGGTCATGAAACTAAACCCCAGTGGATCCCAAGGGCCCACTGTACAATTTAAAGCGCTGGTTATAACCATGAAAGCCCCATGTGACTCAGGTTCAGTTTATCTGAAGGATTATATTTTCTCATATGAGCCTGTTCAAGCACTATTGAGAGAAAAGTCTTTCTCTTTGTCCTACCATTCTCACACATCTGGAGGTAACATAGGAGAAGGCCTCTTGAGTAACTGCTCTTAAGTGATTAAACTTCTTTCATAGAGCAACTAGAATGGCTGCTTTCTTGCTGTCTTTCCATCAGCAAGCAATTTTTTTTCTTTTTCTTTTCCTTTTTTTTGGGGGGGGGGTTAATTCTTCTGACTTGCTTTCGGGAACTGCTTTGTAAAAAGGGGTTTAATAGGATGTTGTGCTGTTTTCAATTTCTTTTTTAGTGTATGCTTTAAATTGATTTGAATGTTATTAGTAGTTTAGTTACATTATAGTGGTTTAATTACATTGTAGTGACATGTTCTGCATATTTTTGGCTATATTATGCCTGCTTTAATTTTGGATTGCAAACAGTTTTATGATCCTCATGTTCTACAGGGAGGGAGTCATTCAAACCAGACTTTATTGCTTCAGTCACCATGGCAAACTGGCTTGAGGAAGCAAGGGAGAGATCTGATGAGTGAGAAAAGACGAAAGAAGGGAAAGTTCAAGATTGCTGCTTCTTCTACAAAAGATGCATGCATCCATTATACAAGCAAAAAAGAGGCTGTGGTCCCTCCTGAATTTCAGTTTGGAGTACCGGGGGGGGGGGGCAGATAGGAAAAGTTGCCTTCAAACCAACTTTGACCCATTGCGACACTGAGAATGAGAGACCTCCAGATCACCCTATCCTCAACCTTCTTTCTCAACAAGGAATGAAAGTTACGCGTATTTTTTTAAAAAACAAAATCACATCTTTTAAATCAGAAAATATTGAATTGATTATCATGGGGTTTTCTGGGGCTGAGAGTGTGTGACTCACCCAAGGTTACTGAGTTTCCATGGCCAAGCAGGGAATCAAACCCTGATCTCCAGAGCTGTAGTCCAACACTCAAACCACATAAAACAAAACACAGTAAGAGTAATGAAACTGCTAATACACCAACATTAATTTTTTTAATCAACAAAACAAAGAAAAACTTTCAACTCACTGCATAGTACTAATTAAACTAGGAACAAAGTAGCCAGCTAGGGTTTGGTGTCACCACAGAAAAAGCCCTCTCTGGTGAAGGACAGTATCTGATGATGTTAGCAAATGGGTAGGTTCCCAAGAGAATTGACAAAGATATCTTATTAGACTGTGTTGTTTGGTAGTTTCAATTTTAACTGGCTCTGGTTCTGTGGGATCTTACACCAGAGGTCTTTCCTTTAAATTGGAAACAAATGCTAAATATAGAACCTAGAGCTTTTGTAAGTTTCTGGTTTGATGTTGTTTCAATTAAGGATCACTCATGATAAGTCAATTGTGTGCTTTGCAATAAAGGTATATTTTGAGGAGTCTTGAAGACAAAGTGGTGTCAACTGAAGTGTGCTAGAAGGAGGGTTCTCAAACATAAGGGGCAGCATATAGAACAGATGGAGATATCTTGGAGAGAATGGGGACTTTGGGGCAGCTGTAGATAGCAGAGAGAGGAAAATGAAGGCCATAGATGCTGAAAAGTAGGAAACCTGATTAATGTATGAGGAAGGATTGCTTAGTTGATCACTGCTTTCTTAAGTGGTAAATAGTTGTCTTAAAAAGACAGCCTCTGGTACATCTGTGTAATCTAGAAGGCCCCAGAATCAAGAAGAGTGATAATGTGGAGAGCTTCCACATCTACAGGAGGCTCTTCAGCCTGTCACTACATGGAAAGAAATTACAAAAGAGCTGGTCTGGCTCACTCTTCCCTGTCTCCTCCTGACATATTCATTGAATAGGACTGAAGAGTGCAGAAAGGATGTACAGAAAGCTTGAAAGCTGAGGACAAAAATTATGGAATCTTGTTTTCATTCATGGTGGCAGTTGTTGGGAAAGAAAGTGAAGAAGCAACAGCCCTGGAGCTTGGTCTGCAAAACAAGTAATGTTCACAGTTACAACATAGCAGCAGATTTTGGATCTACTGAAACTTGTCTAGGTGTGGCTTTTGACTATCTCATTGGAAAAAAGGATCAGCTGATGAGTGTCAAGTATGAAATGGGTACTTGTCCATTTTGGAATTCTATAAGCATGCTTCATGCCTTCTGCAACCAGCATCCTCACTTAAGCTTTTTAGTCATCAAACAGTGTTGCTAAGCAAGCTTTACTCATCACTCTGACCTCAGCATACAAATGTGTGTTACGTATTCAATCTGTTTCTCTCCTCTCCCTGCTTTTTGTAAGGGAATCATAGCCATTAACCAGGGGCATCAGTCACTTGCTTCTGATCTTACACCCCTTTTTGATGCTTATATCTCGACTTAAGATAAATCTGGGGGGCAGGGTAGAAATGACATGAACAACTGCATCACACTATGAATATTTGTTTTATTTTAAACTTTCAGAAAGCAGGGTAGTAATCTTTACTCATGAATGGTACTGGCCCTGAAACTTCAAACCATTTGCTGTACATCCAGCCATCAAGGGAAGTAAGAACCAGACACTGTTTTTTGTGGGTTTTTCAGGGTGTGTGGCCATGTTCTAGAAGAGTATCTTCCTGATGTTTCGCCAGCATCTGTGGCTGGCATCTTCAGAGAATACTGGAATGAAAGAGAGTGAGTATATATATATACTGTGTGACACTGGGTAGGGAGCAGTGATTCCCATGTTAATCTGTGTATTGTTCTGTTTTTGATGACAGGGCCTCAGGGTGGGAGGATATTCAAAAGAGGATTAGTGTTTGCTAATTGGTGACATTACCTGCTGGGAAAGCCCCTGACTCTAGGTAGTTTCTCATTTGCATTTGCTGAGTGCCAATTTTGCTATTTTGCAGGAATGGTAGCCAAACTTTGTTTACTTTAAGTGTTTCTTCTTTCTTGTTGAAGTTGTCCAAGTGTTTATGGATTTCTATGGCTTCCCTGCACATTCTGACCTGATAGTTGTTGGCATGGTCCAGAATTTCAGTGTTTTCAAACAGCATTTTATGCCCAAGATGGTTTATAATGTGTTCTGCTACTGCTGATTTTTCTGGCCGACCCAGTCTGCAGTGTCTCTCATGTTCCTTGATTCGTGTTTGGACACTGCGTTTGGTGGTTCCTAGGTAGACGTGTACGCAGCTGCATGGTATGCAGCAACCTCCTGCTGCTCTGAGAGGGTCTCTGCTGTCCTTTGCTGAGTGCAGTATTTGCTGGATTTTCTTGGTTGGTTTGTAAACCATTTGGAGGTTGTATTTCCTCACTACTTTCCCTATTCTGCCTGTGACTCCTTTGGAACCCTTTGGAAACCTATGGAAACCTTTCCCACAATAAGTGAGTGAAAGGAGTAGTTGCCGTATGGGGAAGAGGGATGATCATGCACACCTGACTTGTAAACAAAAGCTGCTGAGGACTGTTTTACCAGAAAGTCTAATTCATTTTGAAGAAGGTTCTTTACAACATTCCTAACCAGTTTATTCATTCAGGTAGAAAATGAGCATTAGTTCCATTGGAAGTTTTTCCAAATGAGATGCCTGTGTGAACAAAAGAATATAAAGGGGATTGCTTATAGAAGCCAATTACTAGATAGGCTGAATCAGATTAGATTCAGCAAGTCATGGACACATTCCTCTTACTTACTCATCTGGTTTGCTTGAAACTGCACTGCCTCCCTGTGTTTAAGATACTTGAATTCTTCCCCCTGCCCCATCCCCCTGTCTCTGTATATCTAGGCATACAAAAGAAAAGGAGCATTAAAACACATGTACAAAATGCCACCTTTCCCCCATAGACTGATCAAGATAGTCTGTTGTAGTTCATTATGTGTGTTTATAAAATGTCTGTTACAGTGATTTGAGTTAGATAGCTCTTGGGGCTTTATTCATGTACAAATAGATACTGAAATGGAGAATGGGGAGGCATGAGGCTTGAACATACACATACATAGTAGGGCTGGGCTGGGGGGAGCTGAGCCCCCCAGAAATGATCAGGCACCACGGATCAGGACTATCAAAACTCTTATGTAGTTAAGCCCCTGGCCCCTAGGAAATAGCAATCAAAAGTATCCTAATTTATAATCATATTTGCATTCACTTAATAGGGTCTTGTATAGTTTCTCCTTCCCTTGATATTAATGTTATGCAGTTTAAACAATGTCATATTTCATTTGTTATTTTGTACTTGCCTTCAAGGTGCATATATTGTTAAGTGCTTTAGCTGGTAGTGTTATTGTTCGCTGTATTCTGCATATTTACTGTTTTGTAAAAACAGGCACACAAATATACAAAATTCATTATGACCTTCCTGCCAGTCTTAAGCCCTCCTTCCTCTTAGGAACAGTTCTGGGCCCTCTACAGGTACAGTTGTATTCCAAATAACATTGCCAGATTATAACCCAAATGTTGTTACATTCCCCTGTTTAAAATGCAAGCTAGAATTCGGTTCTGGTGGGGATGAGACCACAGCGGATTCAAACAGAAGCAGTTCACACAAGAGTCTGAACAAAAGTTGACTTGCCAAGCCATTATCCCGGTTGGGATCTGACTCTTGAGTCTGCTGTCCCTGGGAATCCTGGTTTAGGACTTTCCCTTGGAGAATCTCATTTTCTGATGGTCTCTCATTCCTGATTACTGGGTGCCAAGTAAGTATTAGACCTCTATTCTGGTAATAATGATTCAGATAGCTCATCTTTTTCCATGTCAGGATTCAAACCACTGCTAGACATGGTCATAACAGGTAACCATGGGTTTTTCTTCCTTAACGCATCCTGACCATTCTGCAAATGGTCAATCTGCTAAGTATGAGTATGTATGTGGGGGGGGGGGGTATCTTGTTGTTTTCTTGCTCTGTGGTTTATAATTGCATCTGATGAAGTGGACTGGAATCTATAAAAGCTAGAAATTTCTTCCTCAAAAGTGTTACAGGCGTTCTTTCTTTTACACTGAAACAATATAACACAGTTGATCTTTGAAAATAGTATTTATGGTTAGCAAAGAAGGTTGTAGGAAAGAGGAAGACCACATTCCAGATGGATAGACTTAGTTAGAGAAGCCTCGACCCTGAGTCTGCAAGACCTGAGCAGGGCTGTTGATGGCAGGGTGACTTAGAAGTCTCTCATTCATAGGGTCACCATAAATCGAAGTCAGCGTGACAGCAGTTAACAACAATAAATGCATGTGGTTATTTTTGGTTGATGGTGCTGGTGGTGTTTCGTTTTATTGTTATTTTCAAAGTCATTAAGTCATCCCATTTCCTTTCTATCTAGACTGACTACAAACTTTGCAATGGGTCTGATAAAGAGTGTGTCTCCCCTACTGGCAAAAACAACAAGAAAGAGACTCTGAAGGTAGGTGAAAGAAGGATCATCCTAACTATATCAAGACATGAGTATCCCGATAAACGTATACCTCTTTTCCATCGTCCCAGGGTTGTTTCTCTGCAGCTACTAGGTAGGTCCACATATTACCCTTTGTTTTGTTCCCCATAGATTGGTTTGTACTAATAAATCAAGGCAACAGTTCCACTACACACAATGGTTCTTCTTCAGTATTTCTCCAGAAAAGCCTTCCTACTGATTGTTGTTGTGTGTCTCCAAGTCATATCTGACCAATGGTGACTGTAAGGCAAACCTGTCACAGGGTTTTCTTGACATAATTTGTTTGGGGAAGTTGTCCTTGCCTTCTTCTGAGTCTGAAAGAGTGTGACTTACCCAAGGTCACCGAGTAAGCTTCTGTGGACAAGTGGGGATTTAAACCCTGGTCTCGCAGTGTCCTGCTCCAGCACTCAAACCACTATACCATACTTGCTGGTTTCTAATGATAATCCTAGTTAAATGCACATTTTTCGAGATCTCGCAGTAGTCTGCCCATCATAAAATGTCACATTTAGCCTTTATTTTTCATGTAGCTGGTAGCAGTTTTGGATATATACAAAAATCCCACAAGAGTGTAACACATTGGCATTTTCCCAGGCTGACTGAGAATTGGGCATTGCTGTGACCAATATCTGTGCACTAAAAACAGTATAGATACCAAGGGGGAAAGAGAGAGAGAAAATGACTATAGAAATGCCTAGGATGGAAGACCACCAGGGAATACCATGGATTTCCACATAGGACTAGAAATTAATCTTGCTTAAAACCCTGGATGATCAATATCAACAATGTTGGGTTAGGCAGATCAAAGGTCCCTATGGCATATGTGGCTTGACTGACTCAATGTAAATCCAGTGAGGCTAGATGCACTTGCCCCCATGTCCTCAGTTTATTTCAGTTCTCCGGGGGGGGGGGAGGGGGCAGGGAGAGAAGAGGAGGGGCAGAATCTTGCTCTTCCCTGTCGGCTCAGACAAAAATAAACTGCTGCAGCCTCTCCAAGCTGGTATGTTTTTCTTCATTAATTAATACTTCATCTTGACCACAGTCTGATGTTCCTTGGCCACACATGTTCTATTTTTCATCTGTGAGATATTGGAGGGTAGGCAATTTCATCACACACAAAAAGTCTAGCTGTTTCTATTGCTGTTGCACTAAGTGCTGCTTACCTGTTCAGTGAGTTCTCTAAAATAGAAGGGAGTTGTTTGAAATTAACAGCATGATCCCATCTTCTTCTGGCAGTTTTTCTCCCTCTCTTCTGCTGGCACAATAGAAAGAGAAAGAAAATGTGCTCACAAGTCCCATTTTGTCTATATGATCTAACACAGGTACAGAAGAAAAATTACAGGCAAGAGAAGAAACGAGCCACCAAACAACTCTTCAGTGCTTTGAAAGATCCCAGTGTGGTCATTATGGCAGATTGGCTGAAGGTAATTTAGCACAAAACATCATTTTAAGATTACATGACTAAAAAGAACCAGTGGTTTTTAGGTTTGTAGATTCATAATCCAGCAGTTGCCTCCTTTAGAAATTATTTTCTGCTTTAAAATAGTCCTATGCAGGAACAAAAGCAGAAGGGTTAAAGTAATATGTTGAAGTAATTCAACAAACTGAAGTAATAACTGAGGCTTGTATGTGGCAAAGATGATGATAAAAATTAAATGAAGGAAAGCAGACAAAACTGGTAGGAAGACTGATAGCTTCCTTACTTTATCAAAGGCCTGGTTTGTCCTTGGGCTAATACTTAATTCACTGTTTCCTGATCCCAAAGTAGCCCAATTGTGTGAAAACCATTAACATGCTAGTTGTTACATTTTTGGAAATGCATGGTTGACGTTGCAAATTTAGTAACAGGCGATCTTTTTCAGCCTAAGGAAGCTAGACAGGGAGAAGGAATAATTTCTTCACAGTGCACACAGTTGAACTGTAGAATTGGATACAGAATCAGTGATAGCCACCAGCTAAAACCGCTTTAAAGATAGATTGGATACATTCATGGAGAATAGGGTTAACAGTGGCCACTGGTCATGCTACCTTTAGTATGAGTTTATGTTAGGAAATGGTTCACAACAAAATGTTATCTTTAATCCCCTTCACTCCATTTGCTATCAGCCCATCTGTAGCCTGAGGATGTGCAAAGGAGCATGATGCAGCAAGGAAGGGTGAGTGGGTTGTGCTGAAGGTCCAGCCAAGAATAGATGGCTGCCATATGCACATGCCCTTATAAGCCCTGCCAGGTCACAGATGAAGTTCCATGAGATTTGAGTTTCTACAGGACTTTGCCAAGAGATCCAGCATAATCTCATGCTATATCTCACCCAAACTCTCACAATGACACTGCCATTATGAGCCTTCAGTCCGAGCTGCTGCTTGGAGCAAGCTGCAGCTATGGTGGCCAACTGAGAGGACTCAGTGTGACAACACCCCTCTAGTGAGCATCAGGTTAAGCCTTGTGCTGAGACAGTGAGGTCAGATACTGTATTATGGACTCACTAGGTTGGCTACAACTTTAATTCAAATACAACTACAGTGCACCCACACCAACCGCGGGCTTGCCATCCGTAGTTCGATCTTCCATTGATGGCAAGCACCGGCTTTTTCAATTGGTGTGTATGCATGAGACTGCGCAGGTGGGTGTGGGTGCCCATTGAAAAGAGTTGGACTTAAGGTCCTGCATTTTTGCTATCCATGGGTAGGGGGGTGGAATGGTTCCACCCTGGCTAAAAGGAGCAACTGTATTACAAATTAGATACATTCATAACTTATATCTTACTTATATCTTACAATGTAATCAAAGTAAAGTTGAGGGGATATGGGGCCCAATGGTCTGCAAACCAGCACATGCTCAAATGTTGCATCTCTGCAGATCTATAACCTCTAAGCAGAGCTTTCCATATTGGTCCGTTTGTGAGACATGTCCAAATGACTGGTTGCAAGTCAATCTCTTTTCATGTCCCCCTAACCATTCCAGGGCTTTTGTCTCCCCAATTGCCCAGCCAAAAATGGTTGGCTGCCATGTGCACAGGCCCTTATAATGGCTGCCAGGTCTTGGATGAAGTCTTGTGGGATTTGAATTTCTGTGGGACTTTGCCCCACCAGATCTCACCCGAACCCTCTCAATGGGAGTGCCATCAGGAGGCTCCATCCCTGGCTGCTCCAAGCTGCTATTCAGAGGAAACTGCAGCTACATTGGCTGACTGAGAGAACTCAGTGAGCATCAGGGTAAGATGTCCTGAAACTTTCCTGTAGTTAGCCAGGACCTAGGCACTGCATACATATATGCATGAATGTAAATTTAAATGTAAAATAGTAAAGTTTTTGCTATGAAGCTTTCATACTGTTTGCCTTTACTAAAACTATTCTCTGAGAGAATTCTACTCATGAGCTCTTCTAAAAATGTGATATTTGCTAACACTCATGGGTAGAACCCATCAACTCATTTCATTGAAGCCACAACAAATGAAAAAGATAAAAATGGGTCATGCTCCATTAAGGCCTTACGGTACTGTTATAGTAAGACACTAGGCTGCAGTGTGGATAAGCAGAATGAGCAGACTGTCCTTTCATTGAGACCCTGTGGATGTACAGATTTCACCTCCAGCATGCCTTGCTCTTTAGATGTGAGAAATTGTAAGGTATCTTAGAGGAGTTCTCTTTAAATGGAACATTGGCTCAGGTTCTGGAAGCATTTAATTCTTGCCAGAAAGGGGAATGTCCTCTTCTTAGTTAGCTGTTTGGAGAGAACTGGTCTTTTTTCACAGACAATGCCACTGGGAGATTGGCTTCAACCTCACATTATTTCATTTGGAATAGTCCAGCAAGATGCTTTGGAGAACTGAGTTTGCTCACATAGTAAAGACATCACAGTTTAGTCCTGTTAGCAAGACTGAGGTTTCTTTGGTGAAGGACTCATTTACTTTACTAGAGAGAATGAAAATATCTCCATATTCTTGTTCTTCAGATTCGTGGAACTCTGAAAAGCTGGACAAAGTTGTGGTGTGTGCTAAAACCTGGAGTGTTGCTGATCTATAAAACACCAAAGGTTGGACAGTGGGTGGGCACCATCCTGCTCCATTCTTGTGAGCTGATTGAAAGACCCTCCAAAAAGGATGGCTTCTGTTTCAAACTTTTTCATCCCCTGGATCAGTCAATTTGGGCTGTGAAGGTAAGTCCAAGACTGAATGCAACAACTAATGTGAAATTTCTTAGGGCACTTTCTATAATAGATATCTATCTCATAGAATCATAGAATCATAGAAATTTAGAGTTGGAAGAGAAATTTAGAGTTGGAATTTAGGTCATGGTCCAGGAAGAGAGAGGAAAATAGCAGATATCAACAACTGGCTCCGCAGATGGTGTCGCCGAGAACAATTTGGATTCTTGGATCATGGGCTGCGGTTCCATGAGGAGGGACTTCTAGCAAGGGATGGGCTACATCTCACGCCAGTTGGAAGAAACATTTTTGCCAACAGTCTGAAGAATCTGATCAGGAGGGCTTTAAACTAAGTGATCTGGGGAAGGGAGACAGCAGTCTGGAAGGCAAAACGGCTAGAAAAAATAGTCAAACTGACATAGAGGGAAGAAGACAAACAGTGCAAGGACTCAACAAAAGGAGCCAAAAAAAACATGCACAGGCATCAAGTAAAGGGGACACATGGTCTTAGATGTCTCTACACTAATGCACAGAGCATGGGAAATAAGCAAGATGAACTTGCACTCCTAGCACAACAAGGGAAATATGATATAATAGGCATCACTGAAACCTGGTGGGATGAGTCTCATGATTGGAATATAGAAATAGAGGGGTATAACCTTTTTAAGAGAAACAGGACAAACAAGAAAGGAGGAGGAATAGCATTATATGTCAAGGATATTTACACCAGTGAAGAGATCCAGGACATCAATACTGGAAGCCAGGTGGAGAGCATCTGGATAAAAATTAAAGGAGAGGGAAACAACAGGGATGTTACTGTGGGAGTCTACTACAGACCCCCAAGTCAGACAGAGGAAATGGATGATGCCTTTCTAGAACAGATGACCACACAATCAGGAAGGAGAGATGTAGTAGTGATGGGGGACTTCAACTACCCGGATATTTGCTGGAAGTCAAACTCAGCGCCATCCTCAAGATCTAGAAAATTCCTCACTTGCCTTGAAGACAATTTCATTGTTCAAAAGGTGGAAGAGGCAACAAGGGGATCAGCTATTTTGGATCTGATCTTAACCAACAGGGAAGACCTAGTTGATGGGGTGCAAGTGGTGGGATCCTTAGGTGGGAGTGACCATGTCCTCCTGGAGTTTGTTATACAGTGGAAAGGTGAAGCTAAGCATAGTCAGACACGCATTCTAGACTTTAGGAAAGCTGATTTCAATAAACTTAGAGAAATACTGGGGGTGATCCCATGGTCAAGAATACTAAAAGAGAAGGGAGTTCAAGATGGATGGGAGTTCCTCAAAAGGGAGATACTAAAGGGACAATTTCAGACAGTTCCAATGAGGAAGAAAAATGGGAGATGTCTCAAGAAACCAGTATGGATGACTAAGGAACTTACAACTGAGCTAAGTTTTAAACGGAACATGTATAAAAAATTGAAAAATGGGGAAATCACCAAAGAGGAATTCAAACAAATAGCCAGCGCATGTAGGGATAAAGTGAGAAAAGCTAAAGCGCAAAATGAACTCAGGCTTGCTAGAGACGTTAAGAACAATAAAAAGGGCTTTTTTGGGTATGTCCGCAGCAAAAGGAAGAAGAAGGAAACAGTTGGGCCACTGCGTGGAGAAGATGGCAAAATGCTCACAGGAGACATAGAAAAGGCAGAATTGCTCAACACCTTCTTTGCTTCAGTCTTCTCAGGAAAGGCAAAGGGTACCCAACCTAAGGATGATGGGGCAGAGGACAGAATAGGGGAATTTCAGCACAGAATAAGTAAAGAAACAGTACAGGAATACCTGGTTAATCTAAATGAATATAAGTCTCCAGGACCAGATGAACTACATCCTAGGGTATTAAAAGAACTGGCAAATGTAATATCGGAACCAATGGCAATCATCTTTGAGAACTCCTGGAGAACAGGAGAAGTCCCAGCAGACTGGAGGAGGGCAAATGTTGTCCCACTCTTCAAAAAGGGGAAAAAAGAGGATCCCAACAATTATCGTCCGGTTAGTCTGACATCAATACCAGGAAAGATTCTGGAGCAGATCATTAAGCAGAGAGTCTGTGAATATCTGGAAGATAATTCCATAATCACAAAAAGCCAACATGGGTTTCAGAGAAACAAGTCATGCCAGACAAATCTGATCTCTTTTTTTGATAAAATTACCAGCTTGGTAGATGAAGGGAATGCTGTGGATATAGTATATCTTGACTTCAGTAAGGCCTTTGACAAGGTTCCCCATGACATCCTTGCAAACAAGCTTGTAAAATGTGGACTAGACAAGGTAACCGTTACATGGATTTGTAACTGGTTGACTGACCGAACCCAAAGGGTGCTCAACAATGGTTGCTTTTCATCCTGGAAAGAAGTGACAAGTGGGGTGCCACAGGGCTCTGTCCTGGGCCCAGTGCTATTCAACATCTTTATTAATGACTTGGATGACAATATTGAGAGCCTAGTTATCAAATTTGCAGATGACACCAAATTGGGAGGAGCAGCTAATACCCCAAAAGACAGGATCAAAATTCAAAATGACCTGAATAGACTAGAAAGCTGGGCCAAAGCTAACAAAATGAAATTTAACACAGAGAAATGTAAGGTCCTACACGTAGGGCGGAAAAATGAAATGCACAAATATAGGATGGGGGACACCTGGCTGAATGAGACAACATGTGAAAGGGATCTAGGAGTCCAAGTAGACCACAAGTTGAACATGAGTCAACAGTGTGATGCAGCAGCTAAAAAGGCCAATGCAATTTTAGGTTGCATCAATAGAAGTATAGTGTCTAGATCAAGGGAAGTAATAGTGCCACTCTATTCTGTATTGGTCAGGCCCCACCTGGAAAACTGTGTCCAGTTCTGGGCACCACAATTCAAAAAGGATGTGGAGAAACTGGAGCGGGTCCAAAGGAGGGCGACTAAAATGGTGAAGGGTCTGGAGACCTTGCCCTATGAAGAACGCCTTAGGGAGCTGGGAATGTTTAGCCTGGAGAAGAGAAGGTTAAGAGGTGATATGATCGCCCTGTTTAAATACTTGAAGGGATGTCACATTGAGGAGGGAGCAAGCTTGTTTTCTGCTGCTCCAGAGAACAGAACTCGGAACCATGGATGCAAACTGCAGGAAAAAAGATTCCACCTCAACATTAGGAGGAACTTCCTGACAGTAAGAGCTGTTCGACAGTGGAACACACTCCCTCGGAGGGTGGTGGAGTCTCCTTCCTTGGAGGTCTATCCATCTATCTATAATAGATATATTATAATAGATATATCTAATAGATATATATAATATTTGTAATATACATATAGTATAATATATACATCAATATCTTTATACATATATTTATGTATAATAGATATATACATAATATATAAAGATGCTACCTGAGATTTTAATTGCATATTCTTTTGCGTACTCCATCCACACTATATGATTATAGTACTTTTTATCAGTTTAATTGCCATGGCTTCATCCTATGGAATGGAAATGCAAATTCCAGGATAGGATGGAGACATAGCAATTAAACTACTATCAAAGTTGTATAATTGTGTAATATGGGTAAAGGTAAAGGTTTCCCCTTTACATGAATAGTCAAAACCGACTGTAGGGGGCAGTCCTTATCTCTGTTACTAAACTGAATAGTCACCTTTGTCTGAAGACGACTCCAGTGGTCATGTGGCCAGCATGACTGCACGGAACGCAGTTATCTTCCCACCAAAGTGGTACCTATTTATCTACTTGCACTTTTACATACTTTCAGACTGCTAGATTGGCAGAAGCTGGGGCTAGTGGCAGGAGCTCACTCCATCATGTGGTACTCAGGCCTCAAACCGCCAACCTTCTGACCTTAGCATCATCAGAATTAGTGTCTTAACCACTAAGCCACCACATCCCAAATAGTATGGGTACAAAAGTGGAAAACAACTGTTTAGGTCTTCTTAAGTTGAATGGCTGCAAGTCAAAATTAGCAGCTTAGCAAGCAATAGTCATATTTAGCCTATATGAAGAGGAAATGTAGTAAAGGAAAAAGGTGAGATACATGGCTGTAAGATGCTGGGAGAAAAAGAGGACATAAACCCCTAGTTTGTTGATAATCCTGTTTCTTGCGATGCAGCATCTGGTCTTGGCCTGCTGAGGGGTGGTATAAAGAAGTGGGTCACTCTAATTGATAAATGTGTGATATACAAGTATAAAAGGAATTCTTCAGCTATGATGGCGCTGTTGACTGTGGCTGAATACTGAATCCTTTGAGCACAGAAGACTATTTTTTATTCACTTTTTGAGTGGTATATCCAACAAAAGGGGGTAAAATAAAGGAAGATATTCAAGTATGTACCATTTCCAGAAAATGAAGGCCAGCTACACAAATTCCAGCTTAATTTCAATAATGAAAAAGGAAATTGTGTGTGGTAAAATGGGAAGTAATAGTACATGAGGTGACTGTAGTGTAGTGATCTTCTTACTCTGCCATAGAAGAGTTTCTCAACATCCTTTTTGAATTGTGGTGACCAGAACTGGACACAGTATTCCAGGTGGGGCCTGACCAAAGCAGAATAGAGTGGCACTATTACTTCCCTTGATCTAGACACTATACTTCAATTGATGCAACCTAAAATTGCATTAGCCTTTTGAGCTGCCACATCACACTGTAGACTTATGTTCAACTTGTGCTCTATTTGGACTCCTACATCCTTTTTACATGTAGTCTCGTCAGGGCCAGCTCTACGTATTTGGCCACCCTAGGCGAGAAATATTTTGGCACCCCCTGTTGCCCCTCATAGTTATTTTCACCCCTTGATTTTCGCTCAGCCCCAGGGAGGGAGGGAGGCAGGGATGGTGGGTGGGAGGCATCCTTCTCCTCCTCTTCCTCCAGATCCCATCATCTTCATCCTCCTCTTCTTCACCATTGCCTTCTCCTGATCCCCTCATCCTACTCAGGGTCCCATCTTCCTCCCTCCTCCTCCACATGACCCCATAGCCTTCATTCCACTCAAGATCCCATCTTCCTCACCCTCACCCTGATCCCATCATCCTCCTCCTCCTCCAGATCCCCTCCTCTTCCACCTCACAATCCCATTATCCTCATCCTCATGATCCCACCATCTTTATCCTCATCGTCTTCTGCATGGTCCCCTCCTCTTCCTCCTCCTCCTCACCCTAATTCTATCATCCTCATTTTGCTCAAAGTATCATCATCATCATCATCATCATCATCATCATCATCATCATATCATCTTCCTCAAGATCCCATCCTCCTCCTCCTCTTCCAGATCCCATCATCCCCATCTTATGGTTGCCTTCCTTCCTTCATCCTTCCCTCCTTCCCTCCCTTCATTCCTGCAGAGGCTGAGTCTGGGGCCATCCTGGGGTCTGCTTCTCTTCCCCCACTTTCCTTCCCTGGGTCTGTCTCTGTGAAGAAGGTGCCCTCCAGCCCCAAGGCCCCTCTTAGCAGGCAGAGAGAGAGGGAGACACATCTCGGAACCGGTTCCAGTACTTGATCTGGCTGCTGTACTGGGAGATAGAGGAGAGCCACTGCTCGTCCTCCATGAAATTTCCAGGGCTCTTCTCAGCGCCCTCCTTGCTAGCCTGGCTCTCCCCTTCGGCCCAGGCTCCCAGCACCAGCAGCATTCTCCAGCCCAGGGTGCCTATTGCGCTCTTGTTCTTGTTGCCCTCTACTCTTGGCTTCTCGGGCTTCGGGATAGATGCCTGGCTGATGGCTGGCGGGGGCCTTTGCCGCAAAGCTACCTCCCTCCTTGCCTTCCTTATTGGCTTCCCTCTGGGTTGGATCCCCGTGGGAACGTGAACTTCCAAAGCCACCGTGCTGCCCCTAAATTTTGCCACCCTATGCGGCTGCCTAGTTCACCTTTATAGATTAGCTGGCCCTCAGTCTCGTTCAGCCAGGTGTCCCCTATCCTATATCTATGCAATTCATTTTTCTGCCCTAAATTCAATACCTTACATTTTTTCATGCTGAATTTCATTTTGTTAGCTTTGGCCCAGCTTTCTAGTCTATTCAAGTCATTTTAAATTTTGATCTGGTCCTCTGGGGTATTAGTTACTCCTCCTAATTTGGTGTCATCTGCAAATTTGATAACTATGCTCCCAATACTGTCATCCAAGTCATTAATAAAGATGTTGAATAGCACTGGGCCCAGGACAGAACCCTGTGGCACCCCAATTTTCTCTTCTCTCCAGGATGAAAAGGAGCCATTGTTGAGCACCTTTGGGTTTGGCCGGTCAATCAGTTACAAATCCATGTAACAGTTACCTTGTCTAGCCCACGTTTTACAAACTTGTCTGCAAGAATGTCATGGGGAACCTTGTCAAAGGCCTCACTGAAATCAATTAAATTTCCTTCATTTATCAAGTTGGTAATTTTATCAAAAAAAGAGATCAGATTTGTCTGGCATGATTTCTTTCTTTGAAACCCATGTTGACTTTTTGTTATTATGGCATTGCCTTAATTGCCTCTGTTTAATGATCTGCTCCAGAATCTTTCCTGGTATTGATGTCAGACTAACTGCACGATAGTTGTTGGGATTCTCCCCCCCCCCTTTTTTTTTTTTTTTTAGGAACAGTGTTTGCCCTCCTCCAGTCTGCTGGGACTTCTGTTCTCCAGGAGTTCCCAAAGATTATTGCCAATGGTTCTGATATTACATTTGCCAGTCCTTTTAATACCCTTGGATGAAGTTCATCTGGTCCTGGAGACCTATATTCATTTAGCTTTACCAAGTATTCCTGCTCCATTATCCTCAGGTTGAGTACCCTTTGCTTTTTCTGAAAAGTCTGAAGCAAAGAAGGTGTTGAATAATTTTGCCTTTTCTCTGTCCCCTGTTGGCATTTTGCCATCTTCTCCACACAGTGGCCCTACCATTTCCTTCTTCTTCCTTCCTTGCACATCCACCCCATTTATCTTGTTTGTCAGAGTTTGAAAAACAGGACACTTGGGGGACTCTCCCTAAAGAGGATTATATTAAATCCTGAAAAGCTTGGATACCTGAAAACAGAATGTGGGCAGTGGACATTCCTTATGGAATAAAACAATTCATTTTGAAAGTGTAATGCTTATGATTCAAAAGAAATGCTTGTTTTTTGGTTGAGACTATTATCCATAACTTTTTTGGGGTGTGTGTGTGTGTCAGTGTCAGTGTCAGGTGTCCATATGACATCCAGTTTTCTTCCATCCTGAATCTGTCCTGCCCTGTCTAATTAAGCTGGCAACCCTGAAGGAGAAACAAATCTTTACTGTTTTATATGTCTCAACCCATAGCAGACCTTTATAATAATAGGCAGACCTTTGTGCACAATAAAGATATTACAGCCCAAAGAACCTGCAACTTCTCTATTAGTACTACCACTGACATTGTCAAGAAATAACACTCTGTCCCTAGTACATAAGAAAATAGCTTTTGCTGCCATCTGTGATAAGTAAGAAGGACTTTGCCATCGCCCTAAAGTTTTAGAGATTAACATCAGTCTCACTGTTCTGAATCAATGTTACTTAACCACACTTGTATCTGGTCCATTGCTGAAAGCAGCAAATCTGCAGACTGACAGCAGTGGTACTGTGAGAAGCATTCTCGAGTCAGACATGTAGTTGCTGATTGCTCAGTCACAAGAGATGCAATGTGAGTGGGAGTCATTTTTGCTAGCACCACATGATTATTGTGCTATGGTACCACTTTAGCTGCCATGGCACCATCCTTGACAATTTAGAGAGGGGTGTTTATAATTCTCAACTAGAGACCTCCTGGAGTTCCCCACTGAATTCCAGTATTCCATAGGATGTTACCATTAAAGTGAAATTATAGTGCTATCATTTTGTTGTGAGAAGGGACCCTAGAAGTAACTAGGTGTTTATCTGGAGGCTAAAATAGGTTCTGGTGACCTGGAAGGCATATTGGGGTGGAGGCTGAAAATCCATATGTGTCCTCAGGCTTCTCTGTTCCCAACCTGCTTAAAGGCTGTCAGTCATCTGATCCTTAATTTGTTGACGCAAAAAATACAGGTCACTGAGACTTAAAGGAAAAACTAAAGGCATATGTCATTGAATCTCACTTTTATATAATTCCAAGTAAGATGCAGGGTGGGGGGTAATTTAGACCAAGATCATCATGTCCAGGTAGAAGAGGTTTAAATTTTTCCCTAGCATGTTCCCCTTACATTTGCACATGCACGTACACACACACACACACACACACACTGCAGGAGCTAAAAATATTTACTGGCTCCAGTGAGAGACAAAGAAAAAAATCAATGTCTATTAGCATTTATGTTCCTAAATAACATTGGTTTTCTTCAATTACTTTACACAAAGATAAGCTATTGAATAGAAAAATTAGAATTCTGCCTTAGTTTAGAAGCTCTTTCATTTAAAGGAATATGTGAACAAGCACAGCACGGCTGGCAAAACATGGAGCGTGAGGATGGTTTGGGGCTGTTTCAGTAATGATGGCTCTTGAAGATGTCTGAATTAGAATGTTACCATTATTGTCCGTATAATATAAGCTGGATGTTGTCCAAATTGGCTAAAGGTGATTCTCTTGCACATATCCAAAATAACAAGTCATTTGCAGGTGCAGGGTAAATTGAAATCACTACTACTAAATACCGGTATTTCGTGATTTGAACAGTCACATTTCTTGAACAAGGCTCTAAAGTCCTTTTGTCATTTCCTTGGGGAAATTGATTTGATGCCTCGTGACTATCACAAGCTCTGTCAGAAAGACTTTGAGCACATCTGCAGCTTTCAGGCAATGACATTCTCCAGTTTAAGTGTCTCGATTGTGGAAAGAGGGATACAAACAGTTTTCTAAGCTCTCACTTTTGCTTCCAGGAAGCTGCATTTTCCAGAATTGCTTAAAGTGCTGTCAGTAAGGCCGGGGTGGGGGGGATACTTTTTGAACAAATGCACGTACAGTTGTCCCTCCTAATTTGCAAACTTGGAATTCATGAATTTGATTATTCACGAGGTCTCCCTTGACCCCTCGAATGCCTGGAACAGTTGATCCAGGCATCAGAGCGGTCAGGAGAGAGTTCCAGCGGCTCCTTTTACCTTCCCTGCCATGCTTGGCTCATTTGATCCAGGCATGGCGGGAGGGGGGAAGACCCCTGTGGGTCCCCTCCAGACCACTGCCATGCTTGGATCACCCGATACAGGCATGGCAGGGGGGAGAAAGACCCATGTGGGTCCCCTCCAGTAAACTTAATTCTTGGATCATGCTTTTTCTTTCTCCCCTCTGCCATGAACAGAAAACTGCAGGGGTCTTTCTCCACCCCTTCCATGCCTGGATTGGGTGATCTGAGCATGGCAGGGGTCTGAAGGGGACCCATGGGGATCTTTCTCCCCCCTGCTATGCCTGGATCACCCGATACAAGCATGGCAGGGGTCTGGAGGGAGGACCATGGGGGGTCTTTCCCCACCCCTGCCATGCCTGAATTGGGTGATTCAAGCATGGCAGTGGTCTGGAGGGACCCACAGGGGTCTTTCTCCCCCCTGCTATGCCTGGATCACCCAATCCAAGCATGGCAGGGATCTTCCCCCCTACTATGCCTGGATCAGGTGATCCAAGCATGGCAGGGGTCCAGAGAGGACCGTGGGGGTCCTTCTCCATCCCTGCCATGCCTGGATTGGGTGATCCAGGCATGGCAGGTTTCTGGAGGGGACCCGTGTGGGCCCTCTTGTGGGGGGAGGGTTTTTTAACTATTTTTCCTTTGTCCCTAATCCCTGCGAATATGGAGGGATGACTGTATTGTCATAGGCTGTGATTGCATGAGTCACCTATTATTTTCTTTGGTGACCTATCTGGCAAACTCCTGTTCTGTCTAGTTCCTACACAACCTCCTGCCACAAGGCTAGTGAGGTCATATGTATTTTTGTTCTAGGTGACGCTATTGCCCCATTGTCCCACCAATACCAATAGCACTTTAATTGCCCTGACAACATCATATGGAGTTCTGGGATCTGCAGTTTAGTGAGATGCATTTAGAATTCACAGCCTCACTAAAGTATACACCTCAGAATTCCACAGAATGTTGCCATAAGTTAAAATGGAATAATAGCACTATAGTAGTGTAGTCTGATAGGGCCCTGGTTCTTAGAACCAAGCTGTAGATAATATTTGTTTTAATGTGTTTGGAGCGGCAGGATCTCCAATCCAGGTAAGAATGAGCATCAGTGGGTTTATTGTGGAGATTTGTGACAATGTTGTGAATTTCAGTGGTCAGGAGGACAGCAAGGAAAGGGACACATAGATGTTCAGTTTTGTTACAAAATGTAAAGTTGATTGTAGAATGGATAGTGTTGATGTGGAATATAAAAATTTCTAACTATTCTTTTCGTAGTCCAAACCATAAAGATGTCATAAATGTATCACAGCCATATGAGAGGTTTGTCATTTGCCCTATTAAGGATTTTATTTTCTAGTTTCCCCATGAACAGATTTGAATATGAGGAAGCTATGTGAGTGCCCATAGCAGTATCATGTAGTTCTGGGTAGTGATCTTCAGTGAATGTGAAATTATTGCGGGTGAGGACTAGACTTGCTAAAATGGTAATAAACATCTGTTGGAGGATCATTAGAGCTCCTGGTATTAAAGATTTCATGTAAAACCTGAATCCCGTCAGAATATGGTATGTTGGTGTAAAAGGACCAAGGGTGGTGGTATTTTTGCCAAATTCACATTGTTGAATAAAGACCCAGTTCTGAGTAAGAAATCATTAGTGTAGTTGATATATAATGGGAGGGTTTTAACAAGTTCAGTAAACTTAAGTCAATATATAGAGAGATCTTCTCTGTGGCTGTGTTATTGCCTGAGATAACAATATGTCCTGGATGGCTGGATGATATTGTTAGACTATATATTGTTTTTAAGCGTTTGACCAAAGAGGTAAAATGTCTGTCATAACACATATGTTATGTATCTTGCATTTAGCGTGCTTTCTTTTACATTAGGTGATTGGAAAAGAAACATGTCCTAAATTTTATGTCTGATTGTTGAAGCATATGTCTCTGAGAAAATCCCGATCTAGGAAGGGAACATGGATAATGGGGTAGATTAATCGCAAGGAATACACATTTCCTTAGTACCTTTTGCTTAGAAGACTTATTAAATTGGATTAGATTTGAGAAGAAAATTATATGGGAAAGTAAGGCAGGACTGGAGGATACAATTCTTTTCATAGAATCATAGAGTTGGAAGAGACCACAAGGGCCATCCAGTCCAACCCCCTGCCATGCAGGAACTCTCCATCAAAGCATCCCTGACAGATGGCCATCCAGCCTCTGCTTAAAGACTTCTAAGGAAGGAGACTTCACTACACTCCGAGGGAGTGTGTTCCACTGTCGAACAGCCCTTACTGTTAGGAAGTTCGTCCTAATGTTGAAGTGGAATCTCTTTTCCTGCAATTTGCATCCATTGTTCCATGTCCTAGTCTCTGGAGCAGCAGAAAACAAGCTTGCTCCCTCCTCAATATGACATCCCGTCAAGGATTTAAAGAGGGCTATCATATCACCTCTTAAGCTTCTCTTTTCCAGGCTAAACATCCCCAGTTCTCTAAGGCAGTCCTCATAGGGCATAGTTTCCAGACCCTTCGCCATCTTAGTTGCCCTCCTTTGGACACGCTCCAGTTTCTCCACATCCTTTTTGAATTGTGGTGCCCAGAACTGTGTATATGATATTGTAATTTAATGGTGCAATTTTAATTTTGCTTTTTTTATGTCACAACTGTTACCTTTACATTCAGTGATATATGGAAAGTACAGTTTATGAGTAATAGTAGTACAAAAAACATTACTAAGGATTCTGTATGGTGTACTGTGAGAGAAGATCAGTTGGGAGAGATGACACCATGAGTTACCGTACCGGGTGACACCAACCCTAGTGTCACCACTGACCTTGATCTAATTCTGCTTCTTAGACCAATGGATTTTCCCAATCATGTAGTGTATGTATGGATGGATGGTTTGTATTGGAGATTTTATAGAATTTTTCCACACTCAGTAATCTATCATGCTCTCTTTTTTCTTTTTTTTAATTTCAAATTTTGCCTGAGGAATTTAGGACATTGTATGTCGGGGTAGCACCTCCTTTTATTCTTGTAATAACTTTGTGATGAAAATTAAGCTGAAAGCTAGTAACATACCTAAATTTACCTGTTAAGTTGTATGAGTGAGTATAGGCCTTCTCAACCAAATTCAACATTTGTAGGTACTTTACTGTGCTGGTAGGACCACTGCAGCACAGTGGGACTTGTGTCTAGATGTGGCTGTACAGAAACTGGAAAAGTGAGGCAATAAATAGGAGAATGCATTAGATCAGGTTGATACAGAGTAGATCTGACAGTCTGAACTGCTGAAGCAACACATTTTCTGACCTAGTTCTTAATGGCCAGAAGTCTCCAGCAGGGAAGGCGTACATTATTTACTTGCTCTCCCTTGGAAGGGAGCAGGCAAAGACATACTTTCTTGGGCTCATGGAGGAAACTAGAATTATCTCTATGGAGACACAATAGACAAAGTGAGCAAAAGCTGGGACTCCCATCACTCAGCTTAGCAGCTCACAATGGTAGAGTTGACATTAATATGAACTGGCAGCATTCCTTGTAACTTTTCCCCTTACGCTAAATTTAATTTGGGAGCTGGGCTTTGGAGAACATTTGGTGCATTCTTGATATGAATAATATTTCTTTTTAAAAAAATAGAATATGGTGGGGGAGGAATGATGCTGATGAAAGGTGCTGTCATTTTAAAAATAGGTGAAGTAGGTTTGAGTCACCGCAGAATACTTAACAAAGTTATTTTATTTGTCAAATGTAAGAATAGTCAAGTAGCACAAGCTAGTGTGGTGAATTACAAATTAATAGTAGAAAAGTTAAAACATAATTAAATAAGGTACCATGTTAAAATACCCAAACATATAAAATCATTTATAACTATGAAAATAAAATTTAAAAATCAATGTAGCACAGTGAGCACACATACCAGATTAAAGACCTGTCCACATTGCCACCTAAGGTGCATCTGGATCAACGGAAAAGTCCCAGATTTTGTTCCTGTTTTTTCCGATTTTGTATTGAATTAAAATAAACCAACCTTGGTAGCTGGCATAAGAATTATCTGATTGTACTGGTGGTTGATGGCAAATATCCTGGATGTATGGATGCATATGGATTTATAAAATAAAATTGGAAAGGATAGGAACAGAACCTGGGAGTTTCTGGGGTTTTTTTAAAATCAATCTGGATACACACTTAGGCTGTATCTGCACTGTAGAAATAATGCAGTTTGGCATTGCTTTAACTGCCATGGCTCAGTGCTATGGAATATGAGGTTTATAGTTTGTTACGGCACCAGAGCTCTCTGACAGAGAAGGCTAAATGTTTCACAAAACTACAATTCCCAGAATTCTGTAGCATTAATCCGTGACAGTTAGTAGTAGAGGGTTCCATAGCATGGGAGCAGCCACTGAGAGTGCTTTCTTCTGTGTCCTAACTATCCCTGTACTGGTGGGACCATGAGAAAACCTTCCACTCAGGCAGGCTCATATGGGAAGATAGTGTTGGAGAATAGTACTGAGCTACTTTTCAGATATGTTATTAAACATTATTGGAGATGTGCACTTTGGAATATTTGAAGTGTAACTGAAACCTAGGAGCCACATGGTGTAGAGTGTTGGACTAGGATTCTGGAAGACTAGGGTTCTAATCCTTGCTTAGCTATGTAAACCCACTGGGTGGCCTTGGACAAATCAAGAGAATAGCCTAGAGTCTAAAGCAATGGCAAACCTTCTTTCAATTAAACATGCCAAGAAAACCCTGTTAATAGAGTCATCATGTTGACCAACTTGAAGGCTAATAAAGCAAAACAGAAACAAAGTACTGTACTGTTATTTTTATGAGATTATTACAGTAACTTGTCTAGGAAAATATGATTTAAAAAGGACAAACTATGAACTATCGGTTTTCTAAAGACGGCAAATTCTGAATATGTTGCTGTATGTTAAAAACACAACACAATAACATTCCTATAACAATGAAATATATAGCCACCAAAGTTTTATTTTGAAATGAATGGGAGATGGCTTTCTGTGCAGAGGAAGTACAGGAAGTACACGAAACATTTCTGGAATTATGCAAAACGCTGCAAAGAATTGGTAGCTTTATGGTCTGATATAAGACTTAGAGCAGCTAGAAACAAAAAAGTTTAAGCTAGTTTTGTAGGTAAGGACTAGTGTCCTCTGTTGTCATGTTTTAAAAGAAATAGTGGGAGCAAGTGATGAAAGCCAGCCAGAGGATTAAAATATTCATGGCCTATGATACAGTTTTTAAGAACTATGAGCTTAAGAAGATGTTGAAGTACAGCTTGTAGAAAGGAAGATATGCCCATCTGTCTTTTCTCTCCAGACATCTATGGAGAAAGACCTTGGTCCAAAGCACACTGCAGAAATAATTCAGTTTGAGACCACTTTAACTGCCCTGGCTCATTGCTAGGAAATTCTGGGAACTATAGTTTTGTGAAACAGCATTCTCAGTCAGATGGCTCTGGTGCCACAATAAACTACAGGTTCCTAGGATTCCCTAGCACTTAACCAGAACAATTAAAGCAGTTTCAAACTGGATTATTTCTGCAGTGTGTTTTGGACCCTTGTTTTAAATGCTCTTATAGGAGATATGTATGTAATTTCAAACACATCCAAGATGATACCTCTCTTCATCTTAAGCAAATTTAGAACTGATTGTCCACAATCCTTGTCAACCTTCTATCTTGGAGCAACAGATGAATTTGTCTTTACTTCCTGCTCAGTTCTGTGCACTTGTAAGAGGAAGAAAAAGAAATAGAACAAAGATCTAGAGACAGAAGGGAAGATTCTGTTCTCTCTTGGACAGGTCTTTGCAGTATGTTCCTTTAAACACCTGTTAAGCTATTGGCTAAACTCCCTCTCAGATTCCTTTCCTCCTGAAATACCTTGCTCCTATATGTATTTATTTTAAAAACCTTAATGGGAAATCGGAGTGTTCTTGGGACTGCATGCAGTGTATTTCATCATCTGCTTTCTGATAAGGGTGTGTCACTAAAACTACTCGTGGGGAAAGTATTTAAAAACTAAATTACATGGGCATATTGAAAGGTGGCAAAAAATATGGGATTCAAAGCATACAAACAATTTAAAAATGAAATAAGTTCCTTCAGCACCACAACTAACGATGTTCTGTATAACCACCATTAAAAGCTAATGTGGTGTGGTGGTTTGAGTGTTAGACTAGGACGAGAGTTTGAATCCCCATTCAGCTATGGAAACATTGGCAATTCACACTCTCTCAGCCTCAGAGGAAGGCAAGAGCAAACTCCCTCTGAACAAATTCTGCCAACAAAATCCTATGATAGATTTGCTGTAGGGTCACCATAAGGCAGAAATTACTTGAAGATATGTAACATAGGCACTATCTCTTGCCAAAAAACCTGTGTATCCCATGCCACAGTAAACCTAATCTTGCCATACATTCCCACCTTATTCATCCTGTTACATTCTTTTCTATTCCATCTCGTATTGAGATGGTGGAAGGAAGAGGAAGTGTCGGATTTTGAAGTGGCTCTGCTACAGTTGCCTGATGCCCTTTCATACCCTTTCATACAGTTCAGCAACTTTGATGTAACTAGATTGAAAGGTAAGCTGCAGGGGATACATCTCAAATTATAGTCAATGATTATTCAGTCCCTCCTCACCTTCCGAGCAGCTTGAATGCTGAGTGCTGTTAAAGTATTTTGAAGAACAAAATTCCTCAGATGAAGAGACCATAGAAGTATTGGTGTGTGGAGGGAATTAAGGATGCTTCTCATGAGTCACTTATTAGTCACCTTTCATTATGCTATGGATCTTTCTTCTCTCCTTCAGATTTCTGTTCAAGATTCTCCTTGTTATCTTCCTTTGGGGACTTTCACCTAAATAGTTGTCTGTGTGTTATAGATTTCCCAACTGAGTGAATTAAATCAAAGCTTATTTTAAAATACTTCTGAGAGTTTCAGTGAGAGATGGTTTGAAATAGGGATCCTGACACACTTCTTAAACAGATTTCTCTAATGGTTTTTGGTGCAACTTAGGTCAAGATGATCTTTTAGGATCTTCTACCTGATTTCAGAAGTAGGGGGTACAAATCTTGTACTGTTTCATCATTGCATGTCAGATGTGTTTGTGTGAAAATTGAGGGGCCTTCCCCCCCCCCCCCCGCCGCCATTGCCAACTCACAAATTTTACAAAAGCAAATCATGTGTATTTCTATGCATAATAATTTTTCACAGCTGGCTTTCCTGAGTGTCAGGAAACTTGTCTTTCAGCAAGGAAATGAATGATGGTGAATAGACTCATAGTTAGAAGAGACCACCAGGGCCATCCAGTCCAATTCCTTGCCATGCAGGAATTCACAATCAAAGCACCCCAATAGATGGCCAGGCCATCCAGCCTCTGTTTAAAAACTCCAAAGAAGAAGACTCCATCACTCCCCAAGGCAGCCTATTATTTGTAGCTGAACATTCTTTGCAGCTGAAAAAGCAGCTGAGAACAGAGTGCCTGGTAGCCTGGGATGCACGTGCCTAAACACTCCCCAGGCAAGCCTAATGGAAAACAGCATTGTTTGGGTCAGGTGTCTAGAAGTACCTCCCTCCCCACCCATTTTCTACTTCTTCTGGGCATGTGAAAACCACAAGGGAGCCCAGGAAAAGGATGCTGAGCAGTGTAGATGAAAAGTAGTGGCTTCCAGATGCCTGCACCACCACAGCCTATAAACTGCCCCCAGATGAGTCTGAGGAGGCCCTCCTTCCAGCCGTAGTCTGTAGACATGGCTCCTAAGATTTCATTGTTGTCCTGTTTTAACAGGTATTAATTTAGACAAAGTGTATTTGAAACTTAGATTGTCACTAAGAAAGGTTGCCCATTTTCCATTTGACACTAGAAGAGTCAAACTGGAAATGAAAAGCAGAGAAGGTAGAATTGAGAACTTCAGAAAAATGATAATGTGACCTTTTTATTTCACAACTGTTCTAGGGTCCAAAGGGAGAGAACGTCGGTTCTATCACACAGCCTCTTCCGAGCAGCTATTTAATCTTCAGGGCAGCTTCAGAATCAGATGGTGAGTTTTTGTTCTTCCTTTACGTCTTTAGATCCTGCTTGTTACCATACCATTACTCAATGTTTGGGTACAAACTGTGTGATAGGATCCTCCCAGGATTTTGAACAACTCCATCTTCTGTGAGGAAAGAACAAGTTAGAGCCCTTTAGCTCTAATTATGGCACTATGATTCCACTTTAACTACCATGGCTGCTTTCTATGGAATCTAGGAGTTTGTAGTTTAGTGTGGCACTAGAACTCTTTCTGGCTGAGAATTTTCAATACCTCTCCTTAAATTGCAAATCTCAGGTTTCTATAGGATGGAACTGTGGCAGTTAAAATGGAGTCATAGTGCTATAATTAATGGAGTACAAAAGAGCCCTTAGAGTGGTCTTATAATGAGTACAGAGGATATGGAAGACGCTGTGCTGATTTTCCTGCTTTGTAACATCTTGGACCCCAACTATTTATTATTGGGAGGTGTGTAATTACCTGTACTACCAAACTACATTTTCTAGGCAGCATGGAGTGAGGAAAATATTATTCCTTTCCGTTTGTCCTGCTTCAACAACTATGGAGAGTAGGAAAATGGCTGTAGCTAGATTCTCATGTCATTTTTTTCTTCCTTTAGTGGTACATTTACTGGGAATAGGGTGCACCCACATCTCCTTGGAACATGTAGTTTCAGCCTCAGCTCATAACTTTTAAATTGTTTAGCTGTCATTATGCTCCTGGGAATAGACATTCTTCCTCCTCTCACCTGTTTGAGGTATTCTGTGGGCAACCTCTTGAAGAGTCATCTAACTGCATTCTGCATTTTTGTTTTTAAACTGATTTGCAGCACAAGATTTTTCAAAATGTACTGACACATTCTGGCTGAGTTGTCTGAGACTTGGAACAATGAGCTAAAATTGAGCAAAACTTGCTGCTCTTGATAAAGAAGAAAACATAGAAACTAATAAAAATTGTGGTTCTATTATGTTTAATCTTTGAAGACTATTACTGTACTGAGAGAAAGCAATTTTGAAGTGGACTGAAATCTGTCAGAGAATCTGTAGTTGTAACCAGAGGATATTTGTTAGAGCTTCAGACAGTACTTCAAATCAAATAATCTTGTTCTCTCTGGCACCTTCTCATCTAGAGCTGCCTAAGAAATCTTTATCCCCTGTAACATGCCGTATTTCTGGTAATGATTATAAAGAATCCAATATGCACTTGCTTTCATCTTCTGGTGAATTGAATGTTGGCTCTCCACATTAAATTGAAAACGGGTAGTTGAGAACATAAAATAATAAATAAGATTAGTGAATTCATTTTTATCAAACTGTGATCATCTTTTTAACAGTTGTCAGGAAGCAGTGGCCTACCCTGCCCTCCATCCATCCCCTTCCCTGGCCAGGGGTACTGGGGGAGGAGGGTACAGAGAGCTGGGCAAATGAGACAGCAGGAGGGGCACATTGACTCCTCCTCCTTTGCTTCCTTGGCTTCATCTTCATGGAGAAAGCAGAAAAGAAGGGGTGAAGGTTGGGCACAACAGCACCCACCCTCCCACACGCACACACACACACACCAGCAGGAGGAGGGTCTGGTCAGGTGTCACCTCTTCTCTGAAGTGTCAGAGCGCAGTCTGCAGCCCCCACACCTTACTAGTGATGCTTGTGCATTTTATTTTTACATATTTTTTTTGTTATGGGTCTTTATCACATGGGGAAAATCGGGGGGGGGGGCTTAAACAGTGATTATCCCATGAAAATTATGCAATCACAATTAACATTTCCACTATCCTGGGAATAAATAGGTAATAAACAGCAAAAAATCATTCCTGGGGAAATCTTGTGATTTGTTGCTGTTTATTGCCTGTTTATTCCCAGAATAATGGCTCCTTAATCACAATGTGTGTGAAAATGTTAATTACGATTGCATGATTTTCATGGGATAATCACTGTTTAAACCCCAATTTTCCACATGTGATAAAGTCTATGGTCATGAACTGCAACTGGGAAGAAGTAAAGTAAAGTAAAAGAAGTCATCTTTAGTTGGGAATGTAATGTGGGAACCAAGGTCAGCGGAAGGACCTCATAGAAAATGCAGTGTCCTTAAGCTGTTGTGTGGATGTGGTCTCCCTCCATCCCTCCCACTCCCTTCAGAACTCCTTAAGTCTCAGTATAAATAAAGTGATGGGTTGATAGATGAATTCAGCACCAGCTTTCCATGTTCTTCCTCCAATCTCCCATTCCCTGTCTGGTATGTTTGTGTTTGTTTGTTTGTTTGTTTGTTTGACTCAGGCTTGCATCCTTCCGAGGTCACTAAAATGAGTACCCAGATTGTTGGGGGGCAAATAGTTTACAGTTGTAAACCGCTTAGACACTCCTAAAGGGTATGAAGCGGTATATAAATGAAGCTATTTGTTTTTGTTTTTTGTTTTGGTAATGTTATAGTCATAGTGCTAAAGTGCTGTAGCACTCTAAAGTGCTATACTAGTTTTATATATATTTATATATATATATAGAAATTGAAGAAATAGTAAATCTGGTAACCAGAGAGTGAAGATCACTGGGAAATCTCTGTGGCAAATGTCACCACCCCCATTTCAAACATCATCAGTGGGAGTGCCAAAAGTAGGGCCAAACAAGACAGACAGTCTGGGTACAGATGTGTGACATTTATCTCAGCCTGTATCAGAAACTCCCAGGACAAAAATTAAAAAAAATTAAAAAAATGAAATCTGGCAGTGGATTTTAAAAGCACTTGTTAAGACTTGTTAAGACTGGCTAGTCAGGAGAAACTCTAAGCTAAATCTTGCAGACAGAGAAAAAATAGAAAGTTTAGCAGAATGATTTCTATTGATATTCTATACCTCACTCTGTTCTTTTCCCAAATATAAAGGCAGGATATTGTGTATTAGGTTTTTGAAGGTGATATTGATGGGGACAAGGACGTTTTTCAACTGTTGGTCAAATTACGACAGCTTTTGGAAGAGAGATGGGAACTAATGAGTCCCTTGGGCTTTGAGGCCAATTTGTTACCTCTATTGCCTATCTATCAATTGGATCTTAAAAGCCCATATCCAGATCACTTTAACTTGCCATTCTACTTAAGTTAATTACAAAACATGCAGCACACAAAGCTTCATGACCACTTTTGCTAGCCTACATTTCTTATCTAAATGTCTTCATCCTAATGCATTAAGACCAAACTAGACAAAGAAATGTGTGTAATGTAATGTGAACAACGAGATGCCTAAAGATCCCTCTCTTCCTATGCTGATACGTAGTGTATATGGACTTTCCATATCTTTGTATCACTGTTTTTATTTGATTTTGTTTTTATTTAGTTTTGGTTGCTTTGCAGCGACTATGATTTTATGTGATAATTTTTATAAGTTTTATGATGTTTTGGTCAATGACCGTAAATTGATTGACAAAGAAATTGTATATTAGATCATATCGTTTAGGCTTCTGTAAATTGGACTGGTCTGTCTTATTCAGAATAGCCTTAGGATATTTCTATTCTTAGAATCATAGAATCACAGAGTTGGAAGAGACCACAGAGTTGGAACTCTGAACATGATCAAAGCATACCCGACAGATGGCCATCCAGCCTCTGTTTAAAGACCTCCAAGGAAGGAGACACCACTACACTCCAAGGGAGTGTGTTCCACTGTCTAACAGCCCTTACAGCCTTAGTATTCTTCCTAATACTAAGGTGGAATCTCTTATCCTGGAGCTTGCATCCATTGTTCCAGGTCCTGTTCTCTGGACCAGCAGAAAACAAGCTTGCTTCGTCCTCAATGTGACATCCCTTCAAGTATTTAAACAGGACTATCATATCACCTCTTAACCTTCTCTTCTCCAGGCTAAACATCCCCAGCTCCCTAAGTCTTTCCTCATAGGGCATGGTTTCCAGACCCTTCACCATTTTAGTCACACTCCTTTGGACCCGCTCCAGTTTCTCCACATCCTTTTCGAATTGTGGTGCCCAGAACTGGACACAGTATTCCAGGTGGGGCCTGACCAAAGCAGAATAGAGTGGCACTATTACTTCCCTTGATCTAGACACTATACTTCTATTGATGCAACCTAAAATTGCATTGGCCTTTTTAGCTGCTGCATCATGCTGTTGACTCATGTTCAACTTGTGGTCTACTTGGACTCCTAGATCCCTTTCACATGTTGTCTCGTTCAGCCAGGTGTCCCCCATCCTATATCTGTGCATTTCATTTTTCCACCCTACGTGTAGGACCTTACATTTCTCTGTGTTAAATTTCATTCTGTTAGCTTTGGCCAGCTTTCTAGTCTATTCAGGTCATTTTGAATTTTGATCCTGTCCTCCGGGGTATTAGCTACTCCTCCTAATTTGGTGTCGTTTGCAAATTTGATAACTAGGCCCTCAATACTGTCATCCAACTCATTAATCAAGATATTGAATAGCACTGGGCCCAGAACAGGACCCTGTGGGACCCCACTAGTCACTTCTCTCCAGGATGAAACGGAACCATTGTTGAGCACCCTTTGGGTGTGGCCAATCAACCAGTTACAAATCCATGTAACAGTTACCTTGTCTAGTCCACATTTTGCAAGCTTGTTTGCAAGAATGTCATGGGGAACCTTGTCAAATACCTTAGTGAAATTAAGATATACTATATCCACAGCTATACTAAATTCTTCACTCGTTAGGAATTACATGCAGTGAGCCCTGTGCACTCAAAAAATAATCTGCTCCTCTTTGTGTCCTCAGCAGGATCCCCACTATCCTTGAAAACTCTTCCTTGGTATTGAAAGTATAATACTGGGTTGTCCTGTACAGCAAACTGCAGCTTTTCAAATGTTCAGTTGTGACTCCCAGCATTCCTCACCATTAGCTAACTATACAGTACTGACAATCTTATCTTTACAATAGCCTTGTAAGCTGAGATATGTCTTAGTTGAAAGAGGAAGACCTGTTTAAGACCCATTCACACCATAATCTTATCTATGTTTACCCGGAAGCAAATCCATTTTTTCCCCAGTGGCACTTAACGCTCAGGTCAGTGTACAGAGGATTGCTGCCTCATTACTAATCATGAATTTAAAACTCAGTTGCTCTGTTCTAGATCCAGTACATCTTTCCTTGGACCACATTGGCTCCCACTGCTCCTTTTTCTCTACTCTAGAAAAAGTGCATTGTATAAAACAGCTTGTGCAGCCAACCCATATTCATCCAAAAGTATATTGAACTTTCAATATTTTTTTGTAATTGTGTTTACCTTATCCCATTGGTTTAACAACATGGAGTGTTTGTTAGTCACGCTGCTACTTCTCAAGCTCTATAACATGAAATGTCAGGAGTCCATAGTAAATTCACATTCTGTAGAATGGTGAATTTAGATGCAGTCAGGTTGTTTACTTGTTTTCATAAATTTTTGGATGTTTTAAACCATGTGAAGCTTAAAATTGCTAAATTAGCCATTGGAAAGATCACTGACCTCAGATGCCAGACTCCAAACGATATGTCAAACAGTAATCTTTTAACTTTACAAATAAAACAATTGTTTTGGCATAATATTCTTCAAAGAAAAGAAATACTTTACTCTTATGGTTGTTGTTGTGTGCCTTCAAGTCATTTTGACATATGGCAACCCTAAGGAATTCCCCAAAAAATTCTAAATGCTTCTTCCAAAACAAAGTCCCAGAAATAAACAAAGCTCCAGGATTCCCTGGGACAGAACCATGATGATTAAAGTAATAATAGCACTGTAATTGTGTAATGTGAATGGGCCTGAGGTTATGGATCATTTATGAATATGAGGCAGCATGACAAGCATTTTACATCCTTAAAGTAAACCAAATTAACTGAGGGATGGATAACACAAAGTTTTATGTATATGTATATAGTTGTATTTCATCTATGTGTGTTTTGAGCTACACTGTAGTTCTGGCAAAGTATCTGGAATATTTGGTGAATATACAAGGTAAATCAGAAAGCTTCTAGTTTAGAACTGCCCATGGAAACATTGGTTTTCTTACCAGGAGAAGAGTCCTTTCTTTCTTAAACTGATAAATCTTTCTTAAACTGATAAATGTGGCATTACCCATCCACCCAAAGTTGGCAAAACTGCTCCTCTGGAACATTTTCCAACTGCCTTGAAATGATCTCTTCAGTTCATTTTGCTTGCAGACCTGAAGTAGATAGTTCTGCATGGGCTCACATGGAAGAAGCTGTTAGGGCTGGCTTGCATGATTATTTCACTGATATTGTCCAGCAAGTAGCTGATACTGGAGGCACAGCACCATCTGTAGGACATAAAGAAGTACTCAAAGACATAGCTGCGTTAGCCTGGAAAATCAGTACAGTGGTCCCTCCCCTTAAACCAGGGATCCATTCTGGACCCACCCACCCCCTGCGTAAGGGAAAATCCATGGATGCTCAAGCCCCATTAAAGATAATGGGGCTCATGCCTGCGGTGGTGCACATGCCATTGTTTTTTCCAGCGCACGGTGCCACTTCTTCTAGCACGGCTTCCAGCATATGTTGGAAGCCATGTAAGGCGCACCCGTATGCAAAGGGATCTTGTAGCACCTTTGTGACTAACTAAAAGAAAGAAGCTGGAAGCTTAAGGCTTCATAGACCTGAGCCTACATACATCTGAGGAAGTAGGCTCAAGCCAACAACAGCTCATGCTACCAGCTTCTTTCTTTCAGCTAATCTCAAAGGTGTTAACAAGATCCCTGTCCACATTGATTATCCTTTATCTTCTGAACTCAGGAGAAGCATAACACAATATTATGGTGTGTAGAATACTTCCAGTGCAAGAGCCAGTGCATGTGCACTGTTTTTTTAATCAATTGTCAGTCGTCTTCTACAGTTATCCAAGAGGCCTAAGATGCAAGGTCAGCCCTACAACAGACCAGCACAAAAATTAACATGATTATCATATATATATATATATATATATATAGTATCCCACTCACTCCAATGCCAGCATTCTCTGAAGATACCAGCCACAAACGTCAGAAATAAACTCTTCCAGAACATAGCCAAATAGCCCAAAACCCCCACAAAAAATACACCAGCCCTACCATTTGTTGGAATGAGGCAGCCACCACAGGTAGCAGATTAGAGGTGAAAAGACAACAAATTACTGTAATTGTTATACAGATACTTTCCCTCTGACAGATGCTGTTCTTGGGTGACTTTCTGTCTCTTGTACCAAAACAATGGCTTGCTCTGAGTAATAATAATAAAATAAATATATTTTTTTATTTATACCCCACTTTTTGTTAAAATAGTCAAAGCGGCTTACAGTGTTAAAAATAATACAGCAATATATACAAAGTATCCCCCCTTAAAAAGAATTAAACAATTTAAGATTAAAATTACATATATAATACATAAAAATAGTTAAGACAATAACGGTGGGCAGAGTCATTATGTGGGGGAGTCATTACATGGCCGAGTAGTTTATTCTAGGAAGGCCTGCCAGAAGAGATCCGTCTTGACAGCTTTCTTGAAGCTGTCTAGGTTGGTAATTTGATGGATCTCATTCAGCAGGCCATTCCACAGGCTGGGAGTGGTTGCAGAAAAGGTCCTCTGGGAGGTCGCAGGCAATCTGGTCTTTATAGGCTGGAGTAAATCCAGCCTAAATTCCAAATGTACTATACATTTGGATCAGTTTCTTCAGAGGGGGGTTTACCATTGCCAAGAGAGTATGACTTGTCCCAGGTCACCCCATAGGTTTCATGATCAAGCAGGGATTCAAACACTGTCTCCAGAGACATAGTCATAGCACATCCCAATTAAAAGATCTTCTGCAAAAGACATTCTTTGAATCTATGGCGTCTTGAACCAGTTGAGATTAAATAAATAAATTGTCTCAAGCACCAGTCTTCATCAGCTAGCATGACAACTAGCAGAAAGACAATACTGAATCAAATGCAACTACATCATTGTGTATTGTCATCATTTTCTCAACAAAGGTCTTTTGTTGTCACTTTAAATCAGGGCTCAAAAACCTGTTGGAGCAAAATTCTTATAAGCCTTAGTTAACCTGACAATTGAGGAAGTAGGATTTTCTTCCAGTGTCAGAAAATTAGGGAATCCCTTAATGTATCATGTTAAGATTTTTTGGTTCAGGACTCTGACACTTACACAAGCCATTATGTATCATTGTGGCTTTAATGGGGAAGCCACTTTTCATCCTGCCACATGTGCTAGTTATTTACTGTCTGCAGGAACAAAAGGAAGAACAAGGGGAACAGTATTTGTAATATCTGCAAACTGAGACATATGATAGAAACCTTAGTCACAAAGTATGGTGCTGGTGGTGGCGGTGGTGTTTATTGTTGTTGTTGTTGTTGTTACTATTATTATTGACAAACATAATCTTTCTTTATACCCCACTTTTCCTGCACAACGGGAATCTAGGTGCCTCACAAATTAAAATATAATACAGTTAAATTATAATTTCATGGATTCTCCCAGTAGGTCAAGGGTAAAAATCCTTCAGTGAGTATGTGTTTGGAATTCTCACCAAGGCTCATAATTCATATATTAAAAGCTACCAGTCCTTTGGCCTTGAGACTTTTTATGAAAGAAGTCCTTTTCTTTCATACAGCTTCTAGATACAGAGGAGTGGGAAATTATTTAGAGCTGTGCTGCTTTGTTATTTACTATGAGATTTAAACTTCCTTCATCAAGCTTCTGAAGAAATATATAGCATTTTATTAATCACTGACAAATCACTGACAGACTTTTAAGAATTCATCTTAATACTTTTTAGGATTTAATTCATTTGTTCACATACCCCTGATACAGTTTCCTTACTAGTGTCTGGCTCACCAAATCAGATTTTTTTATCAAAGATTTTTTTATAAACTTTTTAGTTCAGTTATATTTCTAATTAAATACTTATGTGAGCACAAGTATGGTAATTCTCTGCATTTTTTCCAGTAAATCTTTATATGTAATCCAGATGTCCTTATATAATGCTTTTTTATCAAATGCTTTGTGTGATAAATGCTGGTTTCAAATGCTGAAAATCATGTCAGTATAGTTCCATTGTTTTGCACAAATCACTACTTGGTGGGATATAGACTCAGGACTCAGAAATCATGTGGGGGGGGGGTCAAGGACCCATTAAAATTGTCTACCCCAAGAGACATTTGGATCCAGATGGATTTCTCCTGCCTTTGGTTGATGATTCTTACTGCTTTATTACACTAGGGGGCAAACAGGATTTAAACGAGAATTAAACAGGAAATGCCCTATGTTTATGACAGGACATTTCCTGTTTAACTCTCGTTTAACTCTTTCTAAATCCAATTTGCCCTCTGGTGTGATAAAGCAGTTAGTCAACTTCTGGAATAGGGGAATGGCCAGGGTGGTGCATACAATCATTCCTGATTGTTCCCTCTCATAGAATGGAATCCAAGCAGTCCGCTGGTTTTCCAAGGAGTTAATGGCGATGAAACAAGCGAGATGGCAGTTAGAGTGATGTTGGTAGAAAACTTGGAGCAGGGCCAATGAACACAGGCTAAAGCGTACTGTGGCAGTACAGACAGAAAAGGCAAAATTCTTTTTTGCCCCCATTGCCTCTGCAAAAAGCTGGCCAAATGGAGCTTTATCAAGTGGTCAGAAGTCTTGTACATTTGGGCCCACAAGAGGAGAATCCAGACCACTCAACAGCCCACTGTCAACAACTTGCCCTACACTTTGCAGATAAAATCACTCAAATCCAATCCAGCATAGGTGCTATAACTGATACAGATCCAGTGGATGTAACTTCGGCTCTTATTTATGCAGTGACAATGCATGTGTTTCAGTTTGTGCAACTCAAGGATGCAGTCAGGAGAGAAGGCCCTGGGAAAGAGGTGTTAAACTTCTTTAGACTTAGTATCTCCATTGGTAAAAGTGAGCAGTGAGCAACTATGGCCCTTCACATTCTTCTGGACAACAGTTCTCAGCAGGTACTCAGCAAGAGTAAAGCGTATTTTACTCCTTAAAACAGGCACATGAAATACCTGCTATGGTTTATAGCTGAGTTCTCAGCAGGTACAGCCAGCTTAGCCAATGGTGAGCTTAGCCAAGTAAACTGGCTAGTCTGGAGAGTCACAATTATCACACTTTGTGTAAGTGAACTTTCTTCTTCCTTAGAGAATTCTATTTTGTCAGAGACAATATCCCCATGCCCGGATCATTTCTAGAGAAAAGGAAAGGATGGGCAAAAGAAGACCAGAAATTGAAGAATAAATCCATAATGATCAAAACAAGGTTTTCTTACTCATCTTTTAAATACAGTGCCATAATGAATGTACAAGATGCAGATTTAGCTGCAACAAACTACATAGCAAAACTTTAACAATCTTAATCTCAGTTCAAGGGGGGAAACCAAATACACCTGTAGGAAGCAAAGTATGAATCCAAAATGGACAGTATACACGAAACAGCAATGGGATATCTGCCTATGATTGCTTAGGGTTGGGTTAACTTTCAGGGCTGAATGATTTGAGTAAATGAAATATTATATTTCTTTCTGGGGTTACCATCCAAAGGATGCAAAAGCTGTTTGTTTTGAGTATTTTGACAGCAAGGCCTGAGTATCAAATGTTAATTGTGGTTCTGCCTCCAGCGAGGTTCATAGCAATTGAAATCCTTACTGTGTTGTTTCTTTTCTCTCTACTCTTTAAAATGGATTAAATATCTTGATACATGAAGTGGGAGGCTGTCAAGTGCATGTTCAGCATTGCCTTATTTGACCTTTGGGCTTGTGTTTCTGCAGGCCGATGCTGGTTGGATGCTCTGGAACTGGCGTTGCGCTGCTCCAGCCTTTTTAGGCTCAGTGCATCCAAGCAAGGGAAGGATGGAGATCTGAACTGCTCGAATGATTCTTCACACGCTGGGCTGTACAACCTGCTACACACGGCTACCATCTCAGATCAGGAGCTTTTCCAGTAAGGATATGCTTTCACTCACTTGTGCACCTTCTGATGTTTCCTACATGAGAGTACATTTTGATTCACCCCATTTATGTCTTCTATATTCCAGCAACAACAGAATCAATAGGGTTTGTTTTGAAAGAGGGTAGGACCACAAGTGGTTGCATAAGTACCTCTCCGTGTGCATGTCTATAAATGGTTCCATTGAGTGACTTAAAGCACCATCCTATGTATGTTAACTCAGAAATAAGGCCCAATGTATTCATTGAAGCTTAACTCTCAGATACGTCTGCATAGGGTTGTAGCCTCAGAATTAAAACAAATTTAGGATATCAAGAATGGATTAACTACCGAAACATTACTCACGCAACGTAAAATAAAAATTACAGCACAGTTCTCCCATTCTTCTTTGAGTAAACCAAGATTGCTATTAGAATGGCAGGCAGCACCCTTCAAGTCTCATGGCTTACTAAGTCATGGAATCAGAAGGTGAAGCTATTAGGTTTTTTAATGGATTTGGTGGCATCAGTGTAAATTGGTTTAGCACAGAGCCCACTAACACAATCTGCTAATTAATTACTGTGCATCAGTGTGTATCACTGACACAGGATCCACATTCTCCAGGTTATTACAGGGTTACTGGAGTAGTTTCTTTGCAGCAGTAACTGATATGAAAAACAAAACAGCATAGTCAAGGCCAGCTTCACCATTAAATAGAGTGAAGCAGGTTGCCTCAGGCAACAGATGCTAGGTGATACAGAGTGGGTAGCAGCCATCCTTTGACCATTCCCCTGTGTTGGAGGATGAAGCAATATCTTCCAAATATCTTGTCCTGCATGAAATTGCCTGCTTCCTAAGGCGAGGTGGGAAATGCTGCTTATTACCTTATGAGCAATGATGTGCTAGCGCAGTTGGTAACTATAAATGAAACAAAAGAGTGGAACATTTTGTTTTAATCTTGGGCCAGAACCTGACTACAGTAGGTTATTCTGCACCATATACTTTCTATATTTTGAGATTCCATTATGCATGGCCCCCATTACCACCACCACCACCCTGTTTCTGGAATTATAGCTGTAGATGCCAGAATGTCATAATCTGCTTATGGCTGCGTAGTATTTCCACCAATATATCCACTGCCCATAGAATTTTCTTTAAAGAATTTGGTTATAATCAGAGACTTACATAGCTTTAAAAGAGGATTGGTAGGAGTTGTAGAAGATAAGGTTGTCAACCTGTTTCTGAATTCTGTCTGCTGGGGAATGGGGTTATCTCTGTCATTTCCTATAACACGGCTATTTTTGTCCTGATGGGTTTTCTCAATGTAAATTTTTGTGGATATTACAAGAAATAAAAGGCTGTGTTAGATAGGCCTTTGGTTTGTTTCATCCATGTCAGTAATACCAGTTAAACATTTATAGTAAGATCCATACCTTCCTAAATTTTGAATCTTGTATAAAAATCATCTCAACCAGACACCAGAAAGAGATACGAATTCAAACCAGATTGGGGGGGGGGGGGCAAACTAAACAAAGTATCATCTGTGTAGACTACCATTTGTCTCATAGCCATCCACGGCTGCTAGAATACTTACAGGCCCTTGATTCTTTACTGCCAATGTCTTGTGCTGGGACTAATCCTCCAATTAAACTTCTTCTGCCTTGGGAATTAAGCCAATTAAACTTGCATGTTCTTATTAGTAGGTCAATTAATTACATTTAGTGCTTTCTTCAGAGTATTTAAACTATGCTTGAAAATATGAGAAGTCGGCTTGTGCTGATTTCAAAAAGACACCCATCCTCTGTGAAAGAATGGACTTCTGAACTTGTGCTAGTGACTGATTATTTTCTCTTTGATCATCACAGTTGCTCAGATAGCTGTCTTTTCTCCCTATTGTTCAAATGGCCATACAGTGTACTAGAACTGCTGGAATTTTCCCAGTCACCAAGACATTTCCGACAGTGACAAAAGCCTAACTAAGATAAACTCTAGAATACTATAAGTTGATCATTCATGCATAAAGATCAGACAATAATGTACACAAGGTTCAGATGGACAAAAACAAACAAGAATGATAAGACTATAAAATTTGTTGTAAAGTTTATCTTATATTTGTGAATTTCTATATTTATGATCATTCTATAAACATTACTATACACCTGATCATTTCTGTGGTTATTGCATTTAGTCAGTTTAGAGGGGTGAGTGCTGAGGTTTTCTCTAAATGAAGAAGACCTGCCATTGATTACTAATGGTAATTTTCCTTCAGTATTTTGAAGTCTGAGTTTATAGCTGGATTTATGCTTTACTGCATCCATTTGAAAATTCTAAATAATCTCATTTGAAACAGACCTAGGCTGTTCCACTCCTCTAATCTGTCATTCTGTCCCTCCTCCCACACATGGTACATTGGTCCAGCTTTGATGTCTTTGGCCATTAAGCAATGTTGCCAGTTCAACATTTCAAAGGGGAGCGAACTGTAAAGCTGGGATGTCTGTCCAATGATCCGCCATAGAGATGAAGGGTTTTGAATTAAGGGGTATATGTTTATAGTCTATGCTAGTATCCTATTCTTAGAAATGCTTCCCTTTTAAATCTAGTAAGCAGTCATATGGTATTAATGTGTATGGGGATTACAGACAAAGGTTTTATCTGTTTTGCGTCATTCTGTTATAAACACAACAATTTATTTTCTTTGGAGAGGCAGAGAATATTTCTCTGAAGCTAGAGAAATAAGGAAAAGACATTTAAGAAGGTAGTAAAAATAAGTCTCTTTTGCCAGCTACTGCAAGAACGCTGGAAATGGTATGCACCTTTTCTTCAAGTGCAAGGATGGGAATTAGGCACCCTTCCAGATATTGTTGGAAAGCAACTCTCAGAGGCCCAAGCCAAAATTGTCAATAGTGAGGAATGCTGATCAATTCCAACAATTTCTGGAGGGTCATGTGTTTCCCACCCCATCATAGCAATTTAGAGCTTAGATAAGAGCCAAGGAAAACTTGGGGCTGTACAGACCGCCTGAAAAGGGTGGTCTGCAGACGTCACTCTTTGGTCACAGCGGCGCAGCAGCAACCTGACAGAGCTGCACCGCTGTGCACCAAAAAAGGAGCTGCCTAGAGCAGCTCCTTTTTGTGACATCATAAGGGCTGCATCACAGGCCTTATAACATCACTTCTGTGCACCGCTGACTGGGTGCTGTGGCGCAGCTGCACAGCTGCGTTGTTTGCTGTGCGGTGGACTATCGCAGTTGTGACATAGACGTGACGTCATGTGTTTGAGCGTCCAGCTCTTTTTTGTCCTGAAATCACTGCCAGGACATCACATCCTGGCAGTATGTACAGGGTCCTTGATTCTAAATTGCACCTGGTTGTGAAATCTCTGTAGGCACATGGCAGTCATTAGGTACACCTGAAGTAGTTCTTTGGACCTCAGTAGTTATTACTAAGGAAGTTCCAGTTCATTGAAACAAGGTAAATATTGCTATTAGGTCTAAATCTACCCTGTTTCCCCAAAAATAAGACATCCCCTGAAAATAAGATCTAGTAGAGGTTTTGCTGAATTGCTAAATATAAGGCCTCCCCCAAAACTAAGACCCAGCATAGTTTTTGTATATAAATATATATACAGTATATAATAAATGTTCATTTGTTGTTGTTGTTGTTCAACAATAAATGTGAAAGCTCGCCGCTTTGACCATGTTTCTCCTCTTTTATCCTCCCTTCACTGTCTCCCCTTCCCCTTCCGCATCCAGTACAAGCTTTTGTTGTTGACTTTCAAAGTCCCATGGACTGGCCCCTCCTTACTTGTCTGAATTTTTTTCTCCTCATACTTCTTCTCGTTCCCTCCGCTCTGATAGTCAAGGTCCCCTGTCCCAGCCTAGGATTTCCACTGCCCTGTCCCGGATTCGTCCCTTCTCACTTGCTGCCCCGCACTCCTGGAACTTTCTTCTCCCACACGCAAGCCTCATGACTTCTCTAACCAGTTTCAAAACTGAGTTAAAGACTATATTGTTTAGGGAAGCGTTCCCAGAATTGTACTGTCTGCCCCAGGATGCCTCCTTCTAACTATGTATTAAGAACCCTAGCCCTCCCTGCAGTCATCTGCCTTGGTCCAGGCCCCAGAGGGAGAGAAGAACCACTGGACCTCATCCCCTTTCCCACCACCTTTCCCTTCTCTTTTTGTGTTGTCTCTCTTAGATTGTAAGCCTGAGGGCAGGGAACCATCTAATTTCTAAGACTGTATGTATAGCACTGTGTAAATTTACAGCGCTATATAAATAAAGGTTAATAATAATAACTATTATTATTATTATTATTCATGGAAAAATAAAACATTCCCTGAAAATAAGACCTAGCACATCTTTTGGAGCAAAAAATAATATCAGACACTGTCTTATTTTCGGGGAAACACAGTATACTGTGTTTAAGTTGCTGTAAGCAATCTATTTGTATATTTATTGCTATAAACTTCCAGAATTCAGTGGCAAGAGGCGACATGCATATGCTTCTACATGGGTCAGCTCCCACTTATAGCTTCAGTGCAGACTAGTTAATGCACAGCTGTTTGACAGCTTAGAGATGACTCCCTACATGTTGTTGGACACAGACATGAGTTTCTTAAAATTAAAGGTGTCCTATCTTTTCTTGTTGAGTTTAGATTATTTGACTGTCAAATCCTCGACACGGTGCATAGAGGATATTTTTCATAATGGAAAAAGACCATAATAGCTATAGACTGAAAATGCTGAGGCCATAGTATTTCCATTGTGTCTGTACGGTTGTGAAAGTGATCTGTAAAGAAAACTGACAGGAAAAGCATCAACTCATTTGAAATGTACTGGAGAGTTCTATGCATACCAAACAGAGGCTATTGTAGGCTATCAAACAAATGACAGTCCTAATGATTGCCACAGCCAAAAACATCTTTGGCCAATGTTTCATTGAAAGTCTCCAAGGAACTCTTCCTCTAGTACAAACTTGTACTTCTTGAGCCATGTTCCATGGGCAGGGTGAACAACCTGTCTCGCCTAGTTTTTAGTACCTTGAAAGTAAGGTGTTATTATCATTTCTATGTTTCAGTCTTAATGAATCAGCTTTGGAGAACCATCACCTGGAAAATGACGCTTTTTCAGACAAATCTGAAAGAGACAACATAGAAGAGTCTGAGAATGAAATGCATGAGAACAACCGGAAAACAAATGAGAGTGAGAGTGATCAGTCTGAAATCCATGGGGAGTTGTCCCAGGAAAATAAAGGAACAACCTACTTGGAACAGAACTATGAAGAATTTGGGGAGGTAACAACAGCTTTAACCTGTCTGCCTATTGAATTTCTCTTGGGTTTGTCACTGATCTGCCAATCTCACTCACACTATTACAGTAGAATCCATGCCATTTCTTTTTCAACTCTTTTGATGTCATCTTATGCTGCCACATTCACCTCAGTGCCAGTGCTATTGCCTCACACACACATTCCTGGGATTACCAAGAGCTACATTCATACATAAAGAACTGAGTAGCACTGACAAGTCCTTTTACCAAAGGCATCAGGAGAGTAGTCATTGCTCCAAGAATGTGTTTTCTTGGCCAATTTAACATGCCTTGTTCCAATGAATGATGCAAATTATGGTAGTTTTCTTTCTCAATGTAAACAAAAAATGAGTTGTAATAGGCGAAAGGACCTATTCATTCTATTCTATGATACACTAAATGGCTTATTAGGACCACAGCATTATTTCTTACCCACTTGAACATCTTTACATCCAGTTAGAGAGAGTTTTCTTATGTATTTGGAATAAAGTCTCACTGTGCTTGGTTGGGTTTACTCTCTTGTAAGTGTGTTTAGGATTGTAATCTGAGTGATTATCCTGATTGATACCTCACGGAAATAGCTTTTCCTGTCTGTATGAAACATTTGCTAGCATACAGGATATAAGCTTTTCTCAGGCAACAAACTCACAATAAACGCCATTTGTGAATGTATCATTTATGAAAGCTTTGGGAAGAGATTCTGCAGAGGATGATAAAGGGAAGTGATACATAGGTGCTTTTTAGATTGGCTAAAAGGGGCGGTCCAAACTCGCCCCTTCTAGCGGCGAGATGAGGCCTAGGCTGCCACACGGGCAGCCCCAGAGGCCTCATCCCGCCGCAACGACCCGCCGCAAAAAAGAGCTCCGGGATCGAGCTCTTTTTTTGCGGCGCGGGAAGGGCGCGATTGGCGCCCTCCCGCGCCGCCAGAGCGTCAAAACGTGCGCAGCGCGTCAAAACGCTGCTCACGTGATGACGTTTGTATGGCGCCTCCGTGTAGACGCCGCCATCTTTAAATGGCGGCGTCCATGCGTTTTAGGCTTAGGGAGGGTGTAAAGGCTACGCCCTCCCTAACCCTAAATGCGGGCTTTTTAGCCCTAAAAGCGCCTTTTTTTGCCCGTGTAAAACGGGCCATAGTTTTCAAGATGGGGGAAGTAGGAGAAGCCAACAGAAAAATTCAGAACCAGGGCAACAATCCATTAGCCCTTAATCAGTGTTTAAGTTTCACTGGGGTGCCTTAACACATTTCCAAAATGGTTTAAGTTTTCTCTTTTTCCACCATTCCTTTTTCTGTTAATAAGCCAATAGATGTATACTAGGCTACTTATAGGAAAACATTTCATTGTAAACGAATACTTCTGGAAGATTTACATCCTTCTCTATACAGTACATATATTCTCTGCAGTTGACAAATATGCTATGTAAGGTTCGGAGACAATCCACTAAAGAATAACAATTTTTTTCAGGCATGGTTTACCCTTTTCTGTGGTTTAAAAATTATGGCATTTGGATTTCTGTTTTTCCACTACCCTCTGTATACACACTGTAAATAGCCTATGATTGATCTTTCTGACTTGCTTAAAAGATGGCTAGCATATTGCAGAAATCAATGTATATTATGGGGGAAAGCAACTATTTTTAAATATATATTTTTTGAGTACTAAAGAGATATACAAGTACTATCAATTTTTAAAAGATAGTTTTGTGCTTGAAGCTTCATGAAATTGGAAAGACTTGATTTTCAATTATTTGGACTGTATGTGAGTAAGACCAAGATATATGTCCCTGTGCAGTTGGTAAATACATCTGATGAGAACATGAATAGATCAATACACATCATGGCCTACAGCACAAGTGCAATCATTTTTGTTTAATAGTTTCTATTATCCAAGGAGGTTCAAGCTTAGGGATGTTGTTTATCTTTTGCACAAGATGGATTACAACTAATAAAAATCAATAGAAAGAGAAAGAAAGGTTTTGTTGGTCATTGCTCTGAACTCTTCTTTTTATCAAACTGAGTTCTGCACTTATTACAAGAGTTGTAAACTAAATTCTCACAGTGAACGTCTCAGCACAACAGTGATGTCCAGCCAACATGAGAGCATGAGACCTATGATTCCACTTTAACTGCCATGGCTGATCCTATGGAATCCTGGGATTTGCAGGATAATTTATAGAGAAGTATTTAGAATTCTTAGCTTTTCCAAACTACAAAACCCAAGATTCCATGGGATGCAGCCATGGCCATTACTGTGGAATCATAGTACTGTAATTCTATAGTGTGAAAAGGCCTATGATTTCTCAGATGCATCTGGGGCATGTTTTTGCTTTTAGCCCCTTTCATGCACCCATGTAGTGTGCCAGATGGAAGAATTGTTTTTCTCCAACTCCCAGAGTCCCCAACCAGCATAGCTAGTGTTTCTGGGAGTTGCAGTTAAAAAAACAACCCAATATCCTCAAACTCTGACTAATCTAGAAACTAAAATTCTGCCATTCAAGAATTCATGTGACTTTATGATAAAAGTTAATGAGAAGGTGTTAAAAATTGTAAGCCATTTCCTCCTGTGCAAGGAATATCAGTTCACTAGGGCTCATTCCTATTACACAGTTGTAGTACTATTAATTCACTTTAACTGCTACAGCTGCATTCTAAGGAATTAGTCTGGTCTTATATTTGAAAGAATATGTCATACGGAAATTTCAAGGAGAGGGGACCTGAATAATTTCAACATAATCCAAACCACCCCCATTCCTTGAGAAAGGCAGGCCTGACTAAATAAATAAATAAATTTTCTGGAAACTCTTTTAATAATAGATAGAGCAAGATGCTACTTAAAATTTTAACCTAACTTGAATTACATTCAAGTCAAAATATTGTGGGGGGACTGTAACTTCACTGTTTTTAATGCTTTAATTTTTAATGATTCTAACTATTTAACTATTATGTTTTAAAACTAGTATTATTTAACTAGTTTATAACTTTTAATGTTTCAGTTGTACCATTTTTAAATTATTGTAAGCCACCTTGAATCCAATTTTGGGGGAAAGGGGGATGTAGATCCAATATAAATAAATAAATCACCAGTTACCAGTTTAATTCCAATGGCTCCACCTTATGGAATTCTGAGATTTTTAGTTTGGTAAGGCACTAGAAGTCTCTAGCCAAGAATCTTAAATGCCCCTCCCTCCACTGAACATCCCAGGATTCCATGAGACATTGCCATGGCAATTAAAATTGAATATAGCACTTTAATTATAGAGCGTGGATGGGCCCCTAGACAATATTTTTTAAAAAATCAATTATATTTCCACTATAACCATTATAGTACTGTGATTGTTTAAAAAAATACCCCAAAACCTAGGGATCTCATTGCTGCACCATCAACTAGGCCTATCCAAACCCTGGCACCATACTTCACAGAGCTTCATGTAACCCAGAGATTTCTTTTCTTCTTTAGACAGGTGAATGCTCTCAAACAGAAACGGTATCTGATGAAAACAAGAGCTTGATGTGGATCCTTCTGAAGCAGCTGCGGCCTGGCATGGACTTGTCTCGTGTGGTTCTGCCCACTTTCATCTTAGAGCCCCGCTCCTTCCTCAATAAGCTTTCTGATTATTATTACCACGCCGACCTACTTTCCCAGTAAGCAGCACTGGCCAGCTTTTCAATGATGTCAGTCACATCTGTGCACAGATGTGCAAGAGCATCAGCCTAGCTGGAGCTCAGGCATTTGTGTCTTTCAAAGGGTTTCTTGATAATACATAGGTTCTCAAAATTAATCGGTGGACACAGTAAATCAGGCCAGAAATCCATTCTGGTGACCTTTAGTCATAGAACTGTTTATGGGAATTGTGGGAATAGGAAGAGGGGAAAGCAGGGAAGGAAAATCTGTGATGCAGTTGGTACTTGTCCACTGGTAATCAAAAGCTGCCCACTGATATACAGAGTCTCAATTGTGATTTATAGGAAAGAGAACAAACAGATACTGTGTTTCCCCAAAAATAAGACAGTGTCTTTTATTAATTTTTGCTCCCAAAGATGCGCTAGGTCTTATTTTTAGGGGATGTCTTATTTTTCCATGAAGGAGAATTCACATTTATTGTTGAACCAAAAAAATGAACATTTATTATATAATGTATATATATTTAAATACAAAAACTTTGCTAGGTCTTACTTTCAGGGGAGGCCTTATATTTAGCAATTCAGCAAAACCTCTACTAGGTCTTATTTTCAGGGGATGTCTTATTTTCGGGGAAACAGGGTAGGTAAGGTGACATAGATGATCCCCAATTTCTGCTGTTGAAGAACTGCACAAAAGAGAGAGAGAGAATAAAGACATTGGAGCACCAGACAGAGGCAGTAACATTTGACAGAAGCAAGCACAGCATCCGCCCTCTGATAGTTTTTATTTCTTGAATCAAGAAGCAAGCATAGTCATCTAAGTCTGTTAAACATTTAGCTAAAGGTAATGGTAGATAAATGGTAATGAAATGACAGCTTATTTGAAGACATGGTGCTTTTCTTTCTACCAGCAATCCAACTAGTAAGGGTCAGTGATGTAGCATAAGAAATCAGTGGGTTAGAAAAGAATGCTTTGCCAGCAGTCCAGATGGTGAGAACTTCCTAACAATCCCACCCAACCTCCAATCAATTTCAAGATATTTGGTGATCTAGGCTAGCACTGTAAACCTCTATCTCATGGCCCCATATTCCTCCACTGCATCTATTCCATATTTTGAAGCAGAGATGGGAAGGAAAGACTGACATTCCAGAGGATTCAGCAGTCTTTGTACTCAGGATGCTGGGACTTTTCTGTTTCTGTTCTGAGCAAGACTACTTGGTGCTGCCCCTCAAGGTGGCAGAGTAGGCAGCTGGTACTGTAATGTCCTAGCAATTTGCCTGTGCTTATTTGCTGTGTAAATTAAAGGCAGATAGTAATACTGTGATCCACTCCCACCTCATGTTTGCTCCCATTAATGCCCAAATATAATAACTGCAGTTATTAAATCTAAAGATGATATACAAGTTTAACGAATGTGGAGATGTAATAGAAATTGAATTATTTGCTTTTTGTTTGCATTCATTTTATTTCCAACTTATGGTGAACTTTCTTGCTGTTAACTGTGAGTAAGTCCACTTTGACTTATTGCATCCATATAAATGAGAGAACTCCAAGTCATCATCAGCAGTCCTGCTCAGGTTTTGCAAACTCAGAGTTGTGGGGAGTCGAAGGCTTTCATGGCCGGCATCCATAGTTTTTTGTGGGGCTTTCGGGCTATGTGGCCATGTTCCAGAAGAGTTCCTTTCTGACGTTTCGCCAGCATCTGTGGCTGGCATCTTTAGAGAAATGTCAGAAAGGAACTCTTCTAGAACATGGCCATATAGCCTGAAAGCCCTACTAAAAACTATCAGAGTTGTGGCTTCCTTGATGGAGTTCTTCCACCTGTAATGCAGGCTTCCTCTTTTCCAGCTGCTTTGCCAAGCATTATTGTCTTTTCTAGTGAGTCATGTCTTTTCATGATATGTCCTAAGTATGACAGTCTCAGTTTAGTCTTCTTGGATTCCAAGGGCATTCCAGGCTTGATTTGCTCTTGTTGTTGTTGTTGGGTTCCTTCAAGTCATTTCTGACTTATGACATCCCTAAGGTGACTCTGTCACAGGTTTTTCCTGGCAATATTTGTTCAGAGGGGGGTTGCCTTTGCCTTTTACTCTTTTGTACCCAAGGAAAGGATAATGCAGGATGAAGCCTCGATGCAACATGTATTAAAAGACTATCAAACTACATTATTTCTACAGTGAAGATGCACCCACAGTCTGACTTCTATCCCTTTGTTTCTTTTTCATTTTTTATAATTAGAATTTTCAGTAATAAACATACATAGCAGCATACAATCCATAGTGAGAATTCCTATCCCATCCCCTCCTCCCTCCATTATTTTTGGGTCAGTTTTTCAGGATTAGTCCAAATTATTTCTGACTGTACTGTTTTACTCCAGAACCAGATTAAACCAATCCGGTTTGGAGCTGGTACAAAATGAGCCAAATGGCCAAATCAGTTGCACATCCCTAGTAAGAACAAATCATGTTTAATTCCTAAATTATATATTGAAAATACAATTAAACCAAACCTCCTAAACGCCAGGTCACTTCCCATTTTGTTTTATAATGGGAAGATTTTAAAGGGATAGTTGAGAGTTTTCACATTATGCTACTGTTGTTCTATTGTTTGATTGATTGGTTGCACCTGATGAGGTATTGCTTCTCTACGAATTAATTGGGGAGACATGAGCCTATACCCAAGCCACCCAGTGGAAATAAAATAGCTATTATTCCTCCCATTAGAGCTGCTCTCGAAGAAGATCCATATTGTCGAATAAAGCAAGTATTGAGATGGTACCTATCGGGCTTTTATAAGAAGCCAAAGGTAAGGAAATTCTTCAGTTATATTTGAGGGTTATAATAATTAGGGGCCTTGTTCATCTACAATTCAGACCTACAATTAAAGGCTGCCATTATGAGTCTACAAATTTTCCAAAATATTTTGGAGTCCTGGGGATAAACAGAATTATTAAGAATATGTGTTAAATCATTGCTTCTCATGCGACCTGATATTCATTTTTTTTAATTTATTATATGTTACATTATTGTTGTTGTTGCTATTACTTTTCAGTGCCTTCAAATCATTTCTTACTTACAATGACCCTAAAGTGAATCTATCATGGGTAGTCCTTGCCAATATTTGTTCAGAGGGATTTTTGCCTTTGCCTTCCTATGAGGCTAAGGGAGTGTGACTTGCCCAAGGTCATCCAGTGGATTTCCATGGCTGGGAGTGGATTCAAACCCTCAGCTCTTAGAATCTTAGTCCAACACTCTAAACCACTATACCACTCTGCCTTCTTCAAATATTTACATCCCTCCCAATATTAAAAAATGTCTGCCCAGTTTACAGTAAAATCAATTTAAAACAATAAAGAAGAATTTTAAAAGACTAAAATATATGTTAAACAATGTATCAATTAAAGACAGTTTAAAACCTGTTAAAACAATTTAAAATAGTACAACCATAGCACATAGGCAGCCTGGATAAAATAAATCAGGCCAGAAAGTTTCAACTTGCTGCCTAAATGTTAACATTAGTGTGATCTGGCCTCCAATGGGAGAGAATTCTACAGCTGGGGTGCCACCACAGAGAAGGCCCTCTCTCGTGTCTTCAAGAATGCATTTCCCCACAGGTGGAACATAGAGGAGAGCTGATATGGGGACTGGCAATCTTTTTTCCCATAATGTGCCAGGGACCAGTACCATACTGGCTACAACTATTTCTTTCTTTCCTGGAAACCCACTGTGACCAGCCACTAATAGCTTGTTTACCAGCACTGCTCCAAAGACCATCATTTTGAGAGTAACGCTCTGTTAAGTTATTTGCAGATATAGTTTGCTCCTCACATTGTTCTAGTGATACAGCAGATTAAAAAGCAAACTGAAAAAGCAATGAAGTGTCATAGTCCATTAAGGTTCATGTGAGCTAAATAAGATTCCGGTAAAGCAGGAGTAAGCAAAGGGGGGGGGGGGGGAGGGTGTCTTTCAGATGCCATTAAATTGCAACTCCTAGTATTGGGGCTGAATGAACACTGCAGTGTGGATTGTTGTCTTGATTCACATCAACAGTACAGTTACTATAGAAACTTGTGATGCACATATTGGGGCACTAAGTTTTAATGATGTAACTTCAAATGATGTCATGACATCTGTCTTCCAGGGAATAAAAAAGCCATACAATCCCATTTTGGGAGAGACCTTTCGTTGTTGCTGGTTTCATCCACAGACAAACAGTCACACATTTTATATAGCTGAGCAGGTAATTTTTGTGTTTCTCTGTAACCACAATTAATGTATATATTTTGTGCTATAATACCATCTGAATGAAATGCACATGTGTTTAATTATATTGTATTATGACTTCCCTTTAGGTTTCTCATCACCCTCCAGTATCAGCCTTTCATGTCAGTAACAGGAAGGATGGGTTTTGTATTACTGGCAGCATTCTAGCCAAATCTAAGTTTTATGGTAAGATATCAGGGTCATCAGTGATCAATGAAAGGGAAAAGTTTACTCTGGTGTGATCTCATGATTCTTCATTTTGCTTCTGTCAATTGAAAGAAAAGTAACCTACTTTATACTTTGTTAAGCTTCATGGGATATTTCAGGGCTACATCGTGAAATAACAGTTTCACTTGGTTAGAAGGTGGATTTACCCTTTTAAGAGCAGGGAAGCCAGCCTGTACTGCTACCTTCAGTAAATACGTGGGTTGTTGTTGTTCTTTTTTTATTTCCAAGAAAAACTATCCAAAACAAGTTCTTCAAGTTTCCAGCATGGCTCAGTTTGAATGTGGGGTGAGGGTGGATGAGAAGACCTACCAGAGAAAGCTGACTGCAGCCATGATGATACTGAATCATACTCTCCCCTCTAGTCTCCAAAGCAGTTTTTACAAATAATTGCAATTTGAAAATAAGGTAAAGGATGAGAGGATTAAGAAAAAGTGGTCCATCCCTCTGGCCACTGACATCACCATTTGACTTGGCAATACACATGTGGGGTGTAGAGAATAATAATCCATTTTTGTCACTGGGATCCTTTATGGGCACTGTACAGTCTTAGCCAGAGCTTATTCTAGTGGTGTAATGTTGTCTGAACTTGCATAAGGAGATACCCGATGCCTCTTTACTTAACAATTGCACAGGTCCCCCATTTCTGCCAGACTGGGTAGCTCAGTCCTTCCTCTCTGATAGTCCGCACACTGGAGGCTCTCAAAATACTCTTACCCAGAATAATTAATCTGGGAGTCAGTGTTCTGTAGTAGCTAGAGTGCTGATTTAGGATTTCAAAGAAGAGAGTTCACATTTACACTTACCTAGAATCTCTCACTGGGTTACCTGAACAAGTCATTCTCTCTCAACCTAATCTAATTTACTGGGTTGCTGGATAAAAAATGGAGTGGAGTATCATGTCTCTTGGGAGAATAGGCAGCTTATAATTGTAACAAATGACCAATGGTAGAAAAACTGATAGATTGTAAAAGCTCTAATCATGCTGTTGTATGGTGGATTCCGTATTTGCTTATACACATTGCAGAATGATCCTGGAGAAAAGTGGATTAGGGGCTGATTGGAATTACCATCCAACATCATCTGGAATCTGTCCTTTGCCTACCATTAATCTAGAAGAATAGACTGCTGAGATATCCCAGCACTTCCCCATAAAACAAGTTTCACTTTGCCTTAAAAGGCAAGAAAGAAGGCAGTTCCTGTGTTTCTTAAAATTAAACAAAAAATAATCTTGGTTTATATATCTTTCTCTTGTTGCCCAGTTATAAGTGGGGTGATCACAACATAACTAGATAATCATCAGTGCTCTTGTTTCTACAGGTAATTCACTTTCAGCATTGCTGGATGGACAAGCTAAGCTGACATTTCTAAGCAGTGGGGAGGAGTACATCATTACTATGCCCTATGCGCACTGCAAAGGTGAGATATTGGTAGGGTGGGGAACTGCAGGTTTTCTGTCCTCTCCTGCTTTGGAATTCTTTTCTCTGCCTTAAATTCACTGGCAAAAAAGGATCCTGTATCTATAACAAGTTTGCCGACCTACTTACTTTTAAAAATAAATAAATAAAAGAGGATACTGCCAGTGCTTTCAGATTGGACTAGGCCAAATGATGAGATGGGAATTCAGGTAGTTGCCATTACCTGGTACTGGTTTGTCTCTGCACTAGGAGATACTGAAAACAGGTGAAGGCTGTCAGTGTAGTGCAGCCATCCTAGCCATCCAAGGTTCCTCCTTACCTACCCTGGCTTCATGATATCTGAAATCACTGTCACCTTCATTCACTTGAGGTGCAGAGTAAAAAAAAATTCAAACAGTGGCACACTGCCAGCTCTCACCTCCTGCTTCTTGAGATGGATGCTGTGCTTTGTTCCTCTCCCTCCTCTTCCCATTAGTCCTGTACTTGAAGTCACAGGAGGAAGCAGTAAGGGCTAGAATGGCAACTAACAATAACTGCTTTTGCACAAAGAAGCCAAGACAGTCCATTGCAGAGCCAGGATTAGACAGGATGTTTTCAATTGACCTAAAATCACTTTGCAAATCAGATGTAATGGGTGATCTGCCTACCCATGCCATAGATCATCGGTGGCAAGCCAGTATGATGTAGAAATTAGACGGATAGACTATTACCTGGGAGTTCTGAGTTCTTGCATCACTGAGCGAACACTTGATCAAGTCACTATTTCTCTGCCGGACCTGCTTCAGAGCATTGTTTTGAGGATAAATTGGGAGGAATACAGACACATATGCCACCTTGTGTTTATTTGAAGAAAGACAGGGCATAAATATATCTAATAAACAGTAATAAATGATAAATACAGCATGTCTATACATCTCTAAGGTCAGACTTTTTTGTGATTTTTTGATTTTGTAGAATGTGCCACAGAACACAGGGAAGTGAAGATGTTTCAGGATGGCGTTACATAACGAAATATTTGTTGAAGAACCAGGATTCTTTTTGTATCATTTTATGCAAGTCGGGTTAGCTAATTTAACACCATACAGAGTCTGTGCCAAAATAATATACTGTTAATGTTTTCTCTTCATTTCTAGGAATTCTGTATGGTACCATGACAATGGAGCTTGGAGGGAAGGTTACTATTGACTGTGAGAAAAGCAATCATCGAGCGGAACTGGAATTCAAATTGAAGGTAACCAACTTTGTTTCACATTTTGAACATGTCTCCAGCACTCCAGTTCTACTTTATTTTTGTAGTTGTTTCTGTTTCCTTTTCAGGGTCTCCCACCCGCCCACCCTGTTTTAGAGTTGTGGCTAATCTTGCAAGCCTTGCTATTTCTACAGTACAGTGCATGCTAAAGGGAGAAGGGGAATATAATGCATAAAATTATAAGTCACTTCCAACAAGGGGATATCCTAAACAAAGACTTCAACACTGCTTCTGAAAATAGTACAGATTTCTTCAAGGCTCTTTAGGATAAGATTATATAGTTGTAAACAGGGAGGCACAAACATGGGTTTGTGTCAGTAACAGGGAGTAAGATGTCATGTGCCATCACCTTTTCCAGCTCACTGTTCTACAGCCATCAGCTAATCCAAATAAATTGGGTATTACACTACATTCTGCTGCTCTTTGGTATAAAACCGTGCAATTTTGGAGTCTCCATGGGGGCATGGCTATGAAGACTTGAAAGCCTGCACTTCTAAATTCATTCATGTGCCACTGGCTGTAATGCAGCCAACTCATCTCTAAGCACTAGAGTTGTCCCAAGCTGGTTCACACTTGGTAACTGACGTGCTATGGGGTCTGAATGTACCCAATTATGCACTGAATAATTATATCAGACTTTGTCCAAACTTTCCAATGAACACTTCACCCTGGAGACACCTGAAACATGTATCCTCACAACCTATATTTTGTCACATAACAGAAATTACACAAACTAGAAACCTAGGATTAACAGGATACAGGACTGAACTTGTCTGAATTTTAGAGCTGTCAATTGTGCTCCTTTCTGGCCTCCAGTAGATATAATTCTAGTTTGGGCTTTTGTTTTATTTTTTTCCTGGCCGAGTAATGTATTTGGTTTTTTTTTTTTCTTTTCCTTTCCTCCCAACAGCCATTCTTCGGTGGCAGCACAAGCATTAATCAAATCTCGGGGAAGATTAAATCAGGAGAAGAAGTGCAGGAGAAGAAGTGCTGGCAAGCCTCGATGGACACTGGGTAAGAAATCATAATCTTCTTTGCTGACAGTTGAAAAAATGCATGCCCAGACTGCTGAAGGACTGCTGGGAATAGTGTTGTGTGTCATGCTACTTTGAAACAGATCTTTAGATTAAAAAGAAATTCTGTTATAAAATTGGTGCAACCAGCAGTTTCATTTGTTCAGACATAAATCTTGCTGATGTGATTCACATTGCTGGCTCAAATTCTGAAAATGTAACTAACCTGACTTCAGGCTAGCACATAAAGATTGAGTGTGAGCCAATAGCCAGTGAAGCAATGACTATATTAGGGATGAGCAACTGTGGCCTTCCAGATAATTTTGGCCTAGAACTCCCATTAGTCCTAGCTAAGACAACATAACCATTAATGAAGAATTATGCAAGTTGCTGTCCAAAAAAAATTTAAAAATTTGGAGGGCCACAGTTGTGTATCCTTGATGTGTGTCATTCAGCTGAGCTGAAAGGCCTTTGGAGAAAAAGGGAAACACAGAAGGAAGTTCCCAATGTTTCATCTTAATAACAGTAGTGAGGGATGCTTTCTTGAGGAGAAACAGGGAACCTAGAACCTCTTGCACTTAGTGGGCCCTTGTTATCCACTGGGGTTTGGATCCAAGACTCCCTGTGGATAACAAAATCTGTGGATAATAATAATAATAATAATAATAATAATCTTTATTTCTAGCCCGCTCCTCTGTGAGTACAATCAGAGCGGGGTACAACAAGATTAAAACATACAAATTAAAACACTTCATTGACCCATTCCCAGCCACCCACCCCTTAAAAATAAATTAAATTAGCAATAATTTAAAATCAACAACATTAAAAACATGATTCATCCTCCATAGTTCTTACATTGAGGAAAAAAATAACACCAGGCAAGGGGTCAATTTATAGGTCCCATTCGGAGCTGGGATCTAAGAGGTGTCAGGGAAGGCCTGCCGGAAGAGATGCGTCTTCAGAGCTTTTTTAAAGCAATCAAGAGATGTTATAAGGCGCATCTCATCCGGCAGATCATTCCAAAGTTTGGGAGCAGTTGCGGAAAATGTCCTCTGGGAGGTCTGCGACAGCCTAGTTTTCACCGGCTGTAGCAGGTTCCTCCCAGAGGATCGGAGTGTGTGTGGGGGGTTCATACGGGGAGAGGCGGTCCCTGAGATAAGGTGGACCCAAGCCATGTAGGGCTTTAAAGGTTAAAACCAACACCTTGTACTGCGCCCAGAAACTAATTGGCAGCCAGTGGAGAGCCTTGAGCACCGGTGTTATGTGCTCTCTCCTTGATGTTCCAGTTACAAGCCTGGCTGCCATATTTTGGACCAGTTGAAGTTTCCGGACAAGGGTAGCCCCATGTAGAGCGCATTACAGAAATCCAGGCGTGAGGTTACCAGAGCATGTACCACAGTTTCCAGGTCCCTCATGTCCAGGAAAGGGCGCAGCTGGCGTATCAGCCGAAGCTGATAACAGGCACTCCTGACCGTCGCATTCACCTGACAGGTCATGTGGAGCGACGAATCTAGGAGTACCCCCAGACTGCGAACACAGTCCTTAGACTGTGTCCATTCAATCCTATGGCATAACAAAATGGTGTCTCTTATATAAAATGGAAAATCAAGGTTTGCTGTTTGGAAATTATGCTTTTTCAAGTCATGAATGCTTGAATCCATGGATAAAAAATCAGTGGATAAAGAGGGCCAACTGTACTTAGAAGCCAGTTATAATAATGGGCCCACTTATTCCCTGTTGGTCTCTTTAACAAAAGGCAAACAACATGATGGAGGCACTGTCCACAGATATGTAGAATGTAAAGATTTAAAATGTAGGGATAGTGTGTCTAGCCCATGAAATCAGAACACTGAAGGTATCCTGAGAAAACAAGCAGTTGGTTATTTGGCAACTAATCATACCCTGAAAACAGAGGGACTGCAAGTCTTAAAGTTTATATAGCCCTTGGCTGTATTCATCTCATATTTTTCTCCAATCCATTTTTAACTGAAATCCCATAATTAATATTATCTAGTCTGCAGTATCTCAAAAAAACTGCAAGATGTAAAAGAATATAAACTTATGTGATAAGAGTATCAGACTAGTATTTGAGAGATCTGTGTTCTAATCCAGACTGAGCCAGGGAGCTCTAGGTGTCCTTGAGCCAGGACACTTTCTCTCAGCCTGACCTAATTCATAGAGTTCTTGCAAGGATAAAGTGGAAAGGAGAAGAGATATGTACACAACTTTAAAGATATTAGAGGAAAGGCAAAATACATGAATCCCATTTTGGGAGAAAGATGGGATATAAAGCAAATAAATAAATAAATAAATAAGGCAAACAAATAAATAGATACATTTTTAAGGAGATGCACTTGATTAGATTATTGGAACGCAAATGTATTCTTTCCCCCAAACAGCAAAATCCTGGCTCAGTCTGGATTAAGTATGAGAGGTACCATGTAACTATATAGCTTCTAGGCCAAAAGAAACCTTTACTCTCCCATCATCTGTCACTTTTAGTCCACCTCGCTGGGGCTGATAGAAGCTGGAATCCAAAGGCATCTGTAGGATCACATGTTCCCTAAACCTGTTCTAGAAAGAAGAGATTCAATTTCACTGAATAGCTGTAATATAAAATTGATGCAACAATCCACGTGTGCTGCTTGAGTGGTAGCAAAGAGACAGAAAAGAAGGAGAGAAGACAATATAGCAGGACACAGAGAGCCTCCACAATATACAAAAATACAATTTGTTTTAGCCCAAGGCTGCGAAACATGTAGCCCTTCAGAGGCTACATGTTAGACTGCACCCCCATTAGCCCTAACCAGCATAGCCAAAGGTGAGAGAAGATGGGAATTGCAGTCCAGCAACAGCTGGAGAGCTACATCACTGCCCAATCCTGATTAAGTCCAATGTGTTTTAAGTAATCCTTATCAGACCACTGATGGAAACAAGGGAATAGTGTGTTTCCTGGATGCTATGGTAGAAAGTAATGATGAAGTTGTTTTGTAACAGTGACATAGGAAATAACATTGCTTGGTTTTTGCCTGTGTACCTGATAAGAGAGTATACAGAATGGGGGTAGAATATGGAAAATAAAGTACACTCATCCTTCCATATTTGCAGATTTGAGATTTGATTATTCACGGATTTGATTAATATGGTCTCTCTAGGAATATCTAGGTCCTCCAGTGCAACTCTGTGGTCAACTTTAACTAAAAATTGCAGACCTAGATATTCACTCTACTAGGCATTTGTAGCAACTCCAGTGCAATTCTGTGTTCAGTGTCTGTTGGACGTTGACCACAGAATTGCACTGGAGGACCTAGAGCTTCCTAGAGAGGTGTTTTCTCAGGTGAAAACATGTTTTTTTTTTCCTGGTTTTTCCATATTCACGGGGGTCTTGTGCCCCTAACCCTGGCAAATATAGAGGGAGAAGTGTATTTTCTTTGACTTAAACCTTGAGGAGCCTAAGCAGATATGTCTGTTCTTTTATGCTAATATCAAATGCTTTGTTTTCTTCCTTTTTTAGGATGGAGAAGTATATATAAATGACCTAAAAAATAGCAGCACAGAAATTTTCTGGAATCCAACCAGTGAGGTGCGAAAGCAGAGATTGAAGCGTCACATTGTACTGTTTGAAGAACAAACAGAGTTTGAATCTGAGAGGTAAGCAAGTGAACAAAAGGATAGAGACCCTCCTATGGCGGATTCAGCAAATAAAGTAAGGGAAGAAGGAAATCACATATTTCTTCTGAAATAGTGATCTGATGGATTCTGTTTTGCAATAGAAATTTTTGATTGGACCATGACCACAGCAGGTGATAGAATTAAATCTCCCCTAACCCAAAACCAAAGTGAAAGAAGGCATTGCAGATGAAAGGAAAGAGGCCAATTCTGAACTGTGAGCTTTTCATTTTTGGGAACCATTTTAGATTTATGATTTAATATTGCTTCATTTCTTTTTTGTTAAAAAAATAATTTTATGATGAATTTAACATTGCTCTTAACCTCTTCCCATTCCCTTTAAAAATACTTCTAGGGTCCATGAACCCCATGACTGTCTCTGTCCTTATGGACACTTATTTTGTTTCTTTGATAGACTCTGGCAGCATGTGACAAGTGCCATCAGCAAAGGGGACCAGAACAAAGCAACTCAAGAGAAGTTTGTGTTGGAAGAGGAACAAAGGAATGCAGCCCGAGAACGGAAGGAGAATGGGACTGAGTGGAAGCCCCTTCTCTTCTGGCATGATCCTGCCACCAATGAATGGCATTACAAATATGAAGAGTGAGTGGCTCCAGAGCATGTATTGGTGAAAATTCTTTGTGCTGGAAACATGCAGTACTAGGGCCACATGTAGCTTTTGGTCCAATTTTATGAAGCCCACAACAAAAGCCCTCTACAGTTTGGGTTACTGCAAGACAAATTTGTTCCTTTCCCAGTGGAACTGCTCAGTAGAAAGGCAAGAGTGACTGAGCAAATGTATGAATGAGTGTAAGGACTTTACCCCATGTAGGTAAAACTGTGGGTTTAAACAGACATTATCCAGTGATATTTGCATGATCGTGGTGAAAATTTTCACATGCATCACAATTAAAGATGGCTTATACAGGAAATAACGAGCAACAAACCATTCATGGGGAAATCCCATGAATGATTTGTTGCTGGTTATTCCCTGGTTATTCTCGGGATAGGTCATCTTTAATTGCGATGGTATGTGAAAATCTTTACTGGAATTGTGAGAATATCTCTGAATAATGCCCGTTTAAACCCCCCCCCTCCGATTTTTTCTGTATGATAAAGTCCTAAGAGTCAGAGAAAGAAGACAGGTGATTTCAGCTATGACAGTGGTTCCTAACCATTAGTTAGGGGCCATGGGGGGCAGAGAATCTGCTCAAAACCAATGACCTTCCCAGGAAAGTAAACATAATAAAACAGACAAAATATTTTGTATACATTTTATTTATTACAGTGGTAATTTATTCCATCCACAGAGACTGGGTGCCTATAATCAGTAAAGGGTGAACAAACTGAAACATAATCCAGAGGTGCTCCTGGGTAGTCGAAAGGCAGATCAGGGAATAGGACAGTCTAGGTTGGATAGGGTTGCACCCCGTGTGAAGACACAGGTTCACAGCTTGAGTGTTTTCCAGGATTCAACCCTTGACCTTGCAAATTCAGGTTTTAGTGGTGGCCAGGAGTGCTTTTGCACAATTAAGGAGTGTGCACCAGCTGTGCCAACTCATTGAGGCTTCAGATTTTGCCACATTGTTACATTCTGTTTGTATTATTGAGGCTGCCTTTGAAGACTGTTCAAAAATTTCGCCTGGTCCAAAGAGCTGCATCTAATTGTTAATTGGGGTTGGTAACAGGAAGGACACACCTCCCTCGTTGCAACAGCTCTACTGGCTGCCAGATCATTTCCTGGCACAATTCAAAATGTTGGTGATGATTTATAAAGCCCTATGTGGTTCAGGCCCTGATTATTTGAAAGACTGTATTCTTCCATAAAAACCTGCCTGTGTTTTGAGATCTTCTGGTGAGACCCTTCTCTCTTTACACCTCGTTCACTGGTTCCTCTCATGGGAACATAGGAAAGAGCCTTCTCAGTGGCTGCCCCCAGGCTCAGGAATTCCTTATCCAGAGATGTATGCCTGGCCCCCTCCATCATAACTGTCTTCAGACAGGCAAAGACTTTTTTGTTTTGTTTCTGTAAGCCTTGGAAGATTGCAGAACATAATGTGCTGGATTTTCTATTTTCTGTTTTACTTTTAATGGTATATGTTTTTATAGTTTGATAGTTAAATTACATTTTTAACTTGTATGTACTGTGGATTTTAGCTGTGTTTATTTCAGATCTTATAAGCCAGCATGGTGTAGTGCTTTGAGCGTTAGACTAGGAATCTGGAGACCAGGATTTGAATACCAGCCCAGCCTTGTAAGCCCATTGGGCAAGTCACTCTCTCTCAGTCTCAAAGGACAGCAATGGCAACCCCCCTTTGAAGAAACTTGCCAAGAAAACCCCATGATAGGTACGCTTTAGGGTCGCCACAAATCAGAAACAACTTGACAGCACACAACAACAATGCTGCCTTTAGTCCCAAAGTAGGGAAAAGACAGGATCATCATTATCATGACTGAAAAAATTACTATGTATACTTACAAAGGAGAAAAGGAAATACCTTAAAATCACCAGGGCCAGAAAAGAAATAAATTAGCAGGAAAGAAATCGAAAGGGGAAAATAGTTTTTACATCTAGTTCACAGACTTCTTAAAGCCACACATTAAGAACTTCTGTCCTAAGGGGTTCTGCTCTCCTCCAGCACTGGCTATAACCACCAACAACCGGTGTATGGCCCACTCAAGAGGATAAAGCCCAAAGCAGGGGTAAAAAATGTTCCTTACTCATTATGTAGGTATAGTTTGGGTATATCTATGCAGCAGTCTTGCTTATGAGTCATGCTGCAGCAAGAACTGGGAATTATATTCTGTGAGGGGTGTTTATAATCTTTAACAGGTTTCCGGTTATTTTAAAATGTTTTTCAGTTTTTATGTTGTATCTTGGTTCCAGATTCTGATTTTGATTACTAAATTCTAACATTGTATGGTTTTAAACCTCCATTTTGTTAACTGTCAAAGAGCTTTTAGCTATTGGATGGAACTGAAATATAATAAATAAAATAAGTGTAGAGCTGATAAATGACCAAATGACAAAATGGCTTTACTCAGACTGCCTGATGCACTCAAAAAGAGATTGCCAAGAGAAAATTATAATGCAGGAGGGGAAAAATTAATCATCTGTATAATATACAGCACATACACAGATTACTTCAAATTTCACAGATAATTAGACACGGGAACTAGACACAAAGCAGTTCAAAACCTGTTCACAGCTGTTTGCAGCATTAGCAATCTAATCCTCTGCATGCTTGTTCACATGAAAAGAGAGAGGAGAAAGTATTCAGTCTCAGTTTTGTTGAGACTATCCAAATCCCACCTGCATTTTCTTCCTGTCCCTGTTTTGTAGATTGGCAGACTTTGGTTTCTTCCTGCACTGACACATTTGTGGGGTTTTTTGTCTAAATTTCCCTAATTGATTTGTGTAATTTATAAAATTTTATATAACTTTCCCTCACTGACTATAGAATCATAGAATTAAAAGAGACCACAAAAGCCATCCAGTCCAATCCCCTGCCATGCATAAAAACACCCTCGACAGATGGTCATCCAGCCTCTATTTAAAAACTTCCACCAATGAAGACACCACCACACTGTGGACTCTTTCAAACGGGGAGGAATTTCTCCTAACTCCGAATGGAGCCAATGCGGATTCATGTAAATTCGCTTGTTTAGCGAATTTACATGAACCCCTGCTCTGTTCGGAATTACTTCCCATTACCCGAAAATAACCCCCTCCTGCCCGAATTTGCATGCGAAGCTTTAATTCGCAATAACGTAAAACCCATGATTGCATTCGAATTGGCTTCCCTCTTGCCCGAATTTGCATGCGAAGAGTTAATTTGCAATAACTTAAAACCCATGATTGCATTCGAATTGACCTTAAATTATACTTCCAATTTAGCCTTGTATGAAAGAGTCCTCTGAGGGAATGTGTTCTCCTGTCAAACAGCTCTTATTGCCAGGATGTTCCCCCAAATGCGAGGAGGAGGCCTGTTCCTCTTCTTCCCCCCCCCCCTCACCCCACCAGGCCTTCAACTGTCTCTGGAGAGGCAGCTGAAAGCCTGGGGGGGGGGGGAAATCCTGCCCCAGATGTCCTGCCCCCGGGTGGCAGAAGTCCCGCTCCTGGCACCGGGTACTACTCGGTGCCAGAAGACCTTTCAGTTTGGGTCCATTCCAGACCCCCCACCCCAGTGGATAAAAAAACAACAACTGCATGACCTCAAGTCCTGTTCTCCCTAATTGATGGTTCAATGTGTGTGCAGCTGCTAGTACAGGCATGTGCATGCACTTCCACTGAAAACAGCTTCGCTTGCCGCCCATGGATGATCGGATCCGTGGATGGCAAGCCCAAGGATGGCAAGACCCTGTTGTACTTCTATATACTTGGATCTGTGTGCAGTCCGGTGAATTTAGGAAACTTCACTTCCAGTTGCATCTCAGGTCATATTCAGATACTCTTGGAATGCTGTCTTGGAAAATTGCCTTGTCCACATGAAAGAAAGTCACCCTTTCCAGAGCACCCCAGCTACAGTGGAGGATCTACCTAGAACTGACATTTTGAGACTGCTTGAAGCTGGCAGCTTTTCCCTCTAGATGATAACAATGACTTTGCCTCACTTCCTTCACAGCTGCTGTACTCCATGGCTTTTTTCTTGCTGTGAGTTTCTGACCCAAGTGTTTTTCACATTGGAAATAACAAGATGCGTACATATTTAACAGTAAGAAAGAAGCCTTCTGCATGGTCCTTCTGTGTCACCATTGAGGCATTTTAATACCAAAAAATAGGAACAACATCAGTGTGGTGTAATAGTCTGAGCATAGGGCAAGGACTCTGGAGATCAGGGTTTGATTCCCTGCTGGGCCATGGAAGCCCACTGGACGATCCTGGGTGAATAACACTCTCTCAGCCCCAGAAAACCCCATAGATTCACCTTAGAGTTGCCATATGTCAAAAATGACTTGAAGGCACACAACAACGAATAAATATACATTAATGTCTGGCACAAACACTGGTAAAAGTTCATTTGTAAGTTTGGTATACATGGCTTTCTATAAACCTGATAGGCTATTTGTTTAAAAGATAGCTTCTTCATATATTTTTTTTTCTCCTCTTGAAAGTTTAAGGCCCTGGGACCCACTGAATGACATTGCCCAGTATGAGAAGGATGGGATACTCCAAACCATGCAGAGGCACTTACCCAATCGAATGTCAGCTCACAAGAACATGCACATCAGCAACCAAGTCCGACATAAGGTAATTACCAATCCGTGAAAAAAGTCTACTATTGCCCCAGCACTTGATATTTTCTATGCTGTTTGGATAGATGTCACATCCTTTTACACTCTAATTGGTGAATGGTGGTAAGCCAAATCACAACCTTTTTTTAAATATTATTTTTATTTGAACTCGGCAGAAAAAAAATATTTTTTTAAAAATTACATATACTTCCAATCATCCAAACTCATTTTGGATTACAATATATAGACACATACATATGGACAAATCAAATTAAAAAAAACACATATGACCAAGTTCACAGTAATGACTAACCCTACACCTCTATCACAACCCCGTGACTAAAAACTTGACTTGACTACAAACACATTCGTATACAAATACATCCATTCCCTTCCTGTCATTAAACTTAGAATGCCATACAGATTTCTTTACTACTTGGACCAATTTTTCCATTAAAATAATCATATCCCTTTTCATTATTACTTCATAATGTTCTCTTAAAGAGAGCCTTATTTCATAAGATAGATGTTTGACAATCGCAAATCAAATTTTCTAGTTTATAATTCTTATAGCGGAACTATTTACATAATACTTAGCACATTAAATCCCCCTTCTGACACAGATAGTTTATTATTAAGTTCCAATCTTCTAAATACTTGTCCTTCTCTTCAAATTCCAATTTTCTTGCTAGCTTATCCTGTTCTAGAAGATCAAGCAGTTTCATCCTCCATTTTTCAATAGTTGGAATTTCCTCTTTCTTCCAAGCTTGCTCATACACAATTCTCACAGCTGATAGTATATAGAATATAATTTTACCACATTTTTTTCCAGACTTTCATCCAACATATTCAATATTTCTAACATATTCAATAAAAATCTTCAGGTTTAAATACAATATTTTCATTTGTGATAACCTTAATTTCTTGATAAATTTGAATCCAAAACTTACATGCTTTCTCACAAGTCCACCACATGTGGTACAGAGAACCTAATTGCTTGTTACATTTCCAACACTGAGGGTTATAATTTTTGTACATCATACTTAATCTTTGCGGAGTGAGATACCACCTGTATAAAATTTTATAGTAGCTTTCTCTCAAAGCAAATCACAATCGGATCAAAGGTTGTGATTTGCTTTGAGAGAAAGCAAATCACAACCTTTGATCCGATAACCACTTCTTATGAACACATTGTGAGCTAGGTTTGGGGAGATGGCACCTCATTCGTGGGTTCAGTAGTCCTGTGATCTGGCAATGCAGTTACCAGATTGCAATTATAATGCAATTAATCTAATTTGCAAGGTTGTTTCTTGTACATGGGATTTTCCCTTATAATTGGTTACCATTTTCTGCTCAAATTCCAAGGCCAGATTTGCAGCTTCATTGGAATCATCTGAGAAAGTGTTAGCCCAGATGACAGGTGTGACCTAATGGGGAGCTGGGGGGGGTGTCCCAGGTGCACAAAATGAGGGAGTGCAGTGTTGGTTCTTCAGCCCCCACACACTTCACTGAGTGTCACAAAAGAGACTCTTTTGGTCAGGAGACCTTCCCAATCTGCATCAAGTCAAGCCTGTCTCCTCCCTTGGAACTTCCTTGAGCAAGACCAGAATAGGAGGGAGGAGATGGAGTGGGGTGATGGTAGATGCTGCTTCCTTTCCTCCCTTTTTTCAAAATTATATTAGTGAATTTTAAAAATATTGATGCATTCTTGTTTTTTTTTTAACTTTAATATTTTATTTATTATTTTTAATTAATGTATGTATTTTAATTGACATGATTATATATATAAAGTTCAACAAAAGAGTATTTTCACTGTCTGCATTTATTTTCTGGCCATTATTATTTGTTTCATTTTAAGATCATTACTGAAAATAATTTGAGGGGAGAATGTTAAAAAAATGATCCACCCCAGGTGTCAAATATGTACATTACTGCCAGATGATCATAGTAGGTGGGTGTATCAAGTGAAATAATTTAACCAGCAGACCAATGGACAGACTATTGAGATTTTGGAATACTGGGTTCAAATTCTTGATAAGACATAGCAAATTTGGCTAGCTTTGGTTGTAGTTCTTTGTCTGTGAAATGGAATTAGATGTGAGAATTGAAATTATAAGATATCTGTAACTTATTGGATGATTGTGACAATGAAAAAGACAGAAGAACAATTTGTTGCACAATCTCACTTGTAGAGCTATAATGGTAAACTCCAGATTGTAAATGCTTCTCTTAGAACACTGTGAAAGGGGAGAGGAATGGAAACCTTGAACAGTTTCCACAGAAATCATTGGGATTGCTTACTCTAGTCAACCTTATGTAGAAGTCGAGGGGAAGTTTTGGGGCCAAAATTACAGATTATGATACGATATGTGGATAGGTCGAGGGTAAAACCTAGGGGCATACGGCAAAGGATCTAAAGGATGAAACAAAGCAAAACAATATTGAAGAACTTACAAAATTCCAGCAGACATAACTCTTTGTGCTCCCTCTTAAGGTGGTAGAGGGGAGTCAGTACTTCCAGGGCAGATTATACCCTTGCCTTTCACCAAGAGATGGTTCCTTCTTTTAAATAAGAGTTAAGATACAGTACTTACATTAACCCGTGGATACGTCAACTGAGGTTTTTTGGGTCAAATTTTAAACTAAATTTCTAGACTTATACATGAGTATATACAGTATGAGTAAAAGTTTTGAGGATTTCAACCCTGCTTCATTCATCCTTGAGGTGATGAATCTCAATAGCCCCCACTGAAGTCCAGATATTTATTGTTCTGATGATGATAACTTTTGACTGCTAAAATTTCTGGTAAATTTCTGACAGTGCTTCTGACAGCAAGGGCTGTTCGGCAGTGGAACATACTCCCTCGGAGTGTAGAGGAGTCTCCTTCCTTAGAGGTCTTTAAACAGAGGCTGGGGGGCCATCTGTCGAGGATGCTTTGATTGAGAGTTCCTGCATGGCAGGGGGTTGGACTGGATGGCCCTTGTGGCCTCTTCCAACTCTATGATTCCATGATTCTATGAAATTGATACATTGTCTGTATTTGTCTGTATTCTTTTCTATTCAGAGGTCTGCACATGATTGTCGACGTCGTAAAGCCAGTGACCAACCGTCCAACAACAGCCAGAACACTGAAAGTAGCTGTTCAACACCTGAGTCCATGCAGGAACTTTCAGATGATGATGGTAATTATGATGATTTCTTCTGATCCCATGTTCTCGCTCTCTCTATCTTCACCCACATCCAAAAAACATACCACTGTCATCGTTTCCAGAATCTAATGCCCTTTACATATGCTGGAGTATCATTTCCATCATTCCACAGGTTGCAAGAGTTGTAGATTTGTGAAATCCCTTTTAATGTTTCATTATCCTCTGATAGCTACCTACCTAAGTCTGTACCTGCACAGCAGCAATAATCCAGTTTGATACGGCTTTAACTGCCATGGCTCTATGCTGAGATTTGTAGTGTGTTGTGGCACCAGAGCTTTTTGCCAGGGAAGGCTCAATGTCTCACAAAACTACAATTCCCAGAATTTCATAGCATGGAGCCATGACATTTAAAGTGGTGTCAAACTGGATTATTTCTGCAATGTGGATGCAGCCTAAATTGCATTTTAGGAACTGCCATGACAAAAGATGAGACCTTTGTATATTTGGGTACAGGATGCTCACAGAACAAGAAGCATTAAAAAGTCATGTGATTTGCATAGCTAAGTCTTCTGTAAAAAAATTTTTAGGAAATGTTCCAATAACAACTGGAAGTAGAGAGAAATTATAAATGCCAGTGTGCAATTTTTGCAACAAGTAGTTTGCCTACATAGTCAATTATTTAATAGGTGTGGGCATACAGTATTTATATAGATAGAGATCAGAAGAAGACAAATCATAGAATCATAGAGTTGGAAGAGACCACAAGGGCCATCCAGTCCAACCCCTGCCATGCAGGAACTCCCAATCAAAGCATCCCTGACAGATGGCCATCCAGCCTCTGCTTAAAGACCTCCAAGGAAGGAGACTCCATCACTCTCCAAGGAAGTGTGTTCTACTCTCAAACAGCTCTTACTGTCAGGAAGATTCCTGACAATTCCTCCTTATGTTGAGGTGGAATCTCTTTTCCTGTAGCTTGCATCCATTGTTCCGGGTCCTAGCCTCTGGAGCAGCAGAAAACAAGTTTGCTCCCTCCTCAATATGCCATCCCTTCAAATATTTAAACATTGCTATCATATCACCTTTTAACCTTTTCTTCTCCAGGACCACTTTCTTTTACATTATGAACCTGGTTGTGGATATTTTTGGTTATTATATTTTTTGATATTATGTTGATCCTCCTATATAATTTTTCTGGACTGAATCCTATTGGTAGTTCAGTCAGAGCAGAGGAAGGAAACATCAACAATTACAAGTCCAATTGATTCAATAGGCTTCATGTAGTTGGGACTACCCATAGGATTCAGTTCTCTATATTTATGAGCCATCACATTCCTAAATTCATGGCTCTTCATTTTATCATTGTATGGTGTTGTGGCTTGACTGTTGGGCTGTGGCTTTGGAGACTAGGGTTCAAATCCACACTCAGCCATGGAAACCCACTGGGTGAACTTGGGCAAGTTGTACACTCTCAGCCTCAGAGGAAGGCAAAGGTAAATTTCTCTGAACAAATCTTGCCAAGAAAACCCTCTTCTTCTGTCTTTTTCATCCTCACAATCATCCAATGAGTTATAAATGTCTTATCATTTTAATTCTCACATCCCATCCCATTTCCCAGACAAAGAACTACAACCAAAGCTAGACAGATTTGCTATGTCTTTGCCTTAGGTCGGCATTAGTCTGAAACAAATTGAAAGGCACACAGCAACAACAACTAGCCATTGAGGCATTAATTTATAGCTTCCCATTCTTCTTTCTCCATATCAATTGAGATTGCTAATTGTGATTGTTAAAATCAATTGTGATCGTTGCTTGGCTGCTTTGCCCAAATTCAGTTAAGCAAGACTCTTATTCTCTAGTTTAAAATTTCACTGAAAGGAATTGATTTTCATAATCAAATTAGTCTAATTTGGTCGAGAACATTCTTGGAGGTTGTTATTATTAGATTCTCTAGCTACTTCAGCGTGCCTAGAACCAGTGGCACACATAACCCTTAACTATAGTAGAGTTCAAAACCATAACCATGTTAAGCTGGATCAGCATGCAAAGGCATCTTGCAGTATAACTCAGAGAATCTTGCAGAGACTGAGAGAAAGAAGTCTGTAGCACAAGCTTTTGTAGACTTGAGCTTACTTCCTCAGATACATGGAGTGAAATCTAAACTCCGTATATCTGAGGGAGTAGATTTAGATCTGCAAAAGCTTATGCTATCAACATCTTCTTTGAGTTAGTCTCAAAGGTGCTGCAGGATCCCTTGGCATATTTAATGACTGTATTAATTTTTCAGAGCTGACTCAAAGCTTCCAGAGGTTTTTGCAGATATGGTGATTACATACATGAGAAAACAGTGGCCACAATCTTGCACCACACAGTCCCCACCCCACCCCAATCACAGGGTTTCCAGGTGCACAAGCCTGCTTCAAATGACAATCATGTGCTCCCTCATACATTTAGTGCCCATGGGAGTGTGCAGGTACCTGGAAACTATCCTGCTGTTCCTCTGCAATTGTTAAGGAACATCAGTTGTCCCACCCCCCCCTCCCAGATCACCTATGAGTACAGAAGGAAGATGGCTGCTAATTTCTCCCAGTTGTAGTCTGAGTAGCTCTTACCCCAGTCCTGGCCACTAAATAGCTAATAACAAACAAACAAAAACAAACAGCTTCATTTATATACCGCTTCATACCCTTAAGGAGTGTCTAAGCGGTTTACAATTGTAAGCTATTTGCCCCCCAACAATCTGGGTACTCATTTTAGCGACCTCGGAAGGATGCAAGCCTGAGTCGAGCTTCAGCCCTTTGCTGGTCTTGAACTCGCCACCTTATGGTTTTGAGTGAGTGGCTGCAGTACAGGCATTTAACCACTGCGCCACCAGAGCTGTTTATTGGAGTGCACGACTGGTTTTTGCAGCAGGCTTGCAGTTGGAGGAAATGTTGTACAAGGAGGTGATAGATAACTCCTTATGCAACAAAGCTAACAGCATTGCCAACAGGATTCTGCACAATGTGCAAGTGGACCTCTACCCTGAACATATCTATAAAGCCTGTCATATCAAGGAAAAAAATCAGAATTTCATGAATTTTTAAGCAGATAGGTAACCCATGTTCCACTTCTTTACCTTTTTACATATATATTTGAGTGATTTCCTCTCTTCTCTGGAGGCAAAGGGAAGGAAAAAAACTGTAAAGCATGTAAAGTGCTAGAAACCTCCTATTTACAAAAACACACATGTAATCTTGCTGTCTCACCATTTCTCACCCTAGGTTTTGAAAGTCCATGTACTCAGTGTGGGAAAGAATCTGACCATTTGAAGGAAATTCACACTGCTGTCTTATCCCTTCAGAGAGCTCAACAGGACATACACAGGTATGACCTTTCTTTATTAATACAGTGATCTAAGCTTCAAATGACTATATATAGTTACAGGAATATTGTATGCTGCTCACAGGGAGTCTTTCTTCAAAGAGGCCAGGCAGGGAGTTGGTTGATATATAAACTTTACCAAGCATGAGCCAAAGTACAGTGTTTGTCATTAGCCCAATCCAGGAAGTTAAGTCAATAAAATAAACAAGGGCTGTCTTCTTTCAGATACTTCTATGAATGTGGAGCAAGCAAAAAGCTGAAGAAATTAGTTACTGCCATGTTTAAAAACTGATTTATTTATAATTTTTGTTGGTGGGGTAGAAAGTGATGGTTCATATCAATCTTTATTTTTATTTGGAAAAGAAAATATTAAAAATGATTTTAAGTATCCTGTGCTTTTGGAACAGAAAAATAGCAACAGAATATCAGAATATTTCTGATATAAAAATAGTAATAAGGACAGAGCCACATGGCATTCCTATAAATGAACACAGCCCACCTTTATTAGCATCACTTGCAATGATATAACAGTGTGAAAGGTTTTGAGTTCTTCTGAATTCTGCATCAAGTTAAGCAGTTTTAGAAAATGGAAAGGAAGTGTGGAAGTCCAGAAATTTGGTTCGGTGTTTTCACACAAGTCCAAAATTAAACTAAGTTGTGAGATAGGGGAAGGAAAGCTTGATGGTTGTGCTGGTATGACTTCACACCTAACAATACCTACTGGGGTGGAAACAAAATGGTGAGCCACTCAATAACAAAAATAAAAATGAATATTTGCTTTAAAAAACTTTGTTTATTTTAATACACTTTGAAAAAAAAAGAGAGATGGAAAATTGAGAGGCCTGAAAAGCACAATATTCCTGAAAGTTAGTAAGCTAATAGGAGGAGAGAGAGGTTATAAATCTACTCTTTATCATGAAAATTGTTAGAAAAAAATAAAACTGGCCAGAATATTTTATTTCTCAGGTTTCTTTGGCTCAAATTCTGAATTGATTTTGTAACTAGTAGTTTCCTTTGTGAATAACAGTTGAAATGTAACTAGTAGTTTCCTTTGTGAATAACAGTTGTTTAACTTGTTCTTGCAGAAACCTCACTGCTCTGAACAAAAAGTCTCTCTGCAGGAGAGCCTCTTCGCAAAACCCCTTCCTGGACTCTCACTGTTGGTTCCTTCTGTGCATCTTTCTAACGTGTCAGCTCTTCATTAATTATGTCTTCAAATAAAAACTAGAGTGGCATTTGGGCAGCAATAAAAGTGACCAGCTGCAGGAGTGGGGAGACTCAATGGCATGGAACCCATTGAGGCACCAAGCACTTTAATACCGACGCAGCAGCCAGGGGCAGAAGGAAGAGAGAACAAGGTGTACCAGGGAACCTGCAAAGTTTTGTTCTTCAAATTTAATGTCATTGCCTTTTTTACATGTACATCTACAAGGACCTCTTTACCTGTATGGGCCTTAATGCTAAAGCCAAATGTAGCTTTAAATGTGCAATTTTTGTTTTCTATGTCTGGTCATTTTCTGATGCAATTCAAAGTTACCAATAAGTATTTGTGCCCCCTTTAACACTACCCACATCTACTTGGTTTTGTAAAATGGTTCCTAGTGGCTTGTTTTACAGCTCTTCTACAGAACAAGAAGGGCATCTGGACATTGAACCAGATGCCTTCTAGAAGAGAACATCAGGCAGCCAGGAGGAAAATTAAACCAAATGGGTATAGATAGCACAGCTCCTTCTTGGATCGTCTGATCAGTGCTCTCACACACCAGGTCCCCATGAACAGCACACCTCATTGCATTCCACCAAGATTGTAAATATGCACGATTTCTTAAAGCTAGGTCTTTTGATGGAAACATGAGGCCTCCAATTCCCAGGCAACAATACCCTGCCAGAGGGTCAGACTTGCCTGATTATGAATCATTTTGGAGATACATATATCTATATAGATATATAGATATATGTATCAGTTTTTACATTGATTAAAACACACACACATACAAGCACTGTATAAAGGAATGCAAACAAGTATATAAAGGAATGCTTCTGAAATGTACCATTGTCCCCAGAAAGGGGGAGGGGGGAGAATGACCGTATGAGCACTTCTGTATATAGTTTATTTTGTATGCCACAAAAATCACTACAGTACTGGGGCTCACTGGGCACATACTGTGGCCTAGGAAAGTTTTATCCACTGATACATATACAGGGGAGATATATGGGCAGGTGCAAGAAACTGCTTCTATTTTTCTTTTGAGTGATCTCTTGTAACTAGTTGGCTCAACTTCCCTGTGCTTTGTATCATGGGACAACTGCTTTCTAGTATCACAGAGTGCCCCCTGCCCCTCTATAGGGCTGATCCTGTGATTGTGTGAAGGCACCCTGTGTATGTTATTTGCTCATTGGTACATATAAAGGTTAATGGTCAGGATTAGTAAGGGTTTGCCACTGCATCCTCTGAATCTGTTGATAGTCTTCCTATTTTTACACCATTTTTAAAAGATTTGCAATATTTTATGTAGACTCGCAGCCAGTACTAAGCCTTTCTTTTCTGGCCTGAAGTAGTTCCAAGTGATAAGTACTGCTATATATATATATATATATATATATATATATATAAGATACTATATTATATATATACAGCCTTAAAATATTTAGTGGTGGTGCCAGTCTGGGCTAACTTTCATTGTAAATGTTTCCAGATTTTTAACTACATTCCTTGTGATGTTCCCCCATTAGGAGAAAATTTGTTTGTGCTTGATATGTTGAAATAAATTACACAACTTTCACTTATACCCTCTTTGTGGCTTGATCATTATGGTAAACAGGACTTCTTTTCTACTACTCACCTTTCTTGTGCACAAAGTCAGGCATTTGCAAAGCTTTATTTATTTATTTATTTACAGAATTTTACAGAATTTATATCCTGCATTATATAACATTGTCAGATGGCTTACAATGAAATCACTTGAAACAATGTAAGATAATAAGCATTTAAAAATAATAAAAAGGTAAACATTCTAAAAACATTAAATATTGTGTAATTTTAAAACAATACAAGAGCATGTATCTGTATGCACTTGGTAGTCATTAGGCTCCAAAAGTTTTATAAAAAGCCAGGCCTTAACTTGTTGCTGAAACGAGACCCATCTCTGCACCAATTCAGCCTCCAGGGCATTTCTCAACCAGAGTGCCATAAATGGGAAGGCCCTCCAGTATGCCTGATTTTAGAGGGGCACCTCACTGTCCAGAGAAGATTTGGCAAGATACTGGGGGCCTGTAGGAGAGATGTCACCACCATGTGGTGGCTTAGCAGTTAAGATGCTGTCTTCTACGGTCGAGCAGATTGAGGCCCAAGCACCACCTGATGGAGTGAGCTCCCATCACTAGTTCCAGCTTTTGCCAACCTAGCAGTTTGAAAGCATGTAAAAGTGCAAGTAGATAAATAGGTCACTTTGGTGGGAAGATAACAGCGTTCTGTGCAGTCATGCTGACCACATGATCAGGGTCATCTTTGACGGCGCTGGCTCCCTCGGCTACAGCTGGACATGACTTGACAACCTTGTCAAAGGAGAAACCTTTACCTTTACTAGGAAAGAGGAGAAATCTGCTCAGTTGGCAGATGCAAATCAATCAGCAGACATACAATCTTTTGGAGTTTGCACAAACTGAATAACTTAGAAGGTATCAATATGAAGAACATATTTGAGAGTCATATATCAGGACACATACTCATTTTTGACCTTTCAATGTATTACATACATCATTATGCCATCAGTGAATTGTAGGAAAGGTAGAGTGTTGGTTGTTGGGTTTATTGTGGTAAAGCATGTTGATCTTTTTTGTTAATTATTTAATGAAAACATCCAGAGAGATATGTAGGCCCCATTCATACTAGCCCATTTGCCCTGGTTAGATCCAGATCAGATCATGCATGCCATTATCGAATCTCTCCGGAAAGATGTTCATACTACCCTTTGCCCCGATCAATGCTTCCCGGTGCATTTTACCCCACTTAAGTTCATACATGCAAAAGTATCAATTCAAGATGGAGCCTCCTAGTTGTCAATCAAATGATGTCATGGTGACATCTGATGCAACCATTGGCTGTGCGAGTGCTCCATCCACGCTTCGCTTTTTTATATATACTTTTTAAAATTTGACAGAATATGCGCATGGAGCATAGAGCTGGGAACAGTGCTTGTGGGGATCCCTTCCCCTCCTCCTCCTCCTCCTCTGTTTTTCTCAGCACCAGGAGTGCTTTATAGGGTACTTCTGAATTTTTTATTATTATTTTTACAATTTGACATATTATGCACATTCTACATGGGGCTATTTAAACGGGAAGGGGAACCCCTAATCCATATATGGATTGGGGTTCCCTTTCCCTTCGTTTAAATGCTCAATATGAATGGGGCTGTTTCCTACTCCCATTTAAAGAGCCCCATGTAGAATGCGCATAATCTGTCAAATTGTAGAAATAATTAAAAAAAATTCAGAAGTGCCCGATGAAGCACTCCTGCTGCAAAAAGTATTCGGCAGCACCGGATCAAAGCCGGTGGTTGCAGGGAAAGGAGGTATGTTCTGCCCCCGGCCTTTAACCCCTCCCCTGAACTTGACCCGATCATGATCAGAGCCAAGTTCACATTCGTTTGAACCGGTTTTTCTGAAAAGAAACGGTAAATACCCGCTTTCAGAAAAAACGGGTTTAGGGGGATTTGCGCCACAACGGATGTGCAAGATCTGGATTCCCTAGTGAAAAAACTGGCGCCAGTATGAACTTCTCGATTTTAATCCGGGTTACAAACTGGTTTATATGGTAGTCTGAATGGCCCCGTAGAAAATAAAAACAATAGGGGACAAAACAGACTGGCTCTTTAAACACTGGATTGGGGCCTCAGCAACAGCATGCCGTGATCCCAATCCAGCTTTTTTACAGCCCCCAAAAAAGCGACAAAATACCACCCTTTTTACACCAGAAAAAAGGCACCATTTCTGCCACCATCATAGTTTTTCAGCGCTCCTGCAGTATGCAGCGTCTAAACTCCATGCTGCTGGAGTGCCAAAAAGCTGCCGCTGTGTAAACAGCTGGGGGGCATCACAGAGGCTTCCTGCCAGCTTGAGGGCATGCGTTGTGTGTACGCCATGCCCCCAGCCACCGGGAAGCTGGTGCATTTTGCTGGTCTGTTCTAACAGTGACACAAAAATTATATAACAAACAACATTGACAAACATGTGATCAAACATAACTCACCTACATTAACTTACATTAATTTTCCTAAAAGACACATAACATATAATCATTACTTCCTACTACCTGGCATTCTTACGTTTATTTCTCTTTTGATTGTTATATCTTAATAACATTATTTTTGCATACTCTACATTAATTTTTCCCCCTCCTAACATCTAGCATCAAAACATCATAATTGACTTCTGTACCTTCTTTACTTTTGTCTTTGAATAAATTTATAGTTATATAAATTTTACATCTCAAACAGCTCTTAGGAGTTTATCATACGACGGAATTTGGGGGTATAATGCAATGGCAATCCAAACGCAATCATGGGGTTTCACGTTATTGCAAATGAGTGTATCTCACGCAATTTCAGGCAATGGGAAGTCATTCCGAATGCAATCATGGGGTTTCATGTTACTGCATATTAGAGCATCTCACGCAATTTTGGGCAATGGGGGGTCATTTTTGGGAAATGGGAAGTCATTCTGAATGCATTCCGAACGCAATCAGATTTCACCTACATTTGCTAAACTAGCGAATTCACGTAATTGCAAATTGGCTCCATTCACAATTGAGAGAAATTCCTCCCATGTGATAACTCCTTACTGTCAGGAAGTTCTTCCTAATGAGGTGGAAACTCTTTTCCTGCAGTTTGTATCCATTACTATTTCTCTGAAGCTGCAGAAGACAAACTTACTCCATCTTCTGTATGACATCCTTTCAAATATTTAAACAGGGCCACTGTATCACCTGGGTGGCATGGTGTTGTGATTTGAGCACTGGACTACAACTCTGGAGACCAGGGCTCAAATCCCTGCTCAGCCATGTAAACGCACTGGATGACCTTAGGCAAAGCACACTCTCTCAGCTTCAGAGGATGACACTGACAAACCACCTCTCAAAAAACTTGGCAATAAAATCCTATGATTGGTTTATCTGGGGGTCTCCATAAGTCAGAAATGATGTGAAAGCACACAGGTACAACAAAACCCCTATCACCTCTTAACCTTCTCTTCTCTAGGCTAAACATACCCAACTCCCTAAGCCACGCCTCATAAGGCATGGTTTCCAGACTCTTCAGCGTTTTGGTTGCCCTCCTCTGCACATGCTCCAGTTTCTCTACATCTTTTTAGAATCGTGGTGCCCAGAACTGGACACAGTATTCTAGGTGAGGCCTGACACTGTCAGCATCTAAAAACAGTGTTTGATTTTCTTCTCCCTAACTGGGCCTGTCCTGGTGGATAGAATTCAGTGAGAACTGAGATGCATGGTGTAGTGGTTTGAGTGTTGGACTATGACTCTTGAGACCAGGGTTTGATTCCTAGCTCTGCCATGAAACCCACTGGGTGATCTTGGCCAAGTCACATGCTCTCAGCCTCAGGGGAAGGCAATGGCAAACCTCCTCCTTCTTAGGCATACTCAAAAGTGCTTTCACCAGTTCCTGTATCTGAAATACATACAGCCTACAGCACTTGATATCTGCTGGCAGCCTCCCATCTGGTTTCTAACCAGAGCTTACCCTTCTTAGCATTCAAGATCAGACAGGTTCTGGTGCCTTTTGGGTATTTAGGCCCCACTCATTTTAGTTAATGATTGATTTATATAATTACAGTATAAATATGTATAGCCATGCTTCACAAACATACAGACAGTACTATGATTTTTCTAAAATTCAGTAAAGAAATACAATTTTAATGTGTGTTTTTAAATGCTCGTAAGAACATTTCCATTAAAGGAACCATTTCAGCTACAAAAGCATGGACTACATGGCTATTCCTAGTAACTTTCATACCTTAAATTCTCTGAGATTGCCATAAGTCAGGCAAGTTTAAGGTGCACATACACACGCAAACACTCACTCACTGTGGGTACATCTACAATGTAGAAATATTGCAGTTTGGCAGAGAACTACAACCACAAAGCCTTCTCTGCCAAAAAAGGCTAGTGCCTCCTAAAACTGCAAATCCCAGGATTCTGTAGAAGGGAGCCAGGACAGTTAAAGCAGTGTCAAATTGCATTATTTCTATAGTGCAGATGTACACGCACACATATACACATAACTTGTTGTTTTAAGCAGCTGAGGGCAAGAGAGAAAGCAACCCAGAGGCTTTGAGGGCTTCCTCTGGGCCAGGTTGACCAGATGCATCCTAACCGCAAAGGAGGACAAGGCGCTGCAAAATGTAGGACGTTCAAGAAAAATGGGGCACATTACCCAATAAAAGCTCAAAACACTCATGTGAAGATTAAATCCATGCTTCTTAGACCCATGCAAAATGGAGGACATTCTGGAATTCCTCCTGGACAGAAGGTGGAAATGGAGGACAGGTCTTGGAAAGGAAGGATGCCTGCTCATACTGAGCCAGGGTATCCAGATGTCCTAACCCCTGAAAAGGAGGGCAAGGTACCACAAAATGTAGGACATGGGAGGGAAATGTAGGACCTTACACCACGAAAGCTTACAAACTCTCATAGAAGTTTTCCTAGACAAAAGGCTAAAATGTAGGACATGTCCTGGGAAAGCATCCCTTAGTGTTGCTCAAAATAGAGGACGTTTTGGAACCCCTCTTGGACAGAAGGCTGTAATGTAAGACATGTCCTGGAAAAGAAGCTCTCAGTGTTGCTCAAAATGGAGGAGGCTTTGGAACTCCTCTTGGTCAGAAGGCTCAAAGGGAGGAGGACAACATGTCCTAGAAAAGAGCTCTAAGTGAGGCTCAACATGGAGAACATTTTGAAACTCCTCCTGGACAGAAGGCTAGAATAATGATGCAGGAGGACATGTCTTGGAATAAAGAGTGGTGCCCAAAAGGGACGACGTTTTGGAACCCCTCCTGGGCAGAAAGAAGGTCATGAAATGGAGGACAGGTCCTGGAGGAGGAGGAGGAGGAGATGCCTGGCTGCTGCCTGCCCTGCTCTGAGCATGCTTGGCCCAAGCAAAGCAGCATGGTCCCTCCCTTTGGTATAGTATAACCCGGAAGAGCAGGGCAGGCAGCAGCCACCCACCATTCCTCCTCCTCCTCCTTTGCTGCTGCTGCTGTTTCTGCTGCTGCTTCTCACCTGGAGCCATGGCCACTTTCTTTGGGGAGGTGGTGGCTCTCCCTTCCCGAGCAGGGCTGGAGGAGGAGGAGGAGGAGAGCCAGGAGGACTGCCACATTCGCCTGGCCCTGGAGGAGAAAAGGTAGGAGGAGAAGGAGGAGGAGAAGCCCCTGGGAGGAGGAGGAGGAGGCTTGCTTGCTTGCTAGCAGCAGCAGCAGCAGCATCACCTGAGCCTGGGACTGAGGGCTTTCTTGGCAAGACTGGTCCAGAGGGGCTTTGCCATCCTTGAGGCTGAGTCAATGTGCCTTGCTCTCTCTCCCACTCAGTTTGCAGGGCTGAAAGGAGAAGCCAAACCCTGGTTTTGCTGCCAGAGAACCCTGCTGTGCTGACCCAGGGGTCCCCAGACTGTGCCCTTTAAGAGATTGTGGACTTTAGTTCCCAGAAGCCCCAGCCATGTTGGCCTACAGTCTGGGATTCTGGGAGCTGAAGTCAATCAAGCCAGTCTTTATTTACAGTCAATAGAACCATCAAACTTTGGATTGGTCCCCAAACTGTGCCCTTTAAGAGATTTCAGATTTTGGACTTTCAGCTTGCAAGAGTCTGGGATTCTGGGAGCTGCAGTCAGTCAAGTCAGTCTTTATTTACAGTCAATAGACCTATCAAACTTTGGATTGGTCCCCAGACTGTGCCCTTTAAGAGATTTTGGACTTTCATCTCCCAGAAGCCTCAGCCATGTTGGCCAAGAGCCTGGGATTCTGGGAGCTGAAGTCAGTCAAGCCAGTCTTTATTTACTCTTAATAGACCCATGAAAGTGTACAATAACCTGAAACATATAAATGGAAAGAGTGTGTATAATATAAAACCAAGTTGAAATTTTTTTAAAAAGTTTCATTAAAATGCAGAAATTTAAGAGTAAAATTAAATTGTCAGGTTGGATTGCAATATTGGGGATTAGCTTAATTATAAAATTATAACATTAGGTGCAGTGGTCCCCAAATTGTGCTCTTTAAGGGATTTTGGACTCCAGCTCCCAGAATCCCAGACTCTTGGCCAACATGGCTGAGGCTTCTGGGAGCTGAAGTCCAAACTCTCTTAAAAGGGCACAGTTTGGGGACCACTGCATTAGGGTATGGATCTGTTTTCACAGTTTGCGCTCTCTAATTTTAACTGCCAGTGACAAGAATTTTGCAACCAACAGGGTGATACTGGTGCATTTGTCTTGCAACAGCATTTTGATGTAAAATAATTCAGAACAGCCCGGCTTGCATCTCAGTAAGGGGGCAAACAGCTGGTTATGGCACTGGTTATAAAAAACACAGGAGAACAAAATGTGTGATAGAGTTTCACCTACAGTCACTCCTTTGAAGGGGATCCATTCTGGACTCATCCCCTCCACGAGTTCGCACATGTGCACACATGTACAAGCCCCATAAGTTTTAATGGGGCGCAAGCATTAAAGTTAATAGTGGTCACCCCTCCACAGATTTCCAAGTCCACACATTTCAAGTTCACAGACTTGGAGGGGCGACTGTACTCGCTGACCCCAAGGGCAAAATTGAGCAGAGGTAAGTAGTCCAGTACACTTTCTGACATCCAAAATCTATTAAAGGGCATAGTATGGGGACCACTGAACGCTGGCTCAGATTCAAGACTTATTACCTACTGCTTGAATTGTTCCGAAAACATTCAGGGGTGGCTGCGTTGGCCATTTAACAAATACAAACAAAAATCCATTTATTGACCAACCGAAATGCACAATATACTTTTTACAAGCTTTTTAAAAAATATTTTTATTAAACATTAAAAAAACCCGACATAAAGTCTTAAAACTAGCAAGCAGTATCTATATACAATTGCGAGCTTTACACAAACATACTTTCTAACATACATACCTCTATATTTTTTACAGTCTTTAATTATTGTTCTAATGTAATTAGCAATGATGGCCTTCAACTACTCTTCTCTTCTAACATCTTTCCACTTTATACCATCCTATCCCCCTTTTCTATCTTTTTTAGACCTTTCTTCTTTAAACCTTCTTTTCTTCACTTCCTCTCCCTTTCTTTCTTGTTTCTTTATCTTCTCTAACCTTATCTAAATTCAGTCTCCCATCACTCACCATCAAATCACTTATTCTGACCTTTATTCACTTTCTTACACCTTCTTCATTCATACCTTTTCTATCATCTGCTGATTTATCTTTTCATCGATTATTGGCTTTCTACTGTTAGTATATTACTGTTAGCCACATCTACTTAAATTGTTATAATCACAATTCCAATCTCTGTTAAGCTCGAGTCGAAGGCTTTCATGGCAGGCATCCATAGTTTTTTGTGGGGCTTTCGGACTATGTGGCCATGTTCTAGAAGAGTTCCTTTCTGACGTCTTGGATGTCCTAGTCATTCGCAAACCAAACCAACATTTAGGCCACACAGTATACAGACAACCTACACATATGGACAGATATCTGCACAAGAACTCCAACCATCACCCAGGACAAAAAAGAAGCACAATAAAAACACTGGTAGACTGGGCAAAACGGATCTGTGAACCCCACTTCTTGGAAGATGAACTGAAACACCTGGACCGAGCTCTACAGGCCAATGGTTACTCCAGACATCAGAAGGGCTGCCAGGCCCAGAAAAACTCAGAGGAGGGAAGACAAACAACCACGTAAAGGGAAGATATTTTTACCATACATCCAAGGAGTCACAGACAGAATAGGGAAAGTGGTGAGGAAACACAACCTGCAAATGGTTTACAAACCGATGAAGAAAATCCAGCAAATGCTTTGCCTCAGACAAGGACAAGAGAGACCCTCTCACAGCCGCAGGAGTCTACTGCATTCCATGCAGCTGCGGACAGGTCTACATAGGGACCACCAAACGCAGTGTGCAGACAAAAATCAAGGAATGTGAGAGACACCGCAGACTGGGTTAACCGGAAAAATCAGCAATAGCAGAACATGCTATAAACCATCCTGTGCATAAAATGCTGTTTGAAAGCACGGAAATTCTGGAACAACGCCAACAACTACCATGTCAGAATACACAGGCAAGCCATTGAAATCCATAAACATGTGGACAATTTCAACAGGAAAGAGGAAACCCTGAGGGCAAACAAGGCTTGGCTACCAGTCCTGAAGAACAGCAAGGTCAAGACTCAACCTATGCAAATGAGAAACGGCCTGGGGTCAGGGGATTCCCAGCAGACAATGAGCACTAGTTAGCAGACATTAATCCTTGTTTGCATATCCTCCCACCCTGAGGACTGTCATTAACAACAGAACAATACATATGCATATCACTCCTCCTTTCCCAGGGTCACACAGGATATATATATCCAACCCTTTTCCAGACTATCATTCACTGAAGATGCCAGCCACAGATGCTGTTGAAACGTCAAAAAGGACCTCTTCTAGAACATGGCCACATAGCCCGAAAGCCACACAAAAAACTCTGTTTAGCTCACTTATACAATTTATTATCTTACTTATCTTGTTAAATTACTATCATAACCTTTTCACCTCTGCCTTGTTTTTGCTTAACTAAAATCTATGGTTCTTCCCTGATATGTGCTACCTGTGTAAGGAGAAGTCTGAATTGTTCTTGTTTATCATTAATAAAACATATGTCTTCTTAGTAGTGACAGTTCCTAAAATTTTAAATTTAGTCATTCTTTCCCTTTGTATATTATTGTTTCTATAAATTCTCCACTTCTGTGATTTCATTTTTCTATGTGTCGAACCTATATGTATATTTTTCTTTAGCTTTAACATACTTTTAGTTTATATCTTACTACATTTTGTTACCTTTAAAATATCCTTGTTTTAAACCTTATTACACATCTTCAGTCATTTCCTTTTGTTGCTCGTTTTCTTAAAAAAAACAAAAATATTCCACCCTCTATCTATATCTAAATATTTAATGGTTTGTTTTTTCTTATATTTTCTTTTGTTACCTTTTCCATGTTTTATTCATATAATTATGTACTAATTGCCATTTGTTTTTTATATTGTCTAATTGTTTTCCCTTTATTATTTGTGTTAATTTGTCCATCTCCATTACGTCATATAATTTTAGTAACCATTCTTCTTTCTCAGGGACATACTCAGATTTCCATTTTTGTGCTAAGGCTAAATATACTTGTTGCAAGCTTTTGAAGTTCCATGGGAATCTTCATCAGGCAAGATGTTACAAACCAAACAGGATTTTAAAAACAATTGGAGATGTTAGTCAGATGCCTGCATGTCAGTGGGGAGGATATCTTTTGGAGGCAGGTTCCTCCTCCTTCTGGCCAGGCAGCAATAGAGAGATTTTCAAAGTCCAGGAAATGTAAAGTCCATTTGCATCTCAACAGGGACCCCTCTTTGGCAATCCAATATGGAATAGAGACACCCCCCCCCCCAGCTCCATAATTCCAGCACATTCTCCTCTTCATCCACTCACATTCACTCTTTTCTTTATTGGCTGCCCTCATCTATTTTAAATGGTTTTTAACTCTAGTGTTAAAACTATGGTTGTGTTTTTTAAATGGTTTTAATTATGCTGTGTTTTTTTAATTGTTATGTTTTAGTATGAGTAGAACCAGTGTAGTGTAGTGGTTTGAGCGCTGGGCTATCATCATCATCACCTCTATCCTATTTCTATTTTATTTTTTTTCCTCCCAAGACTGGGACCCAAAGCAGCTTACAGTCTAAAAAAACACAATACAGTTGACAATTAAAATGGTATTAAACAATTACAATATTTAAAAGATAATGTGTTTCTAAGAGGCCAGGATTTGAATCCTGGCTCGGCTGTGTTAATCCACTGAGAGACCATGGGCAAGTCACACAATCTCAGTCTCAGGCAAACCCCCTCTGAACAAATCTTGCCAAGAAAACCCCTTGATACGTTCTCCTTAGGTTTGCCATAAGTCAGAAGTACAGTCATCCCCCGGGTTATGAAGGTAATCTGTTCCGGATTACCTTTCGTAACCCAGAAGCTTTCGTTTCCCGGGGGACCGCTATTCGCAACGGACCGCGCAGCCTATTTAAAGGGGCCGCACGGTTTTTTTTCTTCGTATCCCGGGGGATCTTTCGGATCCCGGGGGATACGTTAGCAGTCCCGCCGGTTTCGTATCCCGGGGTTTTCGTACCCTGGGGGATTCGTAAGCCGGGGGACCACTGTAACTTGAAGGCACACAGCAACAACAAATTATTAAATTATCTTCTAACTTTTGTAATTAATGTTTTAGTTTGTCTCCTTTTCAAAATTACTTTAAGCCCCCCTGAATCCCATTTTGGGAGAAAGGCGGGATATAAATCCAGTAAATAAATAAATATAAAAAATATTTGCATGGTGTGGTAGTTTGACTTTGACTCTAGAGAGCAGGATATGAATCCTCACTCAGTCATGGAAACCCATTGGGTGACTTTGGGTGAGTCACATCCTCTCAACCTCACAGGATAGCAATGGCAAGCCCCTTCTGAAGAAACATGCTAAGAAACCCCTTGATAGGTTTGCTTTAAGGTCGCCATTAGTAAGAAATGACTTGAAGGCACACAGCAACAACAACATATTAAATATTATGGCTGGCATGCTGTTTAATATTTACAATGTCATAAGCCTGACTTACAACATTGTAATTTTTTTGACTTCACATTTATAGTTGTTGCTCTTTTGCAATGGCCAAGGAACAGTAGCCTTTGTGGTTCTGTTGCATGGCAGCTGCCTGTCAAAAAAAAAAAAACCTCACTGCCAAGAAAGGGCTGGAAGAGTCATTTTTCCAAGGGCTAGTCAGGATTTATTTAAATCATTTCTTTGAAGCACTAAATTGTTCCTCCAGTACTTTGGAAATCCTGTTGGGATTTTTGGGAGGTAACATTGGGACACTGGGGTCAATTCCAGAACCATCCCACAATTATCCCATTACCTTCTCACAATTATCCCATTGCCAATAATGGGATATTCTTTGCCAATAATGGGATAAATGTGGGATGATTCTGGAATTGACCCTAGTGTAATAATCTCAGTAGAGCCATGATAGCAGAGTTCTGTCATTATAGCTATGTCTCCAAATGCAGGATTTAAGAAGGGTTTTCCTCACTATGGAAGAGACCACAAGGGCCATCCAGTCCAACCCCCTGCCATGAGAAAGTAGACTTAAGTCTACAAAAGCTCATTCTGCCAACTTTTTTTCTTCCAGTTAGTCTCAAAGGTGCTACAAGATCTTTCTACATACTGATTCCACAGACCAACCTGGCTATAACTTTGAAATGAGCCTTCTTACAGGTTGCTTTTTTGTGGGCATGAAGGAAAACAGCTGTTTAAGCTGTGGTGTTACTGTAAAATTTAAGAGGCTACTTTGGTATTTAAGCAGTCTTGATTGTTAGTACAGAATGTTAGTATGGTTTGACTTACCAGCCATCTTCTCAGTCAGAGCTCATTGACTCTTCTTCTGTCTCTTATATTTAGAAAGGTTGATGTTGTCTGGAATACAACACTGAATCCTTCTACAGAAGAGCAATTTCCTTGCTCAAAGTTCATCTTGGCTGTGGGTCAGAATGCAGTAGGTGAGCAATGCAGGTAATATGATTGTTTTCTTTGGGGTGAGGCAGACAGACATGGAGGACCAACCTTTGGCTACTCCGCTCACAATTGACTGGGGACCGGACAACCCATTCTTAAAGCGGGCCTCTGCAGTCTCAAACCCAGCTGCCACCAGGAGCATTTTTTCTTTCAGCTGCTCTGGGGCTATGCATTATATGAACACCATGCCCCTGAAGCAGCCAGAAGCTGGTCTTTTGGCCCATCTGTTTTGGGCCTTTGTTTCATTGCTTAATCAACTGAGAGTTTTACAGAGTCACTTCCATCAGCTTCAGATTATCTGCCCAATTTTTGCATCACATAAACTGTATAAACTGAGGTACACCTCTAAATGACTATGTTACAAATGTAGCTGATAGCAGCATGCCGGACACAACAATACTACATAAAACAAATGTTTTTTGTTTACAGCATTCTTGTCTTCCTTTGTTTTGAGTTCGGGATGCTGGGAGGTAGTTGGATCTGTGAAATTATGGAATGAGTGGTCAAGAACATCAGACAGAACCAATGTCCTTCCAACAGATTCATTCTGTTTATTTTATCGCTTGAGTTCAGATCCTACTGTAAGTATCACCTTTTATATCTTGTCCCCCCAGAAAAGGGATTTCTGAGGAGTCAGAAGGGGGGGGCTCACTGCCTTAAAAATAGTATTTCATGTATTACCTGTTAACACAGTATTGCAGAAATTTATGAAACTTTTATTATCACCTCTTACAGATTTTGTTGTGCCAGTGCAATTGTTATGTGGCTGAAGACCAACAGTTTCAGTGGCTTGAAAAGGTAAGAAGCACAAGCTCATTGGCACTGGTGATATATGTGTAATAAAGACCAGGGTGTAATTATCACACACATACACACTGCATGTAGCTGCAGATGGAGCAAAATGTGGACAGTGGATATTATCACACTGAGACAGGACAAGGTTAGGATTCCTCTCCCATCCTTTTCCTTTCATGGGGGGAAGGGGGATGAATGAAAATCTTTCATAACATATGCACTGATCCTGTCATTATCCTGTCATTGAAGTGGCATTGCATTAACACGAACTCCTGTTAATGCAAAATACCAGGGCAATGCCACTTCAATGACGAGACAATGAAAGGATCAGCGTGACATAATTTGAAAGGCTTTCGCATTATCATGGTCACTCGCACTTTCCAGATGGGACAATGTCCGGATAACTGCAACGTCCTATGAAAGTCCTTTCTGCAGTTGCACAGGAAAGACGGGACAGGGATGGGACAATGACATCCCATCCCCCTTGTGATAATCTCTAGTGCATCCCGGTAAGAATTCTGCCTCCCCCATTAAATTTTCCTTCAGTCCCCAAATTGTTAGCATTGTAGAGCGAAACACAATGAGAATTGTTCACATCTCAAACTTTTCTACTTGCGATGATAATGATGATGATGATGATGATGGTAATTAATAATAATATTTATATATCCTACCCCTCTACGAAATACAGTCGGGGCAGCTAACAATACTTATCAAATTTGCATATGACACCAAATTAGGAGGAGTAGCTAATACCCCAGAGGACAGGATCAAAATTCAAAATGACCTGAATAGACTAGAAAGCTGGGCCAAAGCTAACAAAATGAAATTTAACACTGAGAAATGTAAGGTCCTACACGTAGGACGGAAAAATGAAATGCACAGATATAGGATGGGGGACACCTGGCTGAATGAGACAACATGTGAAAGGGATCTAGGAGTCCAAGTACAGTGGTCCCCCGGGTTGCGAATACCCCGGGGTACGAAAGAGCCGGGGCCCCTTTAAATTTGCCGCGCGGTCGGGCAAACAAAGCGGTCCCCCGGGTTGCAAAAACTTCCGGGTTACGAAAGGTAATCCGGAATGGATTACTTTCGTAACCCGGGGGACCACTGTAGACCACAAGTTGAACATGAGTCAACAGTGCGATGCAGCAGCTAAAAAGGCCAATGCAGTTTTAGGCTGCATCAATAGAAGTATTGTGTCTAGATCAAGGGAAGTAATAGTGCCACTCTATTCTGCTTTGGTCAGGCCCCACCTGGAATACTTTGTCCAGTTCTGGACACCACAATTCAAAAAGGATATGGAGCGGGTCCAAAGCAGGGCGACTAAAATGGTGAAGGGTCTGCAAACCATGTCCTATGAGGAAAGACTTAGGGAACTGGGGATGTTTAGCATGGAGAAGAGAAGATTAAGAGGTGATATGATAGCCCTGTTTAAATACTTGAAGGGATGTCACATTGATGAGGGAGCAAGCTTGTTTTCTGCTGCTCCAGAGACCAGGACCCGGAACAATGGATGCAAGCTCCAGAAAAAAAGAGATTCCACCTCAGTATTAGGAAGAACTTCCTGAAAGTAAGGGCTGTTCGACGGTGGAACACACTCCCTTGGAGAGTGGTGGAGTCTCCTTCCTTGGAGGTCTTGAAACAGAGGCTGGATGGCTGTCTGTCGGGTATGCTTTGATTGAGAGTTTCTGCATGGCAGGGGGGTTTGACTGGATGGCCCTTGTGGTCTCTTCCAACTCTGTGATTCTATGATTCTATGATTTAAAAACATACAGTACAAATCCCTCGATCTTACCCCTTAAAATACTAAATACAAGGTAATGCTCACATTACCTTGGTAATGTTTCCTCAACCTTTTCTTTGAATGCCTAAACAGTATTTCTAAATGATCAACTGAAGTTTCAGTTTACTGCAATGTTAGAAATTTGGGGAGTGAAGAAAAACTTTGTGGAGAGGGGTCAAAATTCTTATGGGGTCCTCATTTTGCTCACAAACTCCCAAATATTGCTGAGTCCACATTTTTACAAAGTCTGAAAATGAATTTAAGGCTAGTCTTACATAGACACATCTGGAATGTTAAGGAAAATGCAACATGGGATATACAGTAGAAATCAAATATGTATGTGAAAGTCAAAATGACTAAGCAAAAGCAATTGAGAAGTTACACAGGTGAAAGGGATAATGTAATTTAGAAGTCCTGAGAGCCAAGGACATATGCCAAGGATAAATGACAAGATACATATTGGCAACACCTTAAGGTATAAGACAGTATGATGAAACACTTGGGTTGGACTTAAGTATGGGATGAACATTGTGAGCCAATCAGAATGTGTAAAACACCCACAAGTGACTATAAATGATGACACTATATACCAATGTGTTGTGGAGTAGTTTGGAGTTGTGGAGTATAGTGAAGTGTTGTAGAGTATAGTAGAGAATAGTTGAACTGAGCATTTGTATAGAGTTATATAGCAAAGATTGTATGGTGAAGGGCATTTAGTGTATATAGTCAAATAAAGTAGATCTTTTATACAAGTCTACTGTGTTGCCTGGAATCTTGTGTGAGAGAGAGAAGATACAATCGCTATCAGATCTAAGGAGACGTTTGAAGACATCTCTCAGAGAGGAGTGAGAAGGCTGAAAGAGTTTGTCAAGGTCTTCAGCCTAATCTCAGAAGCTCTGCATGCTTGGAAGAAGCAACAACCACAGATCAAAGCTGGTCTGTTCCGCTGCACAACAAGGTGGTGAGTGAAAGCAAGTATAAGACAAGCTGCAACTCCCATCGTCCTTGACATGGAAGTATGTCCCATTGAATTTAGTGGAATTTGCTTCTGAGCAGATGTGTCCAGGAACACATTGTAACCAATTGTTGTTTTCATTCATATTTCACTGGATGCCTACTTTACTGTTTAGAACATTTGTGCAAGAGGTGGGCAACTTCTAGGTGGAAGGGAGGCAAAGATAGGCATGATTCAGGGTACAGTATTTGTTTGTTTGCCACCTATCAGTCCATTAGCAGCAACTCCTCAGAAAGGACATACAGTACAGTGTAGCACTGAACAGTTTTTAACTGACAATGCTTTTTAGATTATGGGGAATGGTTTTTTTAGTGGTTTGTAGCAGGTTATCTTTTGTAAATCTGTTATGGGCTGAAGGTCTGCAAAGTGAATGCACTGAGGGGGCAGATTCAGTTCCCAAAGAAACCTCTAAGAAGCCATAGCATTCTTGTTCCAACAATATGAACAGTAACTGTGTACATGTATACCCAGAAATAAGTCTCATTCACTTCACTGTTGCTTGCTTTGGGTAAGCAGTCATAGGATTCAGTCTATGATTTGGCTTACAATATGAATGTCACTTCTCTATTACTGCTTTCTTTGTTAATATGATGAGACAGATATTTCACATGGAAGAAACCACAATACAGCTACAATTGTGAATCAGACTTGGTATACCCATCCTTCTTAAATTTGTCACATTCACACTGAAATGTGTATCTTTATCCTAGGTTTTTGGATGCATGCGGAAGATTGATTTACAAGTACTGGTTCTCTCATCATGTTCCATTACAGATTATAAAACAACAGAATCAATTCTAACACTCCCTTCTCCTTTTCTGAAAGCATTAAAGACAACAGAGTTCAAAGATCAAGTCTGTTGTTCATTTCTAGAACAGCCAAATATTGTACGGGATCTCCCTGCTGCAGGTATTTAATCACTTCAGTTAACCAGAGGTCTTAGCACAGGAAGTGGCAAAATAGCACCCCCACCAGCTCAGACCATGAGCAACTTGCCAATTAAATAACTTATTTCTCTCTTTGTTTGCCCTTGCACCTTTTCTCCTTATTTTTCAATATACTCATATATAAGTCTAGAAATTTTAGTCAAAAAACTGGCCCAAAAAATCTGAGTCGGCTTATCAACAGGTCAGTGGAAGTACTCTACCTTAACTCTCATAAAAATAGAAACCATCCCTTGATGAAACACAAGAGTGTAATCTGACTTGGAAACACTGACCTTCCCCTGTTCTCTCATCCATCTATCCTTCAGTGTGAACACAAGCAGTTATGCCTCCTGCAATTTTGTAAGTTCCTTGGCATTGTTTCCTTTGTTTCATCCTTTAGATCTTTTGTTACCTGACCTTAAGCCTTACTCTCGACTTATCCACGGCTCATCAAAATTCATAATTTTGGCCCCAAAACCTGCCCTCAACTTATACATGAGATCGACTTATAGTCAAGTATATATTCAAAACTTCCTTGTGTAGTGTAGCCACCACAATCCTGACAAAAGGCATCTTTTCCATACTGGAGTGTGTTGCCATGGGGGACTGGGAGTGAGGTCAGGTGTCTTCTCCTGGCTCCTGAATTCCAGCCAGATGTTGCTTGCATACCTCCTATCCTTCCTTGGCCATAGATTGCTGTGGCAGTTGTGCTGGTGGTTGAAAGTGTCCGCCAAGGTGGGAGGGAAGGATGTGAAACTACATGGGTGGAGTACTATGCATGAAACACATGATCCCACCCATAAAGTATTTTAAATGTATGTTTCAAACAGATTTGTTCAATTATTTTGTGTTTTACTTATATTGCAAGAGCAAGTGAATAATCAGTTTTGCCTTTTCTCTCCCCTTATACCTAGTTCTCAGTTACTGCCAAGTGTGGCAAATCCCTGCAGTGTTTTATCAGTGTTACACTGATATCCTCAAACTGGATTTGGTAACAGTTGAAGCTTTCCAGCCTGTTCTGTCTTCCAAAATTCTAAAGAGTTTGGTTAAGGTAAGGCTTAATTATCTTACTTGAGCTATTGGCTACTTAGTCACCATGGTAGTTACTGTGAAGAAAACTGGGATTAATGTAAATTTATGGAAAGAGCTTTTTATAGAGCTAACAATTTTAAGGATACACTTACATGAAGAGCCAAGCTGGGCTTTTGCTAGAAATCTTGCAGCAGAAGCGTACTTGTTTTATCTTGACTATGGGCATCAAGCCATCTCTTTGTTTCTCGGCTAACAGGGAGTCTTTCATGCTTCCAGTCTCACTCGACAGCTACTGACCTTGCCAGGTGCTTGGACTGATCATGATTCATAACTACTTAAAGTTCTCCAGATTTTAAAATGGATTGAAATCCACCCCCCCCCCCTTCACTACACTACTTCCTTCCACAGTTTAACCTGAGGAAATATGAATTACAAGCTCCCAATGTAAATTCCTATATTTATACCATGTTTGAAAATATCCCTAAAACATATCCATTCATTTATTTATTCAGAATTGTGTTTTTAAATGAATAACACAGTGGGCCTTCCGTGTCTGCTGGGGTTTGGTTCCAGGACCCTATGTGGATACCAAAATCCATGGATGCTGAAGTCCCTTTAGATACAATGGCACAGTAAAATGGTGTTCTTATATAAAATGGCAAAATCAAAAGTTTGTTGTGGGGGTTTGCGGGGGGGGGGTCGGGTTGGAATTTATGTATTTTTAAAATATTTTCATGCTTGAAATCGTGGATAAAAAGCCATGGATATGGGCTGATTGTGTGTTATGTCACTGTGACAACATCTTGGGCTAAAGAGCAAACTAAAAATACTATTTAAACGTATCTAAGGTTGCCTCCAGACTTCCTTTTATGCATCAGAAACCTAATTTAACTCACTAAAGCATGACTGCTTTTAGTCCTTTTCAGTTGTTGTGGCTTCTAAATTATTGCTGTTGTTATCTCTCTCTCTATCTCCTGCCTTTTCCCCATAACCGAGGAAGTGTTGCACTGTTGTGATCTATGGCAGGAGCTGGATTTAAATGGCTATGAACACACAGCTTCTGCCTCCCTCCCCAATTATATAATTGAGTGTGGGGCAATTAGATAATCAACAGTTATTTGTATATTGAATGCTTTTTTTATTTTTAAACTCAGGACATTTCAAGAAGCACAGAAGTACTGACAAAATTGGTGACAACGAATGAGGTTCATAACATCTACACTTAAAATGGACATTGTCTTTGAAGTCCCTGATAACTTTCAAGTCTGAATAACCAACAGTATTTGTAAACTACAGTTACTTTGCTTGGAAGCATTTGGAACTTGTGTTTGTGGAACACATGATCTTTGTACCATATGTTGACTGTTGTGTAGAGGCATTTTATTCATTAAAATGTTCTTTTTTAATTTTTCACAAGCTGGAGCCTTGTTTTTCATACAAGCAAAGGAAAAACACTTTTCTACCAGAGAGCAAACTACATTGTGTTACAGCAGTGGCCTGAATACCATAAATATTGGTTACTGTCTCATCATGGAAACTGAGGGGTAAAACAGACCACACCAATAGAGTGGCTCCATGCTGCCCCTGGGAGTGCTGGATTGGGCCTGCAGCAACTGCATGCTGTGGGCCCAATCAAGTGCTTTGCCGGTCCAAAAAGGGCTGGCAAAATGCCGCTGTTTCTTAAAGCAGTGAAAACCACCCTTGCCACTGCAGCGGCGGATTTTTGCTGACTCTTCAACACAGTGCATCTAAACACTGCACTGAAGAAGGGGGTGTGACTCTGCCTGCTGTCTGGTTGGGTGGGCGTCATGACACCATAATTGGGGAGGAGTTGTGGCATCCAGCAGGCAGTCAACACTCCTCCATTCCACCCCAATGCTGGCCCTTTTGGCTGGTCTGTACAGCCCCTAAGCAGGGTCAGACCTGTTTAGGATTTGGAAAGCAGACTGGCAGAAAATACCAGATGCTGTAGGTGCTATATTCAAAAGAAGGCAACCCTACAGAAGGGTCACCATAAATCAAGAGTCAATTTGAAGGAACATAGCAATAATGGCAATGGCTGTTGCGGTTGAAACGGGGAAGCCTCTGCCTACTATTCAATTAGCTGGCCTCCTGCCATGGAAAAGAACGTGAATACAAAGCCCTCTAGATGCCATTTCCTGAGCTGCTCAGGTACTGGAAAATGGCAAGGTGAGTAAAACGGTGCAGGAAAGGGCAGAAGAAGTATGATCTAAGAGGGCAGGCACCAAAGGACTGAGAAGGCTCACTACTGAGGGAATCAGTCTTAAGCAAGGGAGGTGGGATTTTGAAGAAAGGATGCCCCAAATGAAGGGTGGTGAAGAGAAGCAGCATTATATTTTTATTATTATTATTATTTTATATTTCACTTTTCTGCCTTTAATGGGACTCAAGGTGGCTTACAACATTTTGAAAACAATACAGATTTTAAAATGTTAAAAAAAATTCGATAAAATATAAACATAAAAGCCAGTTAAGAAGCAAACAGTGTATAAAGATAAAACATTAAACATTAAAACATTACAATTTATTAAAAGATTATACAAACTATAAATCTTGAAATGCCGGTACTCATTGTGATAGTGGGTACATATACACGGAGGCCACTGTGCTCCAAGACCATTTATGTCATGCCAAATCATTTCCAAAGTTCAATACGACACACACTGTTGTAAAAAGGCCTCTCCTGGGTCTTAAACTGATCAGAGAGAACCAAAAGCATAGCTTCCCCACCCCCCAGCTGGGGAGCATTTGAGAGAAACAAAATGTCAAGGTGGCAGGAGAGGAGTGAAGCCTTCAAAGGTCTTCTAGGTGGCCAATGTAGCCCCCTAAAGCCCTAGAGTTCTTCACTCCTTATATATTGACATATGCATACCCCCAAGAACGACAGTATATAGCTTGATATGCATTTCATTAGAGTCACTACAACAGTCCTAAGCAAAATTACCACTGATTAAGCTGCCTTGAATTCAGGGGTACACCTACCAGGTAGGGGGAAATGAAAGCATGCATTGACCCCTTAAATAAGAAGTTGACACCCTCCCCCCCCCCCCCCCGGCGTGGCATTTTCCTTCAGTCCCCAAATTTCCAGCATTGCACAGAGTGAGACACTGAAAATGATTTAAACCACTAGAGCTCTTCTATTTACTATGTTCACACTCCCTTGGTAACTTTGCCTGCCCCTTTTCTTTGGATACCTAAGTTCTAAGTTTAAAAGCACCATTGAAGTTTTAAGTCACTGTCATACTAGACATTTGGGAGATGAAGGAAAATTTCATAAGGGGGGCAGAATTTTTATTTGGGGGGGGCAATGCCCTCATTTTAGCTAGCTCTACCCTTGATTAGACTCCACTTCCTACTTCTGACTGCATAGCTTCAGCTTGCAGAACACAGCAAGCTTTGACAGAGATCTTCAGCCATCTGAAACTGAACTTTTAGCTTGTATTCAAAAAGAAAAGAAAAGAAAAGAAAAGAAAACCATGTTAAAAGTGTCACCTGTGATTACAGTGGTTTTGGTCCAGGTTACCTCTGGAATCGCCTCCACCTGTATGATCCATACCATATGCTCAGGTCCTCTTGGGGACATTTATTCCAATAACCTAATTTGCCAACTATCACTCAGAAGACTTTTTCTTCAGATACCCCTAGACTGTGAAATAATCTGTCAGAAAAAAGTTGACAGCTGGATACATTGTCCATATTTAAAATGGCATTAAAGTCCCATCTCTTCTGGTAGGCCTATCTAGATGGCTTTTAAATTATTAACTTTAAATTATGAACTTTAAACTATGGACTGATTGTTTCAGTATGTATTGGTCTTACATGTTTTAAACTGGTGCTACATTATGTGTGGTATTTTAATCTGTTGCTTTTCTTCTCCTTGATCCATGGGTAGAGGCAGATAAGAAATTGTTACTGTTACTTTTAATTTATTATTAGAGTGAAGGTGAAATCCACACACATAAGGGGGAAGAAGCTTATTTTCCTCATTTACTGTTATCTTTTCACAGATAACAGTAAACCATGAAAACTATGTTATTGCCGCGTTTACTTGTCAGAGCAAGGTGGCTCTGTTTAATACTACTTTTTAAATCTTAATTGTTTGGATTATTTTTAGATACATGTGGCCTTGTATTTCTTTTATCCTGTAAATCACCTTCTTGGGGGTGAAGGAGAGATACTGTACAAATAAAGGGAGGGAAGGATAAAAGAAATACAAGGCCACATGTAGCTAAAAATCCAAACAATTAAGATTTAAAAAGTAGTATTAAACAGAACCGCCTTGCTCTATCATCTAGGCAGGCTTACCAGAAGAGATGAGACTTTAATGCTGTTTTAAATATGGACAGCTGTCAATATTTACAATGTTACATAACATGAGCACTATACATTACAAGGAAACAAATAAAAGCAAAAATACAAAATAATATCTTACTGCAACAGTGCTAACTCTATGCTGTATGGATTTTTTAAAAACAACATAGTGCAGCAGCCATTTGCTTAAGATCTCGCTCAGGTGGTATTCAAGGCTATTTCATTTTAAAACATGACATAATAACTTAAACATAACTTATATACTTGCCCCAAACCTACATCTTTCAGCTCAGGATGACTATATCCACTGAACTGTCCAGGGTCATTTTGTTGTTGTGTACCTTCAAGTTATTTTCTGACTTAGAGTGACACTATCATAGGGTTTTCTTGGCAAGATTTGTTCAGAGGGAATTTACCTTTGCCTTCTGAGGCTGGGAGAATGTGACTTGCCCAAGGTCACCCAGTGGGTTTCCTTAATCAAACAGGGATTTGAACCCTGGCCTCCAGAGCTGTAGTCCAACCCTCAAACCACTATAGCTCATTGGCTCTAGCAGGATCATTATGACCTAATTTCAATTTCCCAGGGAATATGGAACATTCATTCTCAAAACTTTCTGTAGCCTGCTCCTGGAAGTATAAAATGTAACAGGTTTTAGCAAAATTATAGACTATGTAATTCATATATTATGTGCTTTGAGACATGCAACAAAGGTTAAATTAAGTTTTTGTTATGTATTTAGGACAGAATGGCACTAAAACACAGAGGGAAAGTAGTTCCTGACAAAGATCTTAAAATAGGTTAACCTGCATGCCTTTCTTAATCTGTGTTTTCTTTGTATCTGTATAGTAAAGTGTACAATTACTGTATCGTGTTACTGTTGCACATTATACTGGGTTTTTCTTTATTTATAATGTCATAATACCTACCAGTATCTTGTGCTCCTGTTGTGTGCCAGCACACTCTGCTCTGTGTCTAATTAGTATACCCTTCAACTATTACATTGCTTTTCTTGTACAATTTATTGTAATATCTATTTGACACCACAGTGTGTGCTGAGTAGCATTTTGTGGCTTGTCACTAGCACTGTTTTCCCATCTGTGGTTTGTTTACAAAGCTTGGCTTGCTGCTAATTGTTTTCTGTTAGGCAGGTATAAATGCTCTTCTTCATACCAAAGGACTAGTGGAAATCACTGAGAATTCTGTTAAATTTGATTTTGAGAACTGTATGCCCTCATTTAGAGAGCCAAAGTGATGCAGTGGTTACCAAACTTTTGGATTTCAGTTCCAAGAAGTTCCAGTCAGGAATTCTGGGAGCTGAAGTTAAAACATCTGGAGGACCAAAATTGGGTTAGAGCATTGGACTATGATTCTGGAGAGCAGAGTTTGAATCCCTGCTATGCCATATAAACCCAGTGGGTGACCTTGGGCAAATCATACTCTCTCAGCCTCAGAGGAGAGCAAAGGCAAACTCCCTCTGAATAAATCTTGCCAAGAAAAGCCCATGATAGGTATGATTTCAAGGCACGCAACAACAATGCCCACATTCATGAAGGTTTTTCAGGATGCTAATGCGAAAGAATTTGAGGTGTAGGGCCCATTCACATACAGTTACAGTGCTATGATTCCACTTTCACTAACATGGCTGCATCCCATGGAATCCTGGGTGTTACCCACAATGCTCTGATGTTTGGAGAGGACACCAAGCTAACGTTCACTCAGAGGAATTCATATTTAGCTCAAACAGAGATTTATTTATTTATTTATTTATTTATTATGGTACTTAAAAAGGTGGGAGGTTGGAATAGATCAGAGGCTTCACTCATGGTGATATTTACCTGTGCGGATCTTGTCTCCAATTGGTGCGGGTCCGAGATGAAGAGAGGTCTCAAAAAAGTCCATGGCATGTGGGGATGGCAACCATATTGAGGTGCTTGGCCGAGCAAACCGACAGAGATTCTGCCTGCTGGACTGAGCCAATGGCAGGCTCTAATAGTTCCAGTATTTATACCAAAAATAACCCTTGGGGCCAGATACCAAGAGGTTGAAAGGATTAAGCATGTTGGGATTGGTTTTCCAAGATAGGAACAATGAAGCAAAACCGAATTGAAAGAGGGTGGATAGATTCACATTTTTCAGACAAGAGGGAATTAGCATGCAGGATTGCTGATGCATTGTTTACCTTTCTCACGCCTTGTCTCAGGCATCCTCTTACCTCTTATAGGTGTGTCATGATCCTGCCAGGGTTCAGGGTGACTCCTAGTACTAGCCTATGTGGAGAAATTTACTTCAATATCTTGGCATTCACAGTGTGGTCATAGAAAGGTCACCCAGCCTATGTGTTTTATTGCATTTTTTGATAAATAAAAATATGAGGGGTAAATCAGGGACCCATGAGATTTGTAGTTTGGTGAGGCAATAAAACTCAGGATTTAAAAAGGTGTTGCTATGGCACTGAAAGTGACATCAGTGAATAGGTTAAAGTAGAAAAGGGCAAAGGTGGCAAGAAGAGAAACTGACAGATTTGTCCATTGGCTAGGAAGATTCCTCTGCCTTCCTTCTTCACTATGCATTAGAGAAAAGTGGAATTGGGGGCGGGGGGGGGGGGGAGAAGGCTGAGTAGTGACTCAACTGTAAAGGCATATAACTAAACACCACATTAGGATCATCCATGCCATGATAGTTCTGATTTCTATGTATGGTCATGAAAGCTACATAGTAAAGGAAGCTGACAGGATCAGCTCTTGAAATACGATGCTGGAAGATAATGCTTTGTAATATTTTTAGTGGGTTTTTTGGGCTACGGGGCCATGTTCTACAAGAGGTTATTCCTGATGTTTTGCTGGCAGATGTGGCTGGCATCTTCAGAGAATGCTGCATAATACCATAAGACTGCTCAAAAGACACATTTATGGGTTCTAGAGTAAATCAGGCCTGAATTCTCACTAGAAGCAAGATGACAAAATGGAAGCTATGGCACTTTGGGCATATCAATGGGGAAGAGGACAATGCTTGGTAAAGTGGAAGGCACTAAGAAAAGGCGGAGACTGCATTACTCTCCTTTCCCTGAAGGAGAGAATAAACAAAACCCTTGCTCCCTGCTCTAAAAATATAAACAGTACTGGAAATTATTAGTGATCCCTTTACTTAACACTTACTTGAATCGAATTAATGCGGCCCTTGCACACGGATTGTTCATGAAAATGCACTTTGTTTTAATAACTGCCAACCAATTTTAACTGTGTTAATTTTAAACTGTCTAGATTTAATTCAGTTTTAAGGGGGGTGGGATGTGATCGTTGTTTTTACTCTGTATCTTTTTATTTTGCTGTACCCCGCTCCGAGTATTTTATTAGAGGAGCGGGCTATAAATAAACTATTATTATTATTATTATTATTATTATATATTACAGATGGATTGACTCAGTCAAGATCAAGAAAGCCACAGTCCTGAGCTTGCAAGACCTGATGACTGAAGCTTTTGGATGCCTCTCATTCATGGGGTCATCATAAACTGAAGTGGACTTGATGGCAAACAACAACAACAGCCTGGAGATGAATTCATGAACAGGTATTGCAAATATTCACTTGAAATAACCGATGCTTCTGTAGTTATGCCAACTTTGTGTTTGAACATAAAAGTCCACCATGGACGGACCTTGCCTTCCATTTTGGATTACATGGCCCTTGAAATCTTGCAACTTAACACGTCTGGCACCCAGCTGAGCCGGGGGAAGTTGTTGTTGCTGTGTACCTTCAAGTCATTTCTGACTTAAGACAACCCTGAGGATGCCATAATTGAAAGTCTGAGACCGCCTTTGCATTTGAAATGGTGTGACTTGCCCAAGGTGGCAAAAGACTTGTGCCTTTTCACATAATCGAATCCCATTGTGGGGGAGGTGGGATACAAAGCCTTGAAATAAATACAGTGGGCCCTTGGTATCTGCTGGGGCTTGGTTCCAGGATCCTCCCATGGATACCAACATTTGTGGATGTTCAAATCCCATTAAATACAATGGCACAGTAAAATGGTGTCCCTTATAGAAAAGGGCAAAATCCGCAAGTAAAATGGTGTCCCTTATATAAAAAGTGCCAAATCAAGAAGTAAAATGGTGCTCCTTATATAAAAAGGGTAAAATCAATCAATAAAATGGTGTGCCTTGTATAAAAAGGGCGAAATCTGTAAGTAACATGGTGTCCCTTCCATAAGTAGGGCAAAATCAATATGCCTATGGGGATTTGTCTATTTTTAAAGTATTTTTAAATTCTACTTTTTAAAAAAATGTTTTAAAAGTCTATTTTGAAAGTATTTTTAAAGTCTATTTTAAAGTGTGTTTAAAATCTGTTTTAAAGTCCATTTTTAAAGTATTTAAAGTATTTTAAAGTCTATTTTAAAGCGTTTTTAAAGTCTGTTTTAAAGTCTATTTTTAAAGTATTTAAAGGATTTCCAAGTCGCGGATGCTTGAAGCCGTGGATAAGGAGGGCTGGCTGTAAAAGCAACCAAGCACCCTCAGTCTCGAAATCAGCAGCAGGGATAGAGTCTCAGTCAGCCCTTTTTGCAGCCTGAAAAAAAGTTTGCAAAGTTTAGATCGGGGGGGGGGGGTATTGCTGACGTCACAAAGGGGCAGGCCAGGCTGCCTAGTGGGTTGGCCTTCAATCAGTTCAGTTCTCAGACAAGAAAGAGAGGCTGATCATCTGGGGGTTAAAGGAAAGTTAATATTCTTCTTCCCTCCCACTCAGGGTTGAGCCACCAAAGGAAGTGGAGAGGAGGACTGGTTTGTTGGACTTTTCCTTTCATTCTCAACTTTGCAGACAGTGAGGCTGCTTCTGCTTCAGCTGGGCAGCCTTTGGAGGAGGAGAAGCTGCCCTGGGCCACGATGATGGCACTGGGACTCCTGGCCCTTCTGGCATGCCTCCTGGGCAAGGTGAGTCAAAGGAGGGAGACCCCAGGCTGGGGGTTGTTGCTTGAGTTCCCTGCTCTGCAAGGCTTAGAAGGAACATGGCACTTTGGCCAAAGGAGAATGAAAAAGAGACTGCATCTACACTGGAGAAATAACCCGGTTTGGCACCACTTTCACTCTTTTCTGGTTCAAGGCTATGGAATTCTGGGAGTTGGAGTTTGTTGTGGGGCCCAAAGGGCCCCACAACAAACTCCAACTCCCAGAATTCCATAGCCTTGAACCAGAAAAGAGTGAAAGTGGTGCAGAGAGTGCTTTTTCTCCCTTCTTTTGTTTGCCTGTTTAAGAGGGCTTCCCTTTGGGAGGCTGACAACATTGTTGCCTTTGGCTTCCTTTCAGAGTCAGAGAGCTCTGAGTTGTGTTCCTTGTGTTGTGTTGGGTTGCCTTCAAGGTTTGTTCAGAGGGTTGTCCCTTTTTTTTCTTTCAAGGATTGATATCCCTGCCTTAACACCTCTGGTGTTGGTTTGCCTCTGCCCTTCCTCTGAGGCTGAGAGAGTGTGACTCGCCCAAGGTGGCTCAGTGGGTTTCCCTGACCGAGCAGGGATTCGAACCCCGGACTCCAGAGGCCTGGTCGGACACTCAAACCACTATGCTCTATCTGCTCCAAGGGATTATTGGATGTCCATCTTGAGACTGGGTTGAATGGTAGATTTAATGCCAGTAACATCTGGCCTGCTCCAAGCTGGTTAACAATGAGTGGGGCTGAGGTGGGGTGTGTATACACACTTATCTCTCCATATTTGCGGCTTTGATATTTGCAGATTTGATTATTCACAGATTTGATTAATATGTCCTCTCCAGGAATATCTAGGTCCTCCAGTGCAACTCTATGGTCAACTTTAACTAAAAGTTGCACTGAAAGACCTAGAGATTCCTAGAGAGAATACTCTACTAGACCTTTGTAGCTCCTCCAGCGCAGTTCTGTGGTCATTGTCTGTCGGACGTAGACCACAAAGTTGTGCTGGAGGACCTAGAGATTCCTAGAGAGGTGTCCTCAGGTAAAAAAAACATGGTGTTTTTGCAATTTGTGGTTTTTCTGTATTCATGGGGGTCTTGTGCCCCTAACCCTAATGAATATGGAGGGACAAGTGTATACATTAGTTAAAGAGTACTGATCAGCATCAAGAAAGGATTGCCGTATACATTAGGGATCCTTCATCTTCCTCTGGGAAACTGAGGAAAAAGACAGTGTGGTGTAGTGGTATGAGCATTGTATAAGGACCCTAGGATAAGGACTCCAGGACTCCCATTGCTATTGTTCTAGGAAACCAGGGTTGGGATCCCCGCTTGGCCATAGAAAACCCACTGGGTGACCTTGGGCAAGTCACACTCCCTCAGCCTCAGGAAGACTATGGCAAACCCCCTCTGAACAAATCGTGTCAAGAAAACCCCATGATAGGTTGGCCTTAGGGTCATCGTACATGGGGAACGATTTGAAGGCACACAGCACCACCATCTTAAATGCGCAGGTGACGTGAAGGCACACTCTCTCTCTCTCTCTCTCTCTCACACACACACACAAGCTACCCAGTCTGCAATACGCCCATTTTGGGGGCAAGTCACATGTAACTTGGCTGCACTTAGTTTTGAGCAAACTGAGAAAGGGATGGTCTGTGTCAAAAGCGAAAGGCACAACTCCAGAGTGTGCTTCCTATGACATTAGTAACATTTGTAAGTCGGAAATGACTTGAAAGCACATGATAACAAAGAAGTGGGTGGACTACTGCTCTCTTTAGATTGTAAGCCTGAGGGCAGGGAATCATTTAGTTAAAAAGATTGTACGCACAGCGCTGTGTAAATTTACAGCGCTATATAAATAAAGGTTAAAATAACAACAACAACAACAACAATAATAATAATCGTCATCATTTCCTGCCCTTGGCCAGACTGGCAAACTGTGATGGGAGTCAGAGTCCAACTATACCCAGAGGGCCCCAGCTCCTGACACACCCAGGGCTCTAGGCCCATGGTGCCTCGCTGAAGCAGTTCTTGGGTATTTTTGGAAACATTTCACATTTCCTGGAAGTACCCCATGGCAAACTGACACACCATAATAAGGATTTTCGCTCTGAAAGCAAAGCTGTTTGTCTTCTCCAGATAGTTACCTCTGTGTGTGTGAGGTATCTTGCACACGTTGCACCGCACATAGTTCCAGAACTTTGACACAACTCTGTTTAACAGAATCGTGGACTTAGGATTTTGACGAGGCGCTCGGTTTTTCTGATTCTGAAGTCTCAAATCCCTTATGAAATTGCAGACCCCCAGATTCCTCACAGGACTGAGCCTTGACACCTAAAGTGGACTCACGGTGCTATAATTGTGTGTATTGTAAAAGAGAGACACCTCCTCCTCCTCCATTTTAGGGCTAATTTTAAAAGCAATTTTATATTAAGGCCTTCTGACTTCAGGCAAAGCAAGTGGCTCTGAGGCTGAATCAGGCTGAGTGTTAAGCAAAGCTAGGGGAAAGAGGAATAAATCAGTGGAAGATGGTGAGATTAAAGCAGCAAACTCTGTATTGGTTCAAAGATGGAGTGCAGGAGAATTTAACAGACTTGAATGAATGAATGAAGCACTGCCAGGTGTTCTGTAGGTTTCAGGTTACAGCCAACCAAGGACTGCTGAAAAAAAAGAAAGAAATTATGGCCACTGCACCAACATCCACCAGACATCCAGAAGTGTCTCAAGCCATGGCAAAAAGTGCAGATTTATTTGGTAGCCAGCAAACAAAACTAAACTGTTTTTGTATTACCAAAGTTGGATTAATTCATTGGAAATGGTGCTACATGTGAAAAAATAAATCATTAAATTGTTACTGTAGCCCTACTCTGGGCCTCGGAGCTGTGGCACCCCAGTAGTGAAATGTTTTCCTTTTGGAGGCCCAGTTGGCAGTGACATTGGACTCTTTCATACAAGGCTAAATTGGAAGTATAATTTAAGGTCAATTCGAATGCAATCATGGGTTTTACGTTATTGCGAATTAACTCTTCGCACGCAAATTCGGGCAAGAGGGAAGCCAATTCGAATGCAATCATGGGTTTTACCTTATTGCGAATTAAAGCTTCGCATGCAAATTTGGGCAGGAGGGGGTTATTTTCGGGTAATGGGAAGTAATTCCGAACGGAGCAGGGGTTCTTCCAAACGGAGCAGGGGTTCATGTAAATTCCCTAAACAAGCGAATTTACATGAATCCGCATTGGCTCCATTCGAAGTTGGGAGAAATTCCTCCCGTTTGAAAGAGTCCAACAACTTTCCCCCCCACACCTGGTGAAAACTCAGTTTAAAAGAGCATTAAAGACCAATCTCTTCTGGCAGGCTTATTGAGAGCATTTTTACCTTGTGAAATTTAAAAGATGGATTTTAAATGTGTATTGTTTTAATATGTGTATATCTTATTAATCCTTTTAAAATGATGTGTATTTTTATCTGATGTCTTTTAACTGATGTTGTTTGTCTGTTAACTGTTGTTATTCCCCACCTCGATCCATGGAGAAAGGGCGGTAAGAAATAATGATGATGATGATGATGATAATAATAATAATAATAATAATAATAATAATTGTAATAATAATAGAATTCTGATGGCTGCAAACTTCTTAGATTATTACATAAAATAAATTATAATAAAAATGTCAACTTTTCCCAGTTGCTTGTCTTTTATACTTATCTTTTATACAGGTTGCTTATCTTTTATACTTCATTGCTTCAAAACAAACAAAAAGACCTGAAAATAAAGCCAGAAAATAACAACTACTACTACTACTACTACTTATTATTATTATTATTATTATTATTATTATTAAACAGAGCTTTTTTATTAAGAACTTAGGGAATCTCACAAGTTTGATTCAAATCTGCTCAGGTTCTCAACTGTTTTAATTGTTATATTATGTAATATATTTTAAGCCATTTCATTATTCCTCATTCTTTTAAATTTAAATTGTTCCAAGTTGTTTTAAAACTGATTCCCCCTCTCCATATCTTGTAATATAGGGATATCAGTCTTTTAATAAATAAAATAATAAATGAATACATCTTCAAAAAGTAAAGGCCCATTCTTATGATACAGAGATATAAATCTTTTAATAAATAAAATAATAAGTGAATGTATCTTCAAAGAGTATGATCTCAGTTTTGAATGGCTAAATTAATTTTTATTCAAGTTACAAAAACCCATAGAAGCTATCCAGAAATAAGACCAATGCCTAATTCTGGGTATTTTTTAATCAGGGCAATGTTTACAAAGCAGGGCAAGATGATTTGACTTCATCAAGCTGGTTCTTAAGCAAGTCTTAAACAAAACAGGAAATTGCAGCACCACAAGGAGGACAAAAAGGTGGAGAAAATATTTTCTCTTCCTTGGTGTAAAGCAAATCAGGGGGCTAAGGACGACAGAGGGAAAGAAAAGACATTTCTGTTAAACTGTATTTAGGTGTGTATTTTTTTTTAAAAAAGAAGAAATTTAAATTGTTTGCCCACCCTGGGACCTAGTTTTCTGACAGAAAGCAAACTTTAAAATATAAACAAAGGCAAGAGATTTAGTCCTGGCTCTCATTAGATCTACTGCTTTTAAATTTACAACTATTAACTGTACTCTCAAACAGGGAAACCCCTGTACTCTAATAAACCAATCAGCATGAACTAGGATCTCTTCTTCAGATTTTATTGAAGTATAGAACCTGAGTGGCATTCCTTGATTTAAACAGGAATTAAACAGGAAATGCCTTATGTTTAACATAGGGCATTTCCTGTTTAATTCCTGTTTAATTCCTGTTTAAATCCTGTTTGCCATCTAGTGTGATAAACCTGATAGAATCTGTGTGTTTTTCCAGTTCTATCTCTTAGTGGCCAAAGTAGAAAATTCCCTTTCACAAAGGTTGCTTATCTTTTATACTTCATGCTTCAAAACCAAACAAAAAGACCTGAAAATAAAGCCAGGAAATGAAAAAAAGATATATACTAATTTCCATCATAAATTACCATGCTTGGGATTGTGTTTTTCAAACCGATTCATAGAGAAACATTTTTGTGTATGTTTACTGTATCAGTTTTGTCCTCAGTGATTAACTGTAACAGGATAGTTGTTATTTGAAGAAGAATTAGCTTTTTTTTATTAATGTTGCAGATGTTAGAATTAGGAGCCCAAAACCTGTTGGGCAGTTATGAAAGTATAACCTAAAGTTATGCACTCATTACTGTTTTGTATTAATGATCCCTATGTTTGTTGTTGTTGTGTGCCTCCAAGTCATATCAGATTTAAAGTGTCTCTAAGGAGAACTTATCATGGGGTTACTTGGCAAGATTTGTTCAGAGGTGGTTTGCCATTGCAAGGTTAAGAGGATGTGACTTACCCAAAGTTACCCAGTGGGTCTCTGCGTCCCAGAGGGGATTTGAACCCTGTACTCCAGAATCATAGTCCAGCCCTCAAAGCACTACACCATGCTGTCTCTCACTCACTGTGTAGCCCCTAGTACCCAATGCATTTTACCCTATGTATTAACAATGGAATAGTTGGAAACAAGAATAAGAATAAAAAATTAGGTAAAATGTGGGCTTTGACAAAGGCTAACCTACCCAATAACAAGAACTGTGATTTAGACCATTCCCTTTGGTATAGAGAAATATTTGTTTGTATTTTCTGTACATTGAAGTGATATGGTTTTAGTTCTAAACATACCTAAATCCAGAAAAACTAATTGATAAATTAGATATGCTCTTCAGTATTAATTGATTTTTTGGCATATTTATATTTATTATTTTTGATTTAATATAATTTATCTTAAATCCAATCGATACCTGTAATTTATTCATAAGCACATGCCCTATGCACTGTGCTGTATTTGATACAAATAATAAAGCACCATCTGAAAATAAGATGTTCTACATATCGTCATGACAGCATAAACAAAACAAAAGGGCAGATTTCAAAACGATATAAAAAATACAAGATGCAAAATTTGAGAAACTTAAAGAGATGAGACTTATTTGGGAGCCAGATTTAGGGATAAAAATAAAGGAAAAACAATGGGACTCAGTTTGGAAAAGTCCACCTTATGAATCAATATTTGCCCATGTCAAGGAAAATGCATCCAAATTATACATAAATTGTATTATTCTCCACTCAAACTTGTTGTGGCAAAATAGGTGATTGGAATCATATGTGTTTCACTTGTCCTCCCAGGATGGGTAAGTCAAATGTTGTGTCCACTTCAGAAGGGCACTATTATGAATTTCTAGTTTCTGCATTTGAAACTGAAACTGAAAACTTGCCTGATAATGTTCTGATAGCACAAAGTTCTGCAAAGCTAGAAATAGCAAACGTATGGAAAACAGAATATCTCTCAGTACAGAAAGGGTTAAATAGAATATGGTCAGTCCATACCTCTTTCAGAAAAAATAACATACAAAGTAAGAGCCTTAAGAGGGGAGACAAAAACAGGATGTATCTGAGAGTGCTTGGAAGCTATTTATTGCTTATATTAGTCAAGGCTATACTGGACCTAAACCTGCTTTGGGTCAAGCGAGATCTTGGAAAAACAAGTATTGAAGGTTATGATTAATATATAAACAACATGTAACTATTTGGAAGACAATTAATATTTGTGGTGATTGTCAGGAATAAGGTTATGACTTCATGATTCGTGGAGAGGAGGGCAGAAAGGAGGGCCAGAAGGAGAAGGGAGAAAAATTAAATTACAATATCTGTATGGGAAGAAAGAATTATTGTGTGTAGCAGCATTAAAATTGTTCAAATTTAAACATGAATTGGGGAAAACTCAGTGCTCTAAATACAATACGAGTTGACTTAGCATGTTTATTTGGCTTATGCTTGCTAAACAAAACTTTTTCAGTGTCAAAATAGCACAGAAATGTATGAACTTAAATATTTGTTTAGGGTGGGAAAAATACCACTGGTACTTTAATATATTTAAACCTTTTGAAAGCTCTATGAGGAAATAACTTTTGGAACAATATTTTCCTTTATATTTTTACAACAACATGTATTTGCCTTACATTGTTCGTTTACGTTTAAGGGGAAAAGACACAGAAAACTGTAGACACTAAAGGTCGATAGGGCATTTCCAATTTCTCCATCGTGATCTACAGAATATTGCATTGGTGTCCATTCACCCTGACTAGTGAATGTGATGAAACATAAAGAGGGTTTTTTTAAAAAAAGAAATAGAATTCTCAGCGGAAAAAATTAAGCACTGAAAAATTATCACCATAGATAATTTTGTCAACAACTCTTAAGGAAACAAATGCAGACTTATAACTTTAACAGTGTCACTTTTCTTCCTTTGTGTGAGAGAAAATATTATTATTATTATTATTATTATTATTATTATGGTACAAAAAGTGCAGATGATGAATATCAATTTTAACTGGCCTTTATCTAGAAGCAAACATTCTTGATGGAAATCCAGGTCAGTTAGGACAAAGCCTCTTAGCCTATGCTTCTAAATGCAAACCAGTCAGGCAGTTTTCAGTTAAATGTGTTTCAGGCTTGAGGTGAATGCACTTCAGGATGAGGCTATCCCCAATTAGTGTTGCTACAAAACTGAGCAATCTTAGCATTTTTATTAATAACAATCCTTTAAAAAATAAAGTAAAAAAAAAAATCTCAAATGCAATTTTAATGAGCCTTTGACAGATTTTATTTATTTTTTTACTTATTTTGCTCACCCAGTAACTGCACCAGTCCCACTGGGCGTAATCCCCCTCTGGGTGTCCACCCTCCCTGGGGTGTCACCTTGTGTGCTCTATACTGCACGCACCCTCTTGTGACATCTCTGGGTGCAGTTCTCAAACTAACTGTTAGAGAAGGAGCTTCCCTGAGGACACCTAACACATTTATATTGAATTCAGGCAGAGCCAATGTGGTGTAGTGCTATCAGTGTCAGACTATATTCTTTATCACACAAAGGGGCAAACAGGATTTAAACAAGAGTTAAACGAGAGTTAAATAGGAAATACCCTATGTTTATCACAGGACATTTCCTGTTTAACTCTTGTTTAATTCTCATTTAAATCCTGTTTGCCCCCTAGTGCGATAAAGCAGTATACTGCTTTATGACTCTGGAGACAAGGGAGCTGAAGTCCAACAACATTGGGGCAGGCCCCATGTTTCCCATATTTGATGTAGAGAGGAGAGAACTGAGATTGAAAGTGAAGACGAGTGCTTTAAGAGTTCTTTAATGTGAATAAACATAATATTTTAATACTTCTGGGATCCATTTTTAATTCAGTATTAGATTATTTTAAGCCTTCCCCACATAATAATAATAATAATATTAATAATAATAATAATAATTATTATTATTATTATTTATATCCCACCCCTTTGAGATCAAACTTTAAAAACACATTCAAACTTTCTGAAGCTTGTGACTCTCTGTGACCTTATTACAGATTTCCTATTCATGTTTGAAAGCCTGATCATAAGAAAATGACATAGAAATATATTTCATTAAAATCATTGGCACAGAAATTGCTCTAGAGTTTCTTTGCCTTAGCCTAGTGTTCCCTACTGGCTGTCCAGGGTTTCATGCAGAACTCTTCCACATCTCCTGCTACCTGATCTTTTTAAATGAACAGAACAGGAACCTTCAGTCTCTTTTTATGCCACATATTTAAATTGAGAATTAATAACTGTATCTTTATATATTACTAATAATTTAATATTATTACCCAGCTAGGATTACTGTGGCTGTTTGTGCAGCTTAAAGATGGAATTCTAATGAATGAGATGGCAGTTCAGACCTTTTCAAATGCACTGAAGTGAGGAGGGTTCAGCATTATAGAATTGGTCAGGTCACTGGGAAAACTCCTGTTGATGCATATGTTAGACTGAGGCAGTGATTCATAAACCTGCTATTCCTGTAAATACACTTGTCACCCATTGGCAGATCTATTATAATGAAGGTCACCACTGTTGCAGCAGTAGCCCAAGATCCACTGCAAATTTCCAAAGGTATCAGCAGTGGGCTGCAAATTACCTTTCTTGTCACTGTCAATGAATGCCTGTACTGATATATTTATTGTATTAACATGTAGTTTTGTTCTCTTATTTTCTACCTGTCATGAGATCCTACTGTCAATGAATAAATGTGCTAGTTGTCCTCAATTTATTTTAGTAGATATATTGTATTAACATAATGTTTTTAAATGGACATTATGCCACAGACAAATTTGTCTGTCCATCTGTCTATCTCCATTGGAATTAGTAATTCTAAGAAAGTGCAATTGTGGCTTTGGATAGTATCATAAAGTACCATTTTTAAAGTGATTGGCTGATAAACAAATGGCTGATAAACTGCTGTGCCTAGTAAGCATGGCCAATTGATAAACTGTGCTCTCCTGCATCTTTCCTGTTTTGACATTACAAATGGTGTCATGCAGCTATCTAGCCCTTGTGGTGAAGAATTGAATTTATATGTGTGAGAGCACAAGTGTCTAGTTCAGTTCTTTATATCAAACAAATGGTGTCTTCTTAGATTTTAGTTGGTGCGTGACTAGAGTTTCAGGATTCTAGCTCATCATTGCATTTCACATGGTTGATAGAAGTGGAAGGGCCCAGTCTGGCCAACAGAGTCTCCAGGGAATTTGTCCTTGCCCCAAACCTCTACTCTTGTGGGAAAAAGATTAAGTTTTTAATTCTTAATCTTTATGTATTGAGGACTTGAAGTTAAGTCCTGTATAGTTTTGTTACATTTTGCTGTGGATCAGTGCTGGTCTGTCTAAAGAGTACTGGAGTAGAAATTTAAAATGATAATTGCCCCATAAGTGTTGTGAAGCTTTGAAACATGTGGGACTATTTGTTGCTATTACGTTGGATGGGATCAGCATGCAACCAGCATAAAAACAGTGGAAAGTATCTTGTGAATTTTGTGGATAGGCCTGCTTTTGTCTTATTCCAAAGGGGTTGTCAGACTTGCTACTGATCTTGGAACTATTATTTCCATTTGTGATGAATGGGTCTTCCATTCATTTGACATCTTCAAAAGGCTAAATCTATACTTCCCAAACACCATTGCCACCATGTGATGATCTCTGGGCTCAGCAGCCGAACACTGCAACCTTGTTTGACTCTTTTGTGCACAGAAGATCATTAGTCCCATGTCTCTTACATCCTCCTTACCACTCCTGCAGAGCTGAAGGGGCCTCCTTGAGACCATCTACAGTTGCCCCTCTTTTTTCATGGGGGAATTGTTCTGGACCCCCTCGCAAAAATGGAGTTTAGCCTATATTCAAGCCTCATTGGCTTGAATATAGGTGCAGAGGTGCGCAGACCCGCACTGCCGGCATATGCCCCATTCTTTCTCCCTCCGTTTGTCCCTCACACATTTGTCCCACAACAAAAACATTTGTCCCACTGTGAAAACGGATGGAGGACTGTAGTCCAAACTGCCACCACCTGAATGAATTACCTGATCCTCCCTCCTAGCAACACATCAGGACTTGGCTAGGGATTCTCAAAGTTCCCGGCTCTGCCCAATTGATTAGCCAGTTGGCATTAGATCAACTGTGATGTAACCTCACTAGAATGTGATGTAAACCCTCATTAGCATGTACCTTCCCCCAATATTTAACCCTCTGAAGTCCTCCAATGAATGGAGGACCCATTAATCATTGTTGGTTTCCAGCTTTGTTTGTCAGATCTACTTGTAGTACACTTCTTCTCTACAGCACACATTGATCTGGATGGCATAAATTGCTTGGTGAGATAAGGTGGAGTTTGTGCTGTTTTGCTTCTCTGGAATTAAAGAATCTGGTGTAGCAGTGGTGTAGTGGTAAATTTTAAAGTACAGGCTTTCACCAGGACCATCTCAATAGCAACATCACCATAGAGACTCCACCAGTGGAAGTGGCTAGGTTAATCTGAGGCCCTGTCTACACAGGCCAAATAAACTGGCCTTCCTTTCTCCTCTCAGAGGAGAGTCTGGATGACACAGAGCCCAATTCCCAAGCCTGGCACAAACAGTCCAGATTTTGTTTGGCCCATTCTGCATCATACCTGGAATATATCCCACTTAAAAAGGTGTAACATTTGACCGTAGTTGATTGACATATACCTTACTGAACTGATTTTCTGGTGGCTAGACATGATCCAAATCTTCTGATTCATCTACAGCAATGCTCTTCAATATGGTGGCCACAGGCCAGTGTCAGTCTGCGAACTATTGGCTGCTGGTCAACAGCAGGTTTCAAGGGAAAAAACACATAGCCATAATCAACGGACTGCTCCTGGAGTATTCTGGCCTTTGTAGACACCACCAAAATATCCTTTCTACAATCTTAATCTCTACCAGGAAAGCTGCAATGTAAAACTCCTGCAAAGTGGTGTTTGTCAGTTTCTCTTTATTCTGCAGTTCCAGCAAAAGAAAAGCCTCTCTTTCTCCAGGTCTTCCAACCCAACAGAGTAGGTTTTCATGGAAGCAAGAGGACTGCAAGGAAAAGAGGTTCAGCCAGTGGAAAAAAACTCCATTAAATCAAAAGCCTCTGGTTGCCATAACAATGTATCCTTACTGAGGAAAGCAATTTTCCCTCCAGTTACTGTGCAGATTGAAGCTGAAATTGAAGGAAGAGAGGAATCCAACAAGAATATTTCACAACATTTTTTGCCTGATCCGGGCATGGGCTGGGAATGGGCTTGAATGGGTGAGAGCGGGTATTATCACACAGGAAAAAACCGCCAGTGCCGCCAGGAGACTACAAGCCATCCCCCAGCCATGCTTTGCCTGCCGATTTTGAAGGACGGATTAACTGCAAAGTGAAGCTGGGGGACAGTTTGTAGTCTCCCGGTGACATCGGTGGCATTTTCTGTACAATAACAGAAACAGAAAAGGCCATATAACTAAATAATAAAAGGTGCTGAAGGCGAGAGACCAAGAACAAGAAGAAATTAAATACAACATGATTATATATGGGCTCAGGACCTTGGGAAACCGATAGAACTGATGAGATGGGAAAGAGCAATAAGGTTATCCAACAGTTTTACTCTTTGTGGAGTCGAAGGCATCCATATTTTTTTGTGGAGCTTTCGGGCTATGTGGCCATGTTCTAGAAGAGTTCCTTTCTGACGTTTCACCAGCATCTGTGGCTGGCATCTTCAGAGAATCTTCAGAGAGTTTTACTCTTTGTCAAAATTATAGGAAGAACTTTTTCAAGATGTTCCACTGATGGTATATTATGCCACATAAACTCAAAATCATTTACAAAACATGTAGCTCAGATTGCTGGAAATGTCGCAAAGCAGATGGCACATTTTTACATAAGTGTTGGAGTTGTAATAAAGCAGAAACATATTGGAAAACAATACATGCTTTAATATTAGAGATTACCCATATAAAACTCCCGTTTGATCCTCATTTTTTCTTATTAAACATTTTTTCTTATTAAACATGCTACCAGCACTCAAACAGGGGAAAAGCAAATTCAGCAGATGGATAATCCTATATATGATAACCATAGCTAGGTTATTATATGCTAAACTTTGGAAGAGAGAACAAATACCAAATAAAGAGGATTGGTTGAATGATCTAAATGAAGCCGTGTGGATGCATATCCTAACCGCCCTAATGAAGGAACAAACTAAAGAAGAAGCTGAAAAAAATTGGCTCTGTGTGCAGGAATATAAGAAAATTAGACAGGGCACAACGTGAAATAAAGTCAACCTCTTAACTGTCGGATGGTCTCCTACCTTTTGACAATGAAGGGAACTTTATCACTAACAACACTAGAGTCACATAATTTTTTCTTTATTGTCTATTTCAAGAGATGGTGGATAATCATTTAGAATAGATGTATAACATGAAATGTGAATATATGGTTTACTTTTAAACTGTAGAAATGAAACTACAACCAACCCTAATAGACTAAATTTTAATTATTTTTCATTTTATTTCATTTTGGCTCTCCTCTGCTACGTATTCTCTGCTACGTATCATGGGTTAAACAGCTGAATTTAAAAGCTAAATTTAAATTGTAGAATATAAAAGAGATTATTTATGAATTATTTCCAACTCCTGAATTAAAACTGAGATGGGAAAAAAGTCTTAAATTTTAAGGGAAATGTTTAGTGTAAACTAATAAAACAAACTTAGTTCACTGGAAAGACTGAAGTAAGTTATTATAAGCTAGTTTTATGGTTTTCTGTTTTGTTAATGTGTTGGTTTGTTGGCTGGTTAGTGTGTTTGCCCTTTTTATGTATACTGGTGTATGTTGTGATGTTTTTGTATATATTATCTAATAAAAAAATAAAAAAGAAGAAGATAGGCTGGCGCACCTATTTAGTTCATTGCTTTGAAACTTATCACTTGGATGTTTTAGGCTGAATCTCCGTTGTTGAAACTCTACTGTGCTGATGGGGAATATGCTTATGATGGTCAGCTTTGTTGCAAATATTGCCCTGCAGGTAAGTGGTTATTTTTTTTCTGTATAAGGAAATTATGTCTATCTTTCTTTGTTAGTGCCAGAGACAGGAAATTATTTCCTTAGTAGTTGGGAAAGAGCACCTTATCAGTAATCTTTGTAGCTCTGGAACACAAATCAGTAATAAGTTATTATTAAGCACATATTTATAAAGTGAGGATGGTAGAGATTCATTTTAGATACAAAGAGCTTGCAGGGTGTGGGAGTGAAACTTGCTCCCTTCCTGTCTTCCTGTTTGAACTCTCAGTTTGAAGCACCTGACTAACTTCTAGTGTCAGAAAGAAACAGAAAGGAAAATCCCTTCAAATTCCAGAGTGGCAGTGGGATGCAGTGGTTATAATATTGCACTTGGACTTGGGAGAGCCTGGTTTCAGTCCTCATTGAGCCGTGATGCTCACCAGGTGATCCTAGGCCAGCAACTCCTACTCACTCTGGCCTACCTAGCAAGGATGATGTGAGCATTAAGTAGAGTTGGGGTTCCATGAACACCACCAGGCAGCATATAAATAATGATGGTGGTGGTGATGATGATGATGATGGTGATGATGGGGAAGAGACTGGCTACATCTCCCCCTGCAACCAAGCTCTCTCTGGTCTATGAAACAGCCCCTACCTTTTATGACATCTATCTTCAACTCTCCTAGTGATTTATTTACAAAACATGTATTTCTTCTGTAAATAACAATGACCTGTTACATTCTCAATAAATAATTTCCTTTTTCAAAGCTGAAAACATTTCAGCATGAATCAAAACTGTTTAAACCCAAATGGGTTTTCCGAGTCTCTGTTTATTTGCTTAATATTCGTTTATTGCATATCTTTTCTGTTTGTCCTCCACAGTGTGTCTCTCCCATAGTCTTAAATTTGTAACACTTGATTTCCATGGCTGAAGTGGATATTTGAACCTGATTGTCTCTAAACCAAGTTAGGCACTCTCTTACGCTATGCTTCTATAATTCAAAAATTTAAAGAAGCATGGTAAACTGCAAACATATTCTGGAATTTTCAGCATTTAGTTCAAATACAGTTCTGTTTTTATCTTGGAGAACTGTTTAAAATCATGGAGGGGGGTTGTGTGTCCTTCCAGGTATTGTTGGATTGACCCTACCAGCATTCCTCACCATTGCTTATGCTGGCAGGGACTGCTGGGAGTTGCTGTCTAACATTTGGACTCAGCCACTTTAAATGGCCTTGTTGCTGTTAAATGTGATATTTAGCAATGACAGCTATAATGGTAAGAGAGAAAACTGAAAATTGCCAGGGAGCAATTTAAGATTAACAGACTAGCAGCATCCAGTGTGGCTGCTAATAAACATACTTGTGACTCCTGTCCAGTCAACTCAGTCAGGCATTTACATGATTTAGACATAGCAATGTCCTGGACACTTTGTGATGCCCTTTGGTAAAGTTATCAGGTTCCACATGGTTGCTGCTCAGTGAGGGTATTTCTCCCACAAGTAAGCACATTATTAGAGCTATATAGTTTGTTACAGAGTCATACATTCCTTGGCCATGTCTATTTATGTACCATAGAAGCAGATTTGGTGTCTCTCCCCTTGCTCCCTTAATGATCATGACTGATACAGATCTAAATTCACTGATGGCATTAGTGCTAGCACAAGGGGAAATTATTTCTACTTACCCCAGCAACTCTCTTGGTCAGACAGTCTGAACCTCTTTGCAAATAACTGTAAACCCTGCCAAATTTGTAGGGGGGGTGGGTTAATTTTTTTCCCCAGAGATCCGTCATATTCACATCTTAAATCACTTGTACAGAGACAACATAACAATTTAGATTGTATGGCTGCAGGCAGAGTTGTGTTTAACTTATTGTTGTACAGTATTTGGTGACCAAGTGCTTTCTAAATCAATGAGAAAATTGGGATGGGTGGCATGTGCTGGATGACTTAGCTATGGCCTCCCAGCTGTATAAAATTTCAGTACCAGATTGTTCATCATTTACTAGCCTGTTTATTGTATGTTTATTCAGAAGTAAGTCCAGCTGGGTCTCTGTGGAATTTATTTTTTTAGTAAATATGCATCTCCCATTTATTAGGTATGTATGTGGGTGAACCTTGCGCCATTCCACATACTTTTGGGCGCTGTATACCTTGCACAGAAGGAATAGACTACACTGAACATCCAAATGGCCTTAACGGATGCATACCTTGTGACAAATGCAAACCTGGTATAGTATGAATTTGTGACTCATTCTTAAGGGGTCTGTTTTCTGGCTTTGAAGTTTTTAAAAGCTCCACCATGTTCTCCCGGTGCATTCTGTTACTTTACATTTCTCTAACATTAATCCAGGGCTATTTCCCCCTGCCCAAGGCTGCATTCCCTTAAGCATAGTCTGTTGTGGGGCATGCTAGCAAAAGGTGGGGCCAAAGTCACAAAATATTAGAGTCACTCGCTTTTTTTCTTGTAATTCCTTCTCCTCTTTCCTCCTCCATCTTGTCTAGTGTGCAGCTAGGTTGCTCTTGCCAGAAGCCTGAACTTATCACAGGTTGCACATCCCTGTTTAAACTGTTCAGAAGTGGAATCATTTCCGAGCTTAATGTTTTCCTACCCCAGTATTTACTGCTAAAGCCCATTCACAATACTCTTTTAGCATGCTTTGCATCTCTTGTAGAGTTTCATGGAACTAGTGTTTTGACCAGAACTTTTGAGCTACAGCATCCAGAATCTTACATCCAGCTGAGATTCTGGGAGTTGTAGTCCAAAAGGAGGTTTTCTACCCTCTGGTTTTGAACATGTATTTTTGCATACACTAATGCTTTCCTTTAAAAGAGAAAGAACTGGCAATTAAGATACTTTAGGACACTTTATTTATTTTTTAAAGGATTTATGACGGTGAAATCCTGCAGTGCTAAGAAGAACACGGAATGCCGGTGTCTTGAGGGGTATTACTGTCCTCTTGGCTGTGAAGAATGTATCAAGTGCAAGAAAGTGTATGTACATTAAGGGGTTTAATATTGTTGGCTTTATCTATGTACATTAAGGGATGTAATATTGTTGGCTTTTTTTCATTTGTCCTAGTATGCAGTAGCATTTAGGGGTTGGTTAATCCCATGTAGACCCTAATGATTTTCATAATAAAAATTATTAGGAAAAAAGACAGTTTTAAAAATCTATTTTAAACGACATTTTTCCTAGCACTTGTATTTCCTAAGCTTTGATGCAGTAACAGTGGTGAATTGATAAACTGTGGATTTAATCACTGAATTTTTTTTGAGAGGAATCCAGTTGGTGACATACATGTACTATGAGGTTCATTGTGCAAGAAGGTATCCTGTACCTCCTTATGCAATGCTTCCTTTTCTCTCCTGCACACAAGCCTGATTCAAAGGACAAGTGCATGGCTTCTTGGCCAGTGGAAGGGCATGGAGCAAGGCAACAGCTGGATAAAGTTAGGAAAGAAGAGCAATCATCACTGTCCTGCCCAAATTTCTAGTGTACTTGCGAGAAAGCTAGGAGAGTGACAGCTGCACATGACATGACAGTACAGTCTGCTGCTAGGAAGCTGCCTTATATATGGGGCAAAAGTTTCATCCTAGAAGGGATGTTCAAGTAAAGCGTTATGATCTGTAACATGATGTAGGATCTTGTCCATAAATTTACAAATAAACCACATACTTACACTATGATCTTTACACTGTTTGCTATTTCTGCTTGACTTCAGCTGAAATTGCGACACTTACTTGTGCCTGAATCGTCTTATCCTAAACTTAACTCACACTGCAATTAGTGAAAAGTCCAAAACATTTGTTCATTGCTGCCTATGTATCATTGCATGTGAATCTTTTAGTAACAAAAAATAATTTAGAAAATTCCAGAAACAAGGGCTGGCAGGAAATGGGGCGAAGCAGGGTTTTTTTCTCTCCATGAAATGAAATATATTTATTTACTTGTGGTGATTGAATGTTTGTAGCTTAGGAACTGAGTAAGTTGAACAGCTCCAGGTAGAGGAGGTCAAACAGGTGGACATAGTGGAAGACCATTCCAGTCTTATATAGGATGAGATATCATGGAGCACAAAGAGAGAGCTGGATTTTAATGGCTTGCCAATTCTTGATCCTCAATATCAAGCTCATTATAATAATAAACAAATGGGGAATGCACGAACCTGGATTTCTAACAGGAAACCATGGCTTTTTTCTGCACCAGAATAGAGCAAATATATTTAATGAAGAAGAAGTGATTGAGTTTTTAAAATGGCCAAAATCCAACTGTCAATCCCAACTAGAGTTGACCAAAGAACGTATAGACATTTGGGGAGTCACTATTTAGGTACACTCTGTTTATTCACTAGGTTAACTCTGCTTATGACAAACAAGTCGATTTAAGCCTAGAAATACAGGTTTAATAGCTTATACAGATATTCACTTTGAAACAAGCTATTTTTAAGACAAATGTAAAAACAGCCAATTTTTCAATGTGTAAATAGAATTAATTAAACAAATTTGTCCCTTTTGTAAAGGTGGGGCTTTTCAATGGATAAGGCCAATGATGAGTCATCCAGAATGTGAGAACTTTTCATTAAGGACAATTTCATTAATTTTTCTGGGTGCATTTATGTACAGTGTGCCCGCATCATATGCAGACGCGCTATACGCAGCTTTCAACTTACGCTGAAAGCCATGCGACAGAACAGGCAATGGTGCACACAAGCCCCATTGTTTTCATTTTCATGTGTAATTCCTGTATCGTTCAGGAAACCCTACACATTGTCACTGTATTTGAAATAAAAGTACAGTATACTGTATTACGGATCTTAACATTCTCCCCTATAAATTGAAACTGTTTTCAGAACTAAAATCTGAAGTTTTGTTTTGTTACTGCAAAATGTTACAGCTGTTGCTTAAGCTTCCAAGTTTTGATATGTTGGATACTATTGTGTTGATTTGTGCTTTAAAATCTTTGGATGACATATCATGATGATGACACACTTAACCCATCTGGAAAACCAGTATGCAAAGGGATCTTGTAGCATCTTTGAGACTAACTGAAAGAAGTTGGTAGCATGAGCTTTCCTAGACTTGAGCCTACTTCCTCAGACAATCTTTGAATTCTACCACCATAAAAACCTAAAAGAAAAATATCATTACCTTTTTTTTTTGTAAATGAACATATAGGTGTCCTGAAGGGCAAGTGGAGAGGCAAAGCTGCAGTCCTACCACAGATATGGAGTGCATGCCAGCTGACCCAGGTACAGTATGAACACTATCATTTTGAAATCTAACAAGACCCCTATGTGGAAGTAGGAGCTGTTAGAAAAGAACATTGGGCTTCTTAGGTAGGGAAGGCCCTTGACTAGAGATACCACTGACTGCCCCCCCTTTGAAGCCAAGGATTGCTTTTCAGATGGCGGTGAACTGCAACCCCTGACACTATAATCAGTATAGCTAGTGGTGGGGGATGATGGGGTTACAATTGTGTTGCCTCTGTTGTTGTTGTTGTTTGCCTTCATGTCGTTTCTGATGTATGGCAACCCTAAGGCAAACCAGTCACAGGATTTTCTATGCAGGTTTCTTCGGGGGGGGGGGGGGGTTGCCATTGCAATGATCTGAGGCTGAGATAGTGTGAATTACCCAAGGTTACCCAGTGGGTTTCATGGATGAGCTGGGATTTGAGCTCTGTTCTCCAAAGTTTTAGTCCAGTGCTTTAACCACTACACCACACTGGAGAACCACCTCTGGAGAAACACAAATTGCTCGTTCTATTTCAGTTATTCTTATAAACAGGAGAGTATTGAAGAAGGTTTCTTCCTTATTTCCTCCTATTTGTCTGAATGTCACTGAAAACGTGTAGTGGCATATTGTTTTTGCCTGTGCATACATATTAGGGTTGTCTGGTCAAGAACATCCTATTCATTGAGATTTCAGGACCAAAACATGAGGTCCAGGTTGAGGTCCTTGTGACGAATATGGGACAGGCAAGAATTGGTATTCAGGCAGCTGGCTGTTGAAACAAGCATGAGGGCAATCTTGGGAAACAGACCCACAATTTGGAGAAAATCCAGCTAACCAAGCCCAGGGTGACCAGGTGTCAGAGCTGCAAAGGAAGACAAGGCACCATAAAATGTAGGACATTCAAGAAAAATGTAGATGATTCCAAAATAAAAGGTAAAAGCACTAATATAAATTCAAGCTTCTTAGTCATGCCAAAAATGGACACTTTAGAATAGAGGGTTGAAGGGTAGGTGATGTCCTGGAAAAGGAGGACATCTGGTCCCCCTAGTCATATGGTTACTTGGCAGTTGGGGGAGTATTTTTCACTAGCTGAGCAGGTGCCAAAATGCAGCCAGTAGCTGCAACAGTTACACCTATTCCCAGTAGGTTTCATCCCATATTGCCTTACCAATGGCACAAGTGACACATGGAGGAGATTTTCCAGGCTCTATGTCCTTGCGGCTGGATCTTGTAGATAGCTCATTGCTAGCTCAGGAAACTTTTCCCCAGACTCTCCACCATTGCTGTCAGTGCTTGCAGAACAAGAAGGCTGACAATTCACAATATTAGTACTTCACTCCCCACTTTGTTCCTTAAGACGCAAGAGTCTCAAGTGCATCACCCTTCCCTCTACCTCTTCCCCTCCTCTTGCTCCTGGTTTTATAGCATGCTAGTGTTTCATAAGTGCAACATGCATAGAAACACCTGTGCAAGAGAGCTCTTGTGCCAGTTGAAGATGGGTGTAAGGGCTTTTAGGAAACCTGACAATCCGATTTCTTCCTCCTCCATTACCACATGTCCTGAGAATAATCTCTTGGGTTGGAGACCTGGAAAGGCACAACAGTCCCCTGCCATCCTAACTTGCTTACACATGCTCTATCCTGCTGTGGCTTGAAGCAAAAAGCCAGGCTACAAAATACACAAAGTGACAAGGGCCTGTATCTTTGACTTGTTGCTTTCTGCATTCCCAGAAAGTAGCTCCTTTCCCCAATTTTAAAAAATAAATATCAAAAACCAACCTATGTGTTTCACCTGTACTTCAAGACATATAGAAGATTCTTGTGGTCTGGACCTATTTAAAGTGTTTCCCACCTCCCTGTGCCTTTAGGAAATTCTACACTCCAACATTTGGCGATCATCTTTGGTGTGTCTGTACCTGCTTGCTTGTTCTTGCTCCTGGGCTTCTGGATATATAGAAAGAGAAATCCTAAAAGGGAAAAAGGTAATTTTTTTTTAAATACAGATGAACCCTTTTGATGCAGCTAGATATTCAGTATTAAATGTGTGAAAAGTGAAGGTGAACTGGGAGATACAATTGAGGAGGGCTATAACTCAGTTCCAAAGTTGTCACATGAAAGCACCCTGGCATCTGCAGCTGAAAAGATGTTATGTGCGACACATCCATCACTGGCTACCACTTCAAGTAAACTGGGGTGGGCTCACTAGGGCCCGTAGTGTGTCCCCTGGATAAAATAATAATAATAATAATAATAATAACAATAATATTTATTTCTAGTCCGCCCCTCTGAACAAGCAATCGGGGCGGATTACAACAAGGGTTAAAACAATATCAAGTAAAATATCCCGTTTCCCTTACCACCCCCCCTTAAAAAGAGATTAAATCACAATTAAGTTAAAACAGTAACTGGCTAAAATAGTAGTAAAAACAGGTTAGGGAAAAGAATGGACCCAAGCCAAGGTTGCGCAGAAGTGAAAACAGAGAGGGGAGGCTGGGAGAAAAGCCACTCTAAACCTAGGTTTGGAGCCGGGGAGTGTTTACATTCTCTGGGAAGGCCTGCCGGAAGAGATGCGTCTTTAGGGCTTTTTAAAAGCCTTCTAAAGCTGAAATAAGACACATCTCATCTGGCAGGTCATTCCACAATTTGGGGGCAACAGCCGAAAAAGCCCTCTGGGAGGTCTGCACCAGCCTGGTCTTCATGGGTTGCAGCAGGTTCCTCCCAGAGGACCGAAGTGTGCGGGGGGGGGGGGGGGGGTTCGTATGGGAAGAGGCGGTCCTTTAGATAGGATGGATGGACCCAAGCCATGTAGGGCTTTAAAGGTTAAAACCAACACCTTGTACTGTGCCCAGATCTACTCCTCACTGGAAGCATAGTTTTGTTTGAAAAAAATAAGAGCAAATAATTCATCTAACAAAGAGCAAATAATGCCACCTCAGTGGTTGCTGCCTGGTTGTGGAATTCCCTTCTACAGGAGGCTTAGCTGGCCTCCACTCTCCTCTCCTGGCAGGTAAAGACCTTTTTGTTTAACTTCTTTATCATCACATTTTACCTTTGTCTTGCTATAAACTTCTTGTCAGCCACTTTGGGTCACATGTCAAGAAAAAGGAAGGATATAAAATTAATAAATAAGCCTTGAGGTTATGCAGTTTGACATGGGAAAAATGTTTTGGCCCATCTACCGGTCAATTTCAATTTGATTCACCATTTCCAGAAAAAAGGCTGTTTTGGATCTGATATAGGTCTTGCCTTCCCACCCAAAGGTGGGTGTTGTTTGCCATTTTTCAACCACCCAACCTCTGAGAATGAGAGGGTGTTTGTCATTCTTTCTGGCATGGAAGAATTGCAGTTCACCAAGGTCAAAGTGATAGTGAAAAAGTCCCACAGGCCTTCAGAAGCAGGCAATATTAGGCTAGGTTAACAAATTGTCTGACAGCAGGCAGCACCAAAAGGTGTGTAATGTAGAGTAATAGCTTCCTGACAAAGTAGCCCTCTGTTGATGGACCCCTGCAGTTACTTGGTGAAGGGGCATTTTCATATGAAATATAAGCTATACATTAAAATAAGGTTGCAATCCTATGCCTGTTTATTTGAAAATGAATGCAGTCCAATCAGTGGTGGTTGGAATCCTGACATAAGTCATTCTGCAGCATAGGCAATGGACTTTCAAGGAAAGAATGTAGTGTTATACATAAATTAGAATAAGAGAGAGGTTAAAACCATAAAAGGAAAAAAGTGTTAATCAAAATTGTAAAAATAAAAAAATTCAGACATATGTTTGGTCCATTGAAATTTGTAGTTAAGCTTTAATTATGCTTTAACACACTAATGGATTTGCATTTGTGTTTTTCTTTTTCTTCGCAGAAAAAGAAAGCAAGGATTTTCTGGTAAGTAGTCTGTAAACAACATGTTTTTCAACCAGAAATATGGTGAAGTTCACAAGAGGATTTTGGTTATCTTGTTCATAAGCATTCAGTGGATGAGGTGAGATATGAAACCAAGTCTTCCTCCCTACCTTCTCCCCTTCCACCACAGTCTAATAAGCAGCATATTTCTTCACATAATACAAAGTTAATGTCTGGGATATCCTACTACAAGACGTGGTGGTGGTTGCTGACTTAGATGAGATGTTTTGAAATACTCAGCAGACCAATTTGTCAAGGTTGCCACTGAAGATATCTACTGCAAGGGATAGTGTAACTTTAATATTTTATAATACCCTGAATTACATTCTCAGAACAGTTTTTCAAAAAGATACAACAATCAATAATGGCTACATAGATGTTTCACATATACCCTTCTGTACTTTTGCAGGTAGGGGACCCCCCCCCCCCAAAAAAAAGCACTGTCATACTTAATCATTTTAACAGTAGCTCTCTGTGTTGTTGTTTTTACAAAATTGTGTGTAGGAGGGTCTTTGTGTAGTATCCCATATAAAATAACTCACATATGCTTGTGTGTACATTGGCATGTTAGGGATCTGTAATTCAAGTATGCATCAGTGATTTGGTTTATATATTGAACAAATCAGTGGTACCTGTACATATAACAGTGTGTGTATGTATTTAAACCAGACCCAAACTCCCAGAAGCACTAAATAAGTGATGCCCATCTGTCCAAATCAAGAGAGGTTTCTGCAAGCAGTACTGACAAATTATTTGATCATTTGAGTAATATCTTGAGGAACCACTATGCCTAAATATTTAATAGTTTTCAGACGGCAGCAAAATATCCAGTTGCAAACAAGTGAAATGGAATGGAATTAAAACATATTGTCTGTGATTAGCATTTTTTTATATTCCACATTTTTCCCCATTTTGGACTCAAGTTAACTCAAATACAGCTATAAAATGTACATCATACAAAAATTAAATATAATTAAAATATCAATAAGATTAAAAGCAGCTAAAAACAGAACATTAAAAAGAAACAATGCTGCGCATGAAAGGCCCTTTCCCCTGGGCAGTCAACTCTCAATGGCCTGATGGAACCAAATATTTGTACAAATATCTTTGTAGCCAGCTGCTGCTAACTATATGGCTGCATCTCTTTGGATCTGCTGAAGTTTTCAAACACTCGTCCAAGGCAGCCCTATATACAAAGTGTTACACTAATCTAAATGAGATTGAGTTACCAGATCCAGTGTCCCAAGGAATGGGTGCAGCTGGCACCATTTCTTTGTAAACTTACTTTTTAAAATCCGATATAAATATTAATAAGAAATATTCCTATGCTGAGGCTGCAACATATGTATTAGCCTTCCCCAATGTTGTACCCGCCAAATGTCTGGGACAACTCCAGCCATGGTAACTAATGATTAAGGAAGATAGAAGCTGTAGTCCAAAACAGCTGTAGAGTACCACGCTGGAAAAAACCTGTTGCTTATGAATAAACCTCTTGGAACTCAACACGGATGTACAGGACTTTGGAGTTATGTAAATATGCATAGAACTGCTCTGTTAGCATGCATTTCCACCAGATGTTTTCAATCACAACTCCCATAATCCTTGACCATTGGTTGTAATGCAGAAGGCTTATGAGAAATGGTGCAAATGATGGCAGGTGATACATTGTGCTGGAACATTCCTATTATCCAAAGAATCATCTAATGTCAAAATAATTATTTCTTTATTTGTAGATTCCTGGTGGTATTGATATTCTGAACACTAAGCCTGAAGTATGTACTGTTGTCCTAAGAGATGAGAATGACGAGAGAAGACTTTTGGGGGTGGGCAACACAAATGAAGAATCTCTTTCTGGGAATGTTCCATCAGCCCCATCACCCATTCCAAGTGTGCAGTCAAATGTAAGAAATGGTGTAAGGATTGTTGAGGTGGAAAATGATTCTGTCTGTCATTTTGTATGTGTCTCTCTCTCTCTCTCTCACTCACACACACACACACACTTTCACATGTTCATTTTACATCAGAATATTAAGTTTATAAAATCAGTGTATAACAAAACTCTTTTAAGGGCAGACATTTGTTGTGGTTAAGGTATAGGTTTTTTCCCTCCTGCTGTGCCATGGTGCTTTTTCAAACAAGCGGTTAGTAGTGGAATATCTGAAAGGGCTGAGTGATTGGGAAAGCTTTATGCTGTCACAGAAATATGTCCTGGTTCTCTTAATCCCTAACTTTGCATGCCGGTCACCTGGGAAGTGATGTGGAGCATTTATATACCATATATACTCAACTATAAGTCGACCTCATTTATAAGTTGAGGGTGGGTTTGGGGGGCAAAATTATGGTTTTTGATATGACCCATGGATAAGTTGAGGATAAAACTTAGGGGCATGTAACACAGGATCAAGAGGATGAAATAAAGGAAAACAATGCCAAATAACCTACAAAATTCTAGCAGTCATAAATGCTTCTGTTCACCCTAGAGACTGGAAGGATGAGAGAGCAGAGGGAACCACTGCTTCAATGACAGATTATGCCCTTGTCTTTCATCAGGGAATTGTTCCTTTTTTAAAAATAAGAATTAATTTACAGTACTTATCTTGACCGTGGATAAGCCGACTCAGTTTTTTTGGGCCAGTTTTTTGACAAAAATTTCTAGACTTATGCATCAGTATATACAGTATGCAATATTTATTGTGCTTCCATAGTACTGATGCCATGGCTCCTGAATACCATTAAACAAATAATAATGTTAAGAAGCTTAAATTCCAAAAGTTTTTTAAAATGCAAAATAGAACAAATAGTGCTGATTTGTTCTGTAAAACAAGAGCTATGCTCAGTTGTAGCATTTTGAAAGACTCGGCATCTGAATCCTCACTCAGCCATGGGGGCAGGTTACACTCTCTCAGTCTCAGTCTTATCCACGGGTCAAGGCAAACCCTCAGTGAACAAAACTTGCTAAGAAAACCCAGTAATGTCTGCCATTCCTGCTCTTAGGGTTGCCATAAGTCAGAAATTATTTAAAGGCACACAACAACAAAACTGAATCTGTCTTTACAATACACAGTAATAAATTTCCCTAAAATTTGTTAGCATTCTGTATGTTATTTAAAAAGTTAACTACAAAATTAAAATGCATCTCCTAAATAATCGTTCTCTGTCATAAAATGTATCTGTGCTGATTTGTGTTGGTCAAAAGCTTTGTCTCTTAAAATTACTACAAGTATAAGAAATTATGAGAGGTTTTTTTTTTTTAATTTATTTAGGTACCAAAACCTAAAAAGCCTGTGGTGAGAATAATAGATCCTTCTTCCAAAGGTGAGTGGTTTGTGTAACTTTTGTAGGTCTGTCAACCAGCAAGCAGTATTGAACAAACAAAATATTTTTGGTTTTTACATGTGGTGTAAAATAACAGTAGATCAATACTTATTTGTCCTAATTTGCATATCGATTGGTTTAAAAAAAACTTAAGGAGGTTATTACATTTTATGTATGAGTATGGCCATTTGAGACAAACTGCACACTGGCAGCATTCGGAGGAGTTAATAAGCAGAGATAGATAAACTCTGTGCCCCAAACCACATTCTTGCTCTCCCCTTCGTGTGAGAAAACAAACCAGAAAGGCCTCTGTGTACTATAGTTTCTTGTTATGTTTAAACCATGAAACAAGAGTTGAGAGCTTCCAAACAAGATTTAATATTAAACCAGCTTAAAACTGTGGCTTCATGGGTTGTTGAGAAGCTCTAGACCACATTTTCTATTTGAGATGTAGTTTGTTTGCTGTGCAAAAAGGGAATGGCTTCATATTATTGGAGGTGACCCAAATGAAGCTTGTTCATATCTTGGATTATTAAGGTGAAGTATCTTCATCCAAATGTTGTTTATACAACTATGCTAATGTTTGGCTATTGTTTTTAAAAAAGAAAGGGCAGCTCCTCAGTCCAGACTGGCCTTCTGGTACAGTGGCCTTTTCTTCAAAATAAGTGGCAGCATTGATATGCTTTCTGAATGTTATTGTACTTTTTAAAAATGCCCCTGTTTAGCTTTCTGGCTCAGAATTAAACAAGGAGGCTAGGACAGCTTCAGTGTTGCAAGACAATGTTGAACAATCCCTGTCCGGGGTAAAGAAGGGGGACAGGTAGCATGATCATCTTGAGAGTAAAAATGCAAAACAAACAGAAACGTTCATATTTTCCTCCTTAGTATTTTGCTTGTGCCTTATCTTAGGGGCTGTTCACACTAAGTTATAAACTGGTTTGCAAACTGGTTTAAAAGGGGGTCGTTCACACTCCCAAACCCAAATTCAGGGGGCCCCTTAACCCAGGTCTTTTTGAAACAGGGATTTCAGCATGTGTTTTCAAAAAACCCGAGATTTTTTTCCCCAACCGCAAATGGGAACTTGCTTTTGATTCAGTTTGGAGCACTGGGGTTAATGGGCAGAGGGCAGATCATGTCCACCCCTTTGCTCTTTCTCTGCCAGCCAGAGCCATAGCCACATAGGGAGTTCTCGGAACATCCCATTACACGGTGTCCTTTTTTTAAAAAAATAAATAATAAAATTTACAGCATATGTACTTCTGTGCTATTGCATGGCTGCAGTAAACAGTACCCTTCAATACTGGCATCATTGGTATGACAAAGGTGCGTAAAAAAAGTGCGCCAAAAAAAAGTGAGGGTGGGTTTAAGGGTCTGAAGGACCAAGGGTCGCCATCGTTTGAGGCTAACAGAGGGATGATCCCCCTAAGGAGAAGCTATCATGGGGGAGGGAGGTTCTTGGCAAGGGGTCCTCAGGGGGCTATCACCGGGCGGGGGGAGGGAATTGGCCCAAACATTGTGACACAGATAGGCATCATTTGATTGACAGTTAAAGAAAAACCAGAGAATGGTCAAAATGGCAGCTCCATTTTAAATCGATACAAATGGTAACGTGAACTTCAACAGGGTTAAGTTGCTATGGAGAGTTTCAATCAGGGTAAATGTAGTGGGGACTTTGATTCAGTATTGCATCATTGAATCTCCCTGGATCTACTTGGCACAAAAATGCTAGCGTGAATGCAGCCTTTGTCTGCTCTGTTACGATTTCTTATAAATTACCAATATAAATAAATAAATAAATAAATAAATAAATAGAAACAAACTTTTCTAGCAGATTACATAAGTGATACTTTAACTGGATACCACATTTGAAGATTCACAGTTGATTAGGCTGTGAATGTAAATTACCTAGTCTCTTAACTCCTTGGTGTAAATATTAATTACATGGATTTTAAGACTAATTAAATACCGCACTCTAGTTTGAAACAAGAGCTCCCATGAGTGAAGCTTCACTCATATGATTCCACTGGGGGGGGGGGGGAGACAAGGAAAAATGCTTTCCTTCTCACAATTCTCCTGCATTCCTTTGGAAAAAAACAAACAACCCACTACAGTGGTCCCCTGGGTTACGAAAGTAATCCGTTCCGGGATTACTTTAGTAACCCGGAAGTGTTCGTAACCTGGGGGACCGCTTTTTTTGCCAGACCGCGCGGCAAATTTAAAGGGGCCGCGTGGGTTTTTTTTCATACCCCGGGGTTTTTTTTGTAAGCCGGGGCCGTTTTTGTGACCCCGGCTCTTTTGTACCCCGGGGTTTTCGCACCCCAGGGGATTCGTAACCCGGGGTACCACTGTACTCCCTAGGACACAGTATGGGGAAAGGTGCTGAGGGGGAACTTGTGAATGCTTTTTTTAATCTCTTATTGCTTCTGTCTGTCCTTTGTAATTGGTTTTATGCTGACAATTATGATTCTAATTGTTCTAAATTGTTGTGAATGATATTCATGCATTAGAAGGCTGAGGTACAAAAACTCATATAAACTTAAAATTACATTTAAAATATGAGGCAGAGTAACAATCTAGTTATAATGACCTAGAAAGAAAAATAGAGCTTCTTTTCAGTGGCTGTTTTGACTTGAATAGCATGTACAGTGAGCTCCTGGGGGTTGGTCCAAAATCTATGGATGCTCAAGTCCCATTATATGCAATGACATACAGTAGTAAGATGTACTTTATATACAATGGCAAAATCAAGGCTTGCTTTTGGGGATTTTGTTTTTCAATATTTTTAAGCCATGGGAGGTTGAATCCATGTATGCAGAATTAGTGGATACAGAGAGCCTACTATACATCAGCATTCTGAAATTCTCTAAAATTAACTGTTTAAAATTTGCATGATTTTTTTTTTATATTGTAGAGCTAAATGACATCTATTTTGGGATAAGGAATAGGGTGCTTCGCTATGACTGGAATAACCTTATGAGGAAGAGTGGCTTGTCGAACAATGATATTGAAAATATAAAGCATGATAATCAAAGTACAGATGAAGCGCGGTATCAAATGTTAAACACTTTACAAAATCGATCTGGAATTGCTGGTGCTTTATGTAAATTATTAGATGGACTTTGGGACCTGAAGCTTAAGAATATTTATGAAAATGTAACAAATGAATTAATAATCCATAATATTATAATACTGGAAACCAAAGACTAATGTCTTATTTGTTAAAAATGTGTAGACAGAATCTGTAAAAATGCATGTTACTTTTTGCTGAGGATGAGTAAACAGAAAATACAGCTGTTAAAAAAGATATGGAGACCAGCTCCATTTGTCTGGAGACTGGAATGATGCATATTTATATGTGTATTTTGTAACATCAGAGCTTGACAAGTGATTGTACTCGGAACTTCTGTGAATTACTTACACTTGAATCTGCTCCCCAGGTAAGCCTGGGCAGTATTTCAAAATCTCAGTTTGTTTGTCACCCTTATTGAGAGAAGAATGAAAAGTGAATGTATACAGTCCAAGGTGATGAAACTTTGCACACTATCTTGAGACCGAATAAAGTTGTTAGACTAAAAAGGTTCAACAGGAATGACTGTAATTTAAAATACATTGTAGCTTGACATTGCTATGTTCTCCTGGAAAAAAAATGTCCTTGATAAAATGTAGTATTATGACCAAATTTCAGTGTAATGTGATAGGGTATTACATGAATTGCAAGATGTTTTTATTAACTTTCAGCAGACTGAAAGTAGCCATAATACTTCTTACTTTGAAAACAGAAACTCAAGTATATCTTTCTGTGACTACAATCCCTTATGTAGAGGTAGGTATTCAGAAGTTTATTACTAAGGAGGTTCAGTCTCTGCATTAGCTAGGTTGCAGAAGGGTTATGGATTGGGGCATTAGTTGTTAAACTCTGCATTTTTCAAAAGAAATCCTGGAATCATGTTGTTTGGATTTTTTATAACTTCTTTTTACAATTCGTAAATATTTTTAATAAAAAAATACATTTAATTTTAACGTTTCTTAGTCATGTTAATACATGGGAGAACATACAAGGGAATGTATACCTAAGGATGATGGGGCAGAGGACAGAATAGGGGAATTTCAGCACAGAATAAGTAAAGAAACAGTACAGGAATACCTGGTTAATCTAAATGAATATAAGTCTCCAGGACCAGATGAACTACATCCTAGGGTATTAAAAGAACTGGCAAATGTAATATCGGAACCAATGGCAATCATCTTTGGGAACTCCTGGAGAACAGGAGAAGTCCCTGGAGACTGGAGGAGGGCAAATGTTGTCCCAATCTTCAAAAAGGGGAAAAAAGAGGATCCCAACAATTATCGTCCGGTTAGTCTGACATCAATACCAGGAAAGATTCTGGAGCAGATCATTAAGCAGAGAGTCTGTGAATATCTGGCAGATAATTCCATAATCACAAAAAGCCAACATGGGTTTCAGAGAAAGAAGTCATGCCAGACAAATCTGATCTCTTTTTTTGATAAAATTACCAGCTTGGTAGATGAAGGGAATGCTGTGGATATAGTATATCTTGACTTCAGTAAGGCATTTGACAAGGTTCCCCATGACATCCTTGCAAACAAGCTTGTAAAATGTGGACTAGACAAGGTAACCGTTACATGGATTTGTAACTGGTTGACTGACCGAACCCAAAGGGTGCTCAACAATGGCTCCTTTTCATCCTGGAGAGAAGTGACTAGTGGGGTGCCACAGGGTTCTGTCCTGGGCCCAGTGCTATTCAACATCTTTATTAATGATTTGGATGACAGTATTGAGAGCCTAGTTATCAAATTTGCAGATGACACCAAATTGGGAGGAGTAGCTAATACCCCAAAGGACAGGATCAAAATTCAAAATGACCTGAATAGACTAGAAAGCTGGGCCAAAGCTAACAAAATGAAATTTAACACAGAGAAATGTAAGGTCCTACACGTAGGGCGGAAAAATGAAATGCACAGATATAGGATGGGGGACACCTGGCTGAACGAGACAACATGTGAAAAGGATTTAGGAGTCCAAGTAGACCACAAGTTGAACATGAGTCAACAGTGTGATGCAGCAGCTAAAAAGGCCAATGCAATTTTAGGTTGCATCAATAGAAGTATAGTGTCTAGATCAAGGGAAGTAATAATGCCACTCTATTCTGCTTTGGTCAGGCCCCACCTGGAATACTGTGTCCAGTTCTGGGCACCACAATTCAAAAAGGATGTGGAGAAACTGGAGCGGGTCCAAAGGAGGGTGACTAAAATGGTGAAGGGTCTGGAAATCTTGCCCTATGAAGAACGCCTTAGGGAGCTGGGGATGTTTAGCCTGGAGAAGAGAAGGTTAAGAGGTGATATGATAGTCCTGTTTAAATACTTGAAGGGATGTCACATTGAAGAGGGAGCAAGCTTGTTTTCTGCTGCTCCAGAGAACAGGACTCGGAACAATGGATGCAAACTGCAGGAAAAAAGATTCCACCTCAACATTAGGAGGAACTTCCTGACAGTAAGGGCTGTTCGACAGTGGAACACACTCCCTCGGAGGGTGGCGGAGTCTCCTTCCTTGGAGGTTTTTAAGCAGAGGCTGGATGGCCATCTGTCAGAGATGCTTTGATTGGGAGTTCCTGCATGGCAGGGGGTTGGACTGGATGGCCCTTGGGGTCTCTTCCAACTCTAAATTTCTATGATTCTATGATTCTATAAATAAACTTAACCAGATCCCATCCTATCTCAGAAGCTAATTAGGGTTAGTACTTAGATGGGAGACTGTGCTGCAGGCTATATTTCAGAGGAAGAACTGGCAAAAACATATGAATATTCCTTGCCTAAGAAAACTGTATATAATTCACGGGGTCACTATAAGCTGACAGGCAACTGGAAGGCAGGTGCATATGTGGGCACGCACAAACAGAAAAAAGTCAATTTGACAGGGAGGGGGAAAAGGTTAAATTGCTATTTAGTAAGTCTACATGTCCAGAACCTTACCATCCACTGTCTTAGTCATCCTTAACTACCAGTACGTCCCTTCAAAGTGAGTCACAACTTTCCCAGTATTTCTAATGGGAAGGGGGCTGAGAATCAGAGGGACTTGCCTTAAGACTATCCAGTGGGGTTATGAGTCAGGCAAGTTGAAATCGCAGGTTTGCAACAAATTTTTGTAGGGGTTGTTCACACAGGCCGAAAGGGTCAGGTTCCCCCTGGCGTTGTGTCATCTTGTTCAGCCAGAACTCCAAGCAGGATCAGGCCTAATCCTGCCAGATCACATGTGGATTTTGTGGATCTAGCCCAATCTTGGATCTAAAGAGCCTTAACACAGGTCAAAGTGGCCCACCAGTTGCTGTGGAGTTTCCAAAAAAACTCAGCAGCAAATCCTGGCTAACCACATGGCTCTGTGCATCCCTTACCTCTGTTCATCATTGCTTTAGAAGAGTAGACTCTCATCACTGTGTCTGCGGCAGAAAAGGGATGCCTGGCCATGTGATTGTAGCCAGGCACCCCATTTTCTACATCAGAGGCAGTGATGGGGGTTTATTCATGTGCAGGAATTACAGATGGAGGTAAGGGGCATGCAGCAGTACTGGATCCATGATGCAGGGACAGGCGCGTGTGCAACATCCACCTGTCCCTGTGCCAGCTGAGGAACCTATCTGGGTTGTGCTCTGGGCCAGGAAAGTGTGGGCTCGGCCTGTGCTTTCCTGGCCTGTCTGCTCAGCCCATTAGTCTTTAAATGGAATTATCAATATAATTACATTTTAAGGCATCCATGGGGTGATAGGGAAAGAGCTTCCCCTTGGAAGGAAGATATTAACCTGGGTTCCTGCCCTATTCAGCTTGTAGGTGTCTGAACAGCAGGCACCATGGCAATGAGGCTCTGACTTTCTAGCAGTTCCCAGATGAAAAAAATCGATAACCTTAAATACAAAGAGCATCTTTGTCCCTGGAACAAGTACCACTGCTGAAATGACAAGACCTCTCCTTGCTATTATCTATTGATGTATGTGATAGGTATACTACGTGCTCTTTGCAGCTTATATGTATGCTGCACTCATTTATTCTGCAAGAGCCTATCCTTCACTAGCTTCTGAAGTCAATGCGTTGGAAAATTGACCATCCCCTCCTTTTTAAAAAAGTGATATTTAATCTCACAATAATTAATAACTGAGAGCCAGCATGATACATTGGTCAGTGTTGGATAACATTAGGAGTCTCAGTTCCAAATCTCCATACATCTGTGAAGGTCACTGGGTGATTTTGGCATTGTTGTACCCTCTCATTTTGCAAGGTGGTTGTCAGGATCAAAATAGAAAGGATCTCTCCTTACTCATGCAGTGTAGAGTTGAACATATATAACAGGCAACAGGCAATACTCCAAATATCTGAATACTCTGTGCAGCTATGGTTGATAGTAGAATCACAGAATAATAGAGTTGGAAGAGGCCATAAGGGCTATCCAGTCCAACCCCCACCATGCATGAAGACACAAAGCACTCCCAACATATGGCCATCCATCCTGTCTTTTAAAACTTCCAAAAAATGAAATACAACACACGCGGAGACACAATTTTTCACAGCAACAAAACAACCAAGCACAATATGGGAGAAGTGAAGGTGGGACTCTGCACCATGACTGGAGGTCTCTTGTTCTTCTCCAGATGTGCCACAGATACCTGCTATCCTTTATCAGCATGGCCACTCATGATATGTTAGATCATCTCAATCACTGCATTTACATCTTGTTAACTGTCGTCAAGTTGACCTCGACTCATGGGAACCTGTGGATGGGACTTCTCCAAGACTCCCTGTCCTCCACTGACCTGTTCAGGTTCTGCGGACTGCGTTTTGGCCACATAATGAGAAGGCATGGATTACTAGAGAAAACAATAATGCTAGGAAAGGTACAGGGTAGAATCATGGAAGAGACTACAAGGGCCATCCAGTCCAACCCCCTGCCATGCAGGAACTCCCAATCAAAGCCTCCCCATTGACAGATGGCCATCCAGCCTCTGCTTAAAGACCTCCAAGGAAGGAGACTCCGCTGCACTCCGAGGGAGTGTGTTCCACTGTCAAACAGCCCTTACTGTCAGGAAGTTCCTCCTAATGTTGAGGTGGAATCTCTTTTCCTGCAGCTTGCATCCATTGTTCCGGGTCCTGTTCTCTGGAGCAGCAGAAAACAAGCTTGCTCCCTCCTCAATGTGACATCCCTTCAAATACTTAAACAGGGCTATCATATCACCTCTTAACCTTCTCTTCTCCAGGCTAAACATCCCCAGCTCCCTAAGGCGTTCCTCATAGGGCATGGCTTCCTCTCCCTTCACCATCTTAGTCACCCTCCTGCTCCAGTTTCTCCACATCCTTTTTGAATGTTGGTGCCCAGAACTGACCACAGTATTTCGGGGGGGGGGGGGGCTGACCAAAGCAGAATAGAGTCAAGAAGAGTGGCCCTGGAAGGAAGAGGGGAAGGCAGCATGCAAGATGGACGGACTGAATCAGGGGGATCAGAGGCATGGCTTTGCAGAGCACAGCAGTGGAGAGGACAAGGAGCCTTGGACGGGTCTCACCCACAGTAGTGCCATGAGTGGACTCAGTCAGGGTCAACTGACAACAACAGAGAGGCTCCCCTTGAGATACCCCCCCCCCCATTATTTGTGATGGAAGCCACCAGCAACTGAAGCCACAGGCTCCTTTTGTGAGCAAAGAAATGAGTGTATTACTGTGCTTCTGAAGTACAGGCTAATATATATATGTATATATATATATATATATATATGTATATGTATGTTTATGTATAATCTCAATTATATTAATATGTGTTATACTATACTGTATTATACAGAGCCCTGAAATTGCTCCATAATGGTGGGGGGGGCAGCAGTCTCTAAACGAGAACGGCGGCCATTTTGTCACAGGGCCAGACCTAATCAGGGTAATGGATCATCGTCATACATAAGAAGAACCAAAGAGGAGAAGGCGGGAGTCACGTGACCCCCGCCTTCGTCGTCACCCTCGCGCGCGGCGCCCCTCCCCTCCACGCCGGCCCGGAAGTGACGCATCGAGGAGGAGCTGCTGCTGCTGCTGCTATTGCTGGAGTTCCGGAATCCGGTGTTGTTGGTTGCATCAGCTTCTGTGTGTGACAGAGACAGAAAGGAAGGAAGGAAGAAGAGCGGAGGAAGGAGCGCGATGGCTGCGACTGGTGAGCCTGGGAGGGCTCCTGGGAAGGGAACAGGTGGTGCCTCATCGAGGGCTGCATCCACACTGGAGGGATAACCCGTTTTGGCAGCGCTTTAACGCTTTGTCTGACCCACTGCTATGGAATTCTGGGAGTTGGAGTTTGTTGTGGGCCCTTCGGGCCCACAACAAACTCCAACTCCCAGAATTCCATAGCAAGTGAGTCAGACAAAGCTTTAAAGCGCTGCCAAAACGGGTTATCCCTCCAGTGTGGATGCACTCAAGGTTATGGAGTGTTGGTGCCAGGGAAGCCATGAGCTGGCTTTGGAAGACAGCAGGGCAGAGAGCTATTCAAAGGTATTCTGCTTCTGAAAGTCAAGGTTCCCTTTGCTGCTGCTGCTGCTGCTGTGGCTTATTGCTGTCCCTGACTTGGGAATGCATGGAGTAAAGTCTTTCTCCAAGCATCTCCGCTTTATTGGCAGTGAAGCCCAGAGAGAAAATGTACATATGCTATGTGAAATGGTACTACACTTGCTCTATTCTGAATTTGCTGCTGGAACAGTGTTATTAGGCTGAGCGCTACCATTATGCATTTGTGTGTATGAGTGTTGTGCCATCAAGTCATTTCTGACTTATGGCATCTCTAAGGTGACCTTGTCTTGGGGTTTTCTTTGCACGACTTGTTCAGAGGAGATGTGCCACTGCCTTCCCGAGACTGAGAACGTGTGACTTGCCCCGGTAGTTTCATACCCGAAGAGAAATCGAACCCGGGCCTCCAGAGTTGTAGTCCAGTACACATACAACTGCACCACACTGGCTCATACCATTTGTAATTTTACAGACTCGGTTCTGTCATCCCACTTTAGCTTTTTGATGAACTTATTCACCAATTCAAACATAGCCCTCTCTACATCTGGATGAAGCGTCGGATGAAGTAGACGGAGCCTTAGAAAGCTTACGATACAGACTTCTTTCAGTCTCAAAGGTCTACAAAATCTCTTTGTATTAAAGTCTATAAATGTTTCAGTTTTCCTTCATAGGAAACTGTCTTTACCCTCTGATAGTTTCAGATCATTTAAAAAAAAAAAACACCTTCCTCAGTCTTTTTGAGACAAGATGACCAGAATTTTACATAGTGTTCTAATTGGGGCTTCATGTGATAACAGTGATCGTCATAGTAATAACTGTTAAACACTGCATACATAAATTAGAAAAAGCTATCAGAACCTAATGAATTTGTTGATATCATTTTGTCTTCAGCAAAAGTGTTAAGGGAAATAGTGTTAAGGCCAGTTTGGATGTGGAGTTTCGCCTATCGTGAATTTGTGCTTGAGTGAATGGGAGCTTGCCCAATTGATTAGACAGGTGCTGCAATATACTTTTGTCCCTCCATATTCGCTAGGGTTAAGGGCACAAGACCCCTGTGAATATGGAAAAAACTCAAATTACAAAAACTCCATGTTTTTACCTGAGAGGATTCTCTAGAAATCTCTAGGTCCTCCTGTGCAACTCTGTGGTCAGCGTCCAACAGAAACTGAATTGCACTGGAGGAGCTACAAATGCCTAGTAGAGCATTCTCTCTAGGAATCTCGACTTTTAGTTAAAGTTGACCATAGAGTTGCACTGGAGGACCTAAAGATTCCAAGAAAGAACTTGTTAATCAAATCTGTGAATAATCAAATCCGCAAATATCAGAGCCGCAAATATGGAGGGATGAGTGTATGCTGAACTGACGGTTTGGTTGGTCATTTACTACACTAAAGTAATGCTTTTAAAAGCAGATTGAATAATAACCCAGTCTTGTGAATTTTGTCAAGTAAGCTAATGTCTCCCATGACTGTTTCATGCAAGAGTGGCTACTGAATGTTGTTGTTGTTGTTGTTGTTATTATTATTATTATTATTATTATATTAACCTAAACTCAGACTTGCAAAAAAGATCTTATGAAAGAAAGAACCCTAAGTTGTCATCTGCATTGGATAGTTATTAGTACTTGACAGCCTTGAGAAAAAAATAAATAAAAACAAGTGAGGAAGTGAAATGTTCAGTGCCACTCCAAATCAGTTAATGCATCACCTACTTAAAAGCACAAGGTTTATTTTAATGATCTATTGCAATTCTCTTTCATTCTGTGCATCCAGTTACCTTTTTTTAGAGATGTGATTACAATAAAACTGTGATAATAATAATAAAAAAAAACACTGTTGTGTTGTAACAACAGGCTGCTATTGCAATTAACCCAGCCCTGTCCCAAAGTATTTCCACTGCTATGATGTGGTCTTGTTCAAATCACCAGATGGCCTCTTATAACCAGAGCTGCTAGTGATCTCAATTGTTTACTTCCACATAGATTGTCAGGAAAATTCCTCCATGCTATTTCTATTTTGAGAATTTGCAGGTTTAGTTTCATGTGAAAATAAGCGAAATGTTTCAGAGCCAGTTACCTCTGATGAGTGTTGTATGTTATGGGGAGGAGGTTAGAATCTAAATTCCCTCAGTAGTGACTGACGTGCAGGTGCATCTGGGCCTAAGGGGAGTTTGTTTGTTTTTTAATGTCATGGCAGTTCAGAAAAATCAGGTCATGATAACTTTGTAATTGACTCGACCTTTAGATAAAAAAGATGATATCTCGCTTGCTCTGCTCCCTTGGTGGGCTCATTCATTTTTATTTTTTTTTTAAGTTGGTGCATTTATACCCTGCCTTTTTTCTCAGTGAGTTGTGCAGTAAGTGAGGCCAAGAGAATGAGATTGGCCCAAGATCAACTATTAAATGTTATGATTCATTGGGGATTTGTACCTGGTCCCCCCATGTTGCAGTCCAGTTCTCTCAACAATAAAACACACGGTCTCTTCATGTTTCCATTTAAACCAGAGCACGGCATTTTAAAAGGTGGAGGGAGGGTAGAACTGAATTATTTTAAAAATAGAAATGTTTTCAGACCAACCTGTGATATGTCCTTGCAAACAGTTACAATACCATGTGAATACCCTGCCAGGCATGGCATGCAAAACAGTACACTATGCAGGTGTAAGTGCCTTGGCATTCTATTTTGTCATTGCATAGTTCTTCTGCTATATATCATGACCACACATTAAATGCTATATACCATGACCACACATTCTTGTTCTGGAATTTTTAGTTTCTGAGTTTCAGGTACGCTAGAAAAGAAGCAGCTCATGTATTCTGCAAAGAAGTGTTCTTACAGATCCACAACACCCAAAGCAGGCAACTGCTGTTCTTCCCAAGTGGCTGTCTGCATATAGTGATATGAATAGTCACAGCTCTTGTATTCATCTCATGCTTCATATGTCTCTCTTTCTTCATGGTGGTATTTTCTCCATTTGCAGCAGCTGGAAATATCTTGTTACACATGAAAAAGGAAATGTCTAACTGCTCTTTGAACAATTAACAGTACATAAAACAATGAGGGGTTATAACCATTGTTGAGCAGTAAACAGTCATAGAATCGTAGAGTTGGAAGAGTCACTTGGAGCTATTCAGACACTTGAAATAAGAATCTATGATATAGCTGGATTTCTTTCAGAATAAATCTAAATGAGAGTAGACTGCAAGAATTTGGTGCTGGTGTATAAGAATCTAAAATAATGTTCAATCCATATTTAAAGTGAACATTTTCTTAAAACATTTACTGGTGCTTTATCCTTGTCCAACAGCAGAAGTTTAACAAAATCTGACATGTAGAGTTGATGCTCTTAAAACTACTACTTAATTTCCATTTAAACATGTAATTATGTCTTGCAACTATGTAAAATGATTAATTTAAAAGGACAATCATTTTGCATTCCAGAGCATGTATGCAAGAGCTTGTCTCCTACTAGATGATGAAACAGAGAACTGCAACCCTGGTACCTTGGGTCACTGTTGTTTGAGGTGGCTGTCCTGAGGGAAGAACTGCTATGAGTGATACATGATAATAATAATTATCATGTTTCCATCCTGCTGCTCCTTCAGGAGCTGGATATGCTCATAGTTATCCTGTTTTTAGCCTTACAACAAGCCTGTAAGGTAGGTTAGCTAGAGAATTTGTGCCATGTCCAAGCTTTTAAAAAAAGTTCTAGATTGCTTCCTAGTAAAATTCACTGAGTAATATCCAGTAACTGTTAAAAGTAAAATAATGGTAATATTTTAAGAGGTAATATGATAGCCTTTTTAAAGTAATGAAATGCATACATATAGGACATCTGGCTGAATGACACTGTGTGAAAGGATCTAGGAGTCTTTGTAGACCACAAGCTGAACATGAGTCAACAGTGTGATGCAACAGCTGTAAAGGCCAATGCAATTCTAGTCTGCATCAATAGAAGTATAGTGTCTAGATCAAAGGAAGTAATAGTGCTACTCTATTCTGCTTTGGTCAGGCCCCACCTGGAATACTGTGTCCAGTTCTGGGCACCACAATTCCAAAAGGATGTGGAGTAACTGGAGCGGGTCCAAAGGAGGGCGCCCAAAATGGTGAAGGGTTTAGAAACCATGCCTTATGAGGAGAGACTGAGGGAGCTGGGAATGTTTAGCCTGGAGAAGAAACAGTTAAGAGGTGATATGATATCCTTGTTTAAATATTTGAAGGAATGTCATATTGAGGATGGAGCAAGCTTGTTCTATGCTGCTTCTTAGAATAGGACCCGGAACAATGGATGCAAGCTACAGGAAAAGAGATTCCACCTAAACATTGGAGGGAACTTCCTGACAGTAAGGGCTGTTCGACAGTGAAACACACTCCCTGGGAGAGTGGTGGAGTTTCAGTCCTTGGAGGCTTTTAAACAGAGCCTGGATGGCCATCTGAAGGGGATGCTTGGACTGGGAGTTCCTGCATGGCAGGGGGTTGGACTGGATGCCCTTGTGATCTTTTCCAACTTTTTATGATTCTATCCTTTCATACCCATCATTTAATGAAACAGAATGTTCAAATAATTGTATTGAATCAATTTTTTCTCAGCTTGAGATGGAACTCATAAATAGTGCAGAGTGAGTGAAGATACTATAGTTATGCCTAAGCGAAAGAAAAGTAAACTGATGATATGAGAAATATCAGGTAAAGCTCTCAAGTTTAGCTATTTTTTGTTAAATATAAGGAAGGTAAATGCTATTTTCATTACATTATTACAAGTAATAATTGTAATTATTGTAACTATTACAAGTAAACTAATTTGCACATAAAGCTTTGAATGTGTTTCATTTAATCCCGTGTGCTAAATCTGGTAACCTAATTTTCTAGTGCTACTGTACTTTTTTTTGGAAACACACAACAGGGGTTAGGACCCCTTTCGTTTTTCATGTGAAGCTACTACAGTCGGCCTTCCTTATCCACAGGTTTTTTTTATCCATGGATTCAAAGCATCCATGCCATGATTTTTTTTTTAAATATATAAATTCCAAACATCAAACCTTGACTTTGCCATTTTATATAAGGGCCACCATTTTGCTGTTCCATTGTATTTAATGGGACTTGAGCATCCACAGATTTTGTTATCCATGGGTGGTTTTGGTACCAAACCCCAGCAGATAACAAGGCCCCCACTGTACATACTGCTGGCTGAGTCAGTTATGAAGGGGAACAGATATAAAATCTGACAATTCTGAAATCAGTTTTTTCAGCATCTTTTGCTTTGAGCAGACGGGACAAAAGAAGTGGCCAGAGGCTGCTCCTGCCCTGATCATTGCAGGACTGTGGTGACCAGACACCACAGTCCTGAGGCTGGCTGCTGCTGTGGTCCCTAATGAGTTGTGGCAAGGAGTGGATAAAATCTGCTCCTTTTGAGGCTGGGTTTGGGTAGCCTGCCATGGCTTCTGTGCAGTTTGGTGGCGTGCGTCGTCTAATAGCCATGTCTCCAGGGTGCATAGAAGCTGCCCTTTTTTGCCCATATGTTTCAGGCCTTAGTTGCTGATTATATTTCAGGAACCGTTTTCTAGATTGGTGTTTGTCATTCATTTTAGGCTCAATGGTATTGTCAAGATAGACCCAGTATGTTCAGGTTACATGAATATTGTCTGTCTGGAACTGAATTATTTCTTCATTTTTAGTGAAGTATTATTTATTGTTTGCGATGTTCGGAGTGGTTTTTAGTTTGACGAGAGTTATTGTAGTCGTACATTCTATATCATATGATGTAAAATAGTGGCAAAATGCAGCATAGTTTAATGGCATTCTTTGTTTCCTTCTTTTTTTGGATTGTCTGAGGACACATCTACACTGTAGAAATAATGCAGTTTGACGTCACTTTAAGTGCATAGCTCCCGCCTATGGAACCTTGGGATTTGTCATTTTATAAGGTCTTTAACCTTCTTGGCCAGAGAGTGCTGGGGCCTCACAAAACCACAAATCCCAGGATTCTATAGAATGGAGTCATGGCAGTTGAAGTGGTGCAGAACTGCATTATTTCTACAGTGTAGATGTAGCCTCAGAGAGAAAAGACACCTAGAAACTTAATATTTCTGTTGAAGAGTGAGAAATGCTACACTTGTTGAAGTTTACTCTTTGCTATAACTATTAAAGGTGCAGTCTTGTCCTTTTATATCTAGCCACCCTAGACAGTGAAGAAAAGAGACATTTATGGCATAGATTTAGCTGTGGTACTCATTACAGGGCCTTAAAAGAGCAAATTATGGACTAGACTCTTCCTGTTCCACCACATACACTCCTTGAGCCCTTCCTGCTCTTGATGGACTTAATATATACTAGTCACTATTTATCAGTATAATTTTCTCTCCAAGTATGTATTTGAGGAATAATCCAAACAGTAATAGCGGAGCAGTAGCAGCTTGGCTAGATGGCTAAATGTTTGGCAAGTGATAGTTAGCCAGAGTAAATTAGTAGCTTTGCTGCAAACCTCAAATATGTGTCAGCATGGATAATATCACCATGCTTTAAGCTCTTCAAATTAAAAGTATTTGAACTGGTTATGGTTATAAACTGAGTAGATGTCCTTAAGAAATCTTTTGGAGATAAACATTATCTGATATACAACATGCGGATCACCTAGAAACCCACAAAATCCTGTTCTGTGGCTTGACACTGTATCTAAGAATAACTATAGTATTATTTCTTAAACTGATTTTCAGTGGTGACTGCAAGATACAAGGTTAAATGTTTGTTGAACAGGTAATATAGACTCTCTTCAGCCAGATTTGGGGACAGACTGTATGCATCCTCCAACTCTGTCTTTCTATCCTCAAACCCCTGAATGCCCCAAATTATTTTTTCAGGCAATAACATGCACACACACCATCCAGTTTGGCCCCAAATACCATAGATTACTGCAAAGTCCAGCTTTTTTCTTTCTACAATCTCAGCTAAAAAGAAAGGAAGTGCAAACCAGTAGTAGAATTCCAAGTGTTCCCAGGTAACATTTTTGACTCCAAAGTGTAGGTATCAACCACTGGGATGGAGAGGGGGGAGGATGTGGGGTGGGGTGGGATGTGGGGTGGGCCGAACTCAAAGGGTGCTCAAGAATGGCTCCTTTTCATCCTGGAGAGAAGTGACCAGTGGGGTCCCACAGGGTTCTGTCCTGGGCCCAGTGCTATTCAATATCTTTATTAATGATTTGGATGACAGAATTGGGGGCATACTTATCAAATTTGCAGATGACACTAAACTAGGAGGAGTAGCTAATATCCCAGAGGACAGGATCAAAATTCAAAATGAATAGATTAGAAAACTAGACTAGAAATAGACTAGAAAGCTGGGCCAACGCTAACAAGATGAAATTCAACGCAGAGAAATGTAAGGTTCTGCACTTAGGGAGGGAAAAAAATGCACAGATATAAAATGGGGGACACCTGGCTGAATGAAACTACATGTGAAAGGGATCTAGGAGTCCAAGTAGACCACAAGCTGAACAGGAGTCAACAGTGTGATGCGGCAGCTAAAAAGGCCAATGCAATTTTAGGCTGCATTAATAGAAGTATAGTGTCTAGATCAAGGGAAGTAATAGTGCCACTCTATTCTGCTCTATTCCCCACCTGGAATAATGTGTCCAGTTCTGGGCACCACAATTCAAAAAGAATGTGGAGAAACTGGAACATGTCCAAAGATGGTGAAGGGTCTGGAAACCATGCCCTATGAGGACCGCTTTAGGGAACTGGGGATGTTTAGCCTGGAGAAGAGAAGGTTAAGAGGTGATATGATAGCCCTGTTTAAATACTTGAAGGGATGTCATATTGAGAAGGGAGCAAGCTTGTTTTCTGCTGCTCCAGAGACTAGGATGCGGAACAATGGATGCAAATTGCAGGAAAAGAGATTTCACCTCAACATTAGGAAGAACTTCCTGACAGTAAGGGCTGTTTGACAGTGGAACACACTCCCACGGAGGGTGATGGAGTCTCCTTCCTTAGGGGTCTTTAAGCAGAGGCTGGCTGGCCATCTGTCGGGGATGCTTTGATTGGAGTTCCTGCATGGCAGGGGGTTGGACTGGATGGCCCTTGGGGTCTCTTCCAACTTGATGATTCTATGATTCTATAAAATCCTGTGCTCCCTAAAAGGCAGAAATATGTTTTTTATCATATTTCCTGGCTTTGTTGTGTAGGAGTTCTTCAGAGGCAACTTGGCCAGCAACTCTTTAGAAAACAGAAAATGTCCAGCTTTTTCATGTTTGCTGGGGGGCGGGAGGGGGGCTGGGGACTGGGATGGAGTGCTTTTCCCACCTTTCTTGTATCATTTTTGTATCTAGACTAGCCTTTTTCAACTTTTTTGCTCTCAAAGAATGCTTGAAATAATTTTCAGGTCTCAGGGAACATTGCATAAAAATTATTATTACAACTAAAAAGGTTTTAGTCACAGTATCTCATGGAACCTCTAACAATGTTTCACATAACCCCAGGGTTCTAGGGAACTCTAGTTGCTAAGCCTGATGTAGACTAATTTCAATGTAGTCCAAGCCAGCCTTTTCTAACCCAGTGTCTTCAACATATCTTGGGCTACAGCTCTGATCATCTCCTACCATTATGACCAGTGGTAGTTGTAGTCCAGCATATTTGAAGGGTAACATACTGGGCAAGTTTAGAAGTAAGAAGAAATTGTGAAAAGCAGGAAACTTATCCCCCATTTCTTGCCTTTCTCCCAAACCAGGGGGAAGAGGTCCTCCCCACAAACATTTTCTTGTCTTTGTCCTTTCCACATCTCTAGGGCCTTCTAGCCAAGCTGCTGCTGCTCTGCCATAAAGTCTTTTAACATGTCTGTCTCCCCTCCAAATGGGATTCTTTGCTTCTGGATACTTTTAAACAAAGGGATCTGACTCCTTTTCGTCTGCCTCTGTCTTTGCAGCTTCTGACTACAATTGCATTCTGAGCATTAGCGAAGAGGAAGCCAGACTGAAGGCTCTGAATGAGTACCTCAGCACTCGTAGTTATATCCAGGGGTTCACATTTTCACATGCAGATGTGGAAGCTTTCAGACAGCTTACAGGCCCGCCTATAGACCAGCATTTCCATGTGGTTCGTTGGTACAGGCACATAGAAGCAATCTATGATGGCAGCAATGAGAAACGTGACTCCTGTAAACTCCAAACAAGTGAGTAATGACAGGGAGTTAATGGCCTAGATTTCTAAGTTTGATTTTTAAAAAAGCACCTGGCAAGAGTTAATTTCAGCATCCACAAATTTTGTTATTCATGGGGTGGAGGGTGGAGTTCAATCCTGGAACCAAACCCCAGCAGATACCAAGGGTTTGGAGTACTTACATTTGATGGCAGTTGATTTCTTTACTATTGCAGTGACCAATCAGCCTTTGTTCCTTTTGTATTAATTTTTTTTTGCTATTTATTTATTAACTTTTTACCCCATCCCTTCTCCAAGGAGCATAAGTTAATGTACAAGATTGTCCCTTCCCCTATTTTTCTTCATAGCAAGCCTCTGAGGTTGGGTGGAGTAAGCATAGGATCATAGAGTTGGAAGAGACCACAAGGGCCATCCAGTCCAACCCCCCTGCCATGCAGGAACTCCCAATCAAAGCATCCCCAACAAATGGCTATCCAGCCTCTGTTTAAAGACCTCCAAAGAAGGAGACTCCACCACACTCCAAAGGAGTGTGTACCACTGTCGAACAGCCCTTACTGTCAGAGTGGAACTTTGCACTTGAATCTCTCCAGTATGTGCAAGTTTCCTGTCAATGTATGGCAAGCCCATGAAATTCATAGTAGGGTTTTCTTAGGCAAGGAGTACTCAGAGGTGGTTTTGCCAGTTCCTTCCTCTGAAATATAGTCTATAGCACTTTTTATTAATTGGCAGTCTCCCATTCAACTGCTAATGAGGGCTGACCCTGCTTGAATTCCAAGATCAGACAGGCTCTGGTGCCTTTAGGCTCATTTTTAGTCCATTGTAAAAAGAAAAGTCCCTGGTTGTTTCTGAAATGATCCTTTTCTTTATACCTTTAAAGGCTTTGGATTCTTAATGCTGGGTGAGGAGGGGAAAAGGGGATGGAGATATGTACACACTTACCATCCCTTTCTAATGTTTAAAGCGTCATTATATATGAAGGAAGAAGTTGAAGGAAGAAGTTGAGGAGGGGGAGGAGGAAGGTCCTTGTGACCTCTCCCTATTAATTATTTATAATACTACCTTGATTTGCTGATTAGCAAAATGTACACTGAAATAGATTATGGTCCTTCAGCAAAACGTGGAGATAAAGAAATTGAATTTTTTTTTTGAGCTTTAGAATAATAGTTGAATGGTGCCAGTGTCCTTGTCATTCGTCCAGTGGCCTGCTAGCTGGAAGCCAAATTCCAGCCACCTTAATTCTTATTTTGTTATTTATTATTATAGCAAAATGGATTGATAAGTAGTATTCCTTTCCAGTGAAAAGGGTGATAAATCTGGGCTGTTAGGCCAGTGGAAGGTAATATTCTCACTATCTTCTGTGTTTCTGTGATTTATTAATTATAATGATAATTGTTTACAGATATGTTATTATAATAAATTGGGATTATTTGGCTCATTACCTAGCTGTATGTAAATTTGTTCATGTACCACTGTGCTTTGATTCCCAAACGGATAGCATAATTTAATAAATTTACTGTAATTAGTCTTTATTGTTCTCCAGGACTAGGTGATCTTTTAGCACAGCTCTAATCTCAACTCATTTCAGAACAGCATAATCATGGTAGATTTTAATAAAGTCCACAGCAAGCACAGAAAGCATATGTGCCTTATTTTGAACTAGTACAGAAATTGGTTTGAAACTGGCATTGCTTTTAAAATGATGTAGGCTCATCTAGTGTCAGCAGTGAATTCAGGATTTTCTGTCTTCTGCAAACTTGAATATAAATAGCAACAGTAGTCTTGTTTGAAGTTCTGGAGTGTATCCCACATTTTCAGTTGGCTGTTGCCTTCACCATTCCAACCTTGGCTGAGGAGAGTTCTATCTTGATGGCTGGACAACATATTTTATTTATGCAGTTAAAAAAAATTAATTAAATTACATTTATATCTTACCTTTCTTGTGAGCTCAAAGCAGTGTACATGCTTTCCTTACTCCCCACTTTATCTTCACAACAACCTTGTAAGCTAGATCAGGATGAGAAATAGCTGTCACAAAACACTCTTTGAATTTGGTATTTTACTAGGGAGTAGAACCTGGATCTCCTGTGTCTCAGCCTAATCTTTGACTACTGTGTCAAACTGGCTCTCCATAACATTGTAAAAAAAAGGAACAAGAAAGGAAAGGAAGGTGTTTTCTATTTTGTAAAAAGTCTTTGGTACCACAGAAGCCTGTTCTTGTAGAGCATTCATGCAGGCTTATTTCAGAGATACTGCATTCCTCACTACAGGTTGAATATACCTTATGTAGAAATCCAAAATACTAAACAAAATTGTCCACGTGGGTGGCTGAGATAGTGACACATTTGCTTTCTAATGGTTCAGTGTACACAAATTTTGTTTCATAAACAAAATTATTAGAAATACTGTATATAAGATTACCTTCAGGCTATGTATTAGATGTATGTGAAACATAAATGGATTTCATGGGTCCCATCTCTAAGATATCTCATTATGTTTATGCAGATATCCCAAAGGTTTTTAAAAATCCAAAACACTTCTGGTCTCAAGCATTTTGGATAAGGGATGTTTGTGTAAGTACCTTCTCAACCTGTAATATAGGAGAACTCAGTGCCAGCCTTTCACAAAAGCTGAGCTGAATTGCTAGCATTTTTCTCTGAAGACGCTAGAGGGCAAGCTGGGAATCTGTTAAAAAATACTTTCAGATTTCTGGCAATTGTGCTTTTCAGTTGTGCTTGAGAATTCTATTTGTAGAATCCAGCGTCACTATGATTCTTTTTAGTTTGTTTGCTAATGTACTCAACACTTATAAGCATACTTATTCCTAGTTTTGTTGAGGTTTTTTCCCCCTCTTTCCAGAGTAAGTACATGAAAGACCAGATACAGAATCTGAAACAAAGAGGACAGTGTGGTGCTGAGCAGTCCAGGTGTTCACTGCACTTCAGAGGATATTCTATTATTTAGGGTGTGGATTCTAAATAATCACAAGACTGGGACACATTGACAGAGGGCTTGGACTTGTGTTTCTCAAAGAGTACCCCTTCATGCTATTAGATAAGCTACTTTTGAAATAGGAAGAGCTTTCCAAAGCAGTTTTGCTATGGCATCTACATCTCAAGGTCCAAAAAATTGTTTTTTAAAAAAAATGTTTGCCCAGGACCTTGGGTACACCTAAACTAATTTGGATTGTAGAATTTGGAAATTCTCACATACATGCATATACCACCATTAGTTATATTAAATTTCTGTATCTTAAATGAGAAAATGCAATGCAAAGGTCTGCAACTCAGTGACATTACACACGTTACTTTGACAAAGCCCCATGTTTAATTTCTAATACTCTAGGTAGGGTTGAGTGTTGCTAAACTAAAGCTTTCAGCATTTCTCATTATTGGCTAAGATGGCAAAGTCTACTGGGAGTTGCTGTCCCTCAGATCTGGAGCTGCATGATTCCTGTCCCTAGTTGTTGGACCCTGTGACAGTTTGGTTCACCCATCTTTTTTTTCAGTGTTCTTATTCTTAATATTGCCTGAACCATTGAACTTTAGTTAAATGGGAATGCTGCCCACCTAGGATCAGATTGACTAAAATGCTGTAGCGTAGCATGAATTTTTGTGGGTGATACTCTATGTCATGGGTTGTTAACACTGCAATCCTGTTAATGTCTGCTGATAAGTAGGCTCCACTAAGTGTAGTGGGACATATCTGCAGGTAAGTCTAAATAGGATTGCAAACTTAAGTTGTAATTAGACAAGAGGCAGCAGACTGACTCTTTAAACCAGGAATGAGCAGTTGTCAAGGATAGTGAGGGTACATTGCCCTGACCCTCAAAAACTTTTTCTCTTTTTTAGTAAATAATTGAGGGTTTCTGAAGAGACCAAGACCCTCTAAAACAGCTTTGGGTCCATATGCTTCCTGCAGGCCACACTTTACCCACCGCTTGCTCACCCCAATTCTGCCACAAGGCAGGAGGCTTTGGCTCACTTTGTATGCCACTTGCTTTTCTTCTTTAAATGAAAAACCCCTATTTCTTTCTTTGGTCAAGATACTGACCAAAGAAAGAAAAGGCAGGCCCTGCCATCCAGGCCTAGCCTTGATTAAGTATAGCCCTCCCTCCAATCCATCTGCCTTGGTCCAGGCCTCAGAGGGAGAGAAGAAATGCTGGACCTAATCCCCTTCCACTATTCCCCACCACCATTTTGTGTCGTGTCTTTTTAGATTGTAAGCCGAGGGCAGGGAACCATCTAATTCAAATGATTGTATGTACAGTGCTGTGTAAATTTACAGCGCTATATTAAAAAAGCTTGATGATGATGATGATGATGATGATGATGATGATGATAGATATGGAAAAGGGGTTGGGTTCCCAAATGGGGAAAGCACTGCTTGTGGTATAATCTTTTGTTAGTCTAATAAAAGTACTGATACTCTTACACTAATGACCATTAATGAATTCTAAATCATTAACTCTTTTCCTGAAATGTTTATTTGAAGGTACTCTCTCTTAAGTATTGTTTATGCATTCTCCATATGGACTGTGGAGGTACTGATAGTGGACAAACCTTAGAAACTAGTGGAAATGATGATTTGGGCAAATCTTAGGAAATTGTGTGATTGATGAAAAGGTAGGGTGCTTTAGTTTGTTTTAAATACAGTGAGAGTCACCTCTAAGTAAATGTATCTAGAGTTGCACATTTACATTGATGAGCAGAAATTGATACAGAATATATTTACATTATTCTCAATAAATAGTTTTTCTGGGCATATGAGGGTTGTGGCTATTTAGGGCTTACAATTAGAACTGAGAAGATTTCTTTTCTTCTCAAATGCAGTTTTAATTGTTTTCAGCCTGAAAATAGAAGTTCCATGGACAATGTCTTGTGTATTTAAAAGTGCTTTCCTCTTTTTTAATTAGCTGTTGACTAATGACATAACACAGTCCTTTTGAGTCTATTTGCTATAGCTATCTTTTCCTGATTTATTTTTAATGGAAAATTCATACAAAGTTTTAAAATCATTTCCAGGTAAAAGCAAACGTACTCAGCCTCCCTGGTCTCCACCACAAGGGACATTGCAACCTAAACTCTGCCTGTACAACAGTCTCACTCGCAACAAGGTAATTTTTTGATTTTTTGCATTTGTTGATAATCTGTTTGGTTTGGATAATAATCGAAACATTGAAACAGTGTTACCTGAGAAGCCTAGTTGTAGAGACGTCTAGTAGCATGGCTCATTAAAAAGAAAAGCACTATATATGCAGTGCAGCTGTTCCTCTGAATTTCAGATTGCTTATACTGGGTCCCTTATCACTATGGTGTCTTTCTTTCCTCTAAAGGACAGGTTTCAGCCTCAAAATGGCAACAAGGTAACATGGTACTGCTGTGGTCCAACAGTGTATGATTCCTCCCACATGGGACATGCAAGGTATGATGTTATTTCAAAAGATAAGTGACTTTATTAGTTAAAGTGAAAAGCCATACACAAAACTGTTATGCGTGATTGATACCAATATCTGTATTAAATAATGATGTGCATGAGGTTCCTAATTCAGTTCAGATCTGAGCCTGGTCTGGTTTGTATCAATCTGGATCCAAGTGAAGCAGGATACTGAATCCAAATGAAGGTGTCAGAATACAGATCAACAGATTTAACTAATTGGAAAATCAAAAATGGCAAAATCTTTTTGAAATTTTTACATATATCCACATAAAATTTGGAGAAATTGTAGATCCTATAGAAAGGATTTACCCAGTCAAATTTCAAACTGTTAACTCCAGGAGTATTCACTAGTTGCCTGTAAAATTTGCTGTTCCTTTACCATCATTACAAAAAGCAGTGTCTAAAAAGCAATGGATGAAATTCATTCATAAGGAAGGAAGGGGATGATGGGAAGATGTGTTTCTAGTGAGAGCTCTTTGATGAACTCTCCTGCTTCCTTTTAAGGCATTTAATCTGGGCATTTAATTGGAAACTTCACTGTAATGGCCCCATGCTCCCTCCAAATATCTCTTCCAGAGTTGGCTGCCTAAACATCTTGACAGGGAGCAGAGAATGAAAGCTGCTGCTACCAGGCAATTCATCACCTTGTTTTCCTGCCTTATGTTACTTGCCTTGCTGGTAGGAATTTTCTACCTCTGTTCTGAGCAAAAACTGTATGGTGCAACCTCTTAAGATGTTGTAGCAGGTTACTCTGCTACCTTGTTTACCAGGTTCAATTGCTGCTAGCAGAGAAGTCAGATAGCAATCCTGGGATCTGCTCCCACCTCAGAGTGAGAAGACAGACAAGTCTCTGTCTTTTCTGTAGTAATTCAGATTGCCTGCCTTTCATCTAACATTAGTAACAACAACAACTCAGGCATTTGGGGTGTACATGATGAGGATAGTGCTTGAATCAGTTTCGATAAATAAAGAAACATACTTGTCAAACAGACAAATGAACTAGTAAGACAAACAGAAAGTTAGGTTCTTCAGTAAGAGAAAGGGAGATTCAAAAGAGAGAAGCTCAACAAGATTACTTCAGATGAAAATCAATAAGAGCCACATGCCCCCAGCTCTTTCTTTCACAATATTCACTAATACAGATGCTGGAAGAAATAATATAATTTCAGTGACCTCACATCATCCCGCTTCATGAACACTGCAATTAGAGATGACTGGTAAAATTCTTCTTATTTCTGTTATAATAATGTATTTATTTACAGTAATGCCTTGACATTTGTGGCTCTGACACTTGCAGTTTTGATCATTCGCAATGTAAAGGCTACCACAAAAAAGCCCAGGAGGGAGGGAGCAGCTGAGAAGAGTGTCCATGCCAACCCCACACCTTTCCAGGACTGAGAGCTGCCTTTTCCCAGGCAGCTCTCCCTCCTGGAAGGGGGCATGTAGGGGGCTGATCCTCCACCCCTTTCTAGGACCAAGACCTGCCTGATGAACCAGGCAGTTCTCTGTCCTGGAAAGGGGCTTGGGGGGCCAATCCTCCACCTCTTTCCAGGATGGAGAGCTGCCTGGGGAAAAGCAGCTATCCACCTGGGAAGGGGCAGGGAGCCAGTTAATGGGGCAGGAGGGTGTGGGAAGGAGCGTGCATGCTTCTGCTCCTCTTGTTCCACCCACCTGTCCCTTTAACTGGTTTCTTGAGGGGAGGGAAGTTATTTGCGGTTTTTCCACTTTCGTGCAGGTCTTGCACCCCTAACCCCTGCAAACATGAAGGGATGACTGTAGCACCATCCATGTGTATGGTGTTTTACACAAGCAGTTTACAATTTTTAATCTGTTAGTTCCTCGTTCTGAAGCTTACAGTCCAAAAAGACACAACACACAAGAAAAAGGGGATGATAGTGAAAGATGGGATTAAGTCTAGCTGATGCTGACTGCTGTTCTTTTCTTCCAAGGCCACAGCAGTGGCAGTTGGGGTGGAGGGTGGGCTTTTCCTTAGCTGCTGGGCCTAGGCATGATGAAGCTGCACCCACCCGTTTTTCTCTCCCTCAGATTCTGATCCCTTTCTGCATGATAGAGCTGTTAATTTTGAACAACCAGTTGACTTCCCTGTCCCCTACATCACACAGTCTTGCCATCTTTTTAATAAACTCATGTTTGAGATACACTGGCTGGATTTTTCCCACTCTTATATTTAATGACCTGCTCTAGATTGGGCTGAACATCTTCAAGATAATAGTACTGTGTTCCAGAAAATGTCCTTATTCTGCTCCAACTTGGAACAAAGCAGTTCTGATCAGCCTGATTTACTTTGTCATTCATGATTCGGCTTTTATCAGTTGTACAGTCCTAATATTAAGTCTCTCTAAAACCCAGTGTTTAGGAAGAAACATTAATTTCCATTGGGGTGAAGCTAACTTTGGAAACTTTACTTGACTGCCCACTACAACTCCCAGAAGTGTAGTGGCTGGCAGTGCTTACTGGGAGATTTTTGGAGCTGAAGTACAGAAAAGAAAAGGTTCCACACTCTGGACTTTGGCACAATTTAACACTAGGCATTGGGCTGTAATAAATGGGCATGGAACTCTTCAACAAGGAAGATGATATGCTAGCTAAAAGCTATCCATGTTGTATGGTGACCCTAAACTGATAGTGTTTGGGCACAACTTTTTACACAGGAAATCATTGTGGGATATCTCATCTGTTAAAATTAAAACTAGGGAAAAGAAGGTGCTAAATCTGATCAGGACCATGTTGCTGCAAGAAAAGGAGTTTGAAAGGTGTCCATGTGTATGAAAACTTTCCTTTCCCAGTAGAGTAGTCCAGATCCAATCCCCACCCCAGCTGCCAGAAATGATCAGAAATAACGAGTATAGATGTCCTTTGTCTGATATAGTCTGTCCCTATCTCGTGTTTTATTTTCAAAAATAAATTACTTTCAAGTTAAGAAATATGGCCACTGTCTTATACTAGTTTAGTCTCAGTCTGATTGGTGTCATAGCCAAGAACCCCATGTTTCTTGGGATTTTAAAATCACAATTCAGCCTTTTCAGATAATGATGTGGCTTTGAAAATACATTAAATTAATCATTTCAAAGATTCATTTAAAATGAATACTATGGGTAACAGGCAGTTGAGGGTTGCTTACAGTGTGTTTAGCATCTACCTTCCAGCCTGTGTGTTGTCTTCCCCTGGCTTTCATTGTGCAAGCAGTGAAAAACTTAATTATACTTAGTAAATGGTTCAGCTATGGATTTTGCTGAAGAATGGAAAGATGATGCTTTGTTTACATAGCAGCATTTTGTTAATGAATGTGAGTTTTCTGCTACACAAAACCAACTTGTCTTCTGAATTATTTTAGATCATACATCTCATTTGATATCCTGAGAAGAGTTTTGAAAGACTATTTCAAATATGATGTCTTCTACTGTATGAATATTACAGATATAGATGACAAGGTAAATCTAAAATGCCATAATACAGTTAACTTCTGAGATGAGACAAAATATGAGATTATTTAATTTAGACTTTAGTTATACTTTAATGCTTGTTTTACCAAGCAGCAGTTAGACTTTTGTTTTTATGGAATGGATGGTATGGGTTGGGACCATCCTTTAGTTGGAGAAGTCTTCAGATCCTTCCATTCAGAGAGAGAGGTTGTAAGCTCCTCCTATCCTTACAGTAGGGATTTTTCCAAAAACAATTTCCATTAACTTTTCTAAATATCCTCCTTCCTTTATTTTCACATACTGCTTGTTTTAGTATTTTCTTACTACCTATTGCAGCACATTGACACAGTAATATCTTATGAATTCCTCAGCAAAAATTTGCGGAGGCTTGTCTCTCCCTGTCATTTCATTTATTTCTCCTAACAAGCTACATCTTGATTGTTGCCACTGCTTCTGTTGCTTTCTTCCTTCTTGGACATTTAAAAGCTGATAAAGGGGTCTCAGGGCACTCAGCGTCTGTCTCATGCCGCCTCTATCCCACTGTGCTGTCTTCCAGTTAGTGTGGCTGTAAGATGAAGCATAGACAATCCTCAATGCTGCATCTTCATGCTTTCATTGGTATTTTCATTTTCATTGGATTCATTTTCATTTATATAGCATCATCAGCATATGTGGTAGCTTTACAGAGGCAGATTCCTGTGCCAGGATGCTTACAACCTAATTTGAATAAAAGAGATTGAGGAGACATAGTGGGAGGGAGGAAGGAGAGGTAAGTGAGAAGTCTTATGTACAAGTTCTGTGACAACTTGGTTTTTATTCTTGTGTCTTTGTAAATCTGGAAATGTTTTGCAAGATAGCCAATACTGATTTTCAGCTTCAAATTGTGTATTTCCAATTTCTGGATACATTTTCTGGATATCTTTTACTTTGTCTTGTAGATCATAAAAAGAGCAAGGCAAAACCATCTCTTCGAACAATATAGAGAAAAGAAGCTGTCAGCTGCTCAGCTTCTTGAAGATGTTAAGGCTGCCTCTCAGGTAAGAGTTCTGCTTCTCGCTATGGAAGGATAGTCTTTGGTGCCCTAGCTGTCACCCTTTCTGATGCCATTTTTTACATCTACCTTCTCCCACTGGCAGTCAAATACGATTCTCTGTGCTTTGTCCTGCCTGGTAATTGCTGAGAGAATTCCATAGTCTTCTGAAAAATAGATTTTGGAAGCAAAAGCATTAGTTAAATTGCAGCCCATGTTATTTAAAGGTTCGGGCAGGCATTTTCAATTTAAAAAAAAATAAAGTAAAAGAAAATATTTTAAAATCCAGGTTGTAGGTTTCCAAGATCTGTTGGGGAGAAGGAATCTGCAAGCTATAGTTCTCACCCCGTTGCCTAACGGACTCCCTAACCGAGCTGACTCAGCTGGTCTCTGAGTTGTTGTTGGACTCACCCAGACTTTTGGTCTTGGGCGACTTCAACATCCCTCTAGAGACCAGCCCATCCAATCTATCTGGAGCGGCTCGGGAGTTCATGGAATCCATGACAAGCATGAACCTATCCCAATTGGTTGACGGGCCTACTCATTGTGCGGGTCATACACTCGATGGGATTTTTAGTACGGAACAGGAGTATCCGTGGGCGGAGGTAACCAAAACCTCCGCATTGTCATGGACGGACCACTTTCTGATCAAGATGGAACTTAAAGCCACTTTCCGCCCCCCCGGGGGTGGCGGACCCATTAGAATGGTCCGCCCTCGAAGGCTGATGGAACCAACAGGCTTCCAGAATGCCTTAGAGGGTTTAATGGTTGGTAGCACCGGCGATTCTACCGAGACCTTGGTGAATACTTGGAACACCGTCCTTCCCAAGGCCCTCGATACTATCGCTCCTGAGCGTCCTCTCCAACTCGCTCCCAACCGTAAGCCCTGGTTCTCCCAGGAACTCCGGGAGATGAAGCGGGTTGGACGACGACTAGAGCGCAAATGGCGGAAGACTCGGCTCTTGTCCGACAGAACTCGCCATAGGCAGCATCTTCGCGCCTATCGGGAGGCGTTGCGTGCAGCGCGGAGATCCTTCTACTCTGCACGCATTGCGTCTGCAGAGTCCCGTCCAGCGGAGCTGTTTAAGGTGGTTGGGGAGCTGACGCAGGTTCCCCCTGCGCCAAATCCCCTACTTAACCCTACAGTGGCCTGCTGTGACGCATTTAACATCTACTTTGCAGACAAAATCTCTCGGATAAGGGCCGACTTAGACGCCAATGTTTTAGCAGTATCTGTAAATGAGGCACCTAGCAACTCCGTTACTGTTACGTTATTGGATGAGTTTCAATCTGTAAGTACTGATGACGTGGACAAGCTCCTTGGAAGCGTGAGGAAAACAACCTGCCCTCTCGATCCATGTCCATCATGGCTGGTCGTCCAGGGAGGGGACGCATTGAAGACATTCCTTAGGGATGTAATCAATGCGTCCCTCAGGGAAGGCACTGTTCCTTCTTGTCTGAAGGAGGCGGCCGTAAAGCCCCTCCTGAAGAAACCTTCCCTTGATCCCCTGGACCGAAACAACTATAGACCAGTTTCCTTGCTGCCATTTTTAAGCAAGGTGATCGAGAGAGCAGTCGCCTCCCAACTCCAAGCTGTCTTGGATGAAACCGATTATCTCGATCCATTTCAAACCGGCTTCCGGGCAGGATATGGAGTTGAGACTGCCATGGTTGCTCTGACAGATGACCTCCGCTTGAGCATCGATAGGGGTAGTGTGACCCTGCTGGTGCTCTTGGATCTCTCAGCGGCCTTTGACACCATAGATCATGCCATCCTTTTGGACCGGCTGAGAGGGATGGGGATCAGAGGCACCGCCTTACAGTGGTTCCGTTCCTTTCTCTCTGGCAGGACCCAAAGGGTGAGGCTCGGGGACAGCTGCTCCTCCAAAATTGAGCTAAGCTGTGGCGTCCCGCAAGGCGCCATTCTGTCCCCGATGCTATTTAATATTTACATGAAGCCGCTGGGTGAGATCATTCGGAGGCATGGAGCTCAGTGTCATCAGTACGCTGATGACACTCAGATATATTTCTCCATGACCAGATCATCTGCTCAGACCTCAGATGGCGTCTCCTCTCTCAATGACTGCCTGGCAGCGGTAATGGATTGGATGAGGGAAAACAGATTGAGACTGAATCCAGACAAAACGGAGGTACTGACAGTCACCGGCCCGAAACCAGGTCTGGGAATACAACTCCCGGTCCTAGATGGAATCACACTATCCTCGAAGGACCCTGTTCGCAGTCTGGGGGTACTCCTAGACTCGTCACTTCACATGACTAGTCAGGTGAATGCGACGGTCAGGAGTGCCTGTTATCAGCTTCGGCTGATACGCCAGCTGCGCCCTTTCCTGGAGATGAGGGATTTGGAAACTGTGGTACACGCTTTGGTCACCTCACGACTAGACTACTGCAATGCGCTCTACATGGGGCTGCCCTTGTACCTAACCCGGAAACTTCAATTGGTTCAAAACATGGCAGCCAGATTAGTTACTGGGACATCTAGGAGAGAACATATAACACCAGTGCTTAAATCTCTCCACTGGCTGCCAATTAGTTTTCGGGCACAGTACAAGGTGCTGGTTTTAACCTTTAAAGCCCTACATGGCTCGGGCCCATCTTATCTCAGGGACCGCCTCTCCCCGTACAATCCTCCCCGCACACTTCGATCCTCTGGGAGGAACCTACTACAGCCTATCAAGACCAGGCTGGCACAGACCTCCCAGAGGGCCTTTTCTGCGACCGCTCCCAAGCTCTGGAATGGTCTGCCGGATGAGATGCGTCTCATGACATCTTTAGATTGCTTCAAAAAAGCCCTAAAGACGCATCTCTTCCGGCAGGCCTTCCCCTGAAATTCCTTATCTCCGGCTTCGGTCCCAGATTTTGATTTCCTGCCTACTCCCATGTTTCTGATCCCCACTTATGACGTGGCCGCATAAGGAAGGGTTAGGATGTTGTTATATGTTTTTAAATAATTACTGTTTTAATCACTGCTGGTTTAATCTATTTTTAAGGGGAGGGAGGTTTGGAAACGGGTCATGGGATTGTTTTAATCTATGTTTTTTTACTTGTACCCCGCTCCGAGTGTATGTACAGAGGAGCGGGCTATAAATAAACTATTATTATTATTATCAGATAGTTGCCCGCCCCTGGTTTACTCATTTCACCCTGGATGCTTGTTTGCATGCAGTCCCCCAGCCCTGCCCCCACGGTAACTTAGGGATAGCCATCAAGGCCAAAAGAGCTGTATACCTTAGACACTTGATACTATTTTTGCCCTGAGTATTTTACTTTCTAAACAAGAGTAAGGGCCATTAAGGATCATTTGATGACATAGGTCTCATTTTATGTAGTGGTGCTTGTTTGTTGCCTTGCAGAAACTTTCATTTGCTTTTGTATTTATATTGAATTGATGTTTCTTACATTAGCCCTTTTCAGCTAAACTACAAGAAACCTCTGACCCTGATAAGAAACAAATGCTGGAAAGGATTCAGGCTGCAGTGAAAGCTGCCGTGGAGCCTCTAGAAAATGCACTGCACAAGACGCTCTCTGAAGGAGAAGTCAATAAACATGCTGAGGTTTGTACTTGATGGGTTTCAATTTGTAGGGCTGGTGCTCTTTTCTGAAACAAGTTATTTATTTAAAATAGTGTGGTTGCAAGAACTGAGATTTCTTCATAACAGCAAAAACTATACCCTTGTGCTCCTCTAAAATATGTTCTCTAATAGATCATCTTTATTTTCTTGAATCCACTTACATCAATGAAGTTGGCACTGGTTTGTATCAAATAATGTCTGTCTGCCAATGGACAGACACTTGGCAGAACAGATTCCTTCTTTCCATTGCAGTTCCTTGTTCCAGTCCCAATTTATTACAAAGGAAATTTGGGGGAATGGGGTACAGTGGGGAAGGGAGAGAGAGAACCTCCCCCTTTGTTTGACTGGAAGACCACTGGTATAACAGTACAGAATCAATTAATATATAGACAAATTAATTCTCAAAGCTTAAAGCCAAAGGGAGAAATATATCTTCTACAAGCTCACAGGATCTATTCAGCCACTTCTGCCTTACTGCAACAACAAGGTTCCCTTCAAAGTATGCCTCACAGTTAGAAGACCCATTGAAGAAGCTTCTCATGAAACAAAAAGAGCTCCCTACCAGGAGGTGACAAGAGCTTCACTTAAGTGTGAGGTGTATCCCTGGATCCACATTAAAAAAAAATAACATTGGTAAATTGAAACACAGTGAAGGCTTCCTCATGGAGAATCATGAATTGTGATAGACTTCTGCTTTGTTAAGTTATTTATGTATTTATTTTCCAGACATTGTTGCAAGAAGCAAAAGATATACTCTCTGAGTGGCTGGATGCTAAATTTGGCAGTCAGGTGACTGACAACTCTATATTTTCCAAGCTTCCCAAATTCTGGGAAGAAGAATATCATAAAGATATGGCAGCTCTGAATGTAAGTAGTTGTGCTGATTCAACAAAATTCGAGAAGTGAAGCATTATGTTAATGGTCATGCTTATTTGTTAGAAATTTGCTGTCCTTCAAAGGTTGAAAAAGGAGACATCCAATGCTAAGTTGTTGTTCCAGGCTTCATGCCATAACCCTAGTGACAGATTTGGATGCATAATAACTTAGAATAATTTAAGATGGTATAATGACACCTTTCTGTGGTGACCTCAACAGATCTCTTTGTAGCATTCTGTTTCACAGTGCTGTCATACCTAGAAAATCAAAATTTTGACAAGGTATAAATCAAGAACTAATTTCTCACCATTAACCCAGTAGTGATGACTTTCATTCTAGCTTTAGAGTATGTTTCAGATCTTAATTTTTGCAGAGATAACCTTTTTAGCCTATTTCAGCATAAAATAGAGATGAAGCAATCAGACAGAACTGAAGGACTCAGGCAGAACTTTTGAGAATAATTGATTTATTTTAGCATCAGCTTTCACAGATATCAGTCCACTTCTTCAGATGGAGCTGGAAGTACAGCCACAGTTATTTTGGAATTACCAATATACCTGTGGCTGTACTTCCAGCTTCATCAGAGCATCTTTTCAAGTATTCTTGTTAAAATGCCAGACCTTGAAAAATTCCTTTTTGGATGGCGAGTGATTCTGGACCAGAATGGTATAGTGGTTTGTGTGTTCCATTAGGATTCCAGGAAACCAGGATTCAAATCCCCACTTAGCCATAGAAGCTCAGAATGACCTTGGTCAAGTCGTACTTTCTCAGCATCAGCAAAAGGCAATGGCAAACCTCCTCTGAACAAATCATGTGAGGAAAACCCCAATACATTTGCTTTAATGTTACCTTCAAGTTGGAAACAACTTGATGGCGTGTAGTAACAACAAAGGGAATCATAGAGTTGGAAGAGACCACAAGGGCCATCCAGTCCAACCCCCTGCCATGCAGGAACTCCCATTCAAAGTATCCCTGACAGATGGCCATCCAGCCTTTGCTTAAAGACCTCCAAGGAAGGAGACATTAGGAGGAACAGCCCTTACTGTCAGGAAGTTCCTCCTAATGTTGAAGTGGAATCTCTTTTCCTGCAGTTTGCATCCATTGTTCCGTGTTCTAGTCTCTGGAGCAGCAGAAAACAAGCTTGCTCCCTCCTCAATATGACATCCCTTCAAATATTTAAACAGGGCTTTCATATCACCTCTTAACCTTCTCTTCTCTGGGCTAAACATCCCCTAAGTTGCTCCTCATAGGGCATGGCTTCCAGGCCTTTCACCATCTGAGTTGCCCTCTATACTTCTATTGATGCAGCCTAAAATAGCATTGGCCTTTTTAGCTGCCGCATTGCACTGTAGAATCATGTTCAACTTATGGTCTACTTGTACTCCTAGATCCCTTTCACACATAGTTTCATTCAGCCATATGTCCCCCATCCTATATCTGTGCATTTCATTTTGGCACCCTAAGTGGAGTACCTTACATTTCTCCGCATTGAATTTCATGTTAGCGTTGGCCCAGCTTTCTAGTCTATTCAGGTCACTTTGAATTTTGATCCTGTCCTCTGGAGCATTAGCTACTCCTCCTAATTTGGTGTCATCTGCAAATTTGATAAGTATGCCCCCAATTCTGTCATCCAAGTCATTAACAAAGATGTTGAATAGGGCCGGGCCCAGGACAGAGCCCTGTGGCACCCCACTTGTCACTTCTTTCCAGGTTGAAAAGAAGCCATTGTTGAGCACCCTTTGGGTTCGGCCGGTCAAGCAATTGCAAATCCATGTAACAGTTAACTTGTCTAGCCCACATTTTACAAGCCTGTTTGCACGAATGTCATGGGGGACCTTGTCAAAGGCCTTACTGAAATCAAGATTACTATATCCACAGCATTCCCTTCATCTACCAAACTGGTAATTTTATCAAAAAAAGAAATCAGGTTTGTCTGGCATGACTTGTTTCCCTGAAACCCATGTTGACTCTGGAAGTAATCCAAGAAAGGAATTTTTCCAGGCTCTCACACATGAATGAGAACATGACACACAGAGATTATGCCTTAGATCATGCATTGTTTGTTTGTTTCTAGGTATTACCTCCAGATGTTTTAACACGTGTTAGTGAATATATACCTGAAATTGTAGACTTTGTTCAAAAGATTGTAGATAATGGATATGGGTAAGTATAGATGGGCCTTAACTTTTTCTTTGATTTGTACAGTGTTTATAAGATATGATCACAGATCCCTCATTTATTTGAGGATCAATGGTTGGGGGTGCAAGATCAAGGACATAGCTGAAATCAAGGAGAGTAATCTTTCAGCAGTTGTGTAGATGGTTTTGGATGGTCATCCCCATTCCAGCCTTGCTGCAGTTTGAGTCCCGACCCAGAAGCCAAAGAGCTGTGTGAGTTTGCCTCCTAGAGTGGCGCTTGAGAGAGAAGCAGAATGAGAATCTTTACCATCTGGTTGGCTCCTAGGGTAATTAGAAGTATGCTCTTGGTTTTGAAAGTATCTGCTTCCCTCCTGCCCATACTTGTCTTGCACTAGTCACCATTTCACTATGGACAGTGCTAATGCTCCTGTTTTAAATTTTACCCATGATTCATGATTGGTTCAAATGTTGGGGATGTTTGTTTCCCCACAACAACGTTCTCTTGATATTCTACTAAATCCCACTATGTATTGTCACAACATTCAAAAAGGTGTTGGAAGCTTTGTATAGAATTCATAGCTGAGGCATGTAAAGGTGAACTCCTCATTCCTCTGTGTGTGTGTGTGGGGGGGGGGGGGTTTGTGGGATTTAATGAGTCTCAGTTCATGCTTCAAATTTAGTTTAGCTCAGTAGCCGGCATTCTTGGTACATGCCAGGTTGGCACTTGTGGCCCATGGAATCAGTATCTGTTGTGTTAGATAGCTTGGTGCTGTCTTCCTCCTAACATTTCCCCTTTGAGCAGGCTGGGTGGTGACACCAGACAGTAGTCAACTTGCCTGATGCTTGGATCCTTGCCTTATGCTATGCCAAACTGTATGAGGTATAACTAACAAAGTTGTGTGGAAAGGTTTAAAATCAATTGGTTATCTTAGCACAGATCTCTTTCCATCTCCTTTACTGTATGCTGCAGTCACAGTCACATGCCCTTCTATAAGTACTTACATACAATCAGTCCAAATTCTATATCAGTGAAGTCTGGTAATGCAATGATCTTCCTAATGGAAAGCTGTTCTATTTGTTAATGATGAGAAATACATTTCTGGTAAATATTTTGTCTAAGATTCCTAAGCCAGTATTTCTCAAACTGTGATCCTCTGGATGTTTGAGGGTTCCACTCCCTGAATTCTTGACCATTGGCCATGCTGGCGAGGACTTCTGGCAGCTGCTGTTTCAGTTAAGAAGCATTGTCCTAAGGCTGCATCTGCACAGCAGAAATAATCCATGTTGATACCACTTTAACTGCCATGGCTGAGTGCTATAGAGTTCTGGGAATTGTAGTTTTGTGAGATATTTAGTCTTCACTTCCAGAGAGCTCTGGTGCCCCACCAAATGAAAAATCTCAAAATTCCATAGCATGGAGCTATGGCAGTTAAAGTGTTGTCAACCTGGATTATTTCTGCAGTGCAGTTGCCTCCTAGGTCATCGCTGTCTGTGCTGGGACAAAATAAAGAACAGGAGTAAAATTAAATGGGCTCAACAGATACCATGATACAAATGATCTTCTATGTATGTTTCTGGATTTATTTATTTATTTATTTATTTATTTATTTTGGTCAACTGACTTGTTTTTTCTCTATAATAAATGATGTGAATCTGCCTTTTCAACAATAGTGTGTGACTTTGAAGGCTGCACTGGTTTACAGAATTGAAGACTGGTTCTTCTAGAATGGTGTCCCTGTTAGAAACTGGAACTGGAACTGGAATAGGAACTGGAACACTATTAGATAATAAAGTCCATACTTACTGGAATTTGTGATGTAGATTGGGAAAACTTCATGCATTTAAAGCACTGTAACAGAAATGTGTGTACAGTAGTTGGAAAAAGGTGTACACAAACATGCATTGTTCAAAAGAGACAACTTGGAAAATGTTGTTGGCCTTTTACAGAAGAGAAAAACTTGAAAACATTCACTAAAAGTGTTATGTACTAAAAAGGGTACAAAACTCTTACACTGAGAAATTCACATAAAATAGACCTGAATTTTTGTGGGGACAATTGCAGTCTGTACCAGGATAGAATGAACATAACAGAGGGGAAATAAAAAACAAAAACAAAACATGAGCCAAATCAAACTTAACATATTTGCCATCCCTAATTTTAATTCTGTTGTGTGATGAATACTGTCAGAAAATTGATTGAAAATGGAAAAATAACATCAGATGGAAAAATAACTTTCAGGCATCAAAATTCAAAAAATTCAGACTTGTATGCTGGTCCACATTAACAAGGTACTCCAGCATAAATCACTTTGACACTGCCCAGTGATGGATGTAATGTTGATGTTGTTGTTGTTGTTCTTGTGTGCCTTTAAATGGATTTTGATTTATGGTGATCCTAAGGCAAAAATATCATGGGGTTTTCTTTCCAAGATTTGTTCAGAGAAGGTTTGCTATTGACTTGCCCAAGGTCACCAAGTGGTTTTCATGGCTGAGCTGGGAATTGAACCCGGGTCTTTATAGAGTCATAGTCGACTTTCTTACTGGATACAGTAATACTCGACTTTCTTATTGGATACAGTAATAAATCTTTCCACAACCCAGTGCCCTCCCTCCAGGTATGTTGAGCTACAACATTATTTTTCTTGGCATGAAATCAATGAACAGTTCTGTTGCATTCCTACTGGTCACCTGTCATATAAAGCAGCACATAAGCAGTCTTTAATATAAAAACAACAACAACAATAGTATTTTACAGAGCTTGGAAGATTACTTTTCAGATTACAGCTCCCAGATTCACCTGTCAGTATGGTTAATAGCTATAGTGGCTGAGACTTAGAGTTCCAAAAAGTATCTTTTCCAAGCTTTGTATTTTTGTGTCTGATTCAAAGCTAATTAGAGTTTCCGGTGAAACTGTGTTTTTGTCTTCTAGTTATGTGTCCAATGGATCTGTCTATTTTGACACAATTAAATTTGATGCCTCAGAAAAACACTCCTATGCTAAATTGGTTCCTGAAGCTGTGGGAGATCAAAAAGCACTTCAGGAGGGTGAAGGTAAATTGATGTAGTCAGTGGATGTATAAAGACAATTTTTGAAGAGTTCATGAATGTTTTAAAAAGCTGTTCTTGTCTTTCACAGGTGACTTGAGTGTCTCAGCAGATCGTTTAAGTGAGAAGCACTCTCCAAATGACTTTGCTTTATGGAAATCCTCCAAACCTGGAGAACCTTCATGGGATTCTCCTTGGGGAAAAGTAAGGATGATTGTTTGGACTGAATAGATCAGTTGGTATGGGCAGAAAACAATTCTTCTCATATAGGGGGACACAAGTTTCCATTTTAACTGCAGCTCTCTATGCCCCCTTAAAAACCAATCTGGAGTGCTCCCTCCCCACATTCTGGACCCAATTTGAAAGAGACTGGTGGCTGGGGATGGGGAAAAGAAGTATAGGTCCACATGCAAGTAGAGTTGCCTTCTTCTTGCATTGGATCCAAGACTCTGTTATGGGATACTGTGCAGCTGGTGTCCTGTTGTGTCTGGCATCTTTTAGAGTAGGCTCATTTACAATTGATTATTGAGTGTGGGTTCACATGAAGGTAAATTCCAGTGATTCAGTGGTTCTGCTCAAGTCAAGATGAACAACAGGATTTAGGCATCTGTGTGTTTATTTATGTAGCTGTAAACGAGTCCTATAAAATTAACAGTAAACAGCCTTTCATAACAAATGGTCCAGTCTTTTTAATGTCCTAAAGCACCAGTCATATTTTAAGTTGCAAGCTGATATCACAGAGGCCTGCCAAACCATTATCACTTATGGCACTTTAATTCTTTTACATTCTAATCCAACCATTGGCAATTTATAGAGTCTCCAGTCTCAGTCATCAGTATTAGAAAGTCCTGCTATTCCCTTTCTGAAATTGTTGCTGAGGTATTTTGGGGGGGGGGGGGGGAGCGGGTTGTCTTTCATCTAGTATCTTTGATAGTCAGCCCCAATCTTCCAATAGCCATTCTGTGTTTACTCAGCTACATTCTGAACTTGTATTCCAATTATTCTGTTAGTTGCCTTTTATAGCAGATGTTCCCATATGTCAATTACTTTCTTAAACTGTGGGTTCCAAAGCCAAACATACTCCAGATGGTGCTTTATACAGTGTTCAGTAACACTCTCAACAGTCTTCCTAAATGTTAGAAATAACCTTATGATAGTTTGACAGTATGATAGAATACCTCAGAGGATAGTAGAATCTCCTACATTGGAGGTTTTTAAACAGAAATCAGCAACTGTCAGGGATGCTTAACTGTAGATTCCTACCCTAGTAGGATGGGATTAGATGACCCTTAAAGTGCCTTCCTACTCTGTTATTGTATAATTCTGTGGTTATTTTGTCTGTGTCTGATGCATGGATAGTTAACATACAACTTATGTGCTGCATAGAGCGCTGATACCGTTGCTTAATGGCCCTCTCATCACCTCCAGCATTTCAGAATTGATGGCTGCCACTACCAGCGGTGCTGCCAAAATCATGTTGGCTTCCTCCCTTTGTTCCTTTTCCTTTTTCTTCACTTTTGCTGTCTTCCTTTGATGGGTTCTGTAGTACTGGAGAATTTCCTGACACATTTCTGTAGTATAGGCTGTTGCTGCTGATTTTCAGTGACAGCTGTGGTAATGATGGCTACTGTCACTTCAGACAAATTTTAGTAGTGGAAAGAGACTCAGACTCAATGTGAAACAGTACAATAGCAGAACAATTGTGCTCAGGCAATAAAATAGAAAGTCTGCATCCTTAAGAATGTATTTCTATTAATTTCTCTTAGTCAGCATAATCAGCATTAACTTGAAAGAGTAAATTTCATTTTGTACCATTTTATTTATTTAAGTCTGTATCACCTCTCAGCCCATCAATAAAAGAAATACAACAAAAAACCAGGACGAGTAAAAACACTCTTTGCAGAAAAAACAACTTTTAAAAATAGTTTTTTAAATTGGTTTGTTTGTTGTGCCTTCAAGTTGTTTCTGACTTAAGATGACCCAAAGATGGAGTTTTCTTGGCAAGATTTGTTCAGAGGGTGTTTGCCTTTGTCTTCCTCGAAGTCTGAGAGAGTGTGACTTCCTCAATGTCACCTAGTTGGTTTTAAGAATGCACACAAATACGATTTTTAAAAAATCTTGATTTCAAGGGCAATGGACTGCCCACTGGAAGCTCAAGAGAAACAGAGCCGGCCTAACTTAAGTCAGTTTAGTGAGAACAGTTTAATAGTTGCGTTAGTAATATATTTTATTTCTGCATAGGGCCGTCCAGGGTGGCATATTGAATGTTCTGCAATGGCTGGATCCATTCTAGGAGAGTCGATGGACATTCATGGTGGAGGTTTTGATCTTCGATTCCCCCACCATGACAATGAATTGGCACAGTCTGAGGTAAGTGATATTGTAATTTCCTCAACTAATGTGAGCTTCTAAAAGGATAGGGAAGGCATGGTTTAGAACAACTTTCTTAGTTTATTTCCATCCACTCAACACTCCTTGTTCTGTAAGACAGAAGACTGTGGAGACAAAGCAATGGTTATAACAGAGCCTTATTCAATCAGGTATCATGTCACATCCAACAGTGTTTTGCAATTCTAGTATTCTGATTCTGAATTGCCAGTTGCTTGTCAGTCACTATTTGGCATCATGTCAAGTTTCTCCAACTCTGATTTAATGTGATGTTTAAATGGTTCGGAAGTCTGAATACTTTGATATAATAATCAGACACAGTTTGGCCATTTGATCTGAGCCTTAGTCACATGCACTCCCTCCCCTTAAGGATATTGATACCCTCCATAATTGGTTTGACTCAAGTCTGCTGTTATACTGTTATAATGGTGCTATAAGATGCTATTGCTATAATGATGGATTGATCCCACCTTTGCCTCAGCCTTATCACATGACATTGATGTTCTCCAGATACTATACTGTAGAATTGTTGGGAACTCTATTTTCTCATTCTTGAAATATCCATTAATGACCTTCTTTCCTTTTATGTTTGGTAACTAGTTTGAATGCAAATGTTTCATTCTGCTTCTTTGCAAGTGCTATTAAATAATGGATGAGATATGAGTGTTGGGTGGTGCCCTGTCATTGGAGGTTTCAAAGCAAGCAGGGAAGCCTTAGACTACATCCAGTGTTTGGGCATAGAAGACAAGACTTTCCAAGAGAACAACTGTGTTTCCTATCTATTTTCTCCGATCAACACTCTTGAAACCTTTTTTTAGATTTTCTTTGTAATTTTTAAGGTATATGTAAATGGTTTGTTGTAACAATGCAATAACAATGTGATCTCGACCTGTTGACCTTTTGAAGTCTTTATTGCATATCGGGGCTTTCTAGATTGGCAGGAAAGTGTGACATGAAGTTGCCTTTTCCTTAATGCTTAGCAGCTGCACCACAGCCTTTAGATGGAGCTGCGCTGTTTCGCCGTTTTTAAAAAAGAAGCTGGGAAAAGCAGCACCTTTTTAAAGGCGCTTCTTCTCCCCTAAAACGCAAAAAAAGCATTTCAATGGCACACTTTCCCTTTTTCTCATCTAAAGGCTACACTTTCATGCAGCCATGAACACACCTCTTTTTGCCAATCTAGATCAGGCCATCAGTGTTTTCCAAAGATCTCTCCACTCCTCTCCTATGGTATCACACATCACAGTGTTACCACCACAGTGCTGCTTTTTAAAATTATTTTTAGTTATTATTAATATTAATATTTTTAAGGCAGTGGTGTAATAGCACTGTAATGTCATGCTATAATCGTGTACGCCTTAATTAAACAAAATTAAAGGGAAACAGTAATGACACAGGAGGTGAGGCAGACAGGGCGGGGCAAATGGTGTCTATATCAAGGAACTTAAAGGGCAGAAAAAAAATTAGAAAGTTACAGTATTAAAGTTCAAATGTAGTGAGGATGTGCTACACAGCATCAGCATCCAGCTATTTTTGCAAGTACAGGTGAAACATTTTTCAAATGGGACAACCCAAAATAACTGACTAATATGATAAGCACCTGAGTCTCCAGCTTATACTCTTTCTCTTTCCCTTCGACACTTTCATTCTCTCTCAGGCTCAGTGAAAGCATAATTTACAATTGCATCCAAATCAACAAACTATGATTTTGACTTGTTAGTCAAACCAGGACTGGAAATCACAGGTTGATATATTTTCTAACTCTGGTTTGAAGGCATGTGCAAAGCATTGTGTATTGTGTCAGGATTCATGTGCTCAGATCCTACAAGTTTGTAAATCTACTTAATTTTAGGCAAAAGGGATATATTTAAATGTCTCCTGAGAGCTTTTTCTTTTGACTTCCAGTCTGGCAGAGGGATTTGGAACAGGACTAGTCTCCTCATGTGTTCCTCTTATTGCATGTAAAGGCATACTCCCATATTTATGGGAGTCTCCCTTGAACTCTGATACTGAATTTGCTGCTGAAGGGGAATTTGCTTAATACATTCAGAGATCAAGAGTGATACTGTTTTCAAATCAATGCAGATTTTCCTAGTGCAGATGTCTACTTCCATTCATTGTTGGGGGTGGGGAGAAAGTAAGGTACCCTGAGGTATGTTACAAGCCTTGGCTGCACAAATGTGAGGGATCATTGTCCAAACAGTCCCAACAAAAGCATTTCAATGGTTATGTTGCTTAGATCACTTGGTGAAGAATATTTGGGAAGACTGTATCACTTTTTTATTTTAAAAAGAAGAAATGACAGTAAAACTATGTTTCAGTCTTAGGTGAAGGGGAGTAATGTGGGGCCAGTACAGACAGGTACTTTGTGATGCCCCGAGGCCAAAATTAGGGCTCAATAGGGCTGGGCATTCAGATGCACCCAGCTCTAGTGACATCACAGGTGTGCAGCTGCGTAGCAGCATACAGATGCCTCTCCACAGAAGCAGCGTCATAGGCATGCTTCGCAGCCATTATTATTGTTGTTATTGTTATTATTAATTTTATTTATATAGCGCTGTAAATTTACACAGTGCTGTACATACAATCGTAAAGTAGACGGATCCCTGCCCTCAGGCTTACAGTCTAAAAGAGACAACACAAAAGGAACAGGGGAAGGTGATGGGAGAGGGATGAGGTCCAGTGGTTCTTCTCTTCCTCTAGGGCCAGGACCAAGGCAGATGGACTGGAGGGAGGGCACAACTTCTTAATACATAGTTATAAGGAGGCATCCTGGGGCAGATGGCACAATCCTGGGAATGCTTCCCTAAACAATATAGTCTAACTTACTTTTGAACCTGGTTAGAGAAGTGATGAGGCATATTTGTGGGGGAAGAAGGTTCCAGGAGTGTGGGGCAGTAAGTGAGAAGGGACGAATCTGGGATAGGGCAGTGGAAATCCTTGGCTGGGACAGGAAACCTTGACTACCAGAACGGAGGGTACGAGAAGGAGTGTGAGGAGAAAGAAGTTCAGACAAGTAAGGAGGGGCCAGTCCATGGGGGGCTTTGAAAGTCAATAGCAAAAGCTTGTACTGGATGCGGAAGGGGAAGGGAAGCCCTTATGACGCCACAAAAAAGGACCTGCTCTAGTCAGCTCCTTTTTTAGTTTGCATCTGTGCAGCAAAAAAGAGTAGTGTTTTGCCACCCGTGTGTACTGCCCCGTGAATAGCAAGTGCAACTAAGATAGCTTCATTCAGAAGAAGTTATAATTTGGAAAAAGACATTGGAAAGAGTGCCACATGGATCTGTCCAAATAGAGTAGATGGGCATTAAACAGGCAAATGTGATGTAGTGTAAGTATTTGTAAAGTGGTGCCTACAAATGATAGGGTCTGAGCTGGCAGTATCAAAGAAAGGGATCTTTACGTTGTGCTGGGAAGCTCAGTGAAAATGCTGATTCAGCCTGCTATGAAAAAGGCAAACTCTGTGTTGGGCATAATTAGATAAGGGATTTAAAGTAACACTGTGAGTATTATGCTGCCCTTACAATTTTCTTTGCATGATCATACTTGGAATACTTCAAATAATTCTAATAGCTACTCCTAAAAAGGGACATTACAAAGCTGAAAAAGTTGCAAAAGGGGGCAATTAAAATGATCAAAATGCTGCAGAAGGGACATATGAGGAAAGTTTAGAACATTTGGAGCTATTCAATTTAGAAAAAAGAATGAGTAAAGGGAGATATGATAGAAATTTGTAAGATTATTTATTGGACAGAGAAAGCATATAGGACAGGAGTGGGCAAAGTGCAACCCTCAGAAATTGCAAAACACCCCAGAATACTTCTAGGATGTATGCAGAGTCTTTCCATGTTTGGAGTTCTCCTGACCCACTCACATACACACACACCCCGAGTTAACAACAAACAAACCTATTTTCCTAAACCTTTCCCCCACAGAAATGTTTGGCCCTTAAATGACCATAAGTGCCTCACATACTGCTGTAAACCCCAAGTAAGCCTACTTTTAAAAAACAGAAAGTTAACTTCCATTCACTTCCTCTTGCTTAAAAAAGACCACTCCAGAGCCTAAAATAGCTCTGGAAGGCTTAGAACATAGAGGGAAAATTTGTTTTTATCTTTTATTTTGGATGTGGGTAGGGTGGGGGATGCAGCCTTCCAAGGGCTCCTGGAACTAGCCCTATCTTATGCCAATTTAAATTAACATGTGAGTAGAGGAGCATGTTAATCTTACCCCCCCCCCCTCCTTGTATGGAGAATAACCATCTGAAGAGGAGAACCACCAACATGAGAACAGCAGTGAAAGAGGGAATGTGATCTCCTCCTTATATACTAACCTAAAGTAGATTATATAGTAGCTGAATTAACCCTGTACTGATCTGCACTTACAAGGAAGGACGCTCCCTATTTATTTTTACATAGGAGATGCCTGAGGAGGAAAATTTATTTCATAGCTTTTGGACTGTTGAGAAAAAGTATGTCCCAGTTTTCTTCCTGAAAAAAAGTATCTTGGATGTGTAACATTTGAGAAATACTGATTTAGGGATCCGTAATGACAACAGCAATATGGGTAATGGTAGAAATCTTGTCCTGCTGCATTTGGCATTAGATTTCTCTGTCTTAACTGGAAAGAACATGATGTTTTGGAAGAGCAGGGAGAGCATGAGACTTATTTCTTCTTTTCTTCATATGGCTGCATTCTAATGGACATTCATATTCAATTATAGGTGCTTTATTCCCATGTATTTCATAGGCATACTTCGACAATGACCACTGGGTTCGCTATTTCTTGCACACTGGGCACCTGACAATTGCTGGTTGTAAAATGTCCAAATCTTTGAAAAACTTTATTACTATAAAAGATGCACTCAAAAAGCATACAGGTAAGACCTTTATTTTATTAGGAGAAAAACAGTATCCAATCTTTTAAAATGTAATTTTATAAACAAAACTTGTTTTATTTAAACATTTATATTTCACCATATATCACAGGATCTCAAGGTAATGTACAAATACAACCAATTTAAACAATTTTAAACAGTAGAGAATAACTTAAATAGACTTAAAACATATTAAACAATTTGATGAGTTAAACTTTATAACCCATGCATGTGTGCAGATTTGGGTGAAATCAAAAAGGCCTCAAAAACTTTAATAAAAAGCCATGTTTTAATTTAGCCCTAGCAGGAAGCCAGTGTTAGTATCAGTTTGACCTCAGAAGTGAGGACAGTCCACATCTGGGCCCTCTTCTTCCTCCTTCCACAATGTATTGTGACCCCTGGCCCTTGTGGTCTCTTCCAGCTCTTTGATTCTATGATTCTATGACACAAGAGAGGGACCGTTCTGCAAACAGGAGATACACACATATAGGGAAAGATATTCCTTCAACTGTGGAGCAAGCATGGTGTTGTGGCTTGAGCATTGGGCTACAACTCTGGAGGATAGGGTTAAAATCCCCAATGTGTCATGGAAACCCACTGAGTGATCTAAGGCAGCCTCTCAGCTTCAGAGAGAGGCAAAGGCCAGCCCGCCTTTGAACAAATCTTGCTAAAAAAACTCATGATAGGTTCCTCTTAGGGTCACCATAAATTGGAAAAAGACTTGAAGGGACACAATAACAAACTCTTTCAAGTATCAAGGTCACAAGCTGTTTAGGATTTTAAAAATGAGAAGGAAGTTATCAGATTGACCTGCTTTAATAACAAACAATGGAGGATTTCTTTTACATTGTAATTGGGATCATGGTTTTTACTATTACCATCTACCATACTGCACTTTTTTTATCCTTGAAATCTCTCAACAGCTCGTCAGTTGCGGCTGGCTTTTCTAATGCATTCTTGGAAGGACACACTCGACTATTCCAGCAATACCATGGAGTCTGCCATTCAGTATGAGAAATTTATGAATGTAAGTTAAGTTGGTGTTTTCAAATTTTGCTGCTTTTTGGATCTTAAGGCATAATGTTCTCTTCTACTGACTGTAGATATAATTGATTGCATACAAAATATTGTTGTGTGTACTAAATTTGCTACATATTTTTTATAAAAGTGAAAGCAAAAAGCTGAGCTTGAATAGATCTAGTTGTGTACTTTACCATTGTATTCCATTACATCTCAATAAAGCAATAGATCCAGAGCTGGAAGTAATATTTTTGGCAGTACTTCCTTTTTCTGACTCTTCTCCTAGTTCCATTTCTGACTGGAAAGAAAACTGTGTTCTTTTCTTTCTCCAAATGTTCTTTTCATTCTCTGGTAGCCCCAGAAAATGATATGACAGGTGTACACAGCCAGCCCAACCAAGCCAGAGGCAACCTATTAACAATGCATGAGTATGATTAAATGATTTTGCTTTCTGCCTGGAATTGCTAAAATGGGGAGTTCACAACCATTTGGTAGGCAGAAGCGAATAATCACTAGGTTATAAATTGTATAGGCTGATACTAAATATAACAGTACTCCAGCATTTTAAAATGTACCATGGGAATGATATGTAAGAACAGCAGAATATCTTGTAGGCAACCAAGAATAAAGCCTAACAGCTGCTAAAAATCATAAAAGAGGGAACTCTCTGAATCCATTCTTATCTCCCCCCTTTAATCCGATGAAAACCTGGCCAGTATGGATTGGAAATTTATCATAATGTGTTCAGATAACATTTTTTCTCTAGCCTAATCTGCACCATTGCAAGGAGAGGATTCATTTAACATTCTTGTTTTAGAAGCAAAACCATGTCCAGTTGTTTTCTTAGTACAGTCACCCCTCCGTTTTCACAGGGGATCCATTCCGAAAATGGAAAATTGATGATATTGGAGTCCTATTGATTCCAGTGGTGGTGCGCTCCTGCGTTGCACTCCTATGTTGAGTGCATGCCCCATTGTGTCACCTTCCGTTTGTTCCTTGTGTATTTCCAAGGAACACAGACTCCAAGTCCACGAAAGCAGAAGATACTACTACTACTACTACTACTAATAATAATAATAATAATAATAATTTTTATTTCTAAACCACCACTCTGCAGAGCAATCGGGGTGATGAACAACAGAATTAAAATGAGATCCAGTGGAAGTTCCCACGTAAAAAAAAGGGGGGGTGTAGCTTTACCATCTCACACTGTGGTGTGGGACCACCAATACTGTGGAGCAATGTTTCCAGAAAAACTAGAGGGAGAAGAATTGCAGAAACTTGCAGGTGGAACATCCTGGTTGTATGCAGGCAAAACTTTACACTGCTTCTGTATTCTGTCTTGGTCATTCCAGTGCCAGGAACAATTTTTGGGAAAGGGGGCATGGGGGCAGGATACGCAAAGTCTTAGAAACTATGAAATTGCAAACAAATCTAGAAGGCTTTTAACATCCCCATTTGTAACATCCAGGCCACCTTATGGAGTGATTAGTGGAACCCAAACAGATTTTTGTTTGTAAAAAGAGCTGCATCATAATGCTCTTCAACTGAAATTATGTTTGTTTGGCTTTGCTGAACAACTATGCAACCTTATTTGCTGTACTAAGTGGGGTTTCTTAAATGTATTATTCTTACATACAAATTGAAAGTAGATGGACACATAGCTTTCAACTGCTGTTCAATTTCTGTGTGAGCAGCAGTAGTGTGCAATAACATTTTTCAGCTCATCAAGAAAAATAGCTATAAAAATACTTGAGAACAGGGTTAGCAACTTGACTAGTTGATTTACTAGTTTTTTGTCAACTGTGGCACAGAATCTAGCAGTGTCAGACAATTGTAAAACCTTCCCCAGTCACCCATCCATTATCCTAACCCATGTCCATTCAGAACAATTCCGGTTTCAAGCTAGGTTAGTTTTATAAGTTCAAATGTATGCTATACTTGAACAGGATGTCCTACTTAATCCAGGAATAGTCCACAGGAAACATGTCAGTAGGAGGAAGTTAAATAAAAAGTCTGGCTTTCAGCAAAAGCGTTACCTTCAAGTTATTCTTTCCATTTTAGTACACAGTCATGAATATGGGGGGTAGGGTAGGACGTAACAATTGCTGGTCATTATTGTCCTATTTTTGCAAAGAAGCCTTGGATATAGTTAACTGTAGAACTCAATAACTGCTTTGTTAAAGTGTCATGTCTCATGTTAACCAAAGTCACAGCCTAGACAAAAGTGATTTGACAGCAGGTAATAGAAAACTTGCTTTTCTTGTCAGATAGAGAGTTGATCCTGTTCTTGGCTGAAAAAGAGTCTGATATTAGTGTTGAAATAGGCAGTATGCTTTACAAGATGAATTCTTCAGACTGTGGGTTCTTTCCTTCCCCCTTTTAGGAGTTCTTTTTAAATGTTAAGGACATCTTTCGGTCTCCTGCTGATGTGACAGGCCAGTTTGAAAAATGGGAGAACCAGGAAACTGAGCTGAATAAATGGTGAGTGAGAAACCGGTTTTGGTTTATTTATTTATTTTATCATGAATAGATGTTTGTATTTTCATGACAACAGATCCCATTTTTCAAACTGGCATTTCCCTTTGGTGTAAAGAGGGTCCTGATAATACTGTATTTCTGTAGGACATACTTCTTGAATCTCAGTAGCTTGCTAGTTCACAAAACAATCAGATGGCTCGTGGTGCAGATCCTAGGTACTTTCACATGCTTCCCCTGCCCCCCCCCCCCCCCAATTCCAGGCTGTTTTAATTTATCTTACTTTTCTGCTACGTTATACAGTCACTGATTTATTTCCAAGTTTACATCCTGTTTTTATTCCTCAGGGAATATCGAAAGCAGAAGAACATAGTTAAAATTAATATAAAAGATTTTCTGAAACAGCATATAAAACAACCCCAATGCATAACATCTTTAAATAGCAAGTTACACGTAAACTGGGTTATTGCCTGAGAATGATATAAAATACTAAGCAAGATTGTAGGAGTACCATCTTCTTGTATTTTGCTTTCTGTTGTTTAATTCTTTCTGTCATCCAGAGGGAACAAGGGAAGTGCATCCATAAAAATGTTGAAGGATTTCAGAGGATCATAGACATTTGTAGTGAGGCATAAGGACAGTGACTTTAACATTCCCCCTTTGTAGAATTGCTTCCATTGGGTCACCCTCAGTTTAGAATATAACCTAAATGTTTTCATTTTTCTACATAACTATTGCTGATTATCTTGGTTAATTGTTTTAAAAACTGGCATTTTTGTGGTGTTTTTGCTCTGATAATGTTTTTCCCCTTTTGTAACTTTCTGTGCCTAATTCATATTTCCTATGTCTCTTATTTTTTGCTTACTGAAGAAGTTGTTCTTTAATCATTTTTATCCCTCCAAAGCTGGTCTCAAAACCTGTAACTGTTTGCAGCCTATGCTGAATATAATATCAAAGAAGTTAAACCAACAATCATTTTTGGAGATTAATAAGAAAAAAACAAGAACAAGAAGGGAATTCAGAAGGGAATTGTTTTCTGTACCATTGGGAATTGGAGACCATCCATTCTCTGCCTCCATTGGGCAAAAATAGCAACAAGCTAGGTTGAAAACTGAGGTCAATAGAGGTTATTTATTTGAGTTGCAATGGACAGATCTCCTGGAATATTGACATCTTGCATGTCTAGCTACAGCTGATATATTTCTATTTTTTTCACATAAATATAGGTATAGGAGATTTAAACAGTTGACAAAATTGTTGTATGTAGCACTATTTTGTACAAACATTTCTTGTACTTTGCAGCCCTCCACAAAGGCCTGGCCCTGAATTTGCTAAATGAAAAGATGCCTGAGTTTGTTTTTTTGAAGATTTAGGGTTGTTGGGATGTTGCTTTAATAGCTCCCTTTACAATTAGGTAAACTGCATTCGGACTTCTATGCCCATCATAAAGTTCAGCTATGCTGACTTCTACATTGGCAAGTTGCTTTCATTTGGAAGTGCCCCAGATTAAACCTGGTCCATTTATAAATGTAAAGCCTTCCTTATACCAGCAAGTCATGTCATTTTTTTTAATTCATTCAGAATTAAAAATGCTAGCACTGTTTGAAGCTTGATTGTTGCACAGCTTCAGAATGACTTCACCATTCCCTTTTCATGACATGTTCAGCAAGAGGAATTAAAATGGTGGAAGATTATGGACACTTGCATATACTGAATGTGTTTAGTAGCCATTGATAGCTGTCTCCTTGCTTAGCTGAATTTGTGATTGTCACACATCTCAAAGGAACTCCATAAAAACTATGTGATGTGTGAAGAAGTGCTCCAATCTGTTTGCCTTGCATCTTCCCCCATTTGTGTTCTGTGGGTGACTTTGGATTGTTCCATTGTGAGAGAAGAATAAAAATCCCCTATCCACTTTCACTACTACATTCATCCTCCCACTTACTGCTCTTAAAAAAATGAAAGAAATACAGTCAGCCCTCCACATTTGTGGTTTTGAATTTTGTGGATTTGATTAATCTGTTCTCTCTAGGAATCTCTCGGTCCTCCACTGCAACTCTGCAGGAAATTGATCACAGAGTTGATCTGGGAGACCTAGAAAAAACACTTCTCTAGCTGTTTGTAAATTGTAGGTGTGATTGTCTGGTCAACTTTTGGCAGATGTTGACCGCAGAGGTACTGGAGGACGTAGAGATTCCTAGTAAGGTATTCTTTCAGGTTAAAAAAAACCACGGGGGTCTCGTGCCCCTAACAACAGCAAATGTGTGAAGGGTCCACTGTAGTTGCAAATTCTGTTATATTTCTTGAGAGAAGAGGTGCTCCAGTTGCCTAACCTTTTTGTTGCATAGGAGCATTACCGTGTAGGTGGTTTTATTTTCAAACCATTTTCTTATGATTTATCATATAAAATCTGCCCTTTTCACAGCTACCACACTATGAATTGCTGTTTTTATTGAGCTGCTCACCACAACACCCAGATCGCTTATTTGCTCCATCACTGCCAGCTCACTTCCTGCTATTTTATATTTGAAGTCTGAAGTCAGAACCTCAGCACTTTCCACATTCGTAAAATGAACCACATTTTTGTTTGTCATTTTAATGTCCAACCTATCCAGTTCAAAGATATCATTTTTGAGGATTCTTCTGACTTTTTATTTTTCAAGGAAGACAAATCATTGTCTAGAATGATTTAGGGCTAACATAATTAACATGCTTGTCTTTTGCCTTTTTAAATCTTGGGTAGCTTTTATGATAAGAAAGTAGCAGTCCATGAAGCATTATGTGACAACATTGATACACGGACAGTCTTGGAGGAAATGCGGTCACTTGTAAGCCACTGTAATTCCTACATTGCTGCAAAGAAGACTGCCAGGCAGATGCCAAATAGAATGCTGCTAGAAAATATAAGCATTTATCTTACACAGATGTTCAAGGTATGTGGTTTTTCAGCAAAACCTTTGACATGTGTTGTTTTTGAAAGATTTGTCTATATATCAGCCTGTTTGATATTGCATCTTGCAATATTCACATGGTTTGGAGAGATTGCCATGATTTGTGCAGTAAGAACACACATACTACTTATTACTAAAACCCTGTGTCATGTACAGGAACACTTCAGTTTAGAAATTCAGGCTTCAGTAGTGAAAACAAGAAAACCTTTATTCCTAAACTATAGATGTTCTCTATAGATTTGCATTGTCAGAATTGAGACATCAGCGTTAAGCCAGTATAATTAAAGCATACAGTAAATCAGATTTTGAGTGAGTTGATACTCCTTCTTTCTCCTTCTTCCATGATCTCCCTTCCTCCTCCCCCTCACCCCCCCCCCCCCCGGTACAATTCATTTTCATGAGACCAACTTTGAAACTCCCCGCCAGCTTCTCTTCTTTTTTTCCAATCTGTTCCTTAACCAGCAATGGAATGTGAGCAAGAGCTTTAACAACTGACCTGTGACTATGTGTCTGTCATCCAGTATTAGTGCCATACAATACATTGTGAGCAACCAAAGTTGTAGCAGGCAAATCAGACCCTATTAACAGTATCCAATCTGTGTATCAGTATCCAGCTCTATGTAGGCAAGGTGAAAGACTCTGTTGCCAGCATCCTGTTTCCTGGAAGTGGAGAAGACCTTTCAGGATCATTTAGCATTGCTTTGCAGTTATAATGAGAATGTAGGATCACCCAGTATTTGTGCAATGCCATACTATGATCAGTGCCAACTCCCCTCAGTAACCTCAAACTGCAGCTCAGGACCATTATAGACATTAGCTATGAGGTAGTAGACAAATATAAAATTCTCATGGCCTTGGTTCTTACTAGGGACCTAAACCTGGATCTAGGCTATAGTAATTCAGATTCTGAAATTGGGGACTCAGATGATCAATTTACTAAGCTTTGGTATTGTTCTCCTTAAATAAGGGATCAGCATATACACATGAGGTAGGAGCCAATTTTAGCCCATGTCCCCCATCCAGGTTGTACTTGGACATCAGTCCTCACCAGACGCTGCATCACATCATTTCTAGTTTCTATTTACAGATTGCTTTTTGCCAAAACCCAGTGTTTGGGAGGTTCTGAGTGCATACAAAAGCTGAACAGTTGGTTTTCCAGATCATTTTTAGGCATTTAGGGTCTGAAAAGCAGCTCCCATGTTTTTTGTGATAGGAATTGTTGGAGATTTGTGAGACTTCCAAAGGATTTTGAGGACTACAGAAATGGAACTGGAAGCCCCAGTTTTCCTACCCATACCGTAGGTGGAAAAAGTGTTAATGAAGTCTGTATAGGGTCATAAACATATTTCTATCCACTGATTTGTAATTTTGAGGAACTGATGCTGTTCTGCCAACACCATTGCTTTTGAGTGAAAGGGTAAAGGCATATCTGATCCATGCTGTATCATTTGTTTGTCGTTCAATTTTTTGTGACATTTGGATCCACAATGGAAGGAATTAAGATTCCTGCTGTAAAAGGAGAGGTTGCAATGTGAGGAGCTTTCTCTTAGTTCTTCCCTCTCTGAGTCTCCCTTCCACACTGTTCCAGAGGGTTTCTTGACTTCAGAGCAGCTTCTTGGGGATGGGGGAAGAGGCATGTTGGAGACGGAAGGATGAATTGATGGAAGTCTCCATTCCCACTCTATTTGCACGTCACGTGAATAAAATTGTGCTCACAAGAATTCTGCTTCCAGTCTTTACTATCAAATTGTATAGCAAAATGCTATCCTAAAGGAGGATAATTAGTAGGTTGACTTAGGGGTTTTTTTATGTAGTACTGCTAAAATTTCTACTGGTATGTGTGGTAGTGTTTGGTTAAATATGTATGTGTTTCTCTTGCGTAGATCTTTGGTGCTATAGAAGGCGACGAAGCTATTGGTTTCCCAGTTGGAGGAAATGATCAAAATTTAAATGTAAGTAGAAGGGCAAACACACCATGACAATTTCAACTCCGTTCATGGCTTTTAGAAAAACAGGATTACATGTTGAAGCAAAGACCAGTTCAGTCCTTTTTTAGTATAGCATTGTGAAGTAAATATGACCTGACTAACATAATTTTTCCAGTTTTATTTGGACACAAGGGCAGCTATTTAAAATCCTTTGGAGTTTTCAGTCTCATAATAAGGAAATTGTCTTATGGTGTGGTTATGACAAGGCTACCTTTTATTAATTAAAAAAAATCTTACTAGAACAGACATTTCACTGGAGTTGTTTCAACACAGACACCAGGGGCTCTTTCATATTACACAAATACAGCACTATTATTCCATTTTAACTGCCATGGCTGCATCCTATGGAATCCTGGGATTTGTAGTTTGAGGAAGCACTGGTGCTCTCTGGCTGAGAATTGTAAATCTCCCCACCCCAACTGGTAGTCATAGGATTCCATCAGTTGAAACCATGACACTTAAAATAGAATCAACATTATAATAGTGTTGTATGAAGGGGCCCACATATATGCTTAATCAGAACAGGAGCAACAAAATAACCACTAATTGAGTATGGTCACAGATATCAGAAGGGCACTGTAACATCAAAAATAAAATCCAACTTTATCCACTCTCACTAAAAACTTTTGATGGGTATTGCTTCTGATCCATCCTGTTTTCTGAGACTGGAACGAGGGTAGGGAGGATCTGTACTGATATACCCTATAATGTAACATCTGCAGCAGGTAAATGAGACCAAGAATGAAATAGTGAAATAGAGTCCCATCTTCCCTGAATCCAGCTCTTAGATTTGGTGTCTCTTCTTCACTCATCCCATCTACACAGTGGGGATATTGAATGCTTGATAGTGAACACTTCACTACCTGATTCTTACCACTGTCTTAGGAGCCCATTATATTGTGGTAGAGCTTTGGAAGACAAGGCATTGAAGTGATTGCAGAAGGAAATGATTTGATTCTTAATTAATTGAACAAATATTTTGTTTTACAGCTTGAATCAACTGTAATGCCATATCTTCAGATTTTGTCTGAGTTCAGAGAAAGTGTAAGGCAAATTGCCAGAGAAAAGAAAGGTAAAATTAAGTTTGTGTTTGTTATAAGTAGAAATCTACAGAAACGGGCTTCAGTCCCAGAACATTCAAGGCTGCATGTGCTCAAAATGTGAAAAGTTACACTGCAAGCTTTCTAATGGCTTGGAAGTTTCTAAACATTTTCAGTCAGAGCTCTTCTAGAACTTTGTGCTCCAACCTCATGAACAGGGGCGGGGATGTATATGCAGCCTTCTTCAGGTGTTCATTTAAAATCTGGAAGGAAACAAGTACATGCATGCACATGTATGAAAGAGAGAAGTGAATATACCTAAAGACCTCAAAGGCCTGACATCCTAAATGTATCTGGCTGTTTGAAGTCTGTTGATAAACAAACAAATCGCCTCCCACACTCCATTCCAAGTCTCACTTTTTTCTACTTTTCCTTTTCTTTCCTTTTCCCTCTCAAACCCACCTCTGCTCTTATCCTATTTTTAGAAAATTCATATTCTCCCTCTCCCTGTTACCTTCCCAAAGAAATTGCACACATTAATTTGCCAAACAACAGAGCCATATGATGTATTTCTTGCAATTCTGATTTTTTTCTCCTGAGGCAGCAGGCTTTCCTATTTTACTGAATGTGCCAGAGCTCCAGGCACCTATTCTAACAAATTCTAACACCAAATTCACCAAGCCATATCTTAAACTTCAGTGCTAACTGGGGAATCTAGTGAGTTTTGTGAAATCACTAGGAGGAAACAAAGCATTCAGGACCATAATGAATGAATTAACAAAGTAATCAAAGTTAAACACATAGGTGAGTTGTCATTTCAAGATAAAGAGCTCTAGGAAACATGAATTATGACTTCATACTTCCCATTAAACTCTGAGGCTGTACTTATGTCTTCTTTGTATATGCAAGGAACTTCCCTCCCTCCTCTCGAGATTTAAAGTTACAACAGAGTATTTATTCATACACTGTTGCTTTTTCCTTCAGAAGGGCCTTAATTGTGGGATATTAAAATTCTATGCAAATAAAAGTTCTTTTATCTGTTGTACAGGAAAAGTAGATAACTGGAAATGCTAAGAGCAACATTGGCCATTCTTAGCATGAAGTTCATTTGCTTCAACAGTATCTGGCAGTGCTGTGGGAGAAATGGATACTATACTGAAAAAGATATGAAAAGCATAGCTTTTTCTTTGGATTTGGCACATGGTCTTGTCTGGATTGTTGCCATTATTGCTGAAAGCTTCTGTCCCTGAGAAAACACACTGTTGTCACACATCTATCTTGAAGTACTTCATGAGGCCATACTGTTAATTCTTCCCAAAGCACTACATGGAAAAGTTACATTAGGGGGGCTAGAACATGCAAAATTTCCCAGCTAGCACAGCCAGTTTCTGGGGGCTGTAATCCAAAAAATAACTTCCAAAGTTTATCAGGAAAAAATTGTCTTGAATAGTAGCTCTCTAATGTGGATGCCTGCCTCATTCTCCTCTTCCCAGAAGAATTTGCTGCTAAGGTTTAATTATTCATAGTTTTAGATTGGTGATTATTTATAACTCAGGAAGGCATCTCTACAAACCTGCTGCAGAAAATTCCTTCCTAGCAGTGTGCTACCTTTTCTTCACCTACTGCTCTTGATGTATTTCATGTGTTTTTAAAACAAGTTCTGTCTGATCTTTGTACTGAACTTGGTAGCTTTTCCTGAATGACTGTGGATATCCAAATTGGAGGCAAACAGGTGTTAAATCACTACTCATTATGCTAGTAGCACCAACAGAATATATATCACACACACACACACACACACACACACAAAAACTAGTGAAGATTTTTGTCCAAGATTCAATTCACATGTACATTTTTATAAAGGATTAATGGTTTCTGCTGCAATCTTAAAGATACTTACCAGTGCAGGTTTACTTGTAAGTGAGTCCCATGCTGTTCAAAGTGACTTGTGGTCTTATAAGCATGTTTAGCATTACAGTCTTCGTTGATCTCATTGGAATTAGTGAAGTTTACTTCTGTTTAGGATTAGACTGCTTGTGGTATGAATTACATGTGTAGGCCAATATAGATAGCAGTGAAGTAAATTTTCATATCGAGTGTCTTTTTCCCCCCTTTCTGATTAGCTGTACCTTCTAAGACATGAGAAGACAGTCATGGCATTCTCTTTTTAAAATAATATTTTCAAATGTGTCAAAATCCCTAGCTTTCATCTAGCTAGTGAGCTTTCCTGTGGGAGGGAGGGAGATGACAACCCCTTTGCCCCATGCAGTATTAAAAGAGTGTTTTCACTTCTCACAAAACCCTTAGGTGACTAATGAAAGGAATGTGAAATATTGTCAAATCTAATGTTAGCTGTTTCTTTTCTTTTCTTCTTCTTTTTTATAATTGTAGTGTTTGAGGTTTTGCAACTCTGTGATTCTCTTCGAGATGACATCCTTCCTGAACATGGAGTTCGGTTTGAAGACCATGAGGGTAATAGAGGTTTAGATTCAATATGTGACCCAGGAAAATAGGCTTAGTTCGGCCAAAGTGGGATTTGCTTTCTTCTGTTTCCCATTATAAATATGAACACTAATGATGTGCTTAATGATATGACTGTGAAAAGAATTCATTCTGTCAAACACCTTGAACATTTCATGTACTAAGCACTGCAGCCTTATGTTGAAATCAGCAAGTCTCTATCAGATCAGCAGGATTTTCTTACTGATCAGTAGGATAGGCATGGGATGGGATGGGATGGGATGGGATGGTATACTGATCAGTAGGATAGGCTTGTGATGGGACATAGTAATCACAGAAAGGATAACTGAAACTATTTGTCTTCAGACTTTTCACTCTCCTTCTCTTTAGGATTATGCACCAGACAATGTTACAGTATATTTTGCCTTTATTTTCATCAGTTTGATTTTTTTAAAACATCACACTGATGTTTAAAGAGCCTACTACAGTTTGGCTCTTCCATGTTCCATCATTTTTTTTTCCTCCCATTGGAATGGATAAGATTTAAGGATTTAAGAATGCTTGATAGCCACCAATCTTGATGCCAGTTTAGTGTATGACTGATAGCTAAGTTTGTTAATCGGCACACACACACCAGTTTATTATTTGACAAATCAGTTTAAGATTTTGCCTTAATCAAATCTGTGTTCTTTCACAGGATTTCATAGTGCCTGTGGAGTTTGCATGCCCAAAACTGTGTGTAGCATTGTGACTCAAGAAAGTAATACAGTTGGCCCTCGGTATCTGTGTTCTGCACCCCCCCCCCCCCCATGGATGCCAAAATCCACAGATGCTCAAGTTCTGTTGTACCCAATGGTGGCACATGCACATGGCCACACCGCCATTAGGGGTAACAGGATTTCAGTGGCAGCTCATGCATCCATGGATGGCAGGTCGGCAGATACTGAGGGCCAAATTTATAGATTGTTTACATTGTTGCTGTGGGCTCTGAGTCCTTTTTCAAAGAGAAGATTTTGACTTGACATAGTAACTCACCTTGCAAGCTATACCTTTCTTTCTTCTTCCCAACTATTAAAGGTCCTCTTCTGTGTCAGGCCATCTTACTCCCATATTCTACCCAGTCCCTGCCAAAGCTTGACTTCTCTTCTCTGTACAGGAGTGGCTTTTCAGGAAATGATCACACCCTGCCCTTCCCTCCTCTAATTTAATATAATGCTTTTATTTGGTTATTTATCCCCTGTCTTTTACCAAGACCAATCAGAAACTGTCTTAGAAAAGTAAATACAGTTCTACACAGCATAGTAAGATGGTAATTTGTTAACCAACACACTTAGTTGAGGACATTCCAACACGCGCCTGTGCCCACACACATTGAGAAAGCCCTCCACAGACTGGCCCCTCCTTACTTGTCTGAACTTCTTTCTCCTCACACTGCTTCTCGTTCCCTCCGTTCTTGTAGTCAAGGTCTCCTGTCCCAGCCGAGGATTTCCACTGCCCCGTCCCGGATTCGTCCCTTCTCACTTGCAGCCCCTCACTCCTGGAATCTTCTTCCCCCACATGCATGCCTCATCACTTCTCTATCCAGGTTCAAAACTGAGTTAAAGACTATATTATTTAGGGAAGCGTTCCCAGGACTGTTCCATCTGCCCCAGGATGCCTCCTTTTAACTATGTATTAAGAAGCTGTGCCCTCCCTCCAGTCCATATGCCTTGATCCTGGCCCCAGAGGGAGAGAAGAACCACTGGACCTCACCCCCTTTCCCTTCACCTTCCCCTCTTCCTTTTGTGTTGTCTCTTTTAGACTGTAAGCCTCAGGGCAGGGATCCGTCTAATTTAAGATTGTATGTACAGCACTGTGTAAATTTACAGCGCTATATAAATAAAGGTTAATAATAATAATAATAATGACACTAAAATTGTATACATAAGAAGACAATCTATATTAACATGTAGATCTGGATGATTCAGTGACTTAACAGTGCAATCCTACCCATGTCTACTCAGAATCAAGCCACATTGATTATAATGAGACTTAGCTCCTAGGATTGAAGCCCCAATGTTGAGATTAGATAGTAGGAAGGGGAAGGAACAAGGGCGCAGTACAAGGTGCTGGTTTTAACCTTTAAAGCCCTACATGGCTCGGGTCCATCCAATCTTAGGGACTGCCTCTTCCCGTATGAACCCCCCCCCCCCCCCCGCACACTTCAGTCCTCTGGGAGGAACCTGCTACAGCCTATGAAGACCAGGTTGTCACAGACCTCTCAGAGGGCCTTCTCAGCTATCGCCTCCAGGCTGTGGAACGACCTGCCAGATGAGATGCATCTCTTTTCATCCATCGATGGCTTCAAAAAAGCCTTAAAGACACATCTCTTCCGGCAGGCCTTCCCAGATAACGTTTAGTCATCTTCCGGCTCCAAGTCCAAGCCTTAGAGTTTTTCCAGTTTTAATCCTCTATGTCCTTGACCTGTCCCACACAGTTCAAGAACTCTTAGGCCTGTAGCTGATATACAATATTGTTTGTATTTTACTATGTTTTAACTACAGTCGATTTAATCCTTTTTTTAGGGGTGGGAGGTGGGGATGGGATTGGTTTATTTTAACTGTTGTGTTTTAACCTCTTGTTGTAACTCGCCCCAATTGCTTGCTCAGAGGGGTGGGCTAGAAATAAAAATTATTATTATTATTATTATTATTGAAGATGTGAATGTAAATAGAGTTCCTCCACAAAGGAATAAGATAAGTCCACCTGCATAGAATGAGAATATTTGAATTACAAATGTTGCCAGCATAACCTATACTGCTTTGAATAGTATTTGTAACTTTTTTGTGGCATTAAAAATAGTAGTAGGATAATGATGGGTGGAAGAAAAAGATGTTCTTGCCATTCTGGTTCAATTTGAGATAATATTCTTATGAGAATCTTCCTTCTTACTAATGATCTTTATTTGTCTTCTTGGGTATGAAAGTTGGAGAGCTCCAGAAAACGGGTTGTTTTTAAGGGGGAGGGGTTGGTCATGAGCTCAGTTTAGCACAGGCCTAGATTGCCAATAGTAGTTGTGGCAAAAATCAAATTACCCAGTTTAGAAATTTGAAAATTTACTTTTTTGAACTACATCTCCTAGAATCCCCATTAAACAGAGACATTTAGGGAATTATAGCCGTAAAAATTAACTTTTCCAAGCTTTGCTTATGTTTACATATAATGTTGGGCTAAATTCATAAAAAGAGTAAGACATTTAACCATGTACAACATTTTAATTGCTCTTCCCCCTCCCCCCCCCTTTCTAGGCCTCCCAACTGTGGTCAAGCTGGTGGACAGAAGGACTTTGCTAAAAGAACGAGAAGAAAAGAAAAAGGTTCTATATACCTCTTCTTCTGTATTAGTGGATCAGTTGGGTCCAGCAGATATGGATGGGTTAAGGAACAGGAATATTGCCAAGTGCTCCATGGCATCCAATAAGTGCAGCCTTCACCAGGGAACTTTGATTACCAGGCCCTACCCTACACAAAGTCCTGTTGGATCTTATGGCCAACATGTTGTTGGATGATGAAAGAGGCTTGTACATAGTCAATATAATCATCCTCTTTTCCATTTGGAAGAACAGTGCATTTTTTTCACATTAGCCAAATGTGGGTGGGGACTGTAGCATCCTCTTGCTATGTTCAGCCATGGGAATCCACAAATTGGGGTGGGGTAGAGAATCATTTATTAACTAGTATAATATAAATTGTATCCATTTATAGATGTCATCTCAATGGTGGTAATTGATCCAGTAAAAATACAGTAAATGTATTTTTCTCCCATCTCCTTGATCCCAAGATATTTGAATATCTGACACATGGTAGTGTCTCCTGACTCAAATTGTAAGTTTATTACAGTGTCATTAGGATGAATACAACATTTGTATTCCATTATAGTTAGCATTGGCACATACATGAAGACATATGTTCTAATTCTGTCATAAGTTCAAGAATGACATCATCTGGATAGAACTGTATAGTGCTAACAGCTTGGTTTAAAACCCTGAAGTGTAAAACATAGCTTTGAATGCTTTACTAATATTATGCATTATAACACCATTTTAAAACTGTAATCCTGCTCTTCACCCTATCTATGATTTCCCATAGATTGAAGAAGAGAAAAGAAGGAAGAAGGAAGAAGCAGCAAGAAAGAAACAAGAACAGGAGGTAAATAACCAGATAGTTCCAAAACATCTATTTTGACAATATAAATGGCAGTGATGTCATACAAGAGAGAAAATATTTCAGGCTTTCTCCTTAGGCTGTATGAGTACTGATAGTTATCCACCTTATTATTTTAGGTGAGAACATAATATACTCTTTTCAGGTAGCATAAACGACATGTGAACTGTGTTTCTGATAGTTATGAAGGCAGAGCAGTAGAATCTTCTTAAATCTTCATATGCCACTGTCATCATCAGGATTTTTGCTATTACCAGAACCAAAGACTAATTTTATTTATTTATTTATTTATTTGGTGATGGTGTAACTATAACTTTTTGGTTACATTTATGGTTACGCAGGAGTAGCCACATTAAAGAATGGAGCAAGAATATGATGTAGCTTAAGTGCTGGCTTGTGATATGTCTTGTGCTACTGTCTTACGCTCTAGTGTAGGATGAGATGATGATGAGTGGGGAGGCCAATATTTTGTGGCTTTTGAATTTGTGACATTTTACAAAAAAACAACTAAAAATCAGTTATTTTTGAGAAATTAGAAAGTAAGAAGCTACTTTGTAAACACTGTAGCTATGGTAGTAATTAAACCTTTGTGGAATTTGTAAGTAGGCACCTTGGAAATATTCATATAGCTAATTATTTAATAAGCAACTTTCAGATCTCTGAACTGTGGGCCAAAGTTTTTTTTCAGACATGATCTTGAAGTAATCGGACTAAGACACTATGTGTTCTAGTTGAGCAGCTGGGAAAATGTGGAAATTTTATTTCTTCACTATGGTATTAATATATTTCTGCCATAATACTTTTTAATATGTATTTTTATATTACAGGCAGCAAAACTGGCAAAAATGAAAATCTCACCAAGAGAACTTTTTAAATCAGAGCATGACAAATATTCCAAATTTGATGAGAATGTAAGAATCACAGATTTTATTTTTATGTAAAAGCAATGTGCCTATATTATTTAGGCATCCTGAGGAAATCTGGTAGTGTTGTTGTTGTTGTTGTTAATGTTTGTATAGTTCTTTCAACTATTATTTTAATCATTTTAATTTGTAACCCATCTGGAATCCCAGTCTTGGGGAAAAGATTGGGTGATGGTACTTGTTATTTGCTGAAAAATAGTCCACTCTGGCCATTTTAAGGGAAGGGGAAGCAATTCTGCCCTATTTTGAGGTCTCTGGATCCTTTGAGGCCTAGGAGAGATTTACTTCCCAGTCAGAAGAAAAGACTCTCCTGAGACTAAAACAGTCCATGGGACAAAAATGTGGCAAAATTGTCCCCATGCCCTTTTGGAAGAAAGTTAAAAAATTAGCAAAAGTTTTAAATTTTCTTTTCTGACCCATAGGGGCTTTACAGACTGCCCAAAAAGGGTGGTCTGTAGCCGCCCCTTTGAGTGGCGGATTGGGACCAGGGCAGCCTCACCTGCTGCCCCAGAGGCCCCAATCCGTTTCTTATCCAGGCTGCGGAAAGGGGGCAAAATGCCCCTTCTCCGCAGCCCGGAAAGGGCTGTCCTTGGGGCTTCATGCCCCAAGGACAGTCTGACCAGCGGAAGCAAGGGGGAAAGGGGCCTCCTGGCTCCTTTCTCCCTCGCTTTGTTCCCACTGCAATCTGGTTGCCGTGGGAACAAAGTGCTTCCTGAAAAGGAGCTCCTTTCGGAGTGGGGAGGCCACCATCCAGCAGTGCCATGATGTCAGGCGTGCACCCGTCCATCTAGACGCAGCAAGCGCTGAGACGTCATAACAGGTCACGTGTATGGACGGCGCCATTTAAAAATGATGCTGTCCATACGTATTAGGGCTGGGGAGCGTGCGAATGCTGCGCGCTCCCCAGCCCTATTCACGCTGCGGGGATGGCCCAAAAAGGCCGTCTGTACTGCACCATAGTGTACAAGAATGTAGCCCCATTACTTTTCAAATAAAAGTCTGGCTTCACACTCTTTATCAGTTTTTTTCCCAGTTTGATGTAGATTTCATTATTGTCTTTTTTGTTTTCTTCGTTCTCAGAACTTGAAGGCTACATGTGTGGTTGATCAGTTTTGAATAGACAAATGCAAAGCTCAGCTTTCTGCTTTTCCTGTTGATAATGTGTAGTACTAATGAAAATGGATAATACAGTTGTATCACCACAGCATAAACAAGCAAAAAGATTGGAATGTTATGGTTTTAAGACACTAAATTGATGTTTTCCAGGGATTTCCAACTCATGACATAGAAGGCAAAGAACTCAGCAAAGGTCAAATGAAGAAATTAAAGAAACTGTATGAAGCGCAAGAAAAACTGTACAAAGAATATCTTCAAATGGTTCAGAATGGTGTTGCAAATTAAGAAGAAAATTTGGACAATAACTTTTTAAATAAATGGCACATCTGGATAACTTTTGTGGAGATAATGATTTTTTTACCAGGCTATGACTTTATTGTGCAAAACTGAAAGTAAATTAGTATATTTTGTTTTCGACGATGTTCGTGTAATGTATTTATGTGACATGATCTGGAATAAACGAGTTACTATCTCCACTAAGGAGGGATGACATGGTTAGATTTTGCCTTGAGTAATGTGCAACCGAATCTTATGCATCTTTGCTCAGAAGTAAATCCCACTGAGTTCAATTGGCCTTACTCATTAGTCAGTATGCTTAGGATTGCTAGACCTTAGACCTAGAGTAATTTGTAATCACTAGCATAACTATCTTTTGTAGCTAGGATAGATTCATAATATCACACCACATAGAAACTAGGGGATCTGAAGAATTTTTTTTTCCCATGACAAGAGGGCATAAGTATTAGTCTAGAAATTATATATTTTTAAATAAATATATAAACATTGCCGTGTGCATGCATCTGGTTCTTATCTGGCAATTGTATAATGTGCTGTTACCTTTGTGTTACAATTTATGGTCAGTGGCAAATAAATTACTGCTACATTTACAGTGCATAGAAAATGAAGTTTGCTTTTGCTCAACTGAAATGCCAGCTGCTTAAAAATTCTAGAAACAAATGCTCCAGGTTTGGACCAGATTTCATTGGGCCTGAATAGGAAAATAACTTGATGCTTGTTACTACATATACTCAACTATAAGTTGAGAAATGTATGCCCCAAAATTGACTCTAAAATTTTGGGTAGACTTATATAAGGATCAATACATCAGTAGTGCTTAGAACGGTCCTAAAGCAAGCAAGCCTGATGCCTAGTCTCCATTGAACACCACTTACTTCCCCCTCCAGTCCGTTTTGCCAGCTTTTGCTTCCTGTCGGAAAAACTCTCCATTTAAATCCACTTGCTTCTCTCTCTGCTTTGCAAGCCCTGACTTCCTATGGAAAAAATTCCCCATTTAAAGCCACTCACTTCTTTCTTTAGTCCGTTTTTCAAGCCCTAGCTTCCTATGAAAAAAATATCTCCATTTAAATTCACTTGCTTATCTCTCTGGTCCCTTTTGCAAGACCTTTCTTCCTATGGAAAAAACTCTCCATTTAAAACCACTTGCTTCTGTCTCCAGACCATTTTGCAAAACCTTGCTTCCTACGGAAACAACTCTCCATTTAAATCCACTTGTTTCCTTTCTCAATCCGATGTTAAAACTTCTTCAGCACCTGGGAATCGGTTGGGAGAGGTCCAGAGAAGGAGGAGTGATGGAAGTGGTATTTCCCCCTTTCCATCCTTCCTTATAGCCCCCTAAGCTTTACCCTCGATTTATCCATGGGTCATATCAAAATCCAGGATTTTGACTCTGAAACCCTCCCTTGACTTATACATGAGGTCAACTTGTACACAAGTATATACAGTAGTTAAAAAAAATCTTGTTAAAATTGGTGTCAGAGAACAGATGCTTGTCACATTACTCTCTAAATATTTTTGTTGTCGTTTTTGTTACTTTAACCTTTTTTAAAAATGCGTTTAAAACATAATCTCAGATTCTCCAAAATGATTCCCAAAAGTAACAGTTTAAGGTAACAATGTTATTTGTTACAATAAACAGTGCAATTACTGTTTATTACATTTCTTTTTTAAAATGATGGTGCTAGTATCATTGTTGTTTAAAAATTAACAGTTGGAGGTTATTTGTAAAGTGTTGTTTTCAGCCGTGATTCAGAAGTCCTGCATAGAGAAAATCCACCAAAATCAATGAGACAAATTATCGCTGCTTGTTTTCAATGGCTGCTCCCTAAACATGAGCAAGAACAAAATCCTGTTGACTGGCACAACTGTCTGAACATAGGTAGCAGCATGCCCCAGTTGGGCTGTTATTCTTAGATGTCTAATGTGATTTGTTAATGTGATTAATTTTTAAAAATCGCAGCTCTAGTTCTTCTGTCTATTTGCAGTTTTACACACATCTGGTCTGCCAACAATCACATTTATTTCATTCACAAGGCACATTTTATTAGATTGCTTTTCATTATGAATTAAAAGTGCAAACAAATACTTTTATTTTATTGCCTTTCATCCATATTTGTTGAGTGATGGATCATTTACAGCGTAAATATTTTTTATTAACATCATATCTGATCATTGTTTATTTATTTATTTACTGTATTTATATCTTGCTCTTCAGCCAGAAAGGCTCTCAGAGAGGTTTACAGATAGTTAATTAGACATTACCCTGCCCTCAGGCTTACAGACTGAAAAGGACATGATACAAAAGGAAAAGGGAATGGCAGGGTTCTGGGGAATAAGTCCTGGGGTTCTTTACTCCCTCTGAGGCCTGGACCATGGCAAAGCAACTCCACAGCAGAGGGAGGGAGAATGGTTTGCCTTTATCCCAGTAAGATTTAGAAGGGCTAGTAGTTTTGATGGTCGTAGGTTTTGATGGTTTTGATGTGTGGGCTTAAAATGGTGGAAGTAGGAGTATGTCTGCTTCTATAGCCAAGAGAGCACTGTGAGTCTGAAAATCAGAGACAGGAACAGAAGCAGCTCCTGAAATGGAAGGCAGGAAGTCTGTCATCACACATAAGGTAGAGTATCATCTGTGACCACTTTTAGAAGAAGAGATTTTCTGCCTTCGATGTAGGCAGCAAATGCAACCCTGGGAGATTTCAAGGGTGTTACAGTTGCAACATCCTGCTCCAACTCCCTAAGAGACTGCACTAAGCAGTCTTGTACAAGACAGAAGGAAAAGGTCCCAACTATAAGGCAGCATGGGCAAGATCCATAGGGCAGGAACCAAGTGCTGAATGTGGCAGCATCTCTCATTTCCTTCACCACCACCCACCCCTACTCTGAAGGTGTGGGGTTACAAGATGTTTCCAATGCCAGGCCAGATCATCAGATGCCTTGCTGAGATGGTGGCACTGGATAACTAAATTTACCTTGCTGTTGAATACAGTACTGTATTCCAACTCTGAATATTTAAGGCAGTTTTTAGGGGATTTAACATGGTCCCTCCAAAATAAGGGAATGTGTCAGCCTAGAAGGCTGTCTTGGCTACACTTACTTGCTTACTGGTCCATTTCATCTTTTCCTGCTTATATCTGCAAACCACTGTTGCAGGTCCAGTGCCCAACAAACTGCCTATCAGTAGAATATTTAAACTCTGATCATTACATTTTCTCCTACCTGCACAGCAATAGTTCTAATTGCAATGAAGAATGAAATGGAGAACTGAGGGCTGGAGGTGTGGGGGAGAAAAATTGTGGCAGCAGCTTTAACTGCTTATTATCTTTCCATGAACTTTTGTGGATATAAACCCACTTCTTTGTATGCTGTTCAGAGTGATTTTAAAAAGGCTCAGGTATAAAGCGTATTTAAGTACACAGTTGTGGGAGTGGGAAAGAATGTAATAGGATCCAGAAAGATGCAAATCATGAGCCTTGCCCTAACTACAGATCTTTCAGATTTTAATGGTCAGTTAGTGTTGCTGTGTGAAAGCAATAAATCTACTAACCAAAAGTCACTTTCCTGGGGTTTAAAACTCTGAGAAGATTCCTTTTATTATATGCAGTAGTGTGGACTCTTGTATTAATACATGCAGTGTGTCATGAAGCCATTGTCTTTGTTCATATCTCTGCTAATGGATTGGAATTTATGGATATAATTCAATTCAGCAGTTTCTTTTTCTAGGCTTCATTTGTAATTTCCTTGGGCAAAGATCACAACTTGTCAATCACTTATTGTATGGCCAGTGAAATTGAAAAGTTCTGCGTCTGGTTTTGGGGTATTGCCATTTCTAACATCAGATTTGTGTTCATTAATCCTCTTGCATAGAGACTGGCCTTTTTATCCAATTTAGATAATGCTACTGACATTGGATGGAATATATCGCATTGGAGGAAGAGCAAATAGATGTGATGTGAGTGATATTATTGTCACCTGGAGTGTTCTGTAGAACAACTGTAAACGCAATGAGGGCTGCTGCAGGTTCCATGGAAATATGCCAACAATCTGAACCAGAGTGAGAAGTAATACTTGTGTTGGCCTTTGGTCAAACTGTTGATGTATCTTTGGGATCATATCAGTCCTGTTCATGTTTCCTCCACTTCAGAGATTCATTGTTCATGGTAACTTGCTGGTGCTGACTCTGAACAATGAAAATAGAAATTAAGTTGTTCAGAGATCAAAACCAGTTTGTAGCAATCAAATTTTCTTCCCAACCCCAGTCCGGCAGTGCACCTATGCTGTCTGCTGCTATGTTATGACATTCTCAAAGATGGTACCATGATAGCTATTTTCATAGATACAAAAATAGTATAGAAGGAGCAATTTTCACTTTACTGCTGCAGCCAATGGGCTTGGCTTTGCTCCACCGATCAGCAGCTGAATGTGTAGCATTAGCTCTCTAGTAAAATACTAGCTGTTGCCAGCAGATTTGTAAGCACACAATTTAAACAGGTTTTTAAAATGTAGCATATAAATACTGAGGTTGTCAATGATACATATTATGTACTGTACAATCATTTTGCTGACAATTTGTCACTCAGGTTTTATAGTAGTTAAGTGACTTACACTTCAAGAAGTTGAATACTCATTTTGTGAGGTATGTCTTTACTTATGTTGCACAGCAAAGAAACTGATTTGTAACTGGTTGACTGACCGAACCCAAAGGGTGCTCAACAGTGGTTCCTTTTCATCCTGGAAAGAAGTGACAAGTGGGGTGCCACAGGGTTCTGTCCTGGGCCCAGTGCTATTCAACATCTTTATTAATGACTTGGATGACAGTATTGAGAGCCTAGTTATCAAATTTGCAGATGACACCAAATTGGGAGGAGTAGCTAATACCCCAAAGGACAGGATCAAAATTCAAAATGACCTGAATAGACTAGAAAGCTGGGCCAAAGCTAACAAAATGAAATTTAACACAGAGAAATGTAAGGTCCTACACGTAGGGCGGAAAAATGAAATGCACAAATATAGGATGGGGGACACCTGGCTGAATGAGACAACATGTGAAAGGGATCTAGGAGTCCAAGTAGACCACAAGTTGAACATGAGTCAACAGTGTGATGCAGCAGCTAAAAAGGCCAATGCAATTTTAGGTTGCATCAATAGAAGTATAGTGTCTAGATCAAGGGAAGTAATAGTGCCACTCTATTCTGCATTGGTCAGGCCCCACCTGGAATACTGTGTCCAGTTCTGGGCACCACAATTCAAAAAGGATGTGGAGAAACTGGAGCGGGTCCAAATGAGGGCGACTAAAATGGTGAAGGGTCTGGAGACCTTGCCCTATGAAGAACGCCTTAGGGAGCTGGGGATGTTTAGCCTGGAGAAGAGAAGGTTAAGAGGTGATATGATCGCCCAGTTTAAATACTTGAAGGGATGTCACATTGAGGAGGGAGCAAGTTTGTTTTCTGCTGCTCCAGAGAACAGAACTCGGAACAATGGATGCAAACTGCAGGAAAAGAGATTCCACCTCAACATTAGGAGGAACTTCCTGACAGTAAGAGCTGTTCGACAGTGGAACACACTCCCTCGGAGGGTGGTGGAGTCTCCTTCCTTGGAGGTTTTTAAGCAGAGGCTGGATGGCCATCTGTCGGGTATGCTTTGATTGGGAGTTCCTGCATGGCAGGGGGTTGGACTGGATGGCCCTTGTGGTCTCTTCCAACTCTAAATTTCTATGATTCTATGATTTTTTTTTCCAAGTTCACAATTCCCGTTCCACACAAAAATGACAATGGTAAGAAAAAGACATTTAAAAACAATCATTCTGTATTTTTGAACGCAACCAATCAGTATTGAGAGAAAAAGTTATCAGATTTGCTTGTGTCTTTAGCAAAAAAAATGCTAAATTGTGAAAAAAAAAAACATTTGAGATTTGCCACATTTAAAGATTTCTAGATCATGGAACAGAATGAAAGGATAACTTTTTAACCATTGTCAGTCAGAGTTGCAGACAGGGTCAGTTTGTGCAGTCTGTCCACTCTAGGGGTAAAGTTTTTGTTGGACTGTCATTTCAGGGTGTAAGTGGGGTTACATGTCAGAATAGTCCATGGATATTTAAAATTATAATGCTGGCAGAAATGTTAACAAATACAGGAAACACTTTATAGAAACCATTACATCCTTTTATCTTTAAAAATAGCCTAATATGTTTCATGCAGGAAGTATTTGTACTGCCTTCCTTGGGCACTATTTGACAAGGACTAAATATATGCATGCATGTACTATATGTATATATGCATGTTAAAAAATTGAGTTAGTACGTCCTTTTTAACACCCTGACATGCATGTCTCTTTTGCACTGGAGAGAAAGGGTCAACTGAGCTTTCTCTCTGATGCGCTTTATGGCTTGAGCCAGCTCATCGTACAAATTGGCATTGACCCAAGCAGCTATATAGGTTAGTTGAGGTCATCGAGCAGCCTTCAGTTCAGTGAAAACTAACTTGCTTAGTTTGAGTCACATCATGTTGAGGACACAGTTCATGTGTGCATATGGCCTAATACTTGTTGGCTCAACTACCAGCATAAATGAATTGTGCATGAAATCGTACCATTATGTATGGCTTCCTTAATGACTGCTGCTGTCTTGAGCTCCCTGCTTAAAATCACTTTTATAGAAGCCCCTTCCACAAAGACTTTTTCTCATGGTCTCCATAAGATGGTATCTTGGTTTCCTCAGCTTTAATCATCAGCAGCTTTGTGATATCATCAGTCATTCCACATCCATCCCTGCTCACATGACAGAGCTATTTGCATGCCTAGGAGTCAACCTTTAAGGTCCCTATGCTACCGTGTTTAGCAAATGAGGCCAATGAATGAATGTGAACCACACAGGTGATCAGGTACCTCCACAACTCCTTTGTATGCATTCCCACTTATGGCAGGCATTTCACTTATAAGTACATAGTGGTCATAGGCTTGTACATACCAAACTGCAGCTTGGTGTATAATGGGACCAGGGAATGAGCCATTTAGATAGGCTGGGATGCTTTACAATTTACTTTTTGAAATACATTCATTTAATTGCATTAGGTACCCTGTAGGGGCAGGGATGCAGTGACATAGTGTTTAAGATGCTGGCACTTGAGCACAATGTCAGCAGATCGGCAGTTTGAGGCCCAAGCGGCACATGACAGAATGAGCTCCCAATTCTAGTTCCAGCATCTGCCAACCAAGTGTTTCCCAAATTGCTGGGGTCCCAGAAAGGCTCCCACAACATAATAATTGTAGCGGAATTTTAATAGCTCAAATGAAATAATGTTTAGGCTGGAGCAACATCAGCCTTGGGACCAACCCTGTTTATACTAGTTCCAAAAACACAGAACTCCAGAGGCAAATCCAAATATATTTCTGTATTTTTATTAAGGAAATAATCAACACGCATGCATTCACACACACACAAGAGCTAAGAAACAAAGGTGGTAGAGGTGGGTAGATTGAGGCCTTGCTAATGGAGGTACATTACCGACTGTGGATCATGGTTCAAATTGATGGGAGTTTGGAACAGAGAAGCCTTAATCACCGCTGAGGCAAGTGGGGTGACAGGCATATTGAGGAGTCTAGTCTAGTCAAACTGACAACATCCCTGTCTGCTTGTAAACGAGACTAAGGAGCTGCTGTTTTTGCACTAAACCTTAACTTGGGAGCAGAAACCAAGGCATGAAAGAATTAGATTCTTGCTAAATGGTTTTCTAGGAGGAAAAAATGGTCAGGAGCTTTAGTAAATGTTCAGGTGATTGGTGTGAATACTTCACAGAAAGGATTTCCATTCCTTTCTGGAATGTCTGTGTCCTATGTATGCACATGCAGTCACCTTCCTTGGCCATGACCCTCTAAAGACAAAAGGGCTTATGCTGATGCCTCCAGAGCTCTCGTCATGGTGGGTACCTTCCTTGCTCCCTTGCTAGTGCTAACTGGTTTTCCAAGTGTAAAGTGGCCAGGCATTCACAATGGGGTCATTCCTAGGTCACTCACCCCTGCGTCCTTTTTAATATTAGCTTGATATTAAATATGAAGGGAGATGGGGGGGTCTAATCTCTGGGTAACTCAAGCAGTTTGAAGCATGTAAAAGTTCAAGTAGATAAATAGGCACCACTTTGGTGGGGAGGTGACAGCATGCCATGCAGTCATGCTGGCCTCATGATCATCTTTGATAATGCTGGCTCCCTTGGCTTAGTTACGGAGATGAGCATTACTCGTTACAGTTTGACATTACTAGACAATCTTGTCAACTGGGAAACCTTTATCTTTACCCTGTAGGGACATCATCTTGGCTGAGGTATCCTTGCTTTTCTCTGCCTGCTTATGATGCATACATAGGATACTGTGCCATAGAGTTCTGGGAAGTCCATGCACACATTCCATTCTACCCTTTTTAAAAAATCAGTCAAGGAAGGTGCTCATCACTCATGTCCTTAAGAGAAAGAGGACAGCTGATACAGGAGACATTTGCAGATATCCCATTCCATGTTTGGTCTCAAAATTTCCACACTGAAAGTCAGCACACCACTTCTTCACAGTTGAGTACAATGGGCACTTATAATTCAGTGCTTGCATGGATTTCCTTTGGCATTTTCTTCTGCAGGAAAAAGAACTTCAAAATCAACTGGAGTTCAGCACTTGAAAATTCCACATGTTTAGTTGACATGTTTCTATCAATGATTTCAAACATTAAGAAATTAGAACTACACTCTTGCAAACTGGCAATTTACAATACAAATTAACATCTTTTCAAGATATAGTGCCAAATTGGGATTAGGTTTTGAGAAATGGGTCAGGCCAATAACTTTTCTGCACCCTCTCATCTCTGGTATACTGGGAAGTCTTAACTCTGTTTCTTAACTCTACTCCATTTCTTAATTCTACTCCAACAGGTATAAAATCTCTTATTCATCTATGGTTGTCTAGTTGGCTGCTCAGCATTTCAACACTGCAAAAAGGTGTGTCAGAGTCTAGTTTGCAAAACAACTGGTCCTGGTTGCTGGTATGTTTTTTTTTAATATACATGTTGTAATCTCTATTTTCTTATGAAACTCTGGGGCCCATTCACACCACACAATTACAGAACTTTGATAACACTTTAACTGTAATTGTTACATCCTATGGAATCCTGGGACTGGTAGTTTAGAAAGAGACTTTTAGTATTCTCTGTCAAAGAGCTCTAGTGCCTCTGACCAAACTACAAATCCCAGGATTCCATAGGATGGAACCCTGGCAGTTAAAATGGAATAATAGACCTATCACTGTGTAGCATAAATGGGTTCTGACACCTGTTCTGTAGAAGTTTTTCCCCTATCTTTTCTATGACTTTTATTCTTTGAATATATTATTCTTTGGGTATAGACTTCTTGCTTTTTAAGGAGCTCCCTGTGTTATTGCTATACTTATGTGGCTCCTGCCTATGGAAACTTGTCCTTAATATTTTCTATGGACTCGTTTTAATAGATTTCTTTGTAGTTTATTTTAACAAAATCTATTTGTCTTAGATTTCCTTCCCAACCATATTTCCCTCAGAACTGTAAAACTGGCTCTTTGCCTAAAATTCATATCTCAGTGTAAACAATAAATTGGCGGATTACCTAGAACCGTAACTTAAACAGGTTGAAATGGCCAACTACCCAAATATATATATAGCACTTATTTCATGTGAATCACAAATGGCAAAAGTACTATATACATCACTGAATAAACTTGGTTTTTCCATAAAGGAGTTTGCAAGCAAATAAAGCTCTGCTGTCACATTTTAGTTTGTTTTTGCAGTAGCTTGGGAAATTGTGAAATTTAAAAAAAATGGAGGGGGGAATTCCAGTAGCTTTGGTGGTGTTCTGGATGGCAGCTCTGCTGGTTGCTAAAAGAAGTCGGACCTTCATGTACCCTGTAAGCAACACCTTCCCCACCACAGTTGTACAGGAACACAAAAAGAGGCATACAGTTGGACCTCCTTATCCATGGATTTGTTATCCACAGATTTGCGCATACACGGCTTGAAAATATTCCCCAAAAGTATAAATTCCAAATAGCAAACCTTGATTTTCCATTTACGTGTATATATGGGACACCATTTTGTTGTGCCATTGTATACTTCCAAGTTCTGCTATTCACTATTAGAATATTTGTATCCCACTATTGATCTGGGATGGCCTGTCAAAATAGAATGCAAGTTTTTTAAATTCTCTAGACCTGGGGTGATGTCTATCATATCCCATATCTGTTTCCTATTCCAACTTTTGTTGGATTTGTTGATAAGTGAATAATTACACTAGGAAATGGATGTCAATATGCAGTGGGAGGTCCATCAACTTTTAATAATGCAGTATGGATCAATGACCTCCACAGATATGTTTCCTGGGGTTAATCTCATTTGTGCCAGGAGTTGTACATGAAATATTCAGTTTCACCCACATGAGGATGGGCATCTGAATGCACAAATCAGCTGCATTTAAACAGATACAATCAGGAGAGCATTGGCTGCAAAGGTATTCCTGGATTTAGTAATCCTTAATTGGTTTATACAGAGGACTTCTAGCAGTGGCCACAAGGCTGAAAATGAAAGACAGATGCAGTGTTTTTAAAATTATAAAGGGCTTTTTGAAACAGCAATTTAAGACATCTATAAAGCTCAGTTTATAAAAACAGATTGTGTTTGATAAGGGGGATGAAATATGTGTATTCAAAAATCCTTGAATCCAACCACTTCCTGGGCTTTATATAAATCCTTTATATAATGGCTTTAAGATACTACCTGGGCAGATTTGTACTTTTGCCAAGTGAACTAAAGGAACCAGTAACTCCGTTGTGGTCACTTTACTGGATGAATTTCAATCAGTGAGTACCGTTGACGTGGACAAGCTCCTTGGATGCATGAGGAAGACGACTTGCTCTCTCGATCCAGGACCATCTTGGCTGGTTGCCCAGGGAGGGGACGCATTGAGGATGTTCCTTCGGGAGGTGATCAATGTGTCCCTCAGGGAAGGTGTCGTTCCATCACGTCTGAAGGAGGCGGCTGTTAAGCCCCTCCTGAAGAAACCTTCCCTTGATCCCCTGGACAGAAACAACTATAGACCAGTGTCCTTGCTACCCTTTCTCAGCAAGGTGATTGAGAGAGCAATTGCCTCCCAACTCCAAGCTGTCTTGGATGAAACCGATTATCTAGATCCATTTCAAACCAGCTTCAGGGCAGGATTTGGAGTGGAGACTGCCATGGTTGCTCTGACTGACGACCTCTGCCTGAGCATGGACAGGGGCAGTGTGACCCTGCTAGTGCTCTTGGCTCTCTCAGCGGCCTTTGACACAAGCGATAATACCATCCTTTTGAATCGGCTGAGAGAGTTGGGGATTGGTGGCACCGCGCTCCGGTGGTTCCGGTCCTTTCTGTCCAGCAGATCCCAAAGAGTGAGGCTCAGGGACAGTTGCTCTTCCAAAACTGAGCTTAATAGTGTAATCCCACAGGGTGCCATCCTGTCCCTGATGCTATTTAATATTTACATGAAGCCGCTGAGTGAGGTCCTTTGGAGGCATGGAGCTCGGTGTCTTCAGTACGCTGATGACACTCAGATATACCTCTCCATGACAAGATTGTCTGCTCAGTCCTCAGATGGCGTCTCTCCTCTCAATGACTGTCTTGCTGCGGTAATGGACTGGATGAGGGAAAACAGATTGAAATTAAATCCAGACATGCACTGGTAACCTCACGGTTGGACTACTGCAATGTGCTCTACATGGGGCTACCCTTGTGCTTAACCTGGAAACTACAACTGGTTGAAAACATGGCAGCCAGGTTAGTCTCTGGAACATTGAGGAGAGAGCACATAACACCTGTGCTTAAATCTCTCCACTGGCTGCCAATCAATTTCCGGGCACAGTACAAGGTGTTGATTTTATCCTTTAAAGCCCTACATGGCTTAGGTCCATCCTATCTCAGGGACCGCCACTTCCTGTGTGAACCCCCACACACACTCCGGTCCTCTGGGAGGAATCTGCTACAACCCAAGAAGACCAGGCTGGTCCGGACCTCCCAGAGGGCCTTTTCAGCTGTTGCCCCCAAGCTGTGGAATGACCTGCCGGATGAGATGCGTCTTATAGCCTCCATTGATGCCTTAAAAAAACCCTTAAAGATGCATCTCTTCCAGCAGGCCTTCCCAGAAACAAGCTGATATTCCTGGCTCCAAACCAAGATTATAAGACCTCCCCAGCCTCTGCCCTTACGCTTCTTCCACCTAGGGTTAGGAATTCTTGTTCAGGCATTTGTTGTCCTGATCTACTGCACGTGTTTTTACTGCATATGTTTTTAATGAATAGCTGATTTAATTCTTTTTTTAAGGGGAGAGGTGGGGATGGATTGGAATATTTTAACTGTTATGTTTTAACTTTTGTTGTAATCTGCCCCGATTGCTTTGTTCAGAGGGGCGGACTAGAAATAATAATAATAATAATAATAATAATAATCCATGGTGGACCCCTGTTATCTGCTGGGTTTGATTCTAGAATTCCACCTCCCACCCTTGTGGATACCAAAATCCATGGGTGTTCAAGTCCCATTAAATACAATGGATAGTAAAATTATATCCCTTATATAAAATGGCAAAATTATGGTTTTCAGAATTTATGTATTTTTTAATATTTTTAATATACTTACATGGATAAGTAACCCATGGATATGGAAGGCTGACTGTATTCTGATAAAAACACAACTACAGTACTTCCTGGTAAAGCTAATTTGTGCTGCTTTTAGTACCTTGCAGATTCATTATGGTAATTCTTCACTGCAGTCAGTCTCTCACCACCAATGCAGATCACAACTATTTAATATCAGCATTGTGTTAATAATTTCTGTAGCCAATCTATCACCTGATGGCCAGTCTTCCAGTTATAAGCCTTTCTGTACTCTTTCTTCTTTCATCATCTTCCTCTTTCTCTTCCCCCGGTTCTCCTCCCTACATTTGTTTCCCCCCTCTCCGTATCTGGCTTTCACTTTCTTCCTCCATCTACCCCCAATTCCTATCTTACACTTATCTTTCTTCTTCCCTTTGTCTCTCCAACTCATGTTTAATGACATAAAGAGACTGGGCTGCAATGCCCACCATTCTTTGTCATTTCTATGCTGGCTATAGCTTATAAGAAATGGAGGATCATCTATCCCCCAGCCCCAGTCTATAAGTCTGTAAATTGCTTCATGGCTGGAAAGCAGATAGTTGCGATCCCAAAATGTGTATACAAGTTTACCTCAGTTAAGGAAGTCGGTGTGTTCCTGGATGTTACTTGACAGAAAATTTGGTACCAGAAGCAGTAATAACATGAAAACAATTGGGAAAGGTTCTTGTATCACAACAAAAGGAGAGCCATTTAACATGTTTCAAAAAATCATTTTACTCAAAACTATCATGGGAAACAAAACAACCAGGTCAAGTAAGACTTTAATGAGTAGACCGAAACATTTTGAACCTTCTACAGACTACTTGGAAGTCTTCACAAATGGAAGATCTTTTCTTTCACCAGCCTCCACTTTTCTTATGATTTCCGTTTTGGTGGCCAAATTTATAGATCTATGCTTCTTCAACATGGTGGGAACAGCTGATGAGACAGGTTTACCTGCTTTCCCCTTTTCTTTCTGTTTTGCTGTTCACACATGCCCATGAAGGGATCCTGGAAACCTTGACTGCTGTGGACAGGCACACATAGTTACAGCAGGACTGGCTACAGTAAAATCCCATTCTTTATCAGATCAAGCTTTACTACTTTATTCCAGACATACTACTGCAACCTGTGTTTCTCCAGTCCTCCTCTATCAGCTTCTCCACCCCAGCCATGCTAGTGCTGCTAAAATCTTCCAGACAGACAGATGGACAGCAAAAGAGAGGGCTGGGTGAGGGTAAAAAACTTTTGTAAAATGGAGTGGCACTGTGAGAGGCTTTGATAACTGAGATATGGCTTACATGGTGATACACGCAGGCCCCTGAATGGGTAATACATCTATCCCTTCATGAAAGATGTTACCTTCCAAGCTTTGCTGACCAGCAGTGGTCTTACCTACACCTAAATGCAGGAGCACAATAACTCCTGCCTGCTTTGCCCTAAAAAAGGCCTTCAGGGACTTAAAAATCCTCGAGGGGGGGCTTAAATAACTGGTTTTATTGACAACAAGCTTTCATGGACTGCAGCCCACGTTTACATGGTTTGTTGCCACTCAGCTTACTGAAATAACACTTTGCTATTGCTTCTTTGATTTTAGGTGTGTGTGTGTGTGTGTGTGTGTGCCTTCAAGTTGCATGTCGACTTCCAGAGGCTCCATTCATAGAATCATAGAGTTGGAAGAGACCAGAAGGGCCATCCAGTCCAGCCCCCTGCCATGCAGGAACTCCCAATCAAAGCATCCCCAACAGATGGCCATCCACCCTCTGCTTAAAGACCTCCAAGGAAGGAGACTCCACTACACTCTGAGGGAGTGTGTTCCACTGTCGTTTCATAGCGTTTTCTTAGGGGGCAATACTCAAGAGATAGGTTTGCAGGTTCCTTCCACTGAAATATAGTCTACAGCACCTGGTATTCCTTAGCTGCCTCCCTTCCAAGTATTATTATTTAGTTATACACTTCTCCTTCCATATTCGCTAGGGTTAGGGGCACAAGACCCCCATGAATATGGAAAAACCACAAATAATAAAAACACCCATGTTTTTACTTGAGAGGACACCTCTCTAGGAATCTCTAGGTCCTCCAATGCAACTCTGTGGTCAACATCTAACAGAAACTGACCATAGAACTGCCCTGGAGGAGCTACAAAGGCCTAGTAGAGTATTATCTCTATGAATCTCTAGGTCTTTCAGTTCAACTTTTAGTTAAAGTTGACCACAGAGTTGCACTGGAGGACCTAGATATTCCTAGAGAGGACATATTAATCAAATCTGTGATAGGCATTTATAGGTCCTCCACAATGGTCAGCCTCTGGATCTGTGTATTGGGGTGCATGCACAAGGGGGGCTTTAATTCTTTGTCTGACTCACTTGCTATGGAATTCTGGGAGTTGGAGTTTGTTGTGGGGTCCTCTGGACCCCACAACAAACTCCAACTCCCAGAATTCCATAGCCTTGAGCCAGAAACACCAGCGCATGCGCACTCCCCGCTTTCCCCACGTGCCGCTAACGGTCCTCCGCGTGACGTCATCCACCATTCCAGCCCCGCCCTCATCACTCGTTCCCCCAACACCCAGCCTTTCGCGCATGCGCAGTGGACACAACCCCCCCCAACGTTCCCTCCTGACGCAGCGATTGGCTAATAATAATAATAATAATAATAATACAAATCCCTCTTCACTGCCGGAAAGTCAACATGGACCCGCGTGCGGCGAAAGCTCTGACCAATCAGGGCTCGCGTTACTGAGCGGGCAGGGGGCCGCCGCGGCAGCCAATGGGAAGCGGCGTTGTTGAGGGCGGCGGCGCAGGCCTGTGAGGAGGAGAGAATCAGAGAGAGAAGAAGAAGCAGAGTCAGTCAGAGCCTGGGCCCAGCCAGGTGAGGAGGAGGAGGAGCGGAGTCGCGCTGAGGGAGGGCAGGCAAGGCCTGGGCACCATTTTAAGGAGTGGGCCCTTCCTTCCTTCCTTCCTTCGAGGCCCCTCCTCGCCGCTCGGGGCGTTTCCCCTTCCTTCTTTCCTTCTCTCTTCTTCGGGCCTTGTTGCCTCCTTCCTCCGCGTGGCCCTCCTCCTTCTTCCTCTCAGTCCCGGAGCCTCGAAGGAAGGAAGGGAGGGCGAGGAGGAGGAGGAGGGGAATTAGGTCTCTCTCTCTCTCTCTCTCTCTCTCTCTGTGAGGTAACTGACCCCCGAACTAGGCACCACATACATTCTTGGTTTTCTGGTCTCTGATCCCTGGGGAGAGGCGGGGGAGAAACAAACAAGTGTTCTTTATCACTGTTATCTGACCGTGGGAAGCCAAGCAGGGTCGGCCCTGGTTAGTGCTTGGAGGGGAGACCGCCAACACCAAGAGAGGTGGGTAAAATGTAATTATTATTATTATTATTATCACTATTATCTATTATAATTATAATGTATGTAACTATATGTATATATATAAGGTTATAATGATATACTGTTATGATATTACTGTTACAAGCCAACCCTGGTTAGTGCTTGGAGGGGGAGACCAAGGTTGTATTCAGTCTATGGAGAGAGGCAAGTAAGAAGTAAATATTATTATTATTATTACTGTTACTAATTATAGTATTATATGTATGTGTGTGTGTGTGTGTGTATATATATATATAGTTATAATAATATACTATTATGATATTACTATTATAAGCCAAGCAGGGCCAACTCTGGTTAGTGCTTGGAGGGGGAGACCGCCAACGCATACCAAGGTTTATTCAGTCTATGGAGAGAGGCAAGTAAGAAGTAAACATTATTACTATTACCAATTATAATATTATTATATATATATATATATAGTTATAATGATATAGTATAATGGTATTACCATTATAAGCCAAGCAGGGTCAACCCTGGTTAGTACTTGGAGGGGAGACCGCCAACAAATACCAAGGTTGTATTCAGTCTATGGAGAGAGAGAGAGAGGCAGGTAAGAAGTAAATAATATTTTTATTCTGTCTGATCTTGAAAGCCAAGCAGGGTCAACTCCTGGCTTAATAATTTTATTTATTTTATTTAATTATTTATAGTATATATATACCCCACCTTTCAGCCCTAAAGGCTCTCAGAGTGGCTTACAATTACTAGTTTAATTAGATGGTTCCCTGCCCTCAGGCTTACAATCTAAAAAAATATATTATTATTATTTATTATTATTAAGGATACAATGGTAGCAAGTGATTACTGTATTAACGGATGTTTTTAGCATTAACCGCTTTGATCTTCTGGAGAAGCAGGATATACCGGTAAATATTGAAGAGCCCTCCCTTCAACCACCATCTTGAGGGGAGAGAAAGGCAGGCCACCTCCTGCTGGAAGCAAGAAGAGCCCTCCCTTCAACCACCATCTTGAGGGGAGAGAGATGCAGGCCACCTCCTGCTTGAAGCAAGAAGAGCCCTCCCTTCAACCACCATCTTGAGGGGAGAGAGATGCAGGCCACCTCCTGCTTGAAGCAAGAAGAGCCCTCCCTTCAACCACCATCTTGAGGGGAGAGAGATGCAGGCCACCTCCTGCTTGAAGCAAGAAGAGCCCTCCCTTCAACCACCATCTTGAGGGGAGAGAGATGCAGGCCACCTCCTGCTTGAAGCAAGAAGAGCCCTCCCTTCAACCACCATCTTGAGGGGAGAGAGATGCAGGCCACCTCCTGCTTGAAGCAAGAAGAGCCCTCCCTTCAACCACCATCTTGAGGGGAGAGAGATGCAGGCCACCTCCTGCTTGAAGCAAGAAGAGCCCTCCCTTCAACCACCATCTTGAGGGGAGAGAGATGCAGGCCACCTCCTGCTTGAAGCAAGAAGAGCCCTCCCTTCAACCACCATCTTGAGGGGAGAGAAAGGCAGGCCACCTCCTGCTGGAAGCAAGAAGAGCCCTCCCTTCAACCACCATCTTGAGGGGAGAGAGATGCAGGCCACCTCCTGCTTGAAGCAAGAAGAGCCCTCCCTTCAACCACCATCTTGAGGGGAGAGAGATGCAGGCCACCTCCTGCTTGAAGCAAGAAGAGCCCTCCCTTCAACCACCATCTTGAGGGGAGAGAGATGCAGGCCACCTCCTGCTTGAAGCAAGAAGAGCCCTCCCTTCAACCACCATCTTGAGGGGAGAGAGATGCAGGCCACCTCCTGCTTGAAGCAAGAAGAGCCCTCCCTTCAACCACCATCTTGAGGGGAGAGAGATGCAGGCCACCTCCTGCTTGAAGCAAGAAGAGCCCTCCCTTCAACCACCATCTTGAGGGGAGAGAGATGCAGGCCACCTCCTGCTTGAAGCAAGAAGAGCCCTCCCTTCAACCACCATCTTGAGGGGAGAGAGATGCAGGCCACCTCCTGCTTGAAGCAAGAAGAGCCCTCCCTTCAACCACCATCTTGAGGGGAGAGAGATGCAGGCCACCTCCTGCTTGAAGCAAGAAGAGCCCTCCCTTCAACCACCATCTTGAGGGGAGAGAGATGCAGGCCACCTCCTGCTTGAAGCAAGAAGAGCCCTCCCTTCAACCACCATCTTGAGGGGAGAGAGATGCAGGCCACCTCCTGCTTGAAGCAAGAAGAGCCCTCCCTTCAACCACCATCTTGAGGGGAGAGAAAGGCAGGCCACCTCCTGCTGGAAGCAAGAAGAGCCCTCCCTTCAACCACCATCTTGAGGGGAGAGAGATGCAGGCCACCTCCTGCTTGAAGCAAGAAGAGCCCTCCCTTCAACCACCATCTTGAGGGGAGAGAGATGCAGGCCACCTCCTGCTTGAAGCAAGAAGAGCCCTCCCTTCAACCACCATCTTGAGGGGAGAGAGATGCAGGCCACCTCCTGCTTGAAGCAAGAAGAGCCCTCCCTTCAACCACCATCTTGAGGGGAGAGAGATGCAGGCCACCTCCTGCTTGAAGCAAGAAGAGCCCTCCCTTCAACCACCATCTTGAGGGGAGAGAAAGGCAGGCCACCTCCTGCTTGAAGCAAGAAGAGCCCTCCCTTCAACCACCATCTTGAGGGGAGAGAGATGCAGGCCGCCTCCTGCTTGAAGCAAGAAGAGTCCTCCCTTCAACCACCATCTTGAGGGGAGAGAAAGGCAGGCCACCTCTTGCTGGAAGCAAGAAGAGCCCTCCCTTCAACCACCATCTTGAGGGGAGAGAGATGCAGGCCACCTCCTGCTTGAAGCAAGAAGAGCCCTCCCTTCAACCACCATCTTGAGGGGAGAGAGATGCAGGCCACCTCCTGCTTGAAGCAAGAAGAGCCCTCCCTTCAACCACCATCTTGAGGGGAGAGAGATGCAGGCCACCTCCTGCTTGAAGCAAGAAGAGCCCTCCCTTCAACCACCATCTTGAGGGGAGAGAGATGCAGGCCACCTCCTGCTTGAAGCAAGAAGAGCCCTCCCTTCAACCACCATCTTGAGGGGAGAGAGATGCAGGCCACCTCCTGCTTGAAGCAAGAAGAGCCCTCCCTTCAACCACCATCTTGAGGGAAGAGAGATGCAGGCCACCTCCTGCTGGAAGCAAGAAGAGCCCTCCCTTCAACCACCATCTTGAGGGGACTTAATTGTCTAATTAACAAATTGTAAGCCGCTCTGATAGCTTTGGCTGAAGAGCGGGGTATAAATAAAATTTATTATTATTATTATTATTATTAAATAAATTTCATTATTATTGGTAGTGCTTGGATGGGACACTGCCAATTAATACCGGGTGCTGTGGGCTATGTTTCAAAGGAAGGAACTGGCAAAGCCACTTCTGAGGACTCCTTGCCTAAGAAAAGCTTTTGGAATTCATGGGCCACCATAAGTTGGCACACAAGTTGTGTGAAGGCACACACAAACACATACAAGATCTTGAATTTAATGTCCAGTTCCACGTGAAATATGAGGGCCAATCTAGGTATATGCAAAAGATTGCTGCATGTTTTTAGTAAGTTGACAGGTGAGTTGAAGGCACATTCATTCCCACATTTCGTGGGATCACCGTAGATCAGCTTGACCTGAAGGAGGATACACATATGGTGCCTCTGAGTGTTCCTTGCTTCAGAAAACCCTGTGAAATTCATAAATAATAATATGAGGCCACCATAAGTCAAACAAGCGACTTGAAGAAACAGACACACAAAGTGTCAGTCTCTGTGCCAAAGTTTTTTCACAGAAATACAGTGTTGCCAAGGTACAAAACACTGCAGAAATAATCCAGTTTGGGACCGCTTTAACTGCCCTGGCTCCCAGTTATAGAGAATCCTGGGAATTGTAGTTTATTGTGGCACCAAAGCTCTCTGACAAAGAAGGCTAAATGTCTCGCAAAACTACAGTTCCCAGAATTCACTAGCATTGTGCCAGAACAGATAAAGCAGTCTCAGACTGGATTATTTCTGCAGTGTGTTTTGGACCCAACTCATTTTCTCAACATTAGTACTTCACCAATGAATGCTTCTTTTGCACCCCAGCATCTCTTGCCACCTTTCTTTCCTTCTTACCGTACTTTCTTACCTTGTTATTGCTGGGTTGCTGCCTGTGCCTTTGCAACTCCCAGCTCTGTAATGGAAGCCCTAGTTCACTCCCCTTGTGGTTTGGCATCGCTAAGCGTAGCCTGACATCTTACAGGCACAGGAGCATAAATGGATTCATACTTATAGAATCGTAGAATTGGAAGAGACCACAAGGGCCATCCAGTCCAACCTCCTGCCATGCAGGAACTTCAAATCAAAGCATCCCCGACAGATGGCCATCCAGCCTCTGTTTAAAGACCTTCAAAGAAGGAGACTCCACTACACTCTGAGGGAGTGTGTTCCACTCTTACTTGGTTCAAGCAGGAAGAATTCTGTTAGGTGAAATACTTACGGATAATAGTAATTAAGTTTAGTAATCATCATAATTGAGTTTAATCATCGTGTATGAGACAAACATGCTAAACAAGTACGCTTCTCTGTTCCAACTGATGTGAAAAAAACCTTGCCATTGAAGCAATGTTGAGTGAAGCTCTTTAGGTCTTGATCAGAAGAACGTGGGGACAGTCACATCCAGTTTTTTGTTTACTAAGAGTCTTATTGCAAGGAGTGAAATTCTCCTGTATAGGGTTAGCTTAAGAAAAACATCCAAAATGGAGCATGGTATGAATTTTTCTTTAGTTACTTTTCCTGTTCCTGAGGAAATAGGTCCATTTTCCTGCTAATACTAAAATGTTTAACTCTCTTTACTGTGGTATAGTTTCTGTTGTTGCATCTTCCACTGTCCTGCACCTTTCTTTATCTGAGTTTAAAGACTGGCTGAGTAAATTGAATAAGTCCCTAATCTTATGCTTAGATACTCTGAATATTGAGTGCTGTACATTACTCTTCAAAATATTTCCCACTGAAGATAAATGTGTGTCTCTGCTTAAGGGTTTTCTTAGGCAAGGAGTCCTCAGAGGTGCTTTTGCCAGTTCCTTCTACTGAAATATACCCTACACACTTGGTATTCATTGGCAGTACTAAGCAGGGCTAACCTTGCTTGGCTTCCAAGATCAGAATGGATCTGGGGTGTTTTGAGGCCAAAACATATTAACCCCCCCCCCCCCCAGCGTGGGGCAGATGGCACTTATCACCCCTACAGGCCATGGGGAAGGTGTTTTTACTCAAAAGGACAAAAACAACTTTTAAACAACATGCTTAATATAGAAACATTTGAAGGCTGAATTGGGAGGGCTATAAACTGGCCTTGGGTCCCTGATAGGGTATTACGTGATCTATGGGTTGCACTTTGCCCGGCCATGGCCTACAAAACAAAATTACATGAATTTTTCAGTATTTCTACTTTTTAAAACATTAAATGGGACATTAAATATAAATTATTCTCTTTTCTATTCCAAGGCTGTTTGTGTAGTCTGTCAAAATCTATTGTATTAACTTGCTTCAACACAATCAAGACTATAAAGTATTGTGAAATGTTTAACAGATTTTTTTTAAAAAATAATTGTTTAATTTGAATAGTCTGCTGTCAGTTTTTACATATTTCAGACAGAAGCAGCAATTGTGTGTACATACAGAAAAATCAGATTTCATGTATTCTGACAATCCATAAATCTGTTCAGTAATTTTTTAAAAATAAAGTGTTTCATATAATAGCAGGAGTGGGAAACATGTGGCCCTTAAGATGCTGGACTCCCAATTCCCATCACCCTGGTTGATACCAGCCCAGTTTAGTTTATGATGGGGATGTTTATGATGTCCAACAGCTTCTTGCGGACAATAAAAGCAGGGGTGGGAAATGTGGCCCTTAAGACGTTGGACTCTAATTTTTAACTAAGGGGTCAAGCAGAGCTTCAACTTGGAGTGACTTCTGGCCGCTCCAGCCCTGGTTGCTCTCTGTTTGGCATGGGACCGTGGCAACCAGATGCCAGGTCCGGAAGCCAGACACTGCTATGGTTTCGAACAGATTGCCAGCAAGGAGCATTTTTTTCCCAGGATCCCTGGGCTGCCTTAGGAAATTGTGACACATCTGCTGCCCAATCTGGGGGCATATGTCACCTGTATGCCACACCCCTGGATTGGCCCGAAGCTTGCATTTCTGGCCCATGTGTCGGGCCTAAATGAAAAAGGGAGAACTTAATGACATGATAGACAGTTGTGATTAGATAGGTGAATGTTGGCAATCAAAATTAATAGGCCTACTTATTAATGTCTCCTTTAAACTAGTTCCAGTCTTTACACTACAAGATACTTTGAATGTGTGCAGAGACTAGTAGATATGTATCAGGGGTTGAAAACCAGTGTGTCATTCTTTTCAGAATATTTTAGTGAATAATAGTTTGAATAGTTTCAAGAGAAAAGTTAAGTATTACTTAACATTTTATTAGGACTTTTTAACTTATAAGGTAAGTAATCCTTGCCTAAGAAAACCCTATGAAATTCAAGAGACTGTGATAAATTGGCAGGTGACTTGAAAGCGAGTTCCTAATTCTAGAACACTTGATTAGAACGTTTCCAGAGATACTGATATGACCCTGTAATTGGAGTTGTACATGTAATGATAGAAATTAACTTGACTAAAATTTCTGGATACCAAGTTATAACACTTGTTTAATTTTTTTTACTAAATTAATAGAACTGAGCCAGTGTAGTGTAGTGGTTTGACCATTGGACTGTGACTCTGGAGACCAGGATTCAATTCTGCACTTGACGATGGAAACCACTGGGTGACCTCAGGCAATTCACACTTGATTAGCTTCAGAGGAAGGCAAAGCCAAACTCACTCTGATCAAGTTTGCCAGATATGTAATTCTGCATACAGTAGGGGCTTTGAGCCAGAACAAGGAGGAGATTTTTGTTTTTGTTTGTTTTGTGTTGTGTTTTTTGCCAGGTCCCTTGCACTCTGAAAAGCTGTCCCAGTGTTTTGGGAGGTGGTGCAAGAAGCTGCACAGGAAAGAGAGAACATTGCTTCCTTCCTCTAGCAGAGCTTGTCATGAGCAAAGCTCAGTTCATAGGAAGTGTGGATTACCTTCCCAGGTTGACCTCCTCTAACAGGTTGACCTCCTCTGTTGTCTAGCTGTTATTGTCTAGTTGTCTCACCATCTCTTGATGGATTGTATTGGGAAATTTTTACCAGGATTGTTATTTTAGTGCTATTAGGGTGGGAGAGAGATCGGGAATCTGAATGTGTAATATTTTGCCACATTTTAATTTGTTAATATGTCTGATTTTTATTGCTTTTAATTGTTGTTAGCTGCCTCAATCCAATACAGGGAGAGGTGGGATACAAGTAATAATAATAATTATTATTATTATTATTAATATATAAGAATGATATTCCTCCCTAAGTGTTATTTTATTACCCTTTGTGATACTTAAACATTTGAAATTATTGTCTTTCAGGCAGTGAAAAGGTATTACAGATGGCAGATAACAGGTAAGTTCTGAAAAACATTTTTATAAGAGCAGTTACTTGATCCTATAACAATTGTTTGTGAAAATGGATTTAAGGATTGTAGAATATGTGTGTGTGTGTGTGTGTGTTTGGATTTCAGAGGCTCTCTACTCTGTATACTTAACTATAAGTCAACCTCATGTATAAGCCAAGGGCAGGTTTGGGGGCCCAAATTAGAGATTTTAATATGACTAGTGGATAAGATAAGGGTTAAATTTAGGGCATGTCACAAAGGATCTAAAATATGAAGCAAAGGTAAACAATGCTAAAGAACCTTCAAAAAAATTCCAGCAGGCATAACTTTGTTCTCACACTAAAGGCTGGCTAGATGAGAGAACAGAGGAGGGTCAATGCTTCCAGGACAGATTATGCTCTTGCCTTTCAATAGGGAGTAGTTCCTTTTTTAAATAAGAGTTAAAGTACAGTACTTACATTGACCCATGGATAAGTTGACACAAATTTTTGGGTCAATTTTTTAAACTAAAATTTATAGGCTTATATATGAGTACAAACAAAAACAAACAGCTTCATTTATATACCGCTTCATACTCTTAAGGAGTGTCTAAGTGGTTTACAATTGTAAGCTATTTGTAATTGTAAGCTATTGGTAAATTGGAGTATATATAGTATTTTAAGAAAATATTCCTTTCACAGCAGTTTTGCTTCTATATCTTTCTCACTGTATGGTTTTGTGTAAAATTATCTCTCTTCTTACAGTGCTTCTTTGGAAAGTTGAACATATACAAAATTATACTTCTTCACTATATCCCATATTAGAATGAAAATGTTTCATACTTCAGGCTTGATTTGTGGTACACAAATGAGTTTTGTTGAGTTATGTTGGATTACTTATGTTGAGAAAGTCGAGAGACCCTAGTCTTACTGGTATCTTAGTGGTTTATGGCATCCTTTTTGTTCAGTTCTGGGAATATGTGCCTTGATGCTACAAGAGCTGCTTCCAGTGTGTTATGGTGAGGTGCTTCTGCCCTTTGGCTCTTGAGCTATAATTCCCACTAAGATTTATCTTACACATCTTTCTGTTTAATATCTGTATGAAGCTTCTGGGAGTGATCATCTAACTATCTGAAATGAAGTGTCAGTGGTATGTTGTTGATGCCCAGAGTTACTGCTAATTGTCATCTGAGTCAGGTGAGGTTGTGGAGGTGCCGAGTTGATGCCTGGATTTAGTAATGGGGATGGATGAGCAGTAGTAAACTTAATCCTAAAGCTTAATCCTGATAAGACAGAGGTCCTGTGAGTAGATTGTTCTCTAGATCAGAGTGATCAGTTTCACTCTCAACTGGAGTGGATGCTGTTGTATTCCCCAGAAGGATAACTGTGCAATTAGGTGTATTCAGCTTTGTCATTTGAGGCCTAGATGACCTTGAAGTACACAGTGCCTTTCACCAGGCTTAGCTGCTGCATTTGCTGCAATCTCTCCAGAACTTTAGTAGTCAAGCTATGGTTTCTAATACTCTGTTTACACTCTATCTGGATTACTGCTGTTGTTGTATGTAGGTCTGCCTCTTTTAGATTGTAAACCGGAAGAGAGGGAATTGTCAAATTAACATTTTGTAAGTCTCTCTAGGAGCTTTTTTGGCTGAAGGGCAAGGTATAAATGCTCTAAATAAAATAAATAAAATGTTGCAGCATCTTCAGTTAGTGCAGAATGAAGTGGCTAGAATTTTGACTGGCATTATTTGCCAAGATTCTATCTTGATATTGTTGAGGAGTTTATGCGGCTGCCATTTTTCTTTCTTCCCAATTCGAAATATTTATGCTTACTTTTAAATTCTTAAATGGCTTGGGACCAAAGTACTTGGAGGAGTGCCTCCTTCCGTATGAACCAGCCTGAACACTAAGGTTGTCAGCCAAGGCCTTTCTCCAAATGCTGCCTCCAGTGAAAGGTGACAAACAAGGGAGAGGGCATTGTTGATAGTGGCACCCCAATGTCATAGGAAGCAGACATTGTTTGTTGAGGAATTTTTAGTGCATGTTAGTACCCATAAGAGTTTCATATCTTTACATTTTTCTTTTGCTCATCTATTTGATCTCTACTTGAAAATGGTATCAAATATCACCTTGCAGAATGCTCCTCTGTGGGCTGTGTTTTTGCTTAATTGGAAACACTTAGCTCTGCATCTTATTATTAGTCCCAATTTGAGTGGAGCCACTGAATCAATAGGAAATAGTAAGTCAACATTAATACAAGTTACATTGAGTGCATTCTAGTTGGAACTAACAATTGGATTTTGAATCTCATATTTTCTCCAGCTATCTTTTTTAAGTTGCAAATTGAAAACATTGGTGTATGACTGGCAAAATCTGCTTGGGAAGCAGTTTGAAAATCAGAGTTCCGTGGGAATCTTCGTTCAGAGAACACAATGTAAAGAGACTAACAGGAACCTTAGTATTTCTCCTAGGCACAGAGTCAGCATTTGCAACATTTAAAAACTTGTTGAACATATTCATTTTAGTGTCAGATAGTAGCAGTATCTCAAATTTAAAAAGTGTGGAATTAGACATTTCAGTTTTAATGCCCATTTACAAAACTTAATCGTGAGAGTAATCATTAGATATATCTCAAAATATGGTTTTTGCAGTAAAGCAGAAGATGCTGCCTCGGATTCTGTGGAAGCTGCTAAAGGAACAGGTGACAAAAAAGGTAACTGATTTAACAAGCAATGTTTTAGCGTACATAAATATACAGATAGAGTTCCCTAATACCATTTTTACTTCTTTAAAATCTCTGAAGCAATGGAAAAAGCAGCTGCTGTGCCAGCCATCCTGATTTTTAAGTTTTCCTCATTCCTGCATCCATCTCTAGAATGAAAGTCCTGCTTGCAGAGAGATGGGTAATGAAAGGAGCTGTCAGAGGAACAGGGTTGGAGACACAGTGGTTTCATATTCCGTTGTTTCTTTTGATAAGAGTATTGTAGTAATCATAAAGGTATGCTAAGAACTTTTGTGCCTTCCATTTATTGAATAATCATTAATGGCATATAGCAAAACATTATTGTGACCGTTTCCTATATATGCATTTTTAAAAACATTCTAATAAGTCATAACTCTTCAGGAAATGAGAATAAGATCTTCTATTTGGGCCAATATTTGGTGTTGGATATGAATGCATGCTTTAGGATTTAGGGATAGGACAGGCTAAAAATTCCCCAAAAATGAAATTTAAGTTGCCAGGGACAATAAGAGAATTTAGGTAAAATGATAGATTTTAACCCTGGGCTTCATAACCTCTAAAAGATTAAGAAAGTGCTTTATGCCTTAGCAGTTTGGTTTGACTGAATATCTGTCTTGGCAATATTGTTCTGGGAGCATAATATCACAGGAGTTAGATCAAAACTTGTCAAGTTTAATTATTACATTGAACTGCTATCCAGAGAAATTCCTAATAAAAATATAAAATTGTGTCATAATCCAATTAATTTAAATGCTACTGTTTCTTTTGCAGAAAAGTTAGCAGACCAGGTAATGCAGAATCCACAAGTCTTGGCAGCTTTGCAGGAGAGACTTGATAACGCCCCTCACACTCCTTCCAGTTATATTGAAACGTAAGTGTGAGAAACATGATTCATAAGTTTAAAATGCTTTATTTTTTGTTTGTTGAAGACAGTCAAAGAACAGGCAGAGAGGCCCAGACCTTATCCAGCTTCAGTAGAACAGTAGGGGCTTTCCCCTACTCTTTGGAATTGCATGTAAAGCAAGGAGGAGTCTCAGTTTTAAGGTAATGGATTACTGTATATACTTGACTGTAAGTCGAAAAATTTATGCCTCAAAATTGACCCTAAAATCCTGGGTCGACTTATATATGGGTCAGCAACTAGTACCACTTAGAAAGGTCCTAAAACAAGCAAGCCGTTATTCTCTGTGTGTGTGCGTGTGAAAGAAGTTCCCAGTCCAATCTGTAAGCCTCCTCTTCCCATGGGAAAAAAATCTCCCCATTTAACTCCACTTGCTTCCCTTCCCAGTCCAATCTGCAAGGCTTCTCTTCCCAGAGCAGTAAAATCCCCAATTAACACCACTTGCTTCCCTTCTCAATCTGATGTTAAAACCTCTCCTCCAGCACCTGAGAATTGGTGTTAGGTTGTCTGGAGAGGTCCAGAGAAGGTGAAGGAGGGACAGAAGCGGTGTTTCTCCCCTTCCATCCTTCATTATGGCCCCCTAAGCGTTAACTTTGACTTATCCATGGGTCACCTCAAAATCCATGATTTGGACCCTGAAACGTTCCCTCGACTTACACAACTTGTACACAAGTATATGCAGTATACTCTTCTGGAGAATAATGGTAAGCACAGCTTTGAGTGGCTGCCAAGGCCAGTCAGAATGTGTGCATCCTAGTCAAAAGGTAATCAAAATGAAGGGAAAGTCATTTGTTCTCAGTTAATTACCTCATACCTCTGTAGTGCTATTGTATATTCTGTCACTGGTGAAAGATTATCTTGTGTAGTGTTTAAAATGGAAGAATGGTGATGAGTTCTTTCTACCATAAGTGCTGCATCTTGTGGTAATTCTAGCTGGGCCGGGCAACTGAAAAAAGACTCAAAAATGTTTTTGCTCTGAAATGTCCCCAGGTATCCTCAAGCAGTGTGAAGTCATTTTTGCTACCCCCTGCAAGCCGTTTTAGGGATGTGGTGGCTTGGTGGTTATGATCAGAAGATTGGAAGGTTGGCAATTCAAGGCCTGAGTACTGCATGATGTGAGCTCCTGACACTAGTCCCAGCTTTTGCCAACCTAGCAGTTTGAAAGCAGGCAAATGCAAGTAGATAAATAGGTACCACTTTGGTAGGAAGGTAACAGTGTTCGGTGCAGTCATGCTGGCCACATGACTACTGGAGTTGTCTTCGGACAATGCTGGCTCTTTGGCTTAGTAAGAGGCGATGAGCACTGCACCCTACATTTGGTTACAACTAGACATTTATGTCAAGGCACTACCTTTACCTTTTATCATTAGTTTCAAAAAACAGCTACTGTGTCTAAAATGGCCTGGGGACTGAAAACATGGCAAAATGCCCCCTGAGGCTGTTTGGGGGCAATTTTACCAAATAAAGCCCATGAGATGGACTTCCTGTAGCCAATGGGCCACAACTTGCCCACCATGTTTAAGGTTTTACATCTACCATATCTGAAATGGTTATCAAATTAAGTGAGTAACTCTAAACATTTTTCTTCTTTTCATGTGTTAAAAGACCATTGTTTAAGTTACGATCAGGAGTAAATAACACATTTTACTGAATATTCTAGTTTTCATTTTCTGATTCTTTTCAAGCTTTAATATATGTTTTAGGTGATGTGACTAGAAAACCTCATGGTGGTTTTAATGTAGTTTTGCAACAAATCTGCATTGGCTTAAACTAATTTCTCTGCTGGCATTGCGCGGTCCCTCGTATTGCCTAAAAATCAACTCAAGGAATTATCCAGCCCTTTAGAGGAGATATTTGCTAGGTATGGCAGGTTGCAATGGAAAGAGGAAATACGTAATCACTTCATTCTGATGATTTAAATAGTTCCATGAGTTGGATGGCCTTTGTGCTATGTTTTTGAAGCCTTTAGTTATTGATATTCACTTTCCCTTTTTATTGTCAGTGACCTTGGTTTAAAAACACTGCTACTTATGAATGGGGAGGGTTTTTTGAGACCATGAGAGCAAGAATTCTAAAGCGAATCCATTCCTTCCTGCATTACTTTAGTTTTCTGATACCATCACTTTAACTTTAGAAGGAGCAGATCACATAGGCTACATTGAAACTGCAGTGTGGTGATAATGTTATCAGTGTAGCTTTGTATCCCCTGGTGCTGCTTTTCTTCCCAGAGTTGCATTGTTGACACATTCTGAACTTTGTTTCTGAGTTTAATGGAATGGTAGAGACTCCTTTCAGCTCTGTTACATAAACTTGTAAACATGTCTCTGCTTCTGTTAGCAGTTTGAATTTTCAGTTTCTCCAGGGCTAATGTTATCAATAAGTATATATTGTAATTTCAAGTCAGGTTACCATGTGTCTTGAAGGAGTAAGTGTACTGAAACTAGATGGGGGTGCTGGATAATATCACTGTACATATTTTTAATAACTTTTTTCTAGCTTACCAAAAGCAGTCAAAAGAAGAATTGATGCCTTGAAACAGCTTCAGGTGAAATGTGCCCATATAGAAGCTAAATTTTATGAAGAAGTTCATGATCTAGAGAGAAAATACGCCGCACTCTACCAGCCTCTCTTTGATAAGGTATTGTGAGGAGGCATGTAAATTCACCTGTCACATTCTATTTTTTCTTTCTTATCATTGTAATAACTCTTATAACTGGGGAGATTAAAACTGGGTAAACTGTTTGATCTGTATTGAGTAATTTCTACATTTATTTCTATAGTATGCTCCTGTTGCAAAGCTGTTTTCAGTTTTATCAGTGGTTTTTGTGCATTGAAAAAGATATAAGAAATCAAACAAAATAGTCCCTCTGCATTAGTATGTACATTCAAATTACCATATACAGTGGTCCCCCGGGATCCGAAGCCCCTGGGGAATGAAATCCCCGGGATCCGAAACCGCCAGGACCGCCAAAATTCCCCCGGGATCCGAAGGAAACCCCGGGGAACGAAAGGGAAAAACTGTGCGGCCCCTTTAAATTGGCCACGCGGTCCATCCCTTAAAGCGGTCCCCCGGGAAACGAACATTTCCGGATTACGAAAGGTAATCCGGAACGGATTACCTTCGTAACCCGGGGGACCACTGTATACTCGACTATATACATAAGTTCAGGGCAAGTTTGGGGGCCAAAATTATGAATTAGATGTGACCCATGTATAAGTCGAGGGTAAAACCTAGGGACATGCAACAAAGGATGTAAAGAATGAAGAAAAGGAAAATGATGGCAAAGAATGCTGTTTTTTTCTGTCAGTTTTTGACTCAAATTTCGAGACTTATACATGAGTATATACAGTAATTTTTTGTTGTTAGTAGCACTTTACTCTTTATACTGGGCTATAACTAATTAAAGATCCTATTTTTATTATCTTGGCATACAGTTAGTATTCCTTAAAAGGCAATTAATTGTTTTATTCATTCTAGTCAGGTTCATGGTTAAATTATTAGCCAGCAGTTACATATATGTAACATGTACTTGCAACACATTATGTTCTATTTTCAAGGACAGGAGAGATTATTAAAACATTTTAAGGTTTTGTTACATTAAAACAAATGCAAATAAAAATGGAGTCAACAAAGTTTAATATGTTCAAACATTGTACACTCATCCATCCACATTTGCTGGGGTTAAGGGCACAGGACCCTCATGAAATGTGGAAAAACCGCAAATAACAAAAACACTATGTTTTTACCTGAGAGAACACCTTTCTAGGAATCTCTAGGTCAAAAGTTCTCAATCTGTGGGTCACAACCCCTGGGGAGGGGGGGTCGAACAACTGTTTCACATGGTTGCCTAAGAACCATCGGAAAACACATATTTCCGATGATCTTAGGAACCGAGACCATTGGTTGGGGATCACTACAATATGAGGAACTGTATTAAAAGGTCATGGCATTAGGAGGCTGAGAACCACTGCTCTTGGTCCTCCAGTAAAACTCTGTGGTCAGCATCTGCTAGACATTGACTATTGTGCTGGAGGAGCTACAGAAGCCTATTGGAATTTTCTCTCTAGTAATTCTCTAGGTCCTTCAATGTGACTTTCGGTTAAAGATGCATGTAGAGGTGTGTTGGAGAACCTAGGTATTCCTAGAGAAGACCATATTAATAAAATCCGTGAATAATCAAAGCTGCAAAAGTCAAAGCTGCAAATGTGGAGGGCCAAGTGTACTTTGGCTAATGTATTTAATATACCAACAGTCCAGATCTCTGTTAGATATGGGTTGTTTGATTAACAATAAAATAGTTTGAGTTTCTTAGGTATAAAAGTAAAAATATGTTTTATGTAATTCTCCATCAGTAATTGGTATGGTCACTAACCCACTGGAGGATTCATATATTAAGTTTTCTGTAGTTTAGTTTTTAGAAACACTCTTGGATTTGTTTTGTAAATTTTCTATATTCTAATATGTGTTTATTTTTTATACAATTTGCATAGAGAAGGGAGTTTATCACTGGCTGTGCTGAACCTACAGATGCAGAGGCAGAATGGCACAGTGAAAATGAGGAAGAAGAGAAACTAGCTGTAAGTAAATTAAGTAATTTAAATGTTAGGATTATTTTTAAAAACTTAAATTATAAATGTAATGTACCATATGCTTTTATAATGAAGTAAATGAAGGAAAACATAGCTGTCCTCAGAAAGCTTGTGTCAGTTTGGGTGACTGGAAACACTTGATTTTTTTCCTCTTTTTCTGAAACTTTAGCAAATAGCTACATGTTCCAAAGGTTTGCCTCCTGAAATTGAACATTTCCATTTAGCTTTGTTTCAATACTGTAATTAAATAATTTGCACTGTTCGTAACCTGGTGACAGCATCTTCTGTCAGTGGGTTCCATTCCAGTGCTATAACAAGACCCAAAATGAGAAAAAGCCAGATATTTCTGCCTGTCTTTAATCTCTGTTTTGGGGTACACTTTGTGTGTTTAAAAGGAGGGGGGAGTAATTTTACATGTTTTGTTTATGATGTTTGAGAAATGTTCAAATTTAGATTGATTTCCTGATTTATTTGTAAGTTACATTTTGATTCCCCCTAATAAGAAAACATTATCCCCATACTGCCAAATTCTTTGATCTCCCAACATCCCAATCAATACGAATTCTGCAGAATTTTTTGGGAACAAGCAGGAAGGCTGATGCCTGTTGCTAAACTGTTCCCTGTTAGATCCTCTTGCCAGTGGGAGTAGCTAATTTACCCATCAGTCTGAACCAAGATCTCTAGCTCCCGTCTTTTCAAAAAAGCTGGACCCCGAAGTAGAAAACAGAATCTGGCCTCAGATTGTAGCTTTGTTAAGCAATCAGCAGACTCAAAATACCAGTTTGGAAATAGTGTTAAATAAGCCACAGACTAAGGAATCCTGGTTGTTTAGCTACACTTTACTAACAGGTAGAGTCAAGCAGGAATGCTTGGGCAGTGTCCACTACCCCTATAATGCTTTTTCAGAAAGCCAGATTTATTTGCAGTCCAACTCTGATTTAGCTTCTCTTCAGACCTCAAGTCTTGTGTCATGCAGTTGGATTAAATACATGAAAAGGAAAGTAACTAAACTACCTGTTATGAAAAACAACAAGAGGTTCTTGTTCACATGGAAACTATTTATTTGAGAAAAAACCTTGATTCGTCAGGGTTTTTGCTCACATAAAACAAGAACAGGATTTTTCAGGACTTTTGTTAACATACGCTATTGCTACACTACATAAATAAAGTAATTTGACACTTTTTTAACTGTCATGGCTCCATCCTGTGGAATCCTGGGATTTTTAGTTTAGTGAGGAATTTAGCCTGATCTGGTGCCTCACCAAAATACAAATCCCAGGATTCCACAATATGGAGGCATGGTAGTTAAGGTGGTGTCAGTCTGCTTAGTTTCTGCATTGTGGATATACGTCCATGGAGCATGAACAGGAGCATCTGTTCTTCAGTCTAAATGGTTCTCCATGTAGAGAAAGTAACAACTGGCGCAAGGGAGGGTAATTACTCTTCACATGTCAACCAAATAAGTAATGCCAGAATAAGGCCCAAATCTTCATACTATCAGTGACGTTAGACAGCTTTCCCATTAATTTAAAAGTGACAGTGATCTTACACTTGATTTTTTCCTCTGAAGATCTTATTCCTCTCTGCTGTTGTAGAATAAAACTATTCCCCTAACAGTAATTGGTATTACAGAATTGTTTGTGTTGTAGCATAGCATGGCGAAGGAGGGAAGTATACATGGGCATATTCTGGCTGGAACAGATGGGAAATAATGGGAAATGATCAGCTCACCAGGTACAAAATGTTGCAGTTGCAGTTTGGCTTTTCTTTTGCAAAGCTGTTTCTAATTTCCACAGACTAGTGCTTTGATTCGGCACCTTTGATTCGACACCTTTTGAGTTTTTAGCATTTAATTAGCTTGATCTGTTCTCCCATCTTAGGGTCAAAACACACTGCAGAAATAATCCAGTTTGAGACGGCTTTTCCTGCTCTAGCTCAGTGCTGGGGAATCCTGGGAACTGTAGTTTGTGGTGACAACAGAGCTCTCTGATAGAAAAGGCTAAATGTCTTACAAAACAACAGTTCCCAGGATTCGTTACAGTATCAAGTCAGGACAGTTAAAACAGTATCAAACTGGATTATTTCTGCAGTGTGTTTTGGCCCTTAGAGTCTATTCCTTCCTTATATTTTCTGGTTCACATAAATGCTCAGTGGAGAATGAAGAGGTACCATGGTTCTTCCAATCACTTGATGCACTGCTTTCCACATATGTATTTTGAACCCCAGACAGGAATTTCTGGAACAAATGTGAAACAAAAGGTATGTAATGTTGTTTACAAAGCAAACAAAGCTTTTTGATGGAATGGGGAGAAATGAGGCATAGTTTCTGTTCCCAGCCACTTTTGTGAAGTAATTTGTTTACCGTATATACTCGACTAAGTCGAGAAATTTGTGCCCCCAAATGCCCTCCAAAATCCTGGGGTAGACGTATACAAGGGTCAATGCGGTATAAGCCTACCCCAGGCTGGAAAGGCAGAGCGTTCTCCCTGGCCGGGCTGCCTCCTTAGACCCGGCCAGCGAGAAGACGCCGGGCGGTGAGCTGCCCTCCTCACAAAGCAAACCTCTCTTCTTCCTTCCTGTCTTTCTTGGCCCGGCGGCCTGAGTCCCTCCCTTTCACTCAGACTCTGGAGGACTCGGCTGCGGGTTCGTGGCTGATGAGGGGGAGGCACCAGGCGGGGAAAAAAGAGAGCCTAGAGCTCTGCATCAGCCACTCAGGCGGCCCCACTGCAGAAATAACCAGGTTTGGCCCCACTTTAATTCTTTCTGACTCGCAGCTATGGAATTCTGGGAGCTGGAGTCTGTTGTGGTGGCCAGAGCACGAGGCTTGACACTTTTCTGGCTTGACGGCAATGGAATTCTGGGAGTTGGAGTCTGTTGTGGGGCCCAGAGAGAGGGGGGGTCCTTGGGAGGGGGCAGAAGAGAAAAAGGGGGTGGGGTGAGGATGCAGCCCAGCACCAGCCTCTGGGCAGAAAATGGGAGGCAGTGCCTCTGGCTCCCTCCGAAGCCCCCCCAAACCCCCTTCCAATCCATCCATCCTTCCCCCTATCTATCCTTCTTTGCCTTTTCCCCCTCTCTCCATTCATCCATCCATTTAGCTATTTCTCTCTCTCTTTCTCTCTCTCTCCTTCCCTCCCTCCATCTATCTCTCCATCCATCCATCCATCCATCCCTATCTACCATCTATCTATTTAGATATCCCTCCCTTTATCCCTCTGTCTGTCTGTCTGTCTGTCTATCTGTCTGTCTATCTATCTATCCTTCCCTCTCTAGCTATCCCTCTCTCCATCCAGTCATCTACCTATATATCTATCCTTCCCTCTCTAGCTATCCCACTCTCCATCCAATTATCTATCTATCTATCTATCTATCTGTCCTTCCCTCTCTAGCTATCCCACTCTCCATCCAGTTATCTATCTATCTATCTCTCTATCTATCTATCTATCTATCCTTCCCTCTCTAGCTATCCCACTTTCCATCCAGTTATCTATCTATCTATTCCCAGCATTTCTGTCCCTCTAGCCTGTCTCCCTCCTCCAGGGGAGAAAGCCCAGCTAGAGAAAGAGAGACACTGGGAAGGGTGTGTTTGCCTTGCAGCCTCCTCTCTATCCAGGATCCCTCCTCCAGAGCAGAAAGTCTGGCTGGAGAGGAGACTGCAAGGCAAACGCACACCCGTCCCAGCATCTCTCTAGCCGGGCTTTCTCCTCAGGAGGGAGCCCAGATGGAGAGATGCTGATCACCCCAGAGCCTCTCCCCAGCTGGGCTGCCCCCTGAAGCCCACCCTCGACTTATCCACGAGTCATACAAAAATCCCCATTTTTGGCCCCAAAAGTTGACCTCGACTTATACATGAGGTCGACTTACACACGAGTATATACAGTAGTTTCCAGTCTGATGACCAGAGACTCTTCTCTATTTTAAAGGGATTGATTACCTTTAGTAATGGAGTAACGACTTTTCAACATTAAGAAAATGGAAAAGCTGCCTAAAAAACTATATATTTTTTCAGGGAACCTGAAATTTATTTGAAGAGGTTTTCCCCCAAACTTTAGATGTGATATGAATGAATCTATCTTCTGTTTCTAGGGAGACCTGAAAAATAAAGTAGTAATAGAAGACAAAGAAGCGGGAGCAGCTGAAGAGTCCAGTCCCAAAGGAATACCAGATTTTTGGTTCACAATATTTAGAAATGTAGATATGCTGAGTGAATTAGTACAGGTAATCCATTAAACACCTCTTTTGTGAAATGCCTCACAGGTTGGATGATAAAACCTGAATAGAAGTGAGTGTTACAATTAATGATAACATATTGTTACAAGTAAGAAACTTTGTTCTCTGTTAGCAATTTAGTAATATTCCATTCTCTATTTGGTAACTCCCAGTAGTCAGTGCATCAGATGTTCTTTTTGTCTGCTAAGACACAAATACAGTTTGCCCTCCATATTCACAAGCATCAAAACCTCAAAAAAGCAAAATTTGGTTTTGCCATTTTATGTAAAGGACCCCATTTTATTGTATTTAATGAGACTTGAGCGTCCACAGATTTTGGTATCCACAGGGGTTCTGGAATCATACCCCAGTAGATACCAAGGGCCCATTGTATTTTGAAGATGGATTTAACCAGGGCTGGATTAGAGCACATTTTTCTTCTGTTTCTGTTGGAGATGTTTGCTGCTCAGTCTTAGGCTTGGATGATCCTTTGCTTTCAGACCAGCTTGAAGAAAGGAAAAAGATAGATGGAAAGTGTCACCCAGTCTTACTAGGCTACACCTTTTATCTCCTCTAGTTCTAGAGTGCCAAGAGTTATCAGTACCAGTTCACAGCTGTCTCTTCTCTTCCTTTCCACTGGGTAGAAAAAAGCAAATTGCAGAAGAAAAGTGTGAAATTGTAGTAGGAATAAGTGGTATCCATAGGTCAGGTTTTTGCAACCAAATTGTAGGCATTTGCTACTCCACAGGTCCTTGGCCTAGTGCCAACTCATGTCCAGGTAAAAGAAATTAAAATAGGTTTGCCCCACACATTCTATAATAATATTTGGATGATAATAAAATGTGTTCATTGCTATTACCTTTGGTAGCTTTTAAAGGGTTTAGACAAATTAATTAGCTAATAATATTAGCTGTGATAACTAAATTAAACCTCAAGTTCATAGACAACTTTGCATAGTAAAGGTGGGGCAAATGATAGGGAAGGATTGTTTATTTCACTTTGTAAAAACATTTGACTAGCGATAGTTGGAAAGATTCAGTAAGGCTCTCATGTATAATGACCAGCATTTACACTATTTTGTTTCTAGAATTTTGAACAGTTCTTCCATAGGTGAATGAATATCCACAAAAATTGTGTTTTGGAAAAGATACTTTACTAGTTTACAGATGGTGGCTGATAGTTCCCTAACACACTTTGTTTTATCAACCTAGGTCACAGGGTCACTTAAAGCTTCACTCTGCCATAACTCTTGATCAAACAGGACAAATTAGTCCTTGCCACTGGCAAGGCCTGTTGACTGGTGTGGGGAATAGTACATCACTCCAAGTGTCTTACATTCGTTTTTAAATCTCATAATCCATCTTCAACAAGACAGATAAGTGTTTTCTGAACACTTAGCTGTGACTCATCCATTCTAATTGGCTTTAATGACTAAGGAGTGCACTCTGTTCTCCTAGCTGCACTTTCCTGGAAGCAAACATTTAAAGTCCTCTTAATTAATGGACTTGTCAAACATTGTCCATATTATACCCGTCATTCCCCTTTAAAAAGCAAGATCTTGCAACATCCCTACTCAACCTGAGATTGTCACCATGCTGTCAAGGCTCAGATAAAATGGTAGCTGTAAGTAAATTTTTGTTTAAGAACAATGTATTGGCCTTTAACCTGGCTTCTGTCCTGCTTCATCAGCTGGAAAGTGAGATTCCCAGCTTGTTCAGGTAAGTCCTATCACAACTCAGCACTTAGCCTGAAAGAGCATGCCTGGGACACTCTCCTATCTTAATTCTTAAGATAGTGAGAATTAGTCTTCACTGTTATATTATGTCAGAGCCAGAGGCCTTGAGTTCTTCAGTGTCCTAGTTTCCATTGTCCTGAAATTTGTCCAGAATGGGAAGGACTGGGAGGTTAAACCCAAAATTCTCCTAGCACCCTGCCTGGAGCAAGTTGTCATCCTAATTGCAGAAAAAAGAGGCCTCACTTATAGAGATTTTTACTTATTAAGGTAGCCAGTATTTTCTTGGTTGAACACAGAGATCCCCACCTGGAAGCTTTCTTTCAAGCCACAAACAGATACCCTTTTAAGCCTGTTGTCTTTTATGACTGCTTTATCAGTGGCCATTAATTTGATAGGTAGAATCTCTATGATTCCACTGTACTATTCATGAAAACAATACTGTGCTTCATCTTAGTTTCTGTTAGATTCCCAAGGATAAATATTATACAGTAGACCCTTGGTATCTGCTGGGGTGTGGTTTCAGGACCCACCCCCCCCACCCCCCCATGGATACCAAACTCTGTGAAAGCTCAAGTCCAATTATATATAATGGCATAGTAAAATGGTGTCTCTTATATAAAATGGGAAAATTAAGATTTACATTTTGGAATTTATATGTTTTTGAAATATTTTCAAGCTGTGGGTGCTTGTTTAAAAATCTGTTAATGTGGAGGGCTGACTGTAAGGCTGTTGTGGCTGATAGGGTTTGCCCAGCAAGATCTGGAAAATTCAGACTGTAAAGCTATACATTGTTTCCTGTGTTGTATGTAGAAATATGAGCAAGATGTTGTGTAGGTCAAGCACTTGATTCCCTCTGTGGGGATAGGGGAGTCTCTTTCCCATGAAAAATCTGGTTCCCAGTTCCCTCAGGCAACAAAGGTAATCCTTGTGCTATCCAAGCCATTAATCCATTCCCTGTTCCTAGCTATTGGTTCTAGAAATGCCTGCAAGTGTTGTATGAGGATCACTGTGTTGGTTTACTTTGAGACAAATGTTTAGTTGCAAGACACTTCAGGGTGTGTGTGGCACTATGTTAGGGTTGTATTTCTGAGTGCAAGGGCAATACGTTTTTTTACACCCCAGTGTTTGGATCTCTGAGAGATGGCACGTAGACAGGGCAGAGGTCCATGACCTTGTTTTTTCCTGTTGTCTGGTTATTACCTCTTGGAGGCTTCATTTCAGTATTAAGACTAGTCAGACTTTTTTTTTCTACATTAATATTTTTGATCTGGAGGAAGGAAGAGGGAGGTGCCACCAGCAGAATCTTTCTTCAAAGGTTCTCCATGCTAATGGACTGAGGCGAGTGTCCAGGTTTCTTATGTGGTAGTGTTTATTACCAGTAATTCTTAGAAAATAAAAATGATGGATAGCTGCAGTCAAGTACTTCATTTTGAAGCATGCACAGATCCTACTGGCTTTATTTTTATATTGTGTGTGTCTGCATATTGTGTTTTGACTGGTATATCTTTATGTGTTATGTCCATTTTGAGGGGAGGGGGAAAGGAAATGATATGGCTATGTGGTCTGTCTGAGTTTCTTTGAACATTACTAGTTTCCTTTGTTTGCAAAATGGGTATTTTGTTGCATTTTATGGGACTCAGTATGTAGTTTGGTGTTTAGGACACAGACTTTGTGTTGAGTGTCCAGGCTAAGTTGCACTTGTTTGTAAGCCTCATCACTTTGCCTTCTCTAAAGTGATCATTGGAGCAGAATATTAAGAATACAGCTTTGTGTTTTGGAACTCAAAGAACTTAGGCTCTTGGAGTTATTTTTGTTTTAGTACCAACAATTTCTCTTTTTGTGGAATGAGTGATATGTAACTGTCACTGCCCATATATCAGCCATTTTGTAATGGGCAATTTATTGCTTTGTGAGAAATGCAATGATATTTTAAAGAAAACCCCCAGCGTTGAGGATTGCTGCTTATGTCTTGCCTTTTTAAAAGACAATTGTGCCTTAACCAACATTTTTTTTTGAGGAGCAGTCAGTGTGTGTCCCTTTATTATTCCTGTGTGCCTTCTCTGGCTCAGCCCATGGACAAGGATTGTGTATGGCACTTAAGGGTTAGTGTACAGGGTATAGCTCTAATAGACATTTTGCTAGCATTTCTTAAAATTCACATATTTACTTAATATGGTTATATGGTTATAAAAATCAAAGTATTTGAGTCTCCCACAGGCATAATATATTTTGTCCAGAGCATTGTTAATTTAAGGATGGAAGCATAAGAAATTAAATTTAAAAATAATGACGGCACACTTAAGGTCAATCACTTGTGCTGAGTGTGATATCTGTGAAATGCAAGGCATTTGTTTTATTAATAACTCTAATTTATGTTTAGGAATATGATGAGCCAATTTTGAAACACCTGCAAGATATCAAAGTGAAATTTTCTGAGCCAGGACAGCCAATGGTTAGTATTGTTTAATTTTTGCTATAATGTGTGGCATAATAGGCATTAATGCCTTGTGTATGGAGTTGCCACTGTTTATTTTACTATATTCAGTTGCTAGGAATGATTTTTCTCAACTTTGCCTCTTGAGAAGGGAAAGTCCTTACATAGCGTAGTTGAGAGGGGAAGTCCTTATATAGTGTAGTTACAACAATAGCTTCACCTTTTTGTTACTGATGCTTCACACATTATAAACCTTTTTTTAAAATCTGGTTTTTTGCAATTTATTTTAATTGAACAGCATTTAGATGTGTTTTCAACCATGGTGTTTATAACAGTATTTATATGATATTTATATCTTACCTTTTAGTTCTAAGTTAACTGTAGTAATTCAACGGCATTGAATTAGTCCTAACAGTGTATTCGGGCTACCCGCTGCTTCATTAAGAAAACAAATAAAAACAAAACACAGAGTTAGGTACCATGACTAGCCATAGCATAAGCTAAGTCAAACAAACAAACAAACAAACAGGTAACTCACAAATACTTTCAAATTCAAATTTTGTAAGTTTTTTGTGAAACAGTTTTTATGGTTTAGTAGAACAGTGTTGCTGTGTATAGACAGATCTTAGATTTAATGTTATAAAGAAGATGTCACAATCCAGATACTCCACACTATTAACAAATGATTATTTTCTTTCTGTGTACTGTACTTGCAAATAGTGATGTAATAATGTACCTCTTTTAGTCTTTCACATTAGAGTTCCACTTTGAGCCCAATGACTACTTTACTAATTCGCTCCTGACAAAAACTTACAAGATGAAGTCAGAGCCAGATAAGTCGGATCCTTTTTCATTTGAAGGCCCTGAAATTGTTGACTGTGAGGGGTAAGGAAACATTTTAAAATATTTTTAAAGTTTCTATGCCAAATGTTAAAATAGTATTGTAAATCTATATGTTCATAATATTAAATCCACAGAACAAGGTGAATATATGTGTGCTACAAATATCTAGACATTAGTGTTGTGCTGAAGAGCCAGTATGAACTACAATATGCTAGAGAGTTACATATGGTTGAATGAGTAACACTTTTCAGATGGGTTACGGCTTCACTTCAACCACCTCTTGTTTCTTAGCTTTGAAAATGTAGTGATATTGCATCAGTATTCAGGGGACTACTAAAGTATTAAATAATATTCAATACAGTGGACCCTTCCCTTATGCAGGGATCTGTTCTGGACATGTACACTCAAGCCCCATTGAAAACAATGTGGCTTGTGCATGTGGTATGCCGTGTGCGCCATGGGTGCATGCACCATTTTTTTATTACAGCGCAACTTCAGCATAAGCTGAAAGCCTCGTATGGCGCCCCTGCATATGGCATGCCAGCGTATGGCACAGGCGCACTGTACTAGTTTTAATTCTTGGAATTTCCTTCCCAGATCTATCAACTTCATTTAAAGTTATTTGCACTGCATTGTAGTAAACCTGTGCTTATATGATTAAGGCTCCTTAAAATGTACTGTAGTAATCCCCCCCCCCCCCCATGAGACCTTTTGCCTAAGCCAGTGCTTCTGGAGGTGTAAAAATTATCTAAAAATTTATCTAAATATTTTTTAGATAAAAATTAGATTAAATTTTAGGAAATATTTTGTAGTACTGATTTAAATAATTAATAAAGAAGAAATGTTATTTTAATGATGTGACAATGTCTGATTATAATATACTCATTAAAATTGGCTTAATAAAAAAATTAAATGTGCGTATTGTTCAAATGACCTTACTCTAAGAACCCTTCCATATGCTGTGGTTACCCTGAGATGATTCATAAGTTGCAAATATGTCAGCTAAATGGCACAATCCAGGTAGCAGCATTGTTGCTAACATTTTAAAAAAATCATTTCACTTTTGCTTTGGTAATTATTTTCTTGGCTTTACAGGCAGCTGTTGGTTGGTGCCCGTGAAGAATATCACACCCCTGCCCCCCATTTGCCAGTACTGTGTTCAGAATGCTATTGATAAAATGAGTTTCTCCCATTGTCACTTCCTTTTTCCTTCCCATTTGGTTACAGATGGCTTGTTCATCTCCTGTTGTCCTCCTGTTGTCACTTCTGTTTTCCTTCCCATTTGGTTACAGATGGCTTGTACGTTGACTTCTTTTAACACTGGAACATTGACCACTGCCTTTTCTTAATGGCACTTTCTGTGCATCAAGGCTATCACTCCGCTTTTCCTTATGCTTGGTTGGAAGCATTACTGCTATAGGAAACAACCATTATCCTAATGGGAAATTACCTTTAATCTGAAAAGCTACTAACTGTTCTTCATGGCTGTTCACTTTTCAATGTCACTGGCATACTTTATCTCCAGATGTACTATTGACTGGAAGAAAGGAAAAAATGTTACAGTTAAAACAATAAAGAAGAAACAGAAACACAAGGGGCGAGGCACAGTCAGAACAATTACTAAACAAGTACCCAATGACTCCTTTTTTAACTTCTTCAGTCCAATAAAAGGTAAGCAATGTTTCAGTTTAGTCTGCCCTTACTAGTTATAGTCGTGTGTATTTTAACAAGCCTTTTCATATAAAAATAGAAGTAGTAGCTGAATTGTGTTCCTGTTTGGTATTGAGTGCCTAAGTTCTTACAAGCCAGCCACAAAAAAGTTGGAGGACTACACAGAGAAGTAATGGTCACTCTTTCTACTCCTTTCAACAGGAGTGTTCTATTTAGTGCTCTAGCCAACCTGGAATAAGAGCCTTTGGGGCTCAGAGAGGACACAATTTTTCTTTCTCAACCCCCTGGAACCGCCCGTTTCCTATTGTGTAATTGGAAAAGGACTTAGTATATGACTTTCTGCAAGTTTTCTGGCCTAACTTCTTGCCTACTATATATCAGGGATATAGTTTGAGAAGGAGAGTTTCTTCATGGTCTGTGACTCACACAAATTGATTATCTGCCCCTGCACAGTGCATCATTTGGAACCTTACAGAGCTATTATATAAACTTTTTGACAGTAGTCCCACCCACCGTCTGACCACTTTGCTAGTGCAGTTTTCGCCTAAACCCTCAATTCTTTTTTTCTTTGCTGCATTAAGAGCATCAAAGGAATTGTGCTGAGCTATTTCAACTTAGTTTCTATCTTGACTAAGTTTTCTTGACTTTGCTTCCTGGATAATGATTTGGCTTGTTATTTGTCTTCTGAACATCTTGTCGGGAGTTGGATCTGTTTTTGCCTCCTTCCTCGGTACAGTGGGCCCTCGGTATCTGCAGGGGCATCCACTCCGGATCCCCCTGCATATACCAAATTTGCCACCATTGAGTACAATGATATTTTGCCCCTGCCCTCGCCTCACCGTTCTCACCATGGCAGGTAGAAGGGGCTATGTCTTCCTCCTCCCGTTGCTGCTGCCATGGCTCTTCCTCCTTTCACCCCTTTTCCTTCCTTCCTCCTCCTCCTCTTCACCCCATCTCTGCTCTTCCTCCTCTTTTTCCTTCCTTCTCCTCTTCCCTGCCTCTTCCTCCTTTCTCCTCCTCCTCTTACCCACCTCTGTGGGCACTGCCTCTGCTCATCTTACTTTTCCTTCCTTCCATCTTCCTCCTCCCCATCTTCCCTGCTGCCCCCCCCCCCCCGGGCTTGCAGATGGCAAGTCCACAGATATGGAGGGTGGACTGCATGGATACCATATTTTGGATTACAGTGGTCCCCCGGTTTACGAAATCCCCGGCGTCCGAAACCGGTGGGACCAAAAATTATCCCCCGGGATCCGAAGGATCCCCCGGGATCCGAAGAAAAAAAATGCATGGCCCCTTTAAATCAGCCGCGCGGTCCGTTGAAAATAGCGGTCCCCTGGGAAACAAAGACTTCCGGGTTACGAAAGGTAATCCGGAACGGATTACCTTCGTAACCCGGGGGACCACTGTATTTGGCTAACATTTCGGCATAGTGGTTTTCCTTACAGTGGCTTACTGTTGCTTCATCTGGCTCTTTTTAAAAAGTGTGCAAAAGCAAACATTCCCGAGAGGCACAGTGTTCACATTGCTTCTTGTACTTCAGTGAGTGTCACAGCATGGGGCCTTGTATTCATTCCAGGCTGTTCACCCCACAAGCACTAAAATTGCTTGTCCATGAGCAAGCTCTGATGGCCTCAGGTAAACCATCTGACATGGTCCCCAGAACTCTTTCACCTTGGTCTCTATTGGCTCTGAGGGTGGGGTTCAGCATTCTCTATGGTCAGTAAAAAAATATTTGCAAGACTTTGATGCCTGTTTTGATTGATAAAGACCAAACAAAACACACCAGAACTGTCAAAGTTGACACCCAGACATGCCTTTGATACTGCGCTGTTCTCTTGACTTTGTGGCAGCTGCTTTGACCACTGAATGGAGGACTGAAAAGAGATGATATAAGAAAAAGAAAAGATTGAAATATGTTGGGTCTTCCCCAAAGAATTCATCTTCTGCACTTCCATACGGTTCTGGTAAGGTCCTACAGCCACCTCAGTGGTTCAGATTTCAGTAGATGTGACACATTCCACTCCTTGAGTTAAGGAACAGACTGTTTGCACTTCTACAGAACAGATGATGGTACCTTTCCTGGAACTAGAGATTAAACATCTTGAGGCAGAGCCTGCTGACCCAGTTTATAAGAGCACTTAGAGCATGGTTTCAACACCAGTATCCATTCTGGTGCTTCCTTCATTTCTCAAAGTAGCTCACAGGTCTACTCCTTCCGTGATGCAACCCATGTCAGAGAAAATCAATGGACTGTATTATGTGTTGGACTCTGGATCAGACTGGCATCTGCACCACACTACCCAAAGCCAAACTTATCATAGTAGAAGTGGCCCAGTCTAAACCAATGCAGAAAAAGCATGCCACCCCTTCTGATAAGGAGGGCAAAAAGCTGGACTTAATGGCAAAGAAGTTAAGGATCACTAATACCAGCACAGTCTTGGAGAACACATGATACCTTTCTTTACTAAGTTCCTAGAAGAAGACAGACGTCTCACTGGGGCTCTCCAGTCCAAGGCCCATGTGCTAGCAGCTTAGCAGATAACCTCTGCTCTTCATGTGGCTGGTTGCAATGCAAAAACTCTAGCAGGCAATTCTTCATGTAGACATCCATGACTGTGGTCTTCGGGATTATCACACTGGCCCCAAGCAACAGAGGGCCTGCCATTTAGTGAAGAGGCACTGCTCAGTGTGGAGCTGGACGATAAGTTGGAAGACATGTTGAAGATGTATACCACAGCTCATAAATTCAGCTTTCCATCACATGTCCAGCAGTTATTTCATTCCTGATATGGATGGACCAGACTTCTACTCTGCAAATGTCATTCAGTCCCACAAGTTTGTGTTGTTCTTGCTCCCAGGTTTTCCCATCTGCCTCCTCCTGCAGGACTGTAAAGTACTGGCTCCAATCCTATCGGAAAAGACCTCAGAAACAAGGCAAGTAGCATTTTTTACTTCACAGATATCCTTAATCCCACCACCTCTCCTCTCTTCAACAACAGCCTTTCTCATTATCATCAGTCTTGGGCTGCTGTAACATCAGACCCTTGGATTCTTGACACTGTGCAGAGTAGATGTGCAGTAAGAGTTTGGGAGTTGAGCAAGTCCATACTCTCCTCCTATTAAACTGGCCCCTGTACCATCATTCCTACGGAGAATCATCTCTTGCTACTTCATCGTGTGTGAAAATGATGGCTGCCTTTGTCTGATTTTTTGACCTTTGAGATGTCAGTTTCTACATCTAGCCCAAACACTCCAGGATGATTGCACTTGGTTCCATCCTTCTACTTTATAAGGAAAAGATTGGCTTTCAACATTAGAATTGAAGGACATATATTTTTGTATTGCATTTCACCTGTTGCACATGTGTTTCCTTCATTTTGCTGTGCAAAGAAGGGCCTGTCATTTTCATGTCCTTGCTTTCAGACTGCCTACTGCCTCTTGGGTCTTCACATAGTGCATGGCAATAGTAGCAGCTTCACTCTAGCAACAGTGGGTTGGTCTATTCAGTTACATTGCTGACTGACTCTTTTTTGTGCGTACAAAGGCAAACACCTCTGTGTTATCAGTCTCACACACTGCCTCCTCAACATGCTGGGCCTTATTGTCAATTTGGAAAAATCTCATATGGAAACATCCCGGATAGTGAGATTGATCAGGGCCCTTTTAGATTTTCAGGTGTCTGCAGCTTTTCTCCCAGACAAGCAGTACCAGCATCTTCTCAGAGCCGTCTGCTTGTCTCAAAGCAATGGCAGGATAGCAGGAAAGACCATTAGCAAAGACACCATTAGCAAAGCGCAGGATGTGTCCCTTACAGGCCAGGTTTCTGTCTTGTTTCAACCCCTTGACAGACACTCCTCATATCACTATACTGAGATGTATTCATTGATCCTAGCATGGTTGCTCAATCCTAACAACATTTATTCTTTCCAACCTGAGATAGCAGTCACAACGGATGCCTCCATGAAAGAATTGGAAGGTCCACACAGAAGAACTTTTGATAAGGGGACAGTTGACTCACAAGGAAAGTGCACTTTATATTAATGCACTCAAGATGTTGCCCATGGAGAAAGCATTTTGAGTGACATGCTGCTTTGGGTTGAAGTGGTTCAGGTAATTACTAACAACACCATGGTAACATATTACCTGAACAAGCAGGGCAAACAAAATCTAGCACCCTGCTTTGCTTATGACTTTGGGACTGTAGCATCAACAGAGGTATCTCCATCTCAGCAATCCATCTTCTAGGGGAGAGAACTCCTTGGAAGAAGCTTGTCTTCCCAAGGTGGGGCACTCCAGAAGTGGATTTGTTCATCTCCCCTGAGAACAGCCAGCAGAGGGTATTTTGCTCCAGGAGTCAATCAAGGCAGGTTGTATGGCAAGGTTTTCCTGTTTAATTGGAGTGGTTCCAGTGTGTACACTTTTCCTGTGTTTCCCCTCATCACGAGGGTGATAGCAAAACTAAACGAGATGCATCTTCATCATGAGCTCGGCAACCATAGTTCACTACACTTCTGCGCCTCTCTCAGGACAGTCATCTCAAATTGCCATACCTTCCAGACCTCCTCATGATTCATGATGGGCAAGCAAAGCACTCAGGCTTGGGATACCTTAAGATTAACTGCCTAAAGAATGTTTCTCTAGCTTCCCTTCCTGCTGCAATGCATAGGCCTTCCACTCAGTGGTCTGTGCATATAAATGGAAAAAAATCCTGTCCTTCCTTTCAGTTAATAATAATAATAATGATAATAATAATATATTTATATCCTGCCCCTCTGGGTGAGCAATCGGGGCGGGGTACAAGTTTGAGAGATCTTTCCATTTCAGGCATGGATCCAACAAGTGGTGGAATTCCTTTTCTCTTGTTCTGACAGAGGTCTGTCCTTCTCTTAAATGTTAACTTACCTGGAAAACTTTTTTGTTGAGTGGGGGAGCTACGTACTCTCCAAGTGAACTAACCTTATCTACATTTTCATCAAGACAAAGTCGTCCTCACACTGAATATTTTCTCACCTAAGGTGGTGTTCTCCTTCCAAAACAATCAAAACATTGTATTTTCTGCTTTGATGTAGAATCCTACTGCAGAGGTGGAACAGACTCTTCAATGCTTGGATGTTAGGCTGTAGCCTTCTATGCTAATAGGACTGCAGGTTTCTACAAGTTTCAGCTACTGGCTGTATGCTACTCCAAAATGTTTGGACTGCCGGTTTCCAGCCAACACTTCTCAAAGTGGATGGTTTCCACAATCCACCTAGTTTATGAACTGGCCAGGAGGGACTCCACCACTCTGTGTTTGTTAACATTCCACAAGGACCATGGCTGCATCGTCTGCTTTTTTGAGGGGTGTGTCCTTGTGCAGAGTGGCTATGCAGTCACAGCCTTTTTAATCTCCCGGGGGGAACCTTGTCTTTAGGAGAGCAGTGTTATTTTCCTGTCTGTGACACCCAGTGGTTACTACCTTGCTAGTGTCCCATTTGTGTGAGTCACAGAGTCCATGAAGGAGGACATACCTATAACCAATTCTTCAGCTGGACTTCTGTGAACTCAAACAACCCTGCCCATTCTCATGTCCTGCCTCTCTTTGAATCTTTTGATGCTGCTGATACAGTGTCTGTAGAACTGATGATTTATCTGACAACTGTACTGGTAAGGCATCCAGAGGCTACTGCCAAAAAGTTTATATAAGAGCTCTAGAATGTTCAAAACTATGCACTGCACAGGCATAGATAACCCATTTGTACGGATTTACAGGTGATCGCTCAAACTACAGTTACAGCTGTGCAACCTATTCTTCTCCATAAAATAGAATGAGTTGCTGTAATTTGAACTGTGTAAATGTTCTGTGGTAGTGAGACCTCACAGGTATGTGTGCCTTTCTTCATTTACAAAAGTATTTTCATTCTCTAGAGTCTGGGTATGTGGAAGTCACCCTTTAATGTTTAATTCCCATTTCACTGTGTTTGATTAAGCACTCAGCCACCCAAGTTCACTCTTATTAGAATCTAATGAAGATTCAACACTAAGGGATCTTGGTTTTTGTCTTGCTTCATTAAGGAAATTGCTTCATTAAGGAAATCGCCATATTACCTTCACTGTGCATTTATCTTGTCTCATGTTTAAAATTTCATACTGTTCTTTGTTTTATATTAATGGCAGTCAATGTTCACTTGCATTTTTAAATTTGTTTAATCGTTTTTAAATTAAAACCCTCTAACTATTCTGGATTATTTCAGTGGTAGTACTCGCTTCCAAGATCTGCCATAAGCCTAAAATAATAGTAAATTTGGTATGGGTAGGCATTAGGCCACCTTTTAAATCAGGCATACCGTGTGGAGATGAGGGGTCAGTTCTAGCTTCCTAACAGTGCACAAAAATACATACTTCTTGTGGTATCCAGCCCAAATGGTGACCAGAAATCACGTTGCATCACAATTTGAGCAATTTTTTGGGGGGGGGGGACTTTGGAAATTGCAAAAGTAGGGTCAAGGGCTCAGAAGCAGTCTGAAAACTACACTTTTCCCACCTCATGAACTTGAACTCCTAGCACAACAAGGGAAATATGATATAATAGGCATCACTGAAACCTGGTGGGATGAGTCTCATGATTGGAATGTAGAAATAGAGGGATATAACCTTTTTAAAAGAAACAGGCCAAACAGGAAAGGAGGAGGAATAGCATTATATGTCAGGGATATTTACACCAGTGAAGAGATCCAGGAAGTCAATACTGGAAGTCAGGTGGAGAGCATCTGGATAAAAATTAAAGGAGAGGGAAATAACAGGGATGTTACTGTGGGAGTCTACTACAGACCCCCAACTTAGGCAGAGGAAATGGATGATGCCTTTCTAGAACAGATGACCACACACTCAGAAAGGAGAGATGTAGTAGTGATGGGGGACTTCAACTATCCGGATATTTGCTGGATGTCAAACTCAGCCAAATCCTCAAGGTCTAGCAAATTCCTCACTTGCCTGGAAGACAATTTCATTGTCCAAAAGGTGGAAGAAGCAACAAGGGGATCAGCCATCTTAGATCTTATCTTAACCAACAGGGAAGACCTAGTTGATGGGGTGCAAGTGGTGGGATCCTTAGGTGGAAGTGACCATGTCCTCCTGGAGTTTGCTCTACAGTGGAAAGATGAAGCTAGGCATAGTCAGACACGAATTCTAGACTTTAGGAGAGCTGATTTCAATAAACTTAGAGAAATACTGGGGGTGATCCCATGGTCAAGAATACTAAAAGAGAAGGGAGTTCAAGATGGATGGGAGTTCCTCAAAAGGGAGATACTGAAAGCACAATTTCAGACAGTCCCAATGAGGAAGAAAAATGGGAGATGTCTCAAGAAACCGGTATGGATGACTAAGGAACTTACAACTGAGCTAAGTTTTAAACGGAACATGTATAAAAAATGGAAAAATGGGGAAATCACCAAAGAGGAATTCAAACAAATAGCCAGCACATGTAGGGGTAAAGTCAGAAAAGCTAAAGCGCAGAATGAACTCAGGCTTGCTAGAGAGGTTAAGAATAATAAAAAGGGCTTTTTTGGATATGTCCGCAGCAAAAGGAAGAAGAAGGAAATGGTAGGACCACTGCGTGCAGAAGATGGCAAAATACTAACAGGGGACAGAGAAAAGGCAGAATTACTCAACACCTTCTTTGCTTCAGTCTTCTCAGAAAAGGCAAAAGATGCTCAACCTGAGGACAGTGAAGAAGGGGACAGAGTGGGGGAATTTCAGCACAGAATAAGTAATGAGACAGTACAGGAATACCTGGTTACTCTAAATGAATACAAATCTCCAGGACCAGATGAACTACATCCAAGGGTATTAAAAAAACCGGCAAAGGTGATATCGGAGCCATTGGCAATAATCTTTGAGAACTCCTGGAGAACAGGAGAAGTCCCAGAAGACTGGAGGAGGGCAAACGTTGTCCCCATCTTCAAAAAGGGAAAAAAAGAGGATCCCAACAATTATCGTCCAGCTAGTCTGACATCAATACCAGGAAAGATTCTAGAGCAGATCATTAAGCAGAGAGTCTGTGAACATTTAGAAGCCAATGCCATAATCACAAAAAGCCAACATGGGTTTCAGAGAAATAGGTCATGCCAAACGAACCTGATCTCTTTTTTTGATAAAATTACCAGCTTGGTAGATGAAGGGAATGCTGTGGATATAGTTTACCTCGATTTCAGTAAGGCCTTTGACAAGGTTCCCCATGACATTCTTGCAAATAAGCTTGCAAAATGTGGGATAGACAAGTTAACTGTTACATGGATTTGTAATTGGTTGACTGGCCGAACTCAAAGGGTGCTCCACAATGGCTCCTTTTCATCCTGGAGAGAAGTGACCAGTGGGGTCCCACAGGGTTCTGTCCTGGGCCCAATGCTGTTCAACATCTTTATTAATGATTTGGATGACAGAATTGGGAGCATACTTATCAAATTTGCAGATGACACTAAACTAGGAGGACTAGCTAATGCCCCAGAGGACAGGATCAAAATTCAAAATGACCTGAATAGACTAGAAAGCTGGGCCAATGCTAACAAGATGAAATTCAACACAGAGAAATGTAAGGTTTTGCACTTAGGGAGGAAAAATGAAATGCACAGATATAAAATGGGGGACACCTGGCTGAATGAGACCACATCTAGGATCTAGGAGTCCAAGTAGACCATAAGCTGAACATGAGTCAACAGTGCGATGCGGCAGCTAAAAAGGCCAATGCAATTTTAGGCTGCATCAATAGAAGTATAGTGTCTAGATCACGGGAAGTAATAGTGCCACTCTATTCTGCTTTGGTCAGGCCCCACCTGGAATACTGTGTCCAGTTCTGGGCACCACAATTCAAAAAGGATGTTGAGAAACTGGAGCAGGTCCAAAGGAGGGCAACTAAGATGGTGAAGGGACTGGAAACCATGCCCTATGAGGAATGCCTTAGGGAACTGGGGATGTTCAGCCTGGAGAAGAGAAGGTTAAGAGGTGATATGATAGCCCTGTTTAAATATTTGAAGGGATGTCATATTGAGGAGGGAGCAAGCTTGTTTTCTGCTGCTGCAGAGACTAGGACGCGGAATAATGGATATAAATTGCAGGAAAAGAGATTCCACCTCAACATTAGGAGGAACTTCCTGACAGTAAGGGCTGTTCGACAGTGGAACACACTCCCTCGGAGCGTAGTGGAGTCTTCTTCCTTGGAGGCCTTTAAACAGAGGCTGGATGGTCATCTGTCAGGGATGCTTTGATTTGGAGGTCCTGCATGGCATGGGGTTGGACTAGATGGCCCTTGTGGTCTCTTCCAACTCTATGATTCTATGATTCTATGTTCTAAATGGGTATGGGACCTTCTGAGTAGTTGTGTATTAGCTGAGCTGTAAGGTGCCCTGTTTTGTTCAGAGCTTGTGTTTGTGGATTTTAGTAGTGAACTTCCACTATTGAAATGGCTGAATACAGCAGAACTGCAAGAAGAGGCAATCCTCCCTACACATCACAGCCCTTGGCACACACACCCTAACCACCTCAAAGAACTGGAGAATGTTATAGTGCTTCTTTTCAAGCTATGTGGAGGGCTGAAGGGGAGAAGAAAGAAACTTTCATTACAGTTTGTTTTTGATTTTTTAAATAGCATTATTAAATGAGTTGGGATAAACGCAAGCTTAATGTGCTTGCTGTCCTGATGCTGTAGATTTGGACCTTTCACATGAGCACAGAATTTCATCTTCTATATTGAAACATTTATCAAAGTGTTTTTCAAATGCCATTTGTACAGTTTTCCTCACTCACTATTTTGGGCTTAAGCTATTGATCTGAGAGGCAAATAGAAGGAGCTAGGTGAAAGGCAGGACTTAGAAAACTGAGTCTTGGTTTTACCTTTGCGCTAAAATGCACAGAAAGCTTGGGATCTTTCTTTTGTTTGGCTTCTCTAAGGATCCCTGGTGGCACAATGGTTAAATGCCTGTCCTGCAAGCCACAAGGTTATGAGTTTGATCCCAAGGGCTCCAAAGTCCACTCAGCCTTGCATCCTTCCATAGGTCACTAAAATGAGTATCCAGCTTGTTGGGGACATATGAGCTTACTCATTGTAAACCACTTAGGAAGTGCTTAGTTCACTGATAAGTAATATAGAAGTATACTTGCTATTGCTGTTGCTATTCTCGTTTGAACAGTTTTTTGGACTAAAATATACATCGGAGTTGAGACTTACGGTTTATTTAGACTGATTTCATTCTTTCTGTCTGTCTTTCTTTGTAGTTTCAGGAGATGGAGAATCACTGGTAAGTCTCACTTCAGTATTTTCATGCCCATGGCCATTTCTTTAATCAGAAAGCTAGTACACATCAAAGAGTGATGAATGATCAAGACAACAAATTTCTCAAAATAAACCCTGGGCCCACCGAAATGGGATTCATCTACAGTGTTCCCTGCATTAGCCTGTTCCATTCATGGACATTCTTAGATGTCCAAGTAACCAAGGGGAATCACCCCCCCACCCCCCCCCCCCCCACCCCAATAATGGTGCATCTGTCTCATTTGAAAACACAGATAAATTCTTAGGAAATATGATCAGCATCTAGTCACTTTCCTACCATGAGTGTAGGAAGGTGCAGTTTTTAAAAGATAGAAGATAGGTATTTATTTTGTATGTGCTTTAGGTATCAAAATATATTTGGCCACCTCTGTTTATACCAGTGAGGATTTAAATACCCAAAAAACAGATCTCAGTTCATCTTGGAAGCTAAGCATTCTGAGTCCTATTTAATACTTGGATGGGAGAATGTCAACAAATAGCAGGTGCTGTGGACTATATTTGAAAGGAAAGAACTGGCAAAACCATCTCTTGCGTATTCCTTGTCTAAGAAAATCCTCTAAAATTCATGGGGACGCCATATGTTAACATGTGATTTGAAGGTTTTTTAAACCTTAGTAACTTCTCATTCCACCCCCTCCCCCACTCTCTGGCATAAATTAATATCTTTACCTGGTCTTCAGAATTGGCCAAATGTTATTTAAGTGTAATTGTTGAAAATACAGCGTATTCTGTTATATATCATAAATTTGATATTCACGTCTTATGCTTAAAAAGATTTGGTTGGCTTTAAAAGAAGTAGTATGCTGCTGATATACTGGTGACACATTAATGTTTGAGGACCAGGAAGATGTTCTATTATTCACTTTTAAAACATGCAGTAGAGGTAGAAATTCATAGCCTAATTCATAAACTAAAACTAATTTCACGTCTATCAATTATGTCAAAAGTTTCCCATACTTTTTTTTCTCTTAACTTACTAGGATGAAGATTCAGAGTGTACGTTAGCTATAGACTTTGAAGTTGGACACTTCTTCCGTGAAAGAATAGTTCCCCGTGCTGTACTCTATTTCACTGGTGAAGCTATAGAGGATGATGATAACGTACGTATCTTTAAAATTACTTCAGTGTGTGAATGCCTTATTTTTTTGTTTTTTGTTTGGATGCATTTAAAAAATCTTGTAATGCTAAGCTTTAATTATAAAGGAGAACTCACCTATATTTGAGGTCAAAATAATGTAATACTAAAATTGTCAGTTTCTGACCGGGTAACTCATTAGGTCCCATTATATTTGAGTGTTTCTTTCTCCCTATCACTTATTGTAGGTACTAAGAGCCAACATAAATGGAATTGAAATGAGTGAGGTGTTGGCATGCTCAGATTGGCCAGAGTTGGTTAGCTGCAACACTGAACAGATGTTAGGAATGAGGTTGAACTGTGTAGAAATATTTACTATGGAAAGTTATTGTAATCCTTACAAAACCTATGTAAAATACTTTGGTATTATCCCCATGGGTGTTCGATGAAGGCCTAAAACTGAAATAGTGGTTTGTCTACTAATTTGTATATCTTCTATTTGATTAATATTACTTTACAGCTCTGTCTCTTAGCCAGTGTGCTATATTTCATCTTTTAAGGCAGCAGTTCTCAACCTGTGGGCCGCGACCTGTTTTGGGGTTGAACGATCCTTTCACGGGGGTTTCCTGAGACCATCAGAAAACACATATTTATTTATTATTTTTAGTTGGTTCATTTATTTATTTATTTTCAAAGTTTATTTTACAAAAGACAAGAAACAAAAAAATAAATAAAAATAATCCAAGAATATAGACACCAGTCTTTCACAACACCAATCATACAAAGCCCAATTCACACAAAACATAAATCACAGATCACATAAAGCACTTTGCTTTCTACACGTTACTTCAAATTACCACGCTCTAATTAGAAAATACATATTTCTGATGGTCTTAGGAACCAAGACAAATATCATTATATGATTGGGGGGTCACCACAATATGAGAAACTGTATTAAAGGGTCACGGCATTAGGAAGGTTGAGAACCACTGTTTTAAGGCAACAGTAACTATTGTACCCTTTCAGCTGTTGGTTTAATTACCTTTTCCTCTTCCCTCATCAAAGAGGGCCAAAGCTAACAAAATGAAATTCAACATGGAGAAATGTAAGGTACTGCACTTAGGGTGGAAAAATGAAATGCACAGATAGAGGATGGGGGAAACCTAGCTTAACGAGACTACATGTGAAAGGGATCTAGGAGTCCCAAGTAGACCACAAGTTGAACATGAGTCTACAGTGTGATACAGCAGCTAAAAAGGCCAATGAGATTTTAGGTTGCATCAATAGAAGTATAGTGTCTAGATCAAGGGAAGTCATAGTGCCACTCTATTCTGCTTTGGTCAGGCCCCACCTGGAATACTGTGTCCAGTTCTGGGCACCACAATTCAAAAGGGATATTGAGAAACTGGAGCGTGTCCAAAGGAGGGCAACTAAGATGGTGAAGGGTCTGGAAACCATGCCGTTAGGGAACTGGGGATGTTTAGCCTGGAGAGGAGAAAGTTAAGAGGTGATATGATAGCCCTGTTAAATATTTGAAGGGATGTCATATTGAGGAGGGAGCAAGCTTGTTTTCTGCTGCTCCAGAGACTAGGACGCGGAACAATTGATGCAAACTGCAGGAAAAGAGATTCCACCTCAACATTAGGAGGAACTTCCTGACAGTAAGGGCTGTTCGACAGTGGAACACACTCCCTCAGAGTGTGGTGGAGTCTCCTTCTTTTGCAATGCCTTTTCTATATAGCCTCTAGACAAAGGTTTCTTAATCATATTCTCCACTTTCTTTCCAATTGACCTCCCCTTGAGCAAATTTGTATCTTATTGGTGGACACAATGCATATATTACCACTATGGTTGCAAAATAATTTATTACTGTTATTGTACTTTATTTGTTTGTATTTTCCCTTAATTATATTGAATTGTGATGGCTAATAGCTTTTAGCAATAAATACAGTGGTACCCCGGGTTACGAATCCCCCGGGGTACGAAAACCCTGGGGTACGAAAGAGCCGGGGCCGCAAAAACGGCCCTGGCTTAGGAAAATAACCCGGGGTACGAAAAAACCCCCGCGCGGCCCCTTTAAATTTGTCACGCGGTCTGGCAAACAAAGCGGTCCCCTGGGTTACGAACACTTCCGGGTTACGAAAGTAATCCCGGAACGGATTACTTTCGTAACCCGGGGGACCACTGTAAACTCGGATACTCATCCCTCATCTTAAGAAACACATAGATTAATAGAAATGCATGGTCCTTGTTTGACAGGATTTATTTTTATGATCAACAAAAATCTTTTAGAAACTGCTCAAGGCAAGAAAACTTTTCTGTTGAGATTGTGTTGCAGCTTTAGAAAGGACCTTTAAAGGAATAGAATGTCCTAAACTCTATTTTTTCTTCTCTGCAAAGACACTGGTAGAAATGCATAATTTCATTTGATCTTTCTTAATTGTAAATATGAAAGGGGGAACACTTTAAATAATAGTAGTTATATAGTGAAAGAAGCAGGGTGCAATGTAGAATGTCTAGAATGCATATAAATGTTGTAAGTGTTAATGTTTAAACTTGGGTCTAAACAGTTTCCCCCTTCTCATTAGTTTGAAG